>WOVY01000410.1:0-600000 GCA_013436015.1 Rhipicephalus annulatus | reverse complement strand
ATGAGTACGAGGCACGCCGTATAGCAGGGCTCCGATAACTTCAAACACTTGGGATCTGTTAAACATGCACCTAAATCTATGTACGTGGGACCCTAACATTTCGCCTGCATCAATATGCGACCGCGCGTGGCCAAATGTGTCTTTCGGGTCGTAGCCGGGCACTGTAATGGCTAATCAGTGTACCCCTCTTATTTCTCCAAAAGAATTGTTTTTTTTCTCGCAAACTCCATTACGTGGTACTTAAAAATACGAAAAAATTAAGTGTAAGAGTAAGGGCTCGTCTTCTTTATTAAACAGAACATTATTCAGAAATAATATAGAATGAGGCCAAGGAAAGTATACGAGATGTTATTACAAGTAATTTTGATGTAAATGCGAATAAAGAAAACTGGATAAAAAACAATAGCTTGTTGCCGGGAAAGGACTGCACCTGAAAGCATCGAGTAAAGAAAGAAAAGTGGACGAAAAGATAACTTGCCACCTGTGGGGACCGAACCTGCGACCTCCGAACAACGCGCCATTGGAAGCTCGCAGAGTGTGTTCCTTGCGACAGCACGTCATCTTTTCGTCCACTTTTCTTTCTCCACGTTACATTACAACTACTTGTAATAACATCCCGTATATTTTCCTTCGCATAATTTTCTGTTAGTTCTCATTAATAAGTCAAAACATGTATCTTTCAAACATATGCCTTAGAGGGTATATTTTTTTTAATTCTCGCGGATATATAAATAGATAGTTTCATTCCCATAGCACATGGTATGAAATGTCACCATAAAAATTTTCAGCCATCTCTTTTTCTAGCTGAAATCAGCCAAAAGTGATGAAAAGATGAGAATTTTATTGATAGTAAACGAAACTTCCGTAAGTTTCTCATGCTCTACAAATGTTGGCCTAATGACAACAATGAAAATTTTTAGGTTGAAGGAATATAGAGGTATAGTCAAGAGGAACCTTCGTACTGTTAGCTGAAGAACGTGTTTACGTCTCCAGGTTGTTATGTGTCTACAGATTTTATGAAACTTTTGTTCGTCAAGAAGAAGTTACGCCTCCTGCCGATAAATAGAGAAGCCGAGAGCAGCGAACATTTATAGTCCAACTGGCTTTCGCTCCACTCAGCTAGCTCTGACACTCGATACACTGTCGTATGTACGCACGCACCGAGATTGTAAATTTGAAAGGTTGCTTCGGAAGCGTAATGCATACATCTTGTCTTATGCAGGTGCTTCTTTTTTTCTTTGCAGTTTTTGTTTACTTTCTAAAAGGCACGGCCATATCGTCTGTTCAACATTATCATGAATCTTTCGTCATATTACATGCCGACATCAAACTGTCGTTTTACTCCTCGTACACATCAGTGAGGGGAGGGAGGGCAAGTAGGATTTCGTGGGAATTACGTTCTCATGTGTGGGACTTGAAAGATGGTCGAGACATTTCTTTCTTTTTCTGAAAAATCAGCGGGCGGCGATGGTCCATTTCAGTGGGTGCCTTGCAGAAAAAGAAATCCTCCCGCGATGACGTAATTTATACCAGCGTTTTCGCATACTTTTGTCTTGATTGTTCTTTTTTCCTCGATTTTTTGCATTCGTGGCTCCGAAAATTGGTTTCCTCTGTTTGCATAGCATGTTCGGTAGACTGTCGATATCACCCTCGCTCTCTTTGTTAGGTCCCCGTCTTGTCTGTTTTCTTCAAACGCATCGCAGATACGGTAGTGTGCCGTAACGAGTCTACCTGCCCCAATCTTCACTATCCTATCTCTGCGCTCTCTTCCGTCAATTATTTGACTTGAAATGCGGCGCGTCTGTTATAGAACAAAGGCGCAATACCCTGTTCGTTTAGAAGCGTCTACTGCTTCATCGCCTCCACTCAGCTGCCCTACTCCTGTCAAGCGTGCTCTGTCTGCACGACACGCAGGCGAAAGAAGAAGCAACCTAACGGAGCTGGCTATTGCAGAAGTTCGAACTCATTTTACTCTGGGTGGTTAGTGCTGCAGCGTGCCGAAATAAAGAAAAACGTGCGATAAGATTGGGGGAAATTCAAAAATAAGAAAATAGATAAATGAGAAATATTTTGTTTAAGAAGTAGGCTGTGGGGGCTCTTGTGTGGTGGTTGCACAATTAAATTGATAGAAGTGTATGCGTAATAGAGAATTCTCCCTATATAAGCTCAAATGAATAAAGAAAAAACTTTGATACTTCTTATCAGAATAATCGAGAAGAAAAAAATAAACACTTAGTTGCGAATGTGCAAAATAGAGTAAAGCATAAAAACGTCGTTGATCCCTCTTGTTAGGCATAGGTAAAACACGAATGTGAAATGTGCCCTTGCAGATGTAGTTGAGAATTTAGTGAGCGTTTCATTGCCACAAGGGTGAAGGAATGAATGTTGCAGTAAAAAATCACAATGTCATGCGAACACCAGCAAGAAGCTTGAAACTTGCAGCGCACACTTCAAGCACAAAGCGCGCACGAAATGAGCATACACAAGACAAGCATGGACAAACAACTGTCACAGCTCGACACCACGCTACTTTAACAGAAAAAAAGAGTTACAAAACGAATGCACAAGAATGCATCTGGACGAGTGTGTACAAGGGTGACAACATTTAATTCTTCGTGCGTGATCAGTGTGCTCTTACCGTAATTAGGCCGTGGTAGCGAGTGAAGTGGCGTTCTTGCTTTCTTAAATTGTTGTAACTTCAGAGAAAGCCTGCGGTGGAAGCACAAGAGGTGCAGGGAACCCGAACTACGAGATAAGCGCGCGCGCACGAGAACGCCACCATGCTAGACAACACTTTTACGCACTTTGACCACGCCGTAATGGAGGGAGGCGAGCAAATCGACGCGTGAGATGGCGTGGCACAACGGCTTTTAGAGCGCGCGCAAATGACGCGGGCTCCTCGGGCCATCTCGCTATTGCAAACGAAAACATGCTGAAGTGCCGAGCTCTGAGGACCGCCAGCGGTAGATCGCGTATATAAATGGCTCGCCGTTAACATGCTGCAGAGAGGGTCACTCGGTGGCTTTTGGTTAGCGTTGCGTGCTGAAAAGCGTGAGGTTGCTGGTTGGAGGCATGCGAGCACACCGACGCGTGAGGTCCCGCTGCGGAACATTTTTTTTTAGTTTTTTCTAAATACAAAACATGTCTTTGCGAGCTTCAGCGACTTTTAATATATATACCTATCTATCTAGCCACCTAGCCACCTACAACTTTTTGACTCTCCTGGCCGTTTAGATTATCGGATCTATACTGAACTTGGCATGGCATAACATGACTGTATGACGAGCATAAGTGACTAGTCATAACACAAACATTATAACATGTATGTCATCAATGTCTTGATTTACCTTTCATCGTCTTGCTACTCTTGCGGTGGTTTCGTTCGCATGACATATTGCAAAACTGGTATGGTAGAACATGACTTCATGGTGAACATAAGTGACACGTCCTAACGTGGAAATCATGAAATGCATGTCATGTAAGTCATGACTATATACACGCCACGCTCATGGTGCGCTTTCGGTCGTTTCGCTAGCTGTGTATATACCAAAATTAATATTGTGTGACGAGACTGGATTGCGAAGGTATAAACTGGTGCAAACATGATAATCATGGCTTGCATGTCATAAAAGAATATTATACATGCCACGCTTGGGATGCGCTTGCGGCCGTTTCACTATTATTACATATACCAAATTTGGTACAACAGGACGTGAACAAACGACGAAGCTAAATGACACGTTCAAACATGATAATCATGATATGTATGTATTATGAACATGACTACAAGCTACGCTCATTGTGTGTGCGCGGTTGCTTCGGTAGCTTCACATATACCAAATTTCATGTTCCATGACGTGAATGGATGATGAAGGTGTACGACTGGTCCAAATATGACGATCATAAAATGCGTGTGATGTAGGAACATGAGTGCATATCATGCTAATGTTGTGCTCACGGCCATTTCACTAGCTTCAGATGTACCAAATTCGGTATTACGTGACGTTATAGACGACGAAGGCAAACGACACGTTCAAACATGATAATCATGACATGTACGTCATGTAAACATATCTACAATACATGCTACGCTCATAGTGCGTGTGCAGCAGTTTCGCTAGCTTGACGTATACCGAATTCGGTGTTACGTGACGTGAATGAACGATGAAGGTGTATCACTGGTGCAAACATAACGATAATGACATGCGTGTCATGTAGGAACATCAATGGATACCATGCTGCCCCGCCGTGGTGGTCTAGTGGCTAAGGTACTGGGCTGCTGACCCGCAGTTCGCGGGATCGAATCCCAGCTGCAGCGGCTGCATTTCCGATGGAGGCAGAAATGTTGTAGGCCCGTGTGCTCAGATTTGGGTCGCGTTAAAGATCCCCAAGTGGTCGAAATTTCCGGAGCCCTTCACTACGGCGTCTCTCATAATCATCGCATGGTTCTGGGACGCTAAACCCCACAAATCAATCAATCAACATGTCTAGTGGCTAAGGTACTCGGCTGCTGACCCGCTGGGTGCGGGTTCGTATCCCGGCTGCGGCGGCTGCATTTCCGATGGAGGCGGAAATGTTGTAGGCCCGTGTGCTCAGAATTGGGTGCACGTTAAAGAACCCCAGGTGGTCTAAATTTCCAGAGTCCTCCAATACGGCGTCTCTCATAATCATATAGTGGTTTTGGGACGTTAAACCCCACGTATCAATCAATCAATCAATCAATAGATACCAAGCTCATGATGCACTCGCGGCCATTTTACTAACTTCACATGTACCGAATTCGGCATTATGTGACGTGATAGACGACAAAGGTGAATGACACGTAAAATATGATAATCATGGCATGCGTGTAATGTAAATTATGACTTCATGATACGCTCATAGCGCGCTCACGGCCGTTTTACTAGCTTCACATATACCAAATTCGGTATTGCGGATGTGTATCGACGATGAACACAAATTCCAGGCGGAAACATGATAATAATGAAATGGAAGCCATTCACGGCATATTTTACATGCCACGCTGATGGTTCACTTGCAGCCGGCTGGTTCACTAGCTTGATATGCACCTTAGTAGGCATCGAGTGACGTCATTGTATTGCGAACATGAATTATTCATCCTAGCACGTGAATCACGACATCCAACGTTAGTGGTGCCGTCATTAGCGACTATAAACAACATACTTGCATCTTATCTAGATACGAGAGTGCACATAAAATTTGTACTTGTGTTTATTGTGTACCGCGTCCGTCCACCTCATAACATTGTGCATACTTTAAACTGACATATAAAACTTTCTCATTTCTTTGGGATATGATATGACGGAAATACGTCACGGAGCAGTGGTGGACCCCGACATGGAACACTTTCGTGTTGAAATACTATTGTTCAAGTTTCGACCTTGTCGACTGGCTGTTCATAACGTGTACGCTTATGGCGACAGCGACAACAACAAGAAGAAGAAGAAGAATTTGCATTATTAAACCATTATCAATAGTTTGATCTCTGGTAGCGGTGATAGTACACGTATTGTCATTATTTGTGTGCTCGCGTACATGTGAGCATCGTGCCGTTGAGTAGATTTCTTTTTTTTTCACCTTTAGTTGCCTCTGTAAAGACTCCACGTATTTGGAATAGCTGACTTTAACATGGGCCGCATTTCCAAGTCTTCATATATAAATGTAATAAATAGCGCTGTACCCTGCACTCAACTACAGGCCGATGTAATTCAATCAACATAGAATGCCGCAGCCAGGCACGAATTTACCAATCTGATTTGCGGCTGCAGTGGCTGCATTTAGTTAGGGGTGGCATGCAAAAACCATCACGTACCAGCAACACTCGAATAACACAGATTGCTTCTGACGCCCCTCTCTACAGCATCTCGCATTACTCGAGGATTGCTTCGGGACGATAAAGCGTGTAAAAATGTTTTCTAAATACTACTAGCGTTCATGTAGCGTTTATTTTTCCTTCAGGTTTTTTCCGAGCTTTCCATTTCGTACTTCCTAAATTGCCGAATCTTGCGACGGAGTTTGCAGGCCTTTTTTTTAATTGTGTTTTATTCAGCACTCGCACTCTGCTGCGGAAAAGGCTACCCCAACCACGCAGGAGAAGCGCTTGAGGGATAGTGTGATTCAAAACTGGATGTACGTAAGCGTATTGCTTTATATAACTGCAGTGCAAATGTAAATACGTTCTTTTTTCGATGTTTTGAAAGGTTCGGTTTGTGAATACCCTAGGGATAAAAAGATCTCAGGGGCTTTTGTGTTCCCCGCAGAAGCCGCACAGAAGTGATGCTTCCGTTTGTCGATAGTAAAGACGAGATAAACGAAGCAGGGGCTGATCGCTAGTGACTCGCCATATTGGTCACGTTTTGATTACATGTATTTATATTTTGTAAATAAAAATTACCATAGCTTGTACTGTAGCGTACTGCTAAGGAGACAGTGGATCTGATGTGTACCTATGTAGTCCTGGCTTTTACGGTTCTGCTAGATTTTGCAAATCCTATATTTCTTTCTTCCTCTTCCTTCCTTCTTTCTTCTTATTCTCTTCTCTTCTTCTCCTCTGCTTTTCTTTGCCTTTTTTTGCAGTTTATTTCCATTTTTTATTTCTACATGTCTCTTAATTTTTTCTCTTTTTTTGCACTTTCAATCTTTCTTCTTATTCTATCCTTTTCTTTCTCTCTCTATTTTTTTGCTTGTGTTCTCCTTATTTCTGTTTTTGTCTCTCTCTTTCTCTATCTATCACTCTATTCCCTTTTCTCTCTTTCTTTTATTCTCTACTACTCTCTCGTTCTTTCGGCATACAAATATATGCAACGCTTTACATTATGCGCTGCTCCATTACCATCACCTCAACATCACATCTCTCTTCTTCGCACTTAATTCTCTTTGCCACCCACTTGTTGCATTATACTACACCAGGCTATGCTATTTTCTGCAAGCTTGGCTGGGTGACGGAGTGGTTAAGACGCGGATTTGAAATCCGTCTCATGAAGTTTTTTCACCAAGAATTTATTTCTCTAAATATTTATTTATTTATTTATTTATTTGTGTACTCGTTATCTTACTCATAAGGCTTACTACAAGCAACGCCAGAGCAAATTGGCGCACGTGTTCTGGGAGCAAAACATGAAAAAGTAAGGGGACCCTAAAGCTTCACCTTTAGAACGCGAAAGCGACATTCAGTTCCTAGTGCGTACTCCAAAGAATTACTACATAAAATCTTTTCGAATTTGCTATGCACCTACTATGAGGCGCAATAGCGTATGTGCATTTTGGAGTGGGGTACCAACTTTCAACTACACTAGCCATTATGATAATCACATGCTTTGACTCCTATTGGCAATGGACGCTTGTACCACAAATACTTGTGCCTACTTGTGGCGCAATAGCGCTTGTACCTACTATGCGGCGCAATAGCGTATGTGCATTTTGTAGTGGGGTACCAACTTTCAACCACACTAGCCATTATTATAATCACATGCTTTGACTCCCATTGGCAATGGACGCGTTTACCACAAATTATTACTGCAATATGTCATGTTGCATTGTGAAGCATCTATACAGGACACGTCTGTTAGTATAGCATGAAAGCTACTTTCACTGTATTTCTAAGCAGAAGAAGTTCTTTTCACTGTTTTCACGAGCAGAAGTGTGGACGTGTGGTAGAACATCTGTTTGCCACGCGAACAATCCTGGTTCTATCCCAACTTAAAACCACACAACCCTGGTTTGGTCTCTGCTCCAAGAATTTTGTCATTTTTAGATGCGAAGCAGCGCTTTGACTAGTCTGTGTGATGCTGTCCCTCCGCACCAGGGTGGTGCCAAGTAAGCCACTCCATCCCTCGCAGTGCGCCTGCGCGACGTCACTCTCCTCCTAGCCTGTCGCTGTTCGCTGCGTGTCATCTCTCTCGCTCCACCTTCTCCACCGCTCGCAATGCCCACTCCTCACGTCAGCACCATCGCCTCACCTGCGCCACCTCTCTCCATCTGTCAGCGAGAAGAAGCTGCGGGTAGGCGCATGCACGCCGTCGTCTAGCCCGGCCGTGGTCCCGCGGCGCCGGCAATGAGCACAGCGTGGAGCTGCTTGCCGGGCATCACCCCGACGGGCGTGCAGCCACCGAGCATGACTCTGGTTAGTGGGCGCGTACCTCTACCATCCGTCACCGGCGTTTCGGTTTAGCGAAGCCGATTGCGTTCGCGAATGGCGACATGACACCTCAAACACCGACGAGGCGCCAGCCAGGGAAGTCGAACGCAAGCGTCAGCAGTGGAAGACCGACGACATCGACGAGGTGCGAGTCAAGAACGCCGATCGCCTTTGAGAATAACAACGGCGCGCGGGTAACACCGATGAGATGCGAACCGAGGAAGCCAAGTGCAAGCGTTTTCACCGTATTTCTTCTACCCGGGTCTTTGCGTTTGAAACAAGCTTTTACTCCAGTAAACGCTACACCAAGTTTTGCTTCAAACTGTTCTTTTAGCACGCACGTCGACGCCCGCTCCAGCCGGGTCAACGCCGTGCAGACCGCTGCTGCTTCGCATCCCATCAGGATTGCCTTCTAGGATATGGTCAATATTTATTTTATTTGCATAGTTCTTGATTTTTTGGTCACGCATGAAATGATTTTTCGTTCACAATCAACAACGG
Organism: Rhipicephalus annulatus; assembly: GCA_013436015.1. Taxonomy (NCBI): domain Eukaryota; kingdom Metazoa; phylum Arthropoda; class Arachnida; order Ixodida; family Ixodidae; genus Rhipicephalus; species Rhipicephalus annulatus. Next base: position 591,341 of record WOVY01000410.1, on the reverse strand, counting down.
CGACACCGATGCTGGCAGCGGAATTCCTGCAAAATGAGCTCGATCTTGACGCTATCGTGGTTATGAAGATTACCATTAAATGACTATGAAGATGACTATGAAGATGACGATAAAAAAGTGGTGTAGAGAGCATGTATCAGTTCACAATGGTGATCATTTCTGTTTTCAAAATAAAATTTCCGGGGAGACTCAACAAGTTCACTGATAAGTAAAAAAACCTTGTATCTGGGTTACCCGAAAGAATATCGCACGAAGAGGCAAATGGTTTATCATATGTTACAAACTTCTAAGCAAAAGTGTAACAGCAACAAAGTGAGAGGCAATCAGAAAAACTAAACCAGCCTTTGCCTTTCAAATCTAAAAAGAAAGGGTGAGAAAATTGGGAACTTGAATATCAAAAATAAAGAAAGGAATAAACGTTGCAGGCACAACGACGAACATAGAGAAAGCTCACAAAAAAGGTCGTACATATTGCTCCCTGAGGACAGTGCTTCTCAAAATTTTCTTTATGATATGATCGAATTTCTTCCTGCGACATCAACGGTTGAGGTCAGGACCTAAGAATGTTTCTCTGAAAAAACGTTATGCTTCAGTCTAGTCTAAACAAGTGAAGAGTAGACTATAACTATATTCTCTGGACTTCAAATGAGATGAAGTGCATGAGTTGTGTTCGATAAGTGCTGCAGACCCCAATGTCTCGCACATCGCTGTATGTGTCACTAGAAGACGATAATAACAGTTATAATAATTGTTGAGCGTTAACGTCCCAAAACAACCATATGATTATAAGAGACGCCGTAGTGGTAGTCTTCGGAAATTTCGACCACCTAAGGTTATTTCGACCACCTGAGACCTACGTCTAAAGCCCAAAACATATGCAGCGTTTTTGCCAGCACTTTACCGGTGGTGTTTTCCTCGCCGTCATCCCGTCAACTCTGCCAGAGAGGGTGGCAAACCATATGAGAAGCGACAATGCCAGCGTTAGTTCAGCGTCGCGCAGCGTGTCGAAGAGAATCATAGACTTTCATAAAATATTACTGTATGAAACTTTACGAAGAGAATGAACCCAAAACCTCGCAAAGCAGTGTGCAGCGTCCGTCAGTGCAGCTACAACAAATAATCCTGAAAATCGGTTTCATGTCTTATTTGCAGTACTGAGGTGAGAAAAACAAATCACAGTAACGCGAATAGTTTTTTTTCCTTATAGCGCCAGCTGTTTAGGATAAGAAGATCCAGAAGCTCGATATATACGGCCCCTAAGCTTGAAAGTTGTTGTACATCTCTAAGGCCACGTATTCCGCCAGTACACTCAGGACTGTTAACCCTACCAATAAACTTGAGTATGGCACTCAAAAACGGTTTGATGAAATCCCGACCGCTTCCTGTCAAAGCTTCTGAGAAACAAGTTCAGTCAAATACTAGCATCACTTGAAAATTTTTGGGTCACGCAGAGTACGATGACAACTTAATAGATGCGAGGCGGGCGGCAGTCATTTTAGCAGCAGCAACGCTTCTGTTACGTAGCGGAAGTCACTGGCAGCCGTGCGCTGATTGGTTCTTCATCCATCGACTCACTTCCGGCATCGGCACCGATGCTGCAGATATCTGTATCCTCCAGAATAGGACGTTTGGGTGACTGGCAGCGTAGGCGCCGAGTGACGGCAGCGTACGAAACGCCGGAAAAACACCGGAAAAACGTCGCATATGTTTCGGCCTTAAGAACATGGGAGGTGCCCTTACGAGCGAGCAAGTGCCACATTTTGGCACACCGTGGTTGGTGCAAAAGACCACAGTTATTCCCAGTAATGTTGGTTCAGTGAGAACGATATTAAGAAGTTGTTCGTTATAATACCGCACAAGGTCGTCGCTTGGGTATTCGACTATAACGAATAGTTATCGCTGATTATATACCACATGGAGGCCTACCGACATTAACACGGTAAAGACAAGCTGGGTGAAGTTTCCGTTCACGCATGAGGCATAACGAAAAGCTTAAAGTGCTCCGATTTCTGAAAAAATGTCTGCACCTTAGGTAAAAACTTCTAGAGAATGTGCATTGAACAGCGGCAACAGGTTTCACTCATGAATTTGTGATAAGTAGTCCACTACAGGCGCATGACTAAAGAAGAGGAGGAGGATGAAGGAAAGAGAAAAAATAAGGCGCTTAGCCAGCTCTCAGACCGGCTGGCTAGACTGCGCTGCGTAAGGGGGTACTGGGAATGATAGATGACAGAAAACAGACGTCCAAAAAAGAAAGAAGGTCAACAGTACGATTGACGACACGGTTCAAAGTTTGTCTCTAAGACCACTTGCCCTCAAGAAGCGCAACAACGCCCTTGCCTTTCACAGTGGAATTGTGGAATAATCTGGATGTTTCTCTCCGAAAGTTGCCTACCAATAGTTTTTTGAATGAACTACCAAACCATGTGTTTTGTTAGTTTAGTGTGTATTCACTGTTATGTACCCACTCCTGCAATGTCTCGAACTGTGAGACAGCAGTATTTGTAAATAAATAAATAAAATGCCTTGCGCGCCAAGGATGGTCTCTGACAGTGTCCTAATATCCTTTCTCCCGACGATTGGCGATTGTCAAGTCTGGCTAGAACTTTCGAAAGTTTTTTTTCTTGGCACACTGAAGTGAGGGTGCTCGCACAGAAGATGAGAAATTGTCTCCGCGCTGCCAAAGATGTAGCATGTCGGGCTACTGGCCGTTCCGATTGGAAGCGAATAATCATTTGTAAAGGTCACACCAAACCACAGACAGCACAAAAGCGTCTCTTCATCTTTAGTTATTTCCGATTGAAAACACAGCTGTAGATGTGGGTGCAATTCATGAAGACGGACGTTATCGAATGCCGTCGAGTACCACTGAACGAGCGTCAGTTCTCCTGCAAGAGATTGAAATATTGTTACACGTGCACGAGGGACATCATCATGAGCAGATCAGGCTGCGTCATCTGAATGGTCGTTTTGGATGCCGCAGTGGTGCGGTATCCATTGATATCTTATATTATGCTGCTTCTCTATCGCCCGGTGATGAAGACGCCTTATATCATTGACTAGCTGTTCATTTGGTTCATGACAATATGGCGAGGTAATGCCCCCGAGGGCTGTTTTGGAGTCGGAGAAAATTGACCATGTCTGCGATAGTTCTTCAACTAGACAGTCCGGAGCAGCACGAATGGTAGCGAGTTCTGCAGCCGTTGATGATGCCAGATGCGATGTCGTGAACTTTTTTGTGACAAATTTCTCCGGAATTACTTCTGCGCCCGCTGAGCTTGCTGAAATAACTGACCCATCCGTGTAAAGGTTGATGCGTCTACTGTGTTTCTCATGCAGAAAGAGTAGTGTTCTTTGTTTTAGAGACAAATTTGGTGACTGTTTCTTCTTTTGCATTCCAGGAATCATTGTCAGGGCTTCCAGTGAATGTAGACACCACAATGTTAACGGTGGTCTTGCTGCGTGCGTAAAGTTCACGGGAATCACCGTGCGATGTGAAGCGGCACGGTGATAGTGTAGAACGCAGAGTGTGGCCTGGAAGTTAGAAGGGAGGCGAGGTGATGCGATGGATTTCGGGTGGCATGTCTTATGTGCGTTCCTAAAGCATCGACACGAATGTAGGTTGCGATAGGGTGTTCACGAGCGATGGCAACAGTCGCTGCTGAAGATGTGCATCTTGGAAGCCCGAGGTATATTATCAGAGCTTGAGCTTGTATTGACTGGAGGACGCGTACGTTTGTTATTCGGGCTTTGCGGAACGCACGTATAGTGTGCATGAAGCCGAGGAAAAGTACAGAATACAGTTGAAGCATGGTTCGTATAGATGTACCCCATGATTTTTCTCTGAAGAACCTTAGGACGTAGGGGATCATGGCAAATTTATTCTTGATGTGAGTGGTGTGATGGCTCCAGGACCAGTCAATATCTATTACCCCTAGCAAACGGTGTGTATTTCCATAGCTGATCCTGATCCCGTTAATTCTGATGACGTATGGGGTCACTGCCTTGCACATAAACGCAACCAGGGAGCATTTTTCACAAAAACCTTCCTCGACGTGATGCCGTCCTGTGGCGCAAGCTTCAGACAGGTGTTTTTCCCAACCCCTGGCTTTATATATAAGCAAGGTACACCCACACCTTATGACACCAAACTGTAAATACTGCTCACAATCGGCCACCCTCATACACATGGCATGGACGTGCCCAATAAAGTAATAAAGTTTTTAACATTATCATCAGACGACAGCTTCAGTCACCATCATTAAAGGTAACTTAATAACAATGTAGCCGCTCTCTGAAGCCTGGCTCGTACGTGTAGACGTGGGACCCCAAATGCCCAGATGCAGATGTCGTCTGCGTAGACCAACAGATGCACGGACCACGGCAAGACGTCAACGACGCCGATGGGCGCAAGGTTTTTGAAGAGTTTGGTGCTCAGGCCCCATCTTGAGGTACATCGCAATAAGTACGACGTTGGCTTGTAACACCATCTTCGGTCTGAATGAAGAAGGTTCTGTCCTTCAAAAAGCTGTATATCTATTGGTAGATGCGGCCTCACAATCCAATGTTGTCTAAGATGTCCGCGATGGTTCTATGCAGACCCTCTGCAGTGGTCTAGTGGCTAAGTACTCAGCTGCTGACCCGCAGGTCGGGGGATCGAATCCCGGCTGTGGTGGCTGCATTTTCGATGGAGGCGAAAATTCTGCAGGCCTATGTGCTCAGATTTGGCTGCACGTTAGACAACCCCAGGTAGTTGAAATTTCCGGATTCATCAACTACGGCGTTTCTCATAATATATAGTGGTTTTGGGATGTTAAACCCCACATATCCATGAATGCTTTCATGTAATACATTGTCATATGCACCTTTAACGTCCAAGAACAGGGCTGCTAATAATCTCTTTAGGTTTTCGGCTGTTGTACAGTTGTGACAAGGTCAATAAAATTGTCTACGGAAGATCGTCCACGCTAAAATCTGGTCGAAGTATCGGAGTATATACTGTTATGCTCCAAGTACCACTCCAGGAGAGTCAGCACTATTTTCTCCATCAGCTTTTCAAAACAGCTGGGAAGCGTTATGGGTAATGGGATGCCACGTCCAGTGAACAGGGGAACAAGGCGGCTGAATTCCACGAAGGAGGAACCAAACCGTTGCTTCATGAGTATACAGCTAGGTGGGCACGCCGAGATGTTTGTTCGAGGTTAGCAGGGACCATGTCAGTGATTCCGTCAGGTCCAGGAAATGACGAACGCTTGCATGCGGCCAATGCTGCCTGAAGCTCCTCTAGAAATAATATTCTTCATCCGAGTGCCTCTGGATGTCGACGTGTTTCCTAGGATACTCATAGTGATCCCGGACCCCTTGTTGACAACCCTGGCACAGAAGCCTTCTGCTACATCGATATCGCGTCGCCTTTGATGAAGAGCAAGACGTTTCTACGGGCGCCACCGTTGTGGCAACGTTCATAGGCCGCGGATAATTCTTCGTAATAGCGAAAAGGGCTCGTGGCGATTGAGCAATTCACATAATGGTTTCCATTGCAGTGATTGCACTGCATTGATTCGACGCTAAATCTTCTTTTGCAGACGTCTAACCTGCCTCAATCGTAAATGTATTTCGCGCGCGTATAACATCTTTTGGCACGGCGTCTTTCAGATTGCTCGGAGTTGCTCCAACTCCAATTCGTATTCACAAAAGTCGGATGAAGGTGCACAATTAAACGCTGCCTCTTGGATAGCGGCTTTGATTATACCTTCTAGGCTTTCAAGAGAACCTTCTTGGTTTCCCTCGCACCACTTCTCTGTGGATTACCTGTACTTTGACCAGTCGATCTGTGAAGAGTTAGCGATTTGCGACTTGTTTAGGCCTTGATCACGGTAAGCTATCTGTGCACATACACCAACGAAATAAAGCCATAATCTCACAGATCCAGAGTTTCTCAGCTGCACTCACGAGATGAGTTTGTTGTCGTTCGTGCTTAATTTCCGAAAGCCACCATATTACAAATAGAGACGTCATAGTGGAGGGCTCCGAGAATTTAGATCACATGAGGTTTTTCAATGTGCACCTACGTCTAAGAACAAAGGAGGCGCGCTTATCAGCCGGGCAATTCAGAGGCTGCATCGTCAGCTCCCTGTCCGGGGGGCCTTCCCGGCAGGTTTTGCGACTGCACCACACCTGGTGCAATTCGCCTATGCTTATAGCCAGCGCGCAATAAATTAATGAAATACTGGCGAAGCACTCAAACAAGGTTAGAAGCTCACAGAAGAGTGGCGCGTGCGGCGGGTATAGCAGAAGTCACTGTCACTGAAGTGCTTGCTGCGCCCGGCTGATGAAGGCATGGGGCGCTTTCCTATCCCGTGCATGGCTACCCACTTCTTCATGAACTTTGGTTCCTTAGAATAGCTGTAAAAACGAACGCCCTTTTCACGCGAGGGCGAATTACACTGAGACATAGAGCAGTACTTCGCCATTGTGCAGCACTCACCGTGAAGACAAGCGGTCACAGTTCTAAAAAAAATAAGTGCTGTCCATCTGAATTGACGTCGAAAGCCGAGATCAATGATTGTTCGAACCGCGTCGGGTAGCCACCATACAGGAGACACAGGAGATATGGAAGTGAACTGTTTCTTTGTTGATTTTTACTGTGACGGTGGTTTCTCCACGGCGCGGGGCCTACGTATACATAAAGCAGGCGAAAGCACGTGAATCCCCTATATGACGTCATACAGGCGTGTCTCGCAGTGCCGCCGTTGGTCGCGCACCAGGCCGATACTCGCTTGCTACAACAACAACAAAAAAATGCCCCCCACCTTTCCGAAGGGAATCGTAAAGAATCGCAAATGCTTTCTGGCGGCGAGAGAGGATACCGGAGCCGTGAGACATTCCCTTTCACTGATTTCTGCCTTCGCCTTGAGAGGTGCTTAGCCAGCGAACGATTGAGAGAGAGGAGCGAGCGCAAAAGAGAGTAGAGTGCCAGAGTTTTCGGCTCGGCGTTGGCATTTCACAGCTACGTCTCGAGCCCACATTTCACGATGTTCTTGAGAGCCGCCGAGCTAGCGAACGGTCGATAGTGAAACGCAAGTGGACGGAACAGTGGGGCGCAGGGAGGAGAAAGAGCGAACGGCGAGAAAAGAAGCGGCGAAACACTGCATTTACTTTCTCCTACACTATCCCACACCACATGCTCCGGTTGCAAAGAGATGGATAGGTGCATAGTAGGTGGAGTGAGAGCGGGGAGATAACACCCGCATGCATGCGGACACCACCGCGGACGACGACGGATGCCTGACATAGCCTGACTAAGAAATGTATTCGCATTCAATAAAAAAAAAACAGCTCCGCCCACAAAATCACGGCACACCTGCCCTTCATCCGTGAAAATAGTCGTACCAGCTGGTTTCCGCTTGAACCCTTGAACCGTAAGCGCTTCATCTTGGCTAGTGTTAGCACTACCTATATTATTATTAAAAGTGCGCCTTTGCTCCCTAAAACAGTATGCTTGGCTCACTGTAGAGATGCAAGAAGCTCAGACAAAATTTACCAGGACGTTCTCGTCTCAGACCTAAACCCAGGGACTAAAACGTTGGTCTGTATCGGTCATTCGACTTACCGAGGCAATCGAGACGTGTTCATGTCGCAAATATAAAGAAGCGCTATCTGTGCAAGTCCTGTTGGAGACGAAAGTCTCGCGCGTTATCTCCCGGAACATACGTAATGGATGAGGAAGGGTTGATGTTTATGTGAACTCTAGGACACGATGCCTTTGGGTACTATTTCCCTTTCTCTTCTGACAACGGCAAGTGGGTGGAGCTGAATTTTTTTTATTAAGGCGCAACCGAGTATACAGTTGGGGCTTTCAGCAGTAATGGAGAATCGAAGTTGCGTAGGTGGCGTCAGATACACTTGAAAAGCTCCAGAAAGGTAGGCAAGACATTGCCACATGATTAGATTCTTTCTTTGTCGGGCACTATCTCCAGTTACTTTAGCCTTCGGGCCATTTGCATGAGTCTTTGATACGGTGTAGTGACGCGACGGCTGATAAGGCTCTGTTAGGATCCCAGGAGCTTGCGTCAGAAGGGTAAGCTCACGCGAATAGATGAGAGATTGCGAAATCGACAAACTCATTATCCTGCCGCCAGTAGTCGTATTGAAAAGGCACTTAGGGCACACACACAAAAAGCCAAGCAAATGAAAAATAGTTAAATAACATCTTTTCGCTCAGTAGCGCTAATGAAAATAGATTACTTTTCTTCGAGGTCGATTAGTTTCGACGCTATAATCTGGTTGTTCAGAAGCAATGAGTTTGCGTAACGTGCATTCGAAGGTTCAGAACATGGTAGTGCATCGTTGCCCTGGTTTTCACGATTATAATTCTCACCCAGTGACCCCTTCAAAACCGTCGTATGTGTTACTTTACAGGTAATAACTTCTTTCTGCTCCAAGTAATTTGATGTGTGTTACAGGAGTGGAAATATTATGGGGAGATATAAAATTTCACGCAGTTGAATTCAAGAATACAGGAATTCGTATCTTGGCGTTGGTGCTGCGAGTCTTTATGAAATTGATGCTTTATCACACATACAGATGATGGTTATCAAAACCAAATTTAGACTACAGATATCTTTGTTATTGTTGAGTAGTCAAACCGAGAGTCTTAATCAATGCATTTGATTTACCAGATATACGGAGCAGCGACGTTATCATATTCATATGCTTAAACTTTTGAAATAGACGCACGCACACACTTATGAACATGTTCTGTGTTGCGAAATATGCTGCGCTGCTACCCTCAGTATGAAGTATGATCCTCGATGTTTCCGGAACTATGCCCATTTGCGCGTAGCGTACGCCTCGTGCTTCATGTCAAAAGCATGATATGCTTCATTAAACGTAACGACTTACCATCGGCGTTGGCGCCCGCGGTGTAGAAACCAACACGTGTAATGTAAAAAAATCACAGCATATTTATGAAGTGATTGATTGTGTGTGAGGCGAAGCATCCCTCCGCTCATTCGTCCGTGTATCCGCCCGCTTGTGCATGCGTGCATGCGGCCGCTCGCGTTCGAGAATGCAGAGCACGCGCGGGTAACACCGACAAGACGTGAGCTAAGCCGAGCGCAAGCGTCTTCAAGGACCCCGTCGCTCTGCTTCGTCCATGCCTCACCAACAATCCGCCACGTACGGCGACTATCCAGGAGACTGAGAGAGGCACTCGTTCTCTGCGTACCCAGGTACAGTCCGCGCAGCAGCCAATCTGAGAGCAGTGGTACAGCGCCATCAAAAATATCGATCTTCACTCAACAGCAGTTTGTATGTACGTCTATGAGACAGCGCCGTCGATTATACTGTTCGGGACATACTTTGTTTTCTTTTTCGTCTCCTCTCGGTTGCGCGTGACGCATGACAAGGTTAGACTATGAAAAGTATCGCCCCTAAAAAGTCATCGTTGTGTGATGATGTGATGATTTGACGTTAACATGACTTATATGTCACAAATCTATGAAATAACATAGGTGACATCACTTGATAACATGATCACATGGCATTGTGACATAGTCAAAGGTTGGCCCATGAGAGAGGCCTTGCACGACCAGGTGAGGTACAGAAATACTGATATCCCTCTGATCCTGTAAAAAGGGCAAAACCAAGTCAGGTGCTGGTAGCTTTGGGAAGGAATTATGAATATCCAATACAGAAACAGAGGAGAAGCAGTAGTGGAAGAAGAAAATTAGTGGAATACGATCGTAGTTATCGTCTTCAGGAGCAGCAGCAGCAGCGGCAACAACAACAACATTAATGTCAACTACAAGATGGCTTTTGCCTTCGAGGTGTCTTTGGCGAAGAATCCATTGAGGACCCTGTGAGTTCTCACAAAATCTTTACCAAATATCGTTCTAAAAGAACTCTTTTAAAGCCAACAGTCTGCTTTACATCACAAGATACACAAGAAGATGGTGCCTGAGAGAACATATCTGAACAGCAGGTTGTCGGCATTACGATGTCATCAAGACGCTGGGCTTCCGGCTGCCATCTTACTCCTGGAAGCCGTAGAGTACCCACCAGTCAACGCCGGGGATATTGCATCCTGTACGTTACAGGAGAGCCAGCTATCAAGGGTGAGGAGATGGATCGTCGAGGCTGGCCCTAAGAACGCGTACGTAAAGAATACGGCGCATACGAGGTAAGACAGCACGAGCTGTCCGTGCACAGAGACTGCGTGGTCTGGGGCAACCTCGTGGTAATCCCGGGAGCGTTACAAAAGCTTGTGCTCGTCCTGCTGCACGCAGAGCATCCAGGGGTATCAACTATAAAGGCTATCGCGAAATAACATGCATAGTGGCCTCGCATGGATGCGCAGATTGAAGAATTTGTGTGGCACTGCACGGCATGTCAAGAAAACCATCATAGGAAACCCAGGGTACCAACGCACTTTTGGACGAAACCGGAGCGGCCGTGGAGAAGAATACATCTCGATTTTGAGAGGCCTAATAACGAAGTCATGTTTCTGTTGGTAGTTGACGCGTTCTTAAACTGGGCGGAAGTGGAAATTATGACGTCGGTGCGCATGCCCGAATGACTACGCAAATTGTTTGAAATTTACGGGCTGGCGGATTTTATCGTGTTCGACAATGGTGAAGTATGCAAGTGAAGAAATGCAGTCAATCCTTAAGCTAAATGGCATTCACTTGATGTATACGGCCCCTTATCACTCGTCAAGCAATGGCAGAGCAGAACGCATGATTCGTGCGTTGAAGCGTGCCCTCAAAAATCAGAGCCAAGGAACACTAGCGTGCAAAATCTCTCGGTTTTTGTTCAAACAACATTCCACCCCCCACTCGGAGACCGGCAAGGCCCCTGCAGAGCTCATGCTGAGAAGGAACCTGAGGTCAAGCCTGGCAAGACTGCATCCCGACATGATGCATGTGAAATGCATGAGGTATTGTTACCCCCTTCCCCCCCTCCCGAAGTTTTCTGTGCGGTGACTGTGTTTATGTAAGGAATTTTTGCCCAGGTCCGAAGTGGTCGGTGGGGTGTGTGCTGCGGCACCGGGGTAACGTTATGTATGTCCTCCTGACGGGAGATGGGAGCACACATCGACGACACCGAGATCACGTCCGAAGGCTTTGGGACCCAACACCCGTGACCACCGTTAGTGGTACCAGTGCCTCGTTTTCGCTACCCGAACCCTCGAGTCTGGAGCCTGCGCATACACCGGCCGAACCAGTGGAATTAAGCCACTCCATCCGTACGCGATGTGCAGTGTGCCGTTGTGGATTTAATGACTAGTGTGAGGGATGTGATAAAGTGACGTCGTACGGTGACGTACCGGCAGAGCAGTGCGGTATGTGCCATTTGTATCGGCCACCACAAGCGCAGATAAGGGGCGCCGATTCATGGACTTGAGCACGGTTACAGTTGAAATAAGTTGTCTTTCCTTGTTGACTTATGTACTGTCCGGACGTCAGTTACAACAGGTGCCACCCGATATTTCCACGAATTCCCGATTCCTTTAGCAAGAAGAGATGCTGCAAGGGAACTTCACCAATTTCTTCCCTGGAGGCGGATTTTCGGTGTTCATAGAAAATTCATATAAAGACAAAAAACTAGTGCATATTTGAGACTGTCAGAAAATAACTTTCAGAAAGTACCTGATAGCCAGCTGCGCAACAGCTCCACGCATGCTATAGTCTTTCCCGTTGGCAAGAAACATTAGGGAGTTTTAGTGCTGGGTACGCAGGCGGCTTGCGTACGCAGGACGATGGGGCGGTGGTATTGCGCATGCGCGAAGCCCCAAACAGATGCGTCGCAAGATGGCTGGGGCGATGCGTCTGTGCACCCATAAACAACGCTGCCTTCACTGGCCTCCTAGCGGAGATAAGCTGCCCCGGCGCACATGCTGGCGCATCATGTTACCTTCACAGCGAGCAAAGCCGAGGCTGGCCAGATCAACCACTTTGACATTTAAGTTCAAGCGCAAATATTATAGTGGCTAGCCACTATACAAATAGCATGACACAAAGGCGCGAAATCTCGGACAGTATGGGTTGGCCGCCTTGTAAGGTCCACCTTTGCAAGAACTCACAGTATCCGCACTGTGGATACTCTAGCCGTCTGGTTGAAATAAGCCAAAGTGCGAGCACTTATAGCGATTACATGGTTTCAGCCAGATTACCAAAGCTGGAATGGCCTGGAACATAGAAACTAAATATATGCCAGCCCCGACCAGCTAAATAGGTGGCGCCATCTAGCGCAGCTATATTGAAACAGACAACCACAACATTGTTGTTGCAGAAACGTTGTGCAATGTACATCTGATGCAAAAACTGCGCAGCGACAATATTACAAATGAGTAACGTTTTTATTTGTTTTCATCTCAAAAACATTACGCGTAAGCTAACAAGTTCATGACTGTGGTTGCACGAAGTGTCACAAGATGTCGACACTGTCATTGTAGTAACCTTGTATTTTTCACTTTTTTCGTATACCAGGATACTGTACACGATAAAAAAGTGTCCTGATCACTATGTATGTTTAATTTTACATTTTCAATCATAAAAATAATTAAATAATACTTACGCGACAAGACGCTATGGCGCTGCGAGCACGTGTGACCTTCGTGCGGCTTGCGTTTGCGTGCGTGCCACCGTGGCGACAACTAAAAGGCATTCCGGTTGGGTATGGGTTGGGCACGCAACGCCGCGCGCTCTCAAGCCCGCATCGCCCCAAGAGAATGCGTACCCAGCACTAAATCTCCCTATTGTTGCGCTGCTTACGGCTCAGAGTGGGCTTCACAAATGCAGATTCTTAATGTGTCTGCCTTATGAATAGCACGACGTGTGTCTTTTGTAGTAGCGTAGCATATTGTTTGTTCGTGTTTAAAATCAAAAGTAGCTCCTCAAAGGATTCTCACTTTTTAGTTATTTCATAGTGGTGAAGGTTGTTGCATCTGATGTCCTTGATGAAGCGTCCAACAGCTTCCACTCTTAACAAGCAAAGTATAGTTTGTCCGTCTAAAACTCGGTGAAGTTCGTTGCTACACATTTTGCTGGTGCAAAAATTCAGCAGATTCCACGTACTATGAAAATCAACGTTGTTCGGAACATTCGGAGGAGAGGTGGTTGTGGTACAATTTTTTTTTATTGATTGAAGCGTCACGACGTGAGGTTATGATATGTAGGGTTTATATTCACAAAACTACCATATGATTATGAGAGACGCCGTAGTAAATGGCTCCGGAAATTTGGACAATATGTGTTCTTTAACGTGCACACAAATCTGAGCACATGGGCCTACAGTATTTTCGCCTCCATCAATTGAGCAGCCGCCGTAGCTGAGATTCGATCCCGTGACCTGCGGGTCTGCAGCCGAGTACCTTAGGCACTACACCACTATGGCGGGTCTTAACGTCAAGAAATGACGCTAAAGATACGTACAAGTGTTGTACGCATAGACACATGTATAATGGTGGTATATTTTTTACATAACCAGTTGTTCCCACTTGCGTGACATTAACAACAGCAACGTGGGCATTCCCAACACCAGAAAGGGTAAGCTGATATCTAGCACTTGTGCTTGCGAAGATGACAGGCCCGGCTAGTGCTAGTTAGGCTAACTTCAGCGAATGGCATTTAAATACTCGATATTCCCAAAGACTGTCGCATCGCCAAGCGGAATTTAGGAACGTCATTTGGGGAACGGTTAATGAACGGGACATCGGCAACTACTACGCAGTCGCTCCCTTGTCCAGCTGGGCTAGCCCTAGTTTTAACACGTTAGCGAGAAACGAACCCTACGATTGACATGTTTCCTGCTACACTGAACCAACTAGTACTCCCTGGTACGGAAAATTTGAATTGTTCCTGTGAGACGCAAAAGTTTTGTGAAAGTACGTGCCAACTCGTGCTTTTTAAGACAGCCGACGAGGTACACTTATCAGCTCCACGAGATTGTTTGCAGCCACGTAGGTTAGTTAAATGTTATCGTAACGCACTTTCAGTTAAAACCACCATTGCTTAAAATCACCTGGTTTTACCAGCTTAGCATTTTCCAATGCCTTTGTAGAGCATGAATCCAATGACGCTGTACGCGCGGGCTCGCGAAGTGCTCTTCTATAACAGAGCAATTTCAAACTGGCTGTAGATTAAAATGGGTCCTTTGCCAGAAAAGCGTTGTTATGTGTCTTGTGAGCGTTGTTTCACTCAATCGGGCGAAAGACGGCATTCAGAGTAAGTAATGCCGTGCTTCGCATATTTGGCTTTCAGCACTGCGCCACCTTTTTCTTTTTTACACATTTGTTGATAGGTAGATAGCTAGATAGGTACGTTTGTTCATAGGTGTTAATGTAGAAGGGTGTGAAAGGAGCGATAGTAAAAGCGACAATGATCTATCAGCTGCTAACTCAAAAGGAGCTATAGTGGCACTTCCCGTCCCCCGATTGCGGTAATGTTTTTTTCATGCCCGTAATTGATTGATTGATATGTGGGGTTTAACGTCCCGAAACCACCTTTTGATTATGAGAGACGCCGTAATGGAGGGCTCCGGAAATTTTGACCACCTGGGGTTCTTTAACGTGCACCCAAATCTGAGCACACGGGCCTACAACATTTCCGCCTCCGTCGGAAATGCAGCCGCCGCAGCCGGAATTCGAACCCGCGACCTACGGGTCAGCAGCCAAGTACCTTAGCCACTAGACCACCGCGGCGGGGCTTTTCATGCCCGTAAGTCACTTTGGTTGTGTAATATGCTTGAGAAAGATTAAGATAAAAGCATTCCTTTTCTAGTGCATTGCATGCAACGCAATTATTGTAAATATTGTCAGAATCCTTCAGTGCTTAGACATTGAACGACTCCTATTTCTCGGAGTGCCGCAATGCAGCCAATACGCTCGTGCTCGATCAGAGAAGCGAAATTGTTAGAGCGGTGAAACAGCAGTCACGGCCACAGTACGTGCCTTTCGGCTAACTTCTCGTGGCCTTCACCGGTACCTTCCAAACGGTCTTGCTGTTCTACGAATGCGTGTGAACCATTTTCTATAGTCATGGTGTTGTTATATATATATATATATATTGATTTGATTGATATGTGGGGTTCAACATCCCAAATTCACCATATGATTATGAGAGACGCTGTAGTGGAGGGCTCCGGAAATTTTGACCACCTGGGGTTCTTTAACGTGCACCCAAATCTGAGCCCACGGGCCTACAACATTTTCGCCTCTATCGGAAATGCAGCCGCCCCAGCCGGGATTCGACCCCGCGACCTGCGGGTCAGCAGCCGAGTACCTTAGCCAGTAGACCACCATGGCGGGGCGCTATATATATGTATATATATATATAATATGTGTGTGTGTGTGTGTGTGTGTGTGTGTGTGAGCATTATATTCCACTATAAAAGATCCACCCCTCAATTGCCATTTCAGAGAAAGAGTACTTGTATTTGGTAAAATCGCTGTACTAATCTTTTTTGTTTAATTTATCTGCTCATGCATATTTTCGCTTATCTTATCTGTTCAGGAGCATCTACTTTGGCGATATTTCGATGACTTTTTGTGGAATAGCGATGATTTATTTGTTTCTTTTTGTTTTTTAGGCGAGAGAACTTGTATCAGGTGACAATGTTTGTATGCTATATATGTGTACACCTTCAATAAACTTTCACTGGCCAGCGTGCGCTTGTGTTCTTGTTTACTCCTCCAGTCCTTGTTACGTACCGCACCCCTCTTCTTCCACAACAAACTGCTACTAACTAGCCCAAATGGCTGTTTTGCTACAATTCATGTCCTGACCAACCAGGCATATTCGCCAAGGCCTCTTATTCTTTCATATACTGTTTTTGGTCTATCACAAGATAAGGAGTTGATCACGGCAGTACCGAGACGTATGCAGCTAAATAGGTAAAGAAATAGATAGGCAGCATTGCAAATATAAACAGTTGAAGTGCCAGTAGTTTATTAAGAAATGTTTCGCAATAAACTATAGCAGCTCTTGGGCAGCTGAAGATAACACTGTGGTAACTGCCTCCTTTTTTATTTTTACAGTTTGATTTTCTTTGCCTTCTGTGAAGGGCCGCAAATTTATCGTCCCCTTTCAAAGGAGGTCAACTCTCTTAGATCATTAACAGCTGGATTTCTCGGATAACTCTGATTATGGGTTGCACGGAGCCAATGAAATGTTCCACGAAGGCAGTCGATGGGGAAGTTCGCTAGACATACCTATGTTCGAAAGCCTGCATAATCAAGCGCACTTTTAATAATAATAATAATAATAATAATAATAATAATAATAATAATAATAATAATAATAATAATAATAATAATAGTTTAATTTACAGTGATACAGTGTTCATGGAGGGAGTGTGAATAAAGCGACAGGCCGCTTGACTAAGTTCCCACCCCCAATTACATTCGGCAATGGTAGTGGTGGTGACAGAATTCATGGAATGGTTGCAGTAACTCACTTTTGTTACACAAATATATGAATGCACATGTTATAGAGGCTTTTTAAATGGAGGCAGTACAGGGGTGACCCGAGCTTCTTGGGCATACGAGTTCCGAGCTCGCTCTGCGGTGGTCATGGCATTAAGCCAGTGCGGAGCGCGTGACAGCAGCGTTGATAAAAAATGCCTACAAGGACGCGCGCGGCGTTTGAAACGCATGTGGGACATTCGAGGCGGTTCCATGTGCGAACACGTCAGTGTCGCCACTCAGTTAACATTTTAGCAGTGCAGCGGCGTCGGCGTGATTGCCACGCTATCTTAGTGCCAACTCAACACGCGCCTCCCACAGGCGTGTTCGGGGACGTTTGTCCTCTTTCGGACAGATTCTTTCATTCCACCTGCAGCATGAATCTTTGCACTCTCGAAGGCAGCAAGGATGCACACGCAGCACTCTTGTGCTGCTTGTTTCGCTTTTTTCAAATATGGCAGATAAATATGAGGACAGGTGGTCATCAGGGGCGCTCACATCATGGTGGAAATAAATTGACAAGATTGGCAACGTCGTGAGCGCAGTGAAATTGAATGCGAAACATCGTAGACGTGTGGTGATATCACTTTTACTTCTTCGTGCGTGTGTGCATAGTTTGCGTGATAAAGCTGATAGATAAGTCGTGTCACTCGACGTGAGTACAGCTCCTCGGCAAGCACAAACGTGGTGGGCATACCCAATTTTCGCCGCGGGCCTCTGTCAATCAAACTGATAGACGCGTGAACTCGGGTACAAACTCGTTCATTCTGAGAAAGTCGGAGCTCAACTCGGGACTGTTATGGTACCGGTGGTACTGTGAAGCGTTTCTTGCGGTGAACGCTAAGCGGCAGACGAAGAAAGTGCTTAACAGCACAAACGACTGGAGGGAATAGAAGAGACGAGATCAGCGCTCTGTTCTCGTCTCTTCTATCCCGTCCTGTCGTTTGCGCTGTTAAGCACTTTCTTCGTCTACCATGCAGCACAAACCAGCCCAATAAAGCACCTTGTTAAAGTGATAAGCGGCAGCTTCTTTGCTTATAAAATAATTTGTTGAGCTTACACTATTGGTGCGAGGCTGGAGCGATGGAGGAGCTTGTGATAACCTAGATTCCTGCAGCTTTTTAAGTTGGTCATCTGCTCATGTGCGTGAGCCCCGCCGCGGTGGTCTAGTGGCTAAGGTACTCGGCTGCTGAGCCGCAGGTCGCGGGTTCGAATCCCGGCTGCGGTGGCTGCACGTCCGATGGAGGCGGGAATGTTGATTGATTTGTGGGGTTTAACGTCCCAAAACCACTATTTGATTATGAGAGACGCCGTAGTGGAGGGCTCCGGAAATTTTGACCACCTGGAGGCGGGAATGTTGTAGGCCCGTGTGCTCAGATTTGGGTGCACGTTAAAGAACTCCAGGTGGTCAAAATTTCTGGAGCCCTCCACTACGGCGTCTTTCAATGATATGGTGTTTTCAGGACGTTAAACCCCACATATCAATCAATCAATTACTCATGTGCGTCATTGGCTTCGAAGTAAATACCGCATCGGCTCTGTCTTAATTTTGATTGAACTAATTGACTGAGGCCTAATGACCATTTCACTGAGCTGTCTTGTCTTCATCGATAAGGCTTCAAGTAAAAGGCAATTATCTCGGGCACAATCAGCAAGGCCATGAGCAGCAGGAAGCTATTAAACGTAACCCTGATTAGCAGGATACTAGTTGCCATAGGATTAGTCAGCGTGAGTTGGCATGATTTTACCATCGTGCTCATGACTACTATCGCGTAATTAGCATAGTTTAGTCAGCTCATCAACCGGCACGCTTTAGTTAGCCCGGTGTTAGCTTTTCATGGCTTCATCAGCACAGTCTTCTTAAGATAAGGTGTAATGACCTCGACCTTACCACGACTTGGTGTAATTAGCTTGCTCATAGCGTGACGTCGCCTAACTAGCGAAGTATGCCGTCCAGCCAAATAGCTAATTATCTGTTCTCACGTGCTTCGGTGCTAGTGAGTGATGACAACAAAGACGACGCGTACGGGCCGAGCAGCGCGCTAAAATGTACCGGCTGACACGTGGCCTCGGATTTTGCTGCGGTCGCAATGTTGTAAGATGGTCGGCCGGTAGTGATCTCATAGGCCACTATGCCGATTATTCTAAAACAAACTGAGTGCTGGCATTAAAAGCTTCAAAATAAACTTAAACACCCCTGCCTTTAAAAAAAATTGATCACGAAAGGTTTATGACAATTTTATTACATGTTTGGGTGCACTTCTGCACTCAGTGGAACTACAAACAAATGAAAGAAGATGCCTCTGCTTTAAAAAACACCATCAAACTTAGCCGACAGTCTTTGGCGCAATGACTGGTTCCATAGTAATTGCCCCGCCGCGGTGGTCTAGTGGCTAAGGTACTCGACTGCTGACCCGCAGGTCGCGGGATCGAATCCCAGCTGCTGCGGCTGCATTTCCGATGGAGGCGGAAATGTTGTAGGCCCATGTGCTAAGATTTGGGTGCACGTTAAAGAACCCCAGGTGGTCGAAATTTCCGGAGCCCTCAACTACGGCGTCTCTCATAATCATATGGTGGTTTTGGGACGTTAAACACCACAAATCAATCACCAATTATTCAAATCGTAACCAGTGAAATGCTGTGCGCTGGTGGGTGGATTTGGCTTTTTCGTCCTGTTGGCTCAGTCATAAGGGGGTGTCACCAGAGCTCGGGAATATCCCGAGTTTCGTGAAATTCGGCCGCTCCTCCATAGCACTGCAGATTGTATACACTTGATGTAAAAAAGGCACGAGTGAGCATGACTGCAAAAGCTTTGTCCAAATAAGGCAAAAGAAAACATTAAGAGCAAATAGAAAAGAGGCACAAAACATGGCAATTGTCACGAGGCTAGTCAGCCCACAAGCTCTCGTGTAGGTTCTTGTGTATACAAACCGATGAGAAAACCCATATCGGTAAAGAGAACACGAGACCGTTTATGCACACAAGAAAAACAACTAAATATATTTTCAATAAACTAGATAAAGAGAAAGGAATGAGAGGGAAAACAAACAAAGCACACAAATTTGAGGAGAAATTAACCTAATGACCACGAAATGCTAAGGATGCGTAAGTTCCGCAATAGCAAAAGCGACTGTCACCGTTCGGTCACGGCACTCTTGTAGACGGCGAGGGTTGATGCGATGGGGTGCAGACAAGGTAGATCAGAGGTCCAAGCGTTGCTCGTGGTTGAAGGTAACTCCGGGCGCACCAAGGTCAGTGACCTCTCAGCGTTCGTCCTCCGACGCTGGGACGTAGCCCTGGAAACGGGACGAGCCTGGCCAAAGCCAGATGGGGAGAAGCCTGGCCAACGCCAAACGACGAGCGGCCTGGCCAACGCCAGACGACGAGCGGCCTGGCCAACGCCAGACGATAGATGATGCTCGGGTGCCCGACCAGGTGGGAGCCCACAGCAGCCTTGCCTCAGGAACTCGGCCACCACCCCCGCGCCCTGGTAGCCTGCTTGCCTCCGTCGCGTCCCGGCCACGTCTGCCCCGTTCTTCGTTCGGGCTTCTTCCAAACCAGCGTGGGGGCCTCTCATTGGTCCGAACTTCACGCGCCTCGTCTGCCCATCGTCTTCCTCACCGAATACATCGCGAAAGCGCGCGTCCACACCGTCGGTCGTCGTCGTCTTCTTTCCTATGCCGGTGCACTCGCGCACATTTTAAACCGAACACTGGTTGCACTCGCGCACCTCACGAAACGTGCACCTCACTTATCACAGCAATATATTGCATGACACACATAGGAGATAAAGGCTAATCATCTGCTTTAACAGTTAGAAATATTCAAAAAGTCTTGGACCTGTGCTAATGTATTGTTAGTACTTTCAATGCCTAAAAATGGAGTTTATTTAATTGTAACGGTAACTGATAACACACTCTTTGCATACCACAATTTGTTCTTGTGTGACGAACTAGCCAAAGAGGCTGATTTCGATGTTGGTAGTGTGAATTGTAAGTTTGCATATCACCTAACTCTGATAATGTAGACAAACGTATTTTTTCTGTCTTATAGTATCCTAGCAGTGTATATTTGCATAAGTTTGAAGCGTTAATAATGATGTGTTTATTAAACGAAAAATGAATGCTATGTCTGTATGTAAAATCATTATTTAAAGGAATGATTTCATTGTGTAACACAGAAATCTTTTTAGATTACTTTGTGTCGTCATGGCCCACACTAATGTACAATATTATAAATGAGAAAAAAAATGAAGCATGATATATTGCAAGCTTTGCTTGTAATGGTAGCAGCGATCTATGACGCGAAAGTATGCGAAAAGCTCTAGAAGCCGTCAGTAAAACAATATTGACATGATCATTCCACGGCATACTCACAGTTTCACCAAACACATTCCTATCTATTGGCTTTATCAACAAAAATAAGGCTACGTTGCTAGCGCATAATGTTATGGGTTTGTAGCGGTGAGGCAGAAGAACAATGCTGCTACATTGAGTTACAAAAAGGAACTACTTTATTCTATGGCCCGCGCACTCATCTCCTCGTGACTAGCTCTACTTTGTCTTCATCGCGTCGTCGGCACGGCAACATGCGACAGGACCCCCCGCCGTGTAGACGGAGTCGTAATCCAAAAGTGTACATTATATGGTCCTGGTCGAGAAGGCGGAGTGGAAAAAGGTGCTCAATTTTGTTCGGGAATTTGGGACTGGTGCTGGCGCAGAGGTCGGGTGATGCACAGGGGCGTTCTGTCAAGAGTAGTAGTCGGTTTAGGCTCTTCCCCCTTGCAGGTAAGATGGCTTCCTTCAAAACCAGTCGGGGTGTTACGTCGAAGGTCTGTAAGGGTGACCACATACACGCGCCATTAATTTGTGGATCTGTGTAAGCGTGCGGCATTGAGACGGTTTGTTTGTAATTGCATTACCCCGATCTAAGCACAGGAAGAAGAACGCTGCTGCACTAGACCCACCCAGACTCAAAACTGCACTTCGTTTATGATTGACAGGCTGGAGCATCGCGGTGAAGGTTGAGGGCAGGTCCTGACGTTCGTCGATTCCTGTGACTTGCAAAGCTTCATCGCTCTTTTGAGAACACGAAGGGATGTGGTGACATTGAAGTCAGGGCTGGCTGCCCATGCGTTGGACTTAGTGGGCTTACGGCCACGTTGCCAATGGTTCGCTCCTCAGGCAATGCTTCGAGTACAAACTTACAGGCATTTGAGGTGTTTGATGGGTATGCTGTTCGTGCACATGAAGGGAAATAATGAGTTGTTTTTGCGAGTTCTTGTATACTTCTCCTGTCACTTTCGCATCTGGTGATGTTGTTGCTACTTGACTGTGAGTACCCGCAGGTCACGGGATCAAATCCCGGCTGTGGCGGCTGCATTTTAGACGGAGGCAAAAATGTTGTAAGCCCATGTGCTCAGATATGAGTGCACGTTAAAAAATCCCAGGTGGACGAAATTTCCGAAGCCCTGCACTGCGGCGTTTCTCATATTCATATGGTGGCTGGTTTAGGGATGTTAAACCCCGCAAATGCAATTGACCATGAGTATGCATTGGTTGATGAACGCTGGCGATGACAATGGCAGGCGTAGCAGGCAAAGCAGTTGGCGTGAGACGACACTCATTAGTGGTACGCGACCTGCACAGCGTCATTCCAGGCACGACGTCAGGCCGCGTGGTGACTTCGCGGTTACCTGTGAACTGAGTGATGCCACAGCTTTGAAACCTGGTGAAATCAGGCAACTTCAGTTGGCTTGTTTGGGCAGTGATGCTATGAAGGCCCGAGGTTTAAAGCTAGTGTTTAGCGCGGAAGGGAGCAAGTGACGTGTCACTGCTGGTCGCGCTATAGGGAAAGCACGAAATCTCAGCGTCGGTCGTATGCCTGCGGCCCAGGAGAAGGCACGACGTATCGCAGAGCAGGAGGGAGTATTGTTACTGTGCTGGCGTACTTGTCTTGCTGCGAGACATTATTACGCAGGTAGAAACCAGCCTCCATTTCGATGAGCCAGATCACTGGGCTCCTTGGCCGGAATTGCGAAAATTTCGGCGGTAACAGGTTGCAGGGCGTCGTTGTCGTCGTATCTGGTCATATCGCCATGGTGATAGTCAGTGGTTTGTTGGCTCAGTGCGAAATGAAAGTTTCTGAAATTTGTTCCTCGATCTGGTGTCACCACTGCAGTGGAAAGGCAGAAGGAGAATAATCTTACTAAATTGAGTTACGGAAACCAACTCATTCATTCGGTAGTCCGTGCGTTCGCCTCCTTACGATCACCTCCTTTTCTTCCTCGTCGCTGCGTCAGCACTGCAACACGTGGCAGCTTCAATTCCCTGCAGGTGGAAAGCCACTGAATGCACTCCGTCCACCACCGTCACAATAAACTGCTATACACGTGGACAAAATTAATTGACAGCTGTCCGCTGCGGCATCTTATGCTTTTGTTTTTGCTTTTAGACATCAATCACTCAATCAATCAATCAGTCAAGCAATCAGTCACTTTGTAACGTGGTTGGTTGTTCGCTATATTTCATATCTTCAATGGTTAGGTTTTTGAAATGTATCGCATTGCTGAGGTGCCTTCTGCTCTTACATCATCGAACGACAAAGATTGCTATGGGTAAAACGTGTGAACCCCGCCAAACTCTTCCCAACACAGGAAAGCGGTAAATGTTATTGGTGCATTCCAAAAAGTAGGGGAAATATCAGGGATTGCTTTGTAGACCAGAATTTGCACAAGCGTTATTGTTGCTGAATTGTCGTTGATACAACTTGCTGAGCCATCCAAACGTCCTTTGCTATAGTCGCGGGTGTCTTGACGCTGTACGGTTTCTTTTTCCAAAGGGGTTCAGACCACAGGTGTCCTAGCTCCGACTTTTTTGTTGCATATACTGTTCTATATTACTTTTCTTATGGGCGATTTATTTTAGTGAATGTGAACTTTTTCACGCATTTTGTCTTGTGTGTATTTTGAGCTTGCGGACGATAGTGATGACTACGCGTTCTTTTATGCGTTTTGAATACTCTTTCGGCGACTACACATCTCTCATTTAGATATAGCAATCACACGGAAAAACAGCGAAAGTGCATTTCTGCAGCCCGCTATTTAGGAGCGAAAATTCTAGTATAGGAGGGGTGATCGTTCATAGCATGTATACATGATCACCCGATGGCTTATTTTTCATGGTTGGTCTAAATTTGAGCATTTAAAAGGCGGTTGAGAGTGAAGAGCAAATGGGTTACGCGAGCATAGAGTCGGTGTTTCAGCGAATGACGCCACGTACAGCGCTAAAACTCCTAGTGTAAATCAGCACGCTCGAACCAGGCACCCTGATATCCCCCCTCGAAATAAATAAATAAATTGAAGGTTTTGCCTCAAGAGTTTCTCGTTTATCTCGTTAAGAGTTTTGACCATCGGATTTTTTACCTTTCTGCCGCTCACTCTAAACCAACAACTCCAGTAAAAATTATGCGTACGTGTGCAGTTGAGCCAGTAGTCAATTGTAAGAGAGTGGAAGAGAACTGTACTTTTTTATTTCTCTCTCTCTCTCTTAATTTTTTTGTTGTTGTCGACCCGGGTAGGTTTCTATTTCCCCTACGCTTCTCATAGAGCACATGTGCGGTTATTTCTTTCCAGGGTTAAGAAGAAGGAGCTATTGGATGTTTAATGTCGGAACGCGTGTATTAAAGCAGAAAAAAATAATGAACGGAGCAGCGTGGTGAAGACTGAGAGTAGGAGAAAAAAAACTTGCCGAACACAGTTTGCAATTTCTCTACCTCTACGTCGACCAGACTAGCTATTGCCTTAAAGTTATGAGAGGAAACGAGAAATGTCAAAGCGGAAACAAAGGTTGAATATTTTAACTGCGCACAAAAGGAAAGGCATAGCTGGGAAAGAGCTTGAGTCTGATCGAGGTGAAATTGGTCGTTTCCGATGCAGGGTCGCATAACAAAAATGAAAGAAAGTATGAGAAAAAGTATTCAAGGCGAGTATATAGGCAGCGTCGTACGTCCTAGCCGTTGTTGCCATTTATGAATTTTTTCGGATGAAATGAATTCCTTGTCTGCGGCTTCTTTCACGTGTTCCTCTCCCCCCAACTTCCTTTCTCATTTTTTCTCGCTTTCATGTTTTAAAATTAACTTTTAGTTTCCTTTCCGATATCGTATATACAGCGACGTCGATGAAGTCGACGGACAAGGGGATTGAAATAATCAAAATGAATTGGCAGCGCTTTCGGAAGCATTAGGAGAGATAAACGAATGTTGGCGTTTCTGAAACGTACGAGTATAAACGAAATCGCCGGCCTAAACAAGAACTTGGGCGCATGTATGGGGCGTGCGCTTTTACGGAAAAGAAAAAAAGAAACAGAAACAGCGCATGTGGGTGGCGAAAGGGGTGGGGGTGATACGGGGGGGGGGTTATCTTGCTTATTTCTGTATTTCTTTATCGTAATAAAGAAAAGTTGGGGGGAACAGTGCGAGATAGAGAGCTTGCGTGCCAGGGTGTGCGGCATCGACCGCAGCTGCGTTTGAAGATGTGGCTTACAGAACGTTGGTATAGCATAGGGCCACAAAAGAAAAAAAATTACGTGCAGAGGAGGTCTGTGGGCATGGAGAAGAGCGAGTGGGTGAAACCCACAAATAATGCAAACAATATATTCGCGAAGAGAAATTTCTTCCTGTTCTCGAGAACGTACGCGCTGGCGTTCGGGCCACCACGTGCAGAGGGAACACTCGTCGAACGTGTCTCCCTTTTTTTTATTATTTTGTGGATTCTCGTGCGTTTTGACGATTGCGGCGCCTTTTGTTGTGACACAGCCGCACGCTCTCTTTTTGGTACTATCATCTTTTGCCTAGAGGTGTTATTTCTTTGCGATCAAATTTGGAGTTTCCCGAAAGAGGACGCCGAGGTGATAACAGGTGCAGTATACCGGCTTGCAATAAACATAAAAAAACACTGGTTGTACCGAGAAAAAAAAGAGAGGAACCGCGGGAGCGTCAGCGTTTGTTATGGGATGGCCTTCTCTCTTTGTTTGCTGTGCACGCTCGGTCGTCTCTTTCTCTTTCTGTTCTGGCGCGCGTCGTCGTTCGTTCAGTCTTGTTTTTGTGTACTTCTCACCGCGATTCATTTTCCTCCTTTCTTTTCCTCCGCTCTAGCTTTCTTCTACGGCAGCCGCCCCTCCCTGCACTTTATGGCTCCGATTGGCGCATGATTTGTCGATAGCGAATTTTTGCGCACGTTATTGCTAACGAGACTGTTTCCGTCTTCGGCGCTCTCCAGCGCGCTTCCTTGCTTTCCTTTCGCCCCCCCTCCTCCTCCCATGCTTTCTGTTTGTTCCTTCGGGGGCCCTATCCCCTCATCTTCGAGGAACGCGTGCCGCTTTCTTTTCCGCGCGCCACCTCTCGTGAATCCTCTTTACTCGGCCATCTCCCACGCATATTTTTATTTCTTGCTTTGAAAAGAATATCGTATACATTTCATGCGGTATCAGTTTCCAGACAGCCAGCAGCGGGGCGGCACGCGGAACGCCCGACATTTTCTCTCGTCTATAGATTTCACTAAAAGCCGGCTTCGCTTTGGCCCCTGTTTATATTTTTTTCCTCTCTCTTTCACCCCGTTTTCAAGGAACCATTTTTATGCTCGCCCATGATTTTGTGTCCCTAAATCGCGCACTTCTCTAAGACCGTGTTCGCTGCTTTGCGTAATCCCACGTAATCTCGTAAAGGAATAGAGGAAGCCTTAGCATATAGCTTCAATTTGTGGCTCTCTATTTGCCCAAGTCTGTGCTCCCGCGTCTTTGTATGGACAATAGGTCCGGCGCAAACTCGTCGTTATAGTAACCGGATGACGGTGTGAGCGTGAACGCAAAACTGTAATCTTGTTGCATGCGTGGCAGTGTGCGGTTTGCGTGGTGGAACATTGTAGAGGCAGTGAGTGTAGGAAATAGTTTGACAAGTGCTTTGTCTTGTCTTCAGACGCTGACCAGAGCGTGATGGAGATAGTGGAAGCGGAAGTTACGGCAAGAGGGAATCGTGAATGTGTGAGTTAGGCTTCTATCACCTTGTTAACAATTGTTACGATTTGTGTTGCACGCGCAAGGTGCGGCTGGCAAACACATTTCTGCATGTACTTGAGTCTAGTTCTCTGCGATCACGTGGTGGTTCTTGTTGCCTTTTTTGTTTTTGTTTCCTTCACGCAATCGAATGTGACGAAGGTGCATTCATTTTTTTAAATAAACATAACTGAATATGTTGTCACCATTTCTTCACAATGGCTACCCATTTTCACTTATTCATTACGATTAAAATTAAGTTATAGTGAAATGTATTGTTTGTCCTTTCGTCTTTTCAACTTCCTTTAACACAGCCCGCTCAAGTTTGGCACGTACAAGGGAAACAATTAATAGGGAAGACAGGCTACAGTTTGCGCAGCGCCCTTCGCCGCCCTAGAGGAGAGAGAGCAAAGCTCCAGTCGCTCGGATGGGCCGCGCTTGCGTGACTTTGCCATTGCGCGCACGAAAAACGGGTTCCTTTGGGCTTTTATCTCGCATTTCACGCGCTATGGGCACCGCTCCTTCGTCATTCAGTAAAGCAGGCACACCCTCCTGCTCAATTTTGAGCTGCTACACAAGTTCGAATATGTCTCAAAGCTGAAAACTGCCCGTGAAGTTCTACCATTTCTAATGCAAGCAGTGCCAGGAGAAAACGCGTCAAGAGTGCATTATGGCAGCTTGTTGATACTTCCGTGGTCTTGTAACATTGAAAAATTTTTTGTCGTGCACAGTATTACGAAGTAATAAAAGGGAGAAAGGGGATGGTACGTTTGTAAACTGAAGCTACAGCAAATAGACAACCGCTGTACATTTCGAGATTGGCCACCGGCTTTCGAGATTACACACATTTCGCGAATATTACAAAATATTCTGGAACCTACGTTGCTGCTAAGGGTAACGCTAAAATATTTATTGGTACCTGTATAAATGCCGACGCACCTCACCACTTGCCAGTTGATCTACGGCTTACGCTCTGGTCGCCGCTATCAGTGGCAGTGGGCATCGCTGTAACCTGACCTTCAATTTGCAGGCCAAAAGTTTGGCCAAATAAACGATTTATTCTCGTATTTACAGTCTACTTCCTTCCTTCACATCATGACCCCGTGACAATATCCTTGCATGCACCTCAGCCACGGGCCATATACAGCTGCCATTATTAAAACGAGCCCCGCCGCGGTGGTCTAGTGGCTAAGGTACTCAGCTGTTGACCCGCAGGTCGCGGGATCGAATCCCGGCAGCGGCGGCTGCATTTCCAATGGAGGCGGAAATTTTGTAGGCCCATGTGGGTGCACTATAAAGTATCCCAGGTGGTCTAAATTTCCGGAGCCCTCCACTACGGCGTCTCTCATAATTATATGACGGTTTCGGGACGTTAAACCCCACATATTATCACTATGAAAACGAGTTAAAAAGGAACCAAGGTGGCAATAAAATTTTCAATCTTGTCGCAAAATTACACATGGTTTTCAGGGGCAAATCTCTGTGTAACCGAAAATATGCTCGATCCTGGTGGGTATTGTATAACATGACAAAGATTAAGCGAGCCGCCAAAACAACCAAAGCGACATTCTAATCAATGAATACTGTGCGTGATAAACTGCACGTATATTATTCGAAATGAAACATGCACTATAGGAAACACGTATGGTTGAAATGGGCATCAAATACTTTATCATTATGCTTTCAAAAATGCCGTGAAGAAATCTTAGGTGACACTGAACTTACGATAGGAAGTTGTTAACATACGGTGAAAACTTCGGCAAAAGTGAAACTCTTATAAAACTGAACACTGCACATTGCAATGGTGCCAGGGACCGAATAGGGCAGACGTAAGTTAAGTATCTTCACACTGATCTTCGTTAGTGAGTTTAGTATCTTCACCTAACAAGTTTAAAGCCATGCTAAAAACTTGGCTACCAAACAATTCAAATCAGACACAAATGTGAACAAAAAGACACGACTGCCACAGCACATGCGCGTTTTACCGGTAACATACATAGAGAATTTGCGACATCACCTCACTTTTCATGCCTTAGAAAGGCGGCTGTTCGCCATTGACATTCAGATAGCATTCGCTGAAAAACATCGCGTTTGACTTGCTTGGTCCCGCAAAGGTTGCCAATGAATCGCTCTCGGTTCTAGTGAGATTCACACCGTGAAAACGTTTTTACAATTATTTCAAATATTCGGAGCAAGTCAGAGGTGACGCTGCACGAGCAGAGTGACCATACAACAGTGCGTGCAGAACGCGTGGACGTTCTGAGAGGGCGCAGGTAGAAGGCGGGAGGGGGGTACCGAGCAACCGGCTTTTGCTAGAAAGGCGGTGAAACGCTCAGAGTGCCTCGATGCCCACGCACCGGCTGCTGACCCGCAGGTCACGGGTTCGAATTCCGGCTGCGGCGGCTGCATTTCCGATGGAGGCGGAAATGTTGTAGGCCCGTGTGCTCAGATTTGGGTGCACGTTAAAGAACCCCAGGTGGTCGAAATCTCCGGAGCCCTCCTACTACGGCGTCTCTCATAATCATATGGTGGTTTTGGGACGTTAAACCCCACATATCAATCAATCAATGCCCACGCGCATCGAGGCACGCTAGCAACGTGCGTGGCGCAGCGCCTCCTGGCCTAGGTTGGGAGGCCTATTAGAATAAAGCAGAGAGCTCGGTCTCAGCTTATGTGCTCCAGTCGACTATACTGTTCACAAGCTATGTACACGCTTAATATAGTTCAGTGAATACTCATCACTAAAAGCAGCGCCTTCAAAGAGTCAGTGAAGGAATTTCATCGCTTTGTGGCAGCCCTTCAATCGCCATGGGCCTACTATTTTGGCCAGCAAAAACGTTCTTTCTTGGACAGTCGTCAAACAGGAGCTTCGTTTGGAGGACCATGTGTGACTTTCTTGGGACAATCGGGCAAGCAAGAGACCATAAACATCCTCGTGGTCACGCTCGCATGAACATGTGATATACGACATATGCCGAATTATGGATAAAGTTTGCTTCGTATTAGCCGCTCTGAGCCGTAGGCAATGACTGAGGCTGTGGATGCGTCATGGAAGCTGAGTGTTTCATTAGAGTTCAATATTGGGGTCAAGAGCACGTATGATCAATTTTTTTCGTGCTGCCTGTGACCAAATTCCTGGATAAAATGCCCTGCAAGTTCTCCCTGCCAGCCAGTTTAGCAGCAGCAGGTGCTGCTACGAACGGCCTACTAAAGTGCTTTCTGCCTACAGGTGCAACTCCCACCTTCTTTCTACATTATTTTGTTTTATGCCGCTACTGCTGCTGCTTCTGGAGTATTGTACAACTTCGAGATGCCTACGTGCGCTGAACTTGCAAAACGTTTAGAAGTGTTAGAAAATGTGCTGCAGGGTAAAACTGGTTTGGTTGTTGAGGATGTTATTTCTTGCGTTAAATCTTGGATGGATGCTGACCCTGACCAGCCAATAGAAAAGTTGAAAAAAGAAATCGACGAAATGAAAGTTGGTATGAGTTTCCTCTGTGAAACAGTAGAATAGCTCAAAGCAGAACAGAATCATTTGCTAGCTGAAAACAAGAATTTGAATGCTCGAAACTCTGAATTAGAAAAAAGAATTGCTTAGATGGAACAATATTTTCGTAAGAATAACGTAGAAATGAAAGGATTTCCATTTACTCAGGGTGAAAGTTGCCTAGCAATTCTTAAGAGCATCGGTAACAAAAGTCAATGCCCTCTTTCCGACTCTGACGTTAACATAGTTCATCGCGTACTTTCGAACTCGAATACAAAAAATCTATTGATTGATTGATTTTTGGGGTTTAACGTTCCAAAACCACCATATGATTATGAGAGACGTCGTAGTGGAGGGCTCCAGAAATTTCGACCACCTGGGGTTCTTTAACGTGCAGCCAAGTTTGACCACACAGGCCTACAACATTTCCGCCTCCATCGTACACAAAAAAATCTAATAGCATGCTTTTGTTCCCGATCAAAGAAAGCTCAATTCGTAAGCAAGACACGGAAAACTCGGCTGCAGACAAGCGATCTTGGTTTTTCAGGAAATGATGTGCGGCCGGTTTATGTAAATGATCACCTGACCCAACAGAATAAGAAAAGTTTTGCGATGGCCCTTTGCCTGAAAAAAGAAAAAAAATGACAATTTTAGTGGAGGGATTATTGTCAGATGAAGGTCCGCAAAACAACTGACAGCCGCTTATTCCGAATTAGAGACGAAGCTGACCTAAGCGTATTCTCGAACTAAGCTAATCTCATATCCTGACGTTAGCATGCCTTACATTGATACTGATAACCTTCATTTCTTTTCATCTCAGACCTATAATTCGATAATTCATTTTTCAGCGCGCAGCCTCCGCAACCATCTTGATAATTTTCACGCCCTTTTTTGCAGTTTACGCTTTCCGTTTCTGATAATCTGTGTTTCAGAGACTTGGCCTACGGACTCTGAGAAAAATTTGTTTTGCTTTCCGAACTACAACGCAAAGTACAACAACCGTGCATCCTCGTGCCACGGGGGTGCCGTGATATTTATACTTAACATTGTTAGCTACAAACGTAGAACAGACTTGGTTCTTGATGTACCCGATTGTGAAGCAGTTTGGATAGAATGTGATAGTCCTGACTTCAACAGCCACTAACGCAAAATAGTATTCGGTTGCATATACCGTTCAGCCAGGTCTTCCATGGCTAACTTTTTCTCTGCTTTTGACGCCTTGCTTCATTCTCTCACGCAAGAAAACAAAAATATAGCCATCATGGGTGGCATCAACATCAATATTTTGGATGAGTCAAGCTCTAGTCAATACAAAAATCCTTTTCTTGGGTATGGTCTCGACTCCCTTTTAAACGAACCCAATCACTGTGTGGGTAACACTTCTGGTACTTCAATTATTCATGCCTTAACGAATCTTCTGACCCCTCCTGAGGCTTTTATCATCCGTGCCACTAATACTGACGCCCCGCCGCGGTGGTCTAGTGGCTAAGGTACTCGGCTGCTGACCCGCAGGTTGCGGGTTCAAATCCCGGCTGCGGCGACTGCATTTCTGATGGAGGCGGAAATGTCGTATGCCCGTGTGCTCGGATTTGGGCGCACGTTAAAGAACCCCAGGTGGTCAAAATTTCCGGAGCCCTCCACTACGGCATCTCTCATAATCATATGGTGGTTTTGGGACGTTAAACCCCACAAATCAATCAAACTATTACTGACCACTTTCCTGTAGCACTTCGCTTTCATCGCGTGGCTACTCCTACAAATACTTGTTTCTCCAAGTCAATCTTTGACAAGAAAAAGTTTACTGATTCAATAGGTGCAATAAACTGGTCCCACGTTACCTCTTGCACTGACCCCGAGAAAGCTTATAGAGAATTTTCCACCCTTATATATGATGCTATAACTTCTTCGACCTCAACTGTTTTGTGCCGAAGAAAGCATGCATCACCCCAGAACCTTTGGTCAACACCGGGACTTCTCGCCTCTTTACGCAAAAAAGATAATCTATACAGAAAATCTAAAAAAAACGTATAATTTGGCTTCGAGGGAACGTTGCAAAAACTACAGCAATACATTAAACATCATATTAAAAAAGTGAAACAAAATTACGATGAAAATTTAATAACACAAGCTGGTAAGAGTATGGGAAAGCAGTGGCGTATACTTGACTCTTTTTCAAATAAAAATGAAGCTGCAGCTTGAATCCCTGAAATATGTTATGACGGATTGATTGATTTGATTGATTTGTGGGGTTTAACGTCCCAAAACCACCATTTGATTATGAGAGACGCCGTAGTGGAGGGCTCCGGAAATTTAGACCACCTGGGGTTCTTTAACGTGCACCCAAATCTGAGTACTCAGGCCTACAACATTTCCGCCTCCATCGGAAATGCAGCCGCCGCAGCCGGGAATCGAACCCGCGACCTGCGGGTCAGCAGCCGAGTACCTTAGCCACTAGACCACCGCGGCGGGGCTATGTCATGACGGAAAGACCTTTCAAACTTCCGATGCCATTGCTAATGCTTTCAGCCAGTACTTTTCTAGTATCAGCGCTAAATCCAGCCAATCACGTCTCAACGATAAACGTCGTCCATTGCAATCTTTTTATCTTTTTCCAACCTACCCAGCTGAAGTCCGGAACACTATTTTAAGTTTGAAAACAACTAGCGCTGGACTTGACAACATATCTGCCAGATACATGAAGGACATTGTTGATGTCATCGCCCCTATTTTCGCCCATATCATTAACTTAATCTTTAAGCACTCTATCTTTCCTTCCGAACTAAAAAAAAGCAAGATAGTGCCTGTTCACAAGAAAGGTGATAAGTCACTCATAAGCAATTATAGGCCCATCGCTATTATTCCTTTTTTCAGTAAGGTTGTTGAAAAATTATATTCTGTCCGCCTTACAAATACCTCGAAAAATTTCAGCTCTTGTCACCCCATCAATTTGGGTTTCGTCAAGGGCTTTCCACCAATTTAGCACTAGTTGCTCTTACTGAAAATATCAGAAACACAATTGATGAGGGAAAATTCCTTGGATCAGTCTTCATTGACTTCAGTCAAGCCTTTGATTCTATCGATCATGCTATTCTTTTGAACAAGCTCTCTTCCTATGGTATAACTGGTCCACCACGAGATTTCATTTCTAGTTACTTGCTGAACCGTGCACAAGCTTTATCCATTTCAGGCGTACTCTCAGGCTCCAAAACTACCAATATAGGGGTCCCACAAGGATCAATATTAGGTCCTCTTCTGTTTCTCGTTTACATAAATGACCGGACAGACTGTTTATCCCCTCACACAGAATCCTTGCTTTACGTAGACGACACCAGCATATTTAGTGCTCACGACTACATTCCTGCCCTAACCTCCCAGCTAAACAGCGATCTTCAGAGCGTCATTAATTGGTGCCTTAACAACAACCTTGTTATTAATTCCTATAAGACAAAATTTGTTATTTTCAGTTCTAGGTCAAAGAAGCGAGATAACGCAATCCCGGTGTATGTTAATAACCATGAAATATTTCCTTCTGAAAAAAGCACATTTCTCGGTGTAGAACTTGATTGTTTTTTGAACTTCAACCATCATATTGAGTTAATAAAAAGAAAAACCGCCTATGATATTCGTGTTCTGCTCAGGGCCCGCCAATGTTTTGCACTTCCTACACTATCGCTCTCTATTTTGCCTTATTTCATAGTCATTTCAACTACTGTATTGAATCTTGGAGGCTCACATATAAAACTTTTGTAAGCCCATTAGCTCATATTCAAAAACAGGCTCTCCGCATAATAACGCACAGTGATTATCATACCCATTCAGCTCCACTATTCTCTTCACTAAATATTCTTCTTTTTGCAAATATGATCGCCTTTAACTCAGCTGTGATTGCCTACCGCCTGGTACATAATCCAGATCTTTTATGTATTGTAGGCAATAAAATTACCACTTCTTCAAGTATTACACGTTTCTCCTCTCAAAACAATATGTTATTGCCCAAGGCGCGCACTAATTACGGACTAAAAACAGTGAGCTTCTCCGCCATCAAGATATGGAACACTCTGCCTTTAGAGACTAAAACCTCTCCCTCGGTAAATGCATTTAAACATTCAGTTCGCCTTTATCTAAATCCTTCTTTAAACTTCTGACTTATGTGTAGTTACTGTTATTGCCTTTTTTTGTCATACATTTTCATGTTTTTATCCATTTCTATTATTTCTTCTGAAATAGTTTTAGTGTTATTCCTAGCGATTGTTTTGTTTGCACTGTATCAGCTTCAATTTTTTAATTCCCTTTTCTGTGTACTTCAAAGTCAAATATTCTCTATGTTATTGCATACCATAATGCCTCTTTTATAATTTTGTACGCATATTTACGCTTCTTTTACGCGATCCTGCTCCTGTTTTTTTATTTTTTATTTGTGTATTTTATAACAAGAGGTCCCACTGCAGTGTTTACACTAAAGGACCTCTTTCTGTATAACTCTCCCTATATGTAACTCCCCTCCGAATCACGCTCAATAAACTGAAACTGAAACTTAAACTGAACCAGTTAGACAAACGTAGCTGACGTTTAATTTTTCGTAAGACGCTCTGTATATCGGATTCTGACCTAGCAATAGGGCAGCTTAAGTAATAATCGAGAGCAGCTTTTACCAACACCTTTACAATTTCACTATTGGGAGAGTAGGTGAATCAAAAGATTCAGTGAAGATATTGGCACGGTATTCTGAACACTTGAATATATATAGTTTCTATGAACGGTAACTTGTACGTGATACAGAGTGGCAACTATACACATTCTGAATTTCAAACGTGAAGCAATCTGTGCTTAACAACTTGACATTAATTTCACTGGCTACTTGTGGTCACAGAGGAAGTATATACAAAAATAATAAAGAAAACAAAAACGTCACAACAAAATGTTTTACACATGACGCAAGATGCATAACACCATGCATACTATTCGCGCATGAACTACATGTTTTGTAGATCAGTTCAGAGAGATAAAAAAGATACACATGTGCGTAAATAGACACCTACATGTGTATGACTGCCTTGTGATGCATGTAAAAAGAGTAAGAATAAATTTGTCTCGCAGTCAAATGCGCATAATGTATGGACACAAGCATAACGTAAGACACAATTTGCTTACATAAGCCACAAACTGCTTACATAGACCAAAAACTTAAATATATCTTACATATCTCTGTCAGGAATCCGTAATAATGTATATTTATTAAAAGCTTACAGCACTTTTTCTTTAGGGCCGGTGTTGGTTACGGAGAAAACTTCGTCTAAACGTCATAAAATTTTCCTTAAGAAACTCTGCCCAGATTATATCCGGAGAAGTCAGGCAGCAGATGACGCACATGTGCGTCCGTATGGCCAAAAAAGCACCGCGGGCAAGAGGCTTGCTTTGTCCTGTACAGAAAGTGACGTGTGCTGCTTCCACAGACACTGACGTATAGGCTTAAAATTTATGTACGCGCGCCCCGCCGCGGTGGTCTAGTGGCTAAGGTACTCATCTGCTGACCCGCAGGTTGCGGGATCAAATCCCAGCTGTGTCGGCTGCATTTCCGATGGAGGCGGAAATTTTGTAGGCCCGTGTGCTTAGACTTGGGTGCTCCTAAAGAACACCA
Organism: Rhipicephalus annulatus; assembly: GCA_013436015.1. NCBI lineage: Eukaryota > Metazoa > Arthropoda > Arachnida > Ixodida > Ixodidae > Rhipicephalus > Rhipicephalus annulatus. The sequence goes on along the minus strand of WOVY01000410.1, from coordinate 555,702 downwards.
GGTGGTCGAAATTTCTGGAGCCCGCCGCTACGGCGTCTCTCATAATCATATGGTTGTTTTGGGACGTTAAACCCCACATATCAATCAAAATTTATGTACGTGCTCAGATTCACTGGAATTCCATAAATATTTTTATACATAGGTTTTTGATAAATGACTACTAGATTTTTTATTATACTAGGCATTTTCGATGAGATGACAGTAAAACAGCCCAAGAGAACGGTTACTTGATTTTAAAGACAGAGTTGTTACTTTCACGTGAGCAGCGTAGCTTGATTGATTTGTGGGGTTTAGCGTCCCAAAACCACCATATGATTAAGAGAGACGCCGTAGTGGAGGGCTTCAGAGATTTCGACCACCTGGGGTCCTTTAACATGCATCCAAATCTGAGTACACGGGCCTACAACATTTCTGTCTTCGTCGGAAATGCAACCGCCACAACCGGGATTTAATCCCGTGACCTGCGGGTCAGCAGCCGAGTACCTTAGCCACTAGACCACCGAGGCGGGGCAAGAGCAGCATAGATATTTGGGCTTATTGGTGTAGCTTCAATTTCAAACAGTGTTCACACGCAATGTTACAAGAAAGAACTCACGACACGAAAAGGGGTGATCAGACTGACAACGCCGTGCTCGTATTGTCAGTGTGATTATCGTTTATCGTGTGTTTGTGTATACGCACTGTTTCAGAATGTTTTCACGCAAAGCATGCACCCGATTCACTACATCATTCGTTGCAGTGTTTCCGATTGCTCTGCGAAGAACAGCATCATGGTAGACGTGTCGCAATGGGAGATGAGTCAATCAGCAAGTTAGCGGTGCAGTAATTCACAACTAGGCGTCAGTAGGAAAATATTTGTTGTCCTTGAGAAGCGTCAGTGATACCAGTGCTGTACGTTAATCCTAAACATAAGCCGATGAGCCTATGACTTGGTCACTGCTTTACTGTGTAAGTTATTACAAATAGCTTCGAGGCAACTGATCAAGTTCCTCGTCTTAGCTTCGTGCAAACAGCGTTTGCTGATGAGAGAGAGGAAGATAAATAACATAGCACTGACGGGGGAGTTACCAGAGAGAGGGTTTTTGGTTGGCCTTCATACACTTGTGGTACAGAAAGCGTGAAATAAAGGTGGTCATAGAAATAAAGTGACCACGCAAATGAACAGAGGTGGTCTCTCATGTCTACTGCCTTCGATATATCAACTGCAAAAACATTTATAGTGCATTTACCGACTTCTGGAGTGACTACTATGTCGGCTGGCATTACAAAAATGCCTGGCTTTGAAGGCGGTCGTGGCCAAGGCATGATTCGTAAAAGACAGCAATGAATTTACAGAATGCAGTAAGGGTGGAGATTACAAAGCTCCTTTCAGCTGCTATCACTTATGCTATACGAACTGTTTTGTTTATTAAGTTTAATTGGCCAGGAAGGGTTGTTAACCGAGAAGGATGACGGTCTATTGTTTTGTCGCATTGTCGTGATTGCGAATGCTCATCAAAGTTATATGAAGGCCATGTTTAGAACAACAGCAACGACAGCATGGCTGAGGCATGACGTGTCAATATTAGTAGAAGTACAGCTGCCCAAATCTATACCTAGCATGCGCTAGCAGCGACTTTTTCCCGTCAGCGCCATACGACGGAGACAGATGCCTATATGGGCGAGAGCATGCGCATGCCCGGAAAGCGAACTGAGCTGCTCCCATCATCTGCTGGGTTGTACCTGCTTAGCATACCATGTTAGCGCAGCTCAGACGACCAGACATTGATGATTGATATGTGGGGTTTAACGTCCCATAACGTCCCAAACACACCATATGATTATGAGAGACGCCATAGACGACCAGACAGTGTGAGTAGACAAATGTTTTTTTTGCATATTATGTTCATAAGATGTGCGTTGCTGCAAGAAGTCGACGAAATTTAAACACACGCCATCCACCCCTGTTCCCGAGCTAAGTAAAATACCATAGTTGATCAGAAGTATGCTAGTGTGGGTGCCATCCTTAAGAAAAGGAATAACCTAGCCCACCTAAAGCCTCAATTTATTTCTATTGCAGTGCGAAAGCGCGCTTCTATATGAGAGCTGTCGGCCCGCCTCCTTTCAGGCAGTGATCGTGGAGTAGCGTCACATAAAGGGTAGAGCAGCTTGCGTTACACGTGCATCCGAGCACCTTCGCACGAAGATGCGACAGATGTGTTTCCTTCTTTAATGCCATACGTCATTCAAATTTGTCCCTTCAAGCTCCTTCTTTGTGGCTCGAAGCAATGCCGCCGCCGCCTCACAGGGCTCTTCATGTCAGCGCATGCAGCACCATCGCAGTGGCACGTCCCAACTGATAACGCACATAGCGCCACAAACGAAGTCACGCTACCTCAAAACACCGTGTCTTTTATAGAGCCAGCGCGACCGCCAGCATTGTGATCCCGAGGAATGCAAGACGCTGAACCACGGATATGTACTCAACTGAACAAAAAATTACCTCTTATGATTTCCGGCATGAGACACCACATAAAGGGTTCTCTCCCCCAAGACCGTAAAGCACGCTTGAATGTTAGGTGATCGGCGAAAACAGAAAATGGCTAAAGAAAAGGGTGGATAATAGCTAGATAAGTTCCACCTGGCTGGCATAAAAAAAATTGGCCCCGTATCTGCATGTTACACTGCTTGCGTCTGGAGAGAGTGAAGAAAACACTTGTTTTATGTTCTGCGCAAGAGAATCGGTGAATGGTATTTTGGAGGCGTGCGTCAGAGTGTCTCGTGTGTGCAGCAGAGGCGAACGAGCGCATCAAGTCACGTCACACGTGAGACATGAGCGCTATCTGGCAGTTATCTTTGAAAACGAAGCGCGTGCGCCCGTATTGGAGGCGATAAGGTGTAGAACGCAAGGCGATGGGTAAGTGCCGCCACATGTCATCTTAGCAAAGCGTTGGAAACACTAGCGTTTTCGTGCAAGCGTTGCGTTATCAGCGCAGAGTGATAAACGCTATGGTCCTCATTTATGTATGCCTTTTCTAGTATAAAGACACACATACTGAATATTCACATGTTGTTATGATCGGATATGTGCAATAATCATTTTTAATTGACAATCGCACAAGTATGAACCCTAAAACTTGAGCAATATTGGTGCGCTCTGGGATGGGGGCTCTGCCGTTTAGGTTATCGCTTGGTGCCGTTTAGGCTACCATTAAGGGTGGACAAACAGACGAATGTAGAGACAGACAGACAGACAGACAGACAGACAGACAGACAGACCAAATTTTTGCGTCGAAGGTCCCCAAGCAAGACTATTGTCTTTTATAATAGAGCCACTGGCCCTGCTTAGCGCACTTTGTGAATATGCCTACCCTCGCCTTGTTTTCAATTCGTCACCGACATATAGCGCTGGCGCACAAAGAAGTTGCCACTCGCTCTCACTTGTTAAAGAATAGAGAGGCTATATGGCCCGCAAGCATTCTTTCGTTCACATTCTATAAAAAAGAAATGTCGTGCTTACACAGTTACCTCTCGCGCAGACCCACATACATGCCAGACGCGTGACGATGGCGTTCCTGAGCACGCGCCGATAAGTTTTGTGTTTGCTTTCCTTTTCACCAGCACTGTGGCATTATAAATTTAAAGTCAGCGTTTGTCTCATGTGTTTTTCTTCCCCGTGTCCGTGTTCACTCGTCTTCTCTTCAGGTGTGATTGGCGTATAACCATGTGAATGTGACGAGAAGCCATATTCGACAACTGTTAGGGTCGGTCGGAAGTGCCCAGGTGCCGAAGAACATCGACACATTGTGCGTAGTACATTGTAGCGAGTGAACCACGTGAGTCGATGGAGAATGTATCGTGCTTTAATAAGCATCAATGCTAGCCGCAGGTGGTTATTGCATTGTTATATATTATTTGCAGAGCTACTGTGATATTCTAGGAACAGTACTTTTTATGGAGAAATCGAAGAGAAGTATAAGGTTTGGTAGTGCGGCAAGCCGTGTTAGCCACATAAGTGCGCTTCAGCAATAAGTTTCTTGCACTAACAGTACACGAGCACAAATGAACTTCTACGCTTGTAGGATTGCCGTTGCGAAGCATGTGATTTCCGCTAGCATTTACATAGTTGAAGCGTGCACACGGGTGCATTTGGCATGAAGGACACCGCAGGGGCTGACGGTTACGGTGCTTGCGTGCTGACGCAAAAGACGTGGGTCCTTTCCCTGACCATGGCAGTTTCATTTTCGACAGAGTGCTAGAGGTTCGTGTATTGCACGATGCCAGTGGGCGTTAAAAGAATTCCCGTTGGGCGAAACTATGCGGCACGCTCCACAACAGGGCTTCAAAGAAGTCGAGTTGTTTCAGGACGTCAAGCACAAAAGCCAACATACCAAACCGTTACATGCCCCGAATACACCATAGTTTAGTAAAGGTTGTCACGGGGCAGGTTAGAAGATGGTAAGTGATGTGAAAAAAGAGCGCAGCAAGCACGGAAGCAAGACGATAAAAAAAGCGCCCTTTTTTCTCTTCCCATAGTTCTTCCTCACCGCGATCATCTCGAATATATTAGAGTGCATTGGTTCCAGAGCCTTCATGTGTATGAGTGCGAGCTGACGCTGTGTCGGCGACAGTGTTAAGAGAACCGGAGATGACAGGTAACAGCATATGTAGTACGCAGTCAACGCCGAAGTTGTGCTGTTTCATTTGCATATTCGCTGTCACCGTCGCACGAATTCGGTACGACATGGGTATGCAGCTTTATCGGGAAAATAAGAAAGTATATGGCCAAAGTTTCCACAAGTAGTCTCCATAGTTAGGCTGTCATCGCTCTGTATATTTGCTTGCCATATAAGTGTTATAGTGAATGAGACACCAAAATGAGGAAACGGCAAGGTTAAACTAGCAATTCATCATAAGCGAAGTGAATTGTAATCGGGGTTGCAAGATATTAGCTGTTACGAAAGAATGACCTCGGCAACATGCGTATGTTCAGTGGCCCAGCCTCCGGTGGCAAGTTTCTCGACCTAGCAAAGATTTACATGAAAAACAGCGCCAATAACGAGGGACAAGAAAAGGAGGAGACAGACAGTGGCACTGACTTACAGCATTTATTTGCTGGAACCGCGCAATATATACTTGAGCAGTGTCTAACAAAATGGGAAAAGACAATTCAAAGAAAACAGGATTCACCTAACAACCGAGTAATCATCGTGATAACTGCGCCGTGAACATCACGTGTGCCAACGTTCTGAAGAAAATGTACTTTTTGTGATAGTGAAATGGAGGGCCTGCTGACTCATGCACTGCCCATCCTTTTTATTTCTGCATCCTCATAAATTTCGCGTATCATCTGGTCCCCATGACGCCTAATGATGGTACAATGCTCAAAGTCGGAGACACAACCACAGTCTCGGCAATCAATGCCGACGTGGCCCGATACTGTAGAAGAGACGTTGTGAGCGTGATCTTTCAGCCGCTCTTTAAACACCTGCCTGTTTGGCCGATGTACCAGTTGCCGGAGGACAGGGGTAGAGAGTAGATCACCCCTTCGATGCATGAAACGTACTTTTTCCGATGCTTGCATTTGCAGCCTCGCTCTCCCCTGGAACCAGGATTCACGACCTTGCACATCCTAGCCAGCTTTTCTGGGACAGAAAAAGTCGGGTCTACGCTGCACCTGCTGGCCACTTTTTTGAGGTTGTGGGTGACGCTGTGGATATAGAGAATAACAAACTTCGTTTTGTACGGGTTCGAGCATAAGTCTCTGGGCTCATTCTAACTTCTCTGAGTACACACTCGGCAACGGTGGTCAAAACATACATCGGCAAATCCGCCTCAATGAGACGTATAGTATGCTGATTAAAACTCGACCGAATCATGTGATGGCAGGACCTTCGCAGAGCGTTTGTGTGGCAAGTCTTGAAAAAAGCGTGCTTCAGTCCTTTTTGAGTGTGCTGATAAAAAAGGAAGGCTTTCATTTATGACTAGTGCTTTAGAAATTTTCAGTACTTTCCTTTCTCCGCTTGTTATAACACATGAAGTTCCGGAAAGAGGAACCATTACGTTCCTAGATTTAATGTTAACTTTGAGTCCTTTCTTGCGTGCGGGGCCTATGAGCCGCGCGCAAACAAGCCAATCCTTCTTTTTGGATCGGCACGCTGAACAGTGGAGAAGCGTGCTATTCCTAGGACTTGCTACACAAACGCTCTGTGAAGTTCCTGCCATCACATGATTTGGTCCAGCTTTAACTAAACGCCTCACTGAGGCTGGTTTCGCGATGTATGTACGTTTTGACCGCCGTTGCTGAGTGTCTATTCCGTCAAATGAGAATGAGCCCAGAGACTAATGTTCGAACTGGTACACTTTAAGGCAAAATTACGCGAAAAAGGAGTAAGAGAGCTCAATAGGGTCGCGCGATGAACGAATAGACCGTTGAGGAGGAACCACAAAGGGAAGCATGCCGCGTGCACACGACTTAGTCTCCAAACACGCTCCAAAGGGATGAACCGCCCGGATAATGCAGGCAGTGCGAAAAGTGTTGCCAAGGTCACTAGCCGTCCTCCTCCTCTCCTGGCTAATTCTTTCCCCGTATTTTGCTGGCAACGGTTCGCGATGCGTCGCGCTCGGAGTGCTCGACCACGGCCGCCTGGATTCGACGATCTAGGAATTAAGACGCGGTGCTTGTGTGTACGCTTGGATGAGCGTGGGCTGCTGCTTTTAAGGTTCGCTGCACCCGTGAAATCTGGAGAAAGTCTCGACACGTCACCACGCCGCGCTGTATATCTCTGGCTTCAAGATAGTCACGACTAAAACACGACAGCAACAGCTGGGAAGGCCAATATGGTGGCCGAGAACACAGCAGGCCTATTGGATATATACTTCAATCCGACTCAGGGCAGAAATCAGCGCTGGATTCTTAAGCAAGTAGGTTATCATTCTTTATTCTGCTCTACTTGTCGCGTGTGCGATACGGATCGCGCTTGCCGGCAACGGGCTTGGTCATGTTGTATATCGCATGCACCAAATGCATCGAGAAGATCAGCTTTGTCGTCTGCAGTTCGCCTGTGGTTTTCGACCACCTGGAAATCGGCCGCCATGGCCGTCGGCCTCTTGTACGCTCGCTCATCGGTTGTTCGCCTGTCTTCGCCGCCGCGATGAGCTCCGGGCTGACGATATTGGGCTGAGACCTTGTCGCTGTGTTGGGAGTCGTGGAAAACACGTTGCGGGTTCTCGTAACGAGCTTGGTTGTAGCATTTCGCGCAATGTAAGTTCACCAGCACGGGCTGGCGGGGCTTTCGCTAGCGTCGGAACTCAGTGAAAATTGTTCACCATTACAGTTGGCTTTCCCGTCAGTCAGTCCCAAGCAGCTCAGCGCCGTACATTTGCCGCAGTGGTGGACTCACGTTTGCGCACTGCACTCGCTTTAGTTTGTGAAAAAGGGCCGCATTACCGCCGATTTTTTTCGGCGCTAGCTCCAAACCAGCTCGGGGCTGTTCGTGGCGGCAGCCAAGCGTACGCTCGCTCTCCTGTTCGAAGTTCGCTGGCGGCAGACACTCCGCGTGAAGCGGCGTGTTTGGTCTCGCGTTCGCTTGCTCGAGCTGAACGACGTCGCTCGCTTAGGACTCGCCGAGTTGTTGGTGGCACGGTGGTTCGCGGAGTTGTGGCTGCAGCCGCCGCTCCTAAGCTGTTGTGCTACGGAGATCGAAATGAGTCTTAGGATGTGTGACATCATGGTGAAATTATTTGCATGACATATCTCACGTATGTTTTTATTTCAACTTGCACGTATTTCAAGTGCATTCTTATTCATCCTCTGTCACGTGTGACTCACTATTTTACATACCTATTGTGCAGCCGTGGGCTCACAGCGTGCCGAAGGCTGTGTGCGCTGGCGTCTGCGATGCCTGTCATCCATCTCTTTTTCAGAGCAGCTTCAGAAGAACTGTGCGGGATGTGAAGGTAAAGTTATTTGTGTGTCATCAATTACACGCATGTTTTTATATTAACTTGCACGTACTTGTATTATGCCTGCATCTTGATATTCTGTCACGTGTGTCTAACTATTTTTACTATACTTACAACCGCGGGAACACAACAGGTAGAAGGCTGCGTGCGCTGGCGTCTGCAATGCCTGTCACCTTTCGCTTCCGTCGGAGGAGCTCCACAAAGAGTGAACAAGATGGGACAACAAGACTGGACTTGTACGCTTCACCATGAATTCACTTAAAAGAATGAAGAAACTTCAATGGTGTGTAGAAAAATAAAAGATTTCGATGTCTCACTTTTGTCTTTCGTTGTGGCCGCGACAGCGAAAGAATTTACACATAGGTGGCTAACTACTTTTTCGCGTGTTCTTTTCTTCATTATTTGTTGCTCACTGGTCAGATAAACAGGCGAAAAGAGTATTAGGCCTGGTGGAAAATAAACAAAAACAATGTATGAACTGTGAGTAAAAAGTTCATCTGACTGGAGTATTTGAGTGGATCATCCGGTCGTCCAGCGTGGTGCAACTGTCAGGATTAACGGTTGCCCGGTAAGGTGTAAATGTGGGAATTAACAGTTGCCCTATAAGGTGCAAGTGTGAGGATTAAATGTTAGTCCTTCGAGGTAAATTGTGGGACTAACGGTTACTCACTAAGGTTAGACCCGGTACTGTTAGTCGTTAAAGAGAATAATGGTTGAGGCAGCCCCATTAGTCCCCAAAAGGACAAACCACGCACCCTTTTAACACCATTTTGCCTTGCAGTGTCCAAAGGATAAGGGACGGGACAAACGAAACCTTGTCGTTATTCCCTATATCCACGGCGTCACCCACAACCTCAAAAAAGTGGCCAGCAGGTGCGATGTAGACCTGGTTTTTTCTGCCCCAGAAAGGCTGGCTAGGATGTGCAAGACCGTGAATCCTGGTTCCAGGAGAGAGCGAAGCTGCAAAATAAAACATCGGAAGAAGCACGTTCCATGCAGTAGGATTGGTGTGCGCTCTACCCCTGTCCAGCGGCAAGTGGCACATCGGCCAAACGGGCAGGTGTTTAAATGAGCGACTGAAAGACCACGCTCACAACGTCTCTTCTACAGTACCGGACCACCTGGACAGTCATTGCCGAAACTGTGGTTGTGTCTCTGACTTTCAGCATTGTACCGGCATTAAGCGTCATCGGGACCACATGATATGCGAAATTTATGAGGCTGCAGAAATAGAAAGGCTGTGCAGTGCATGTGTTAGCAGGCCTTCGATTGCTCTATCACAAAAAGAAATATTTTCGTCAGAACGTTGGCACACGTGATGTTCATGGCGCGTTTTCACGATCACTATTCGGTAGTTAGGTGAAATCTGTTTTCTTTGATTTGGCTTTTCTCTTTTTGTTAAATGCTGCTCAAGTACATATTGCACGGTTCTAGCAAATAAATGTTGTAAGTCATTGCCTATGTCTGTCTCCTCCTTTTCTTGTCCCTTGTTATTGGCGCTGTTTTTTATGTGAGTCATGTCGTACCAACTCGCCCAAGCAACTACGTTAGCTAGCAAAAATAGCGTGAACGCGTACAACTTGATCAATACCTCTTATTAATCTTTGACGTTGTATTGCGCATCTGATAGAAGCTAAGCAACTGCTGTCCTGATGAAACGAATGAAACCACGTTTACTCCACATTGTAGCCCTGCCGCGGTGGTCTAGTGGCTAAGGTACTCGGCTGCTGACCCGCAGGTTGCGGGATCGAATCTCGGCTGCGGCGGCTGCATTTCTAATGGAGGCGGAAATATTGTAGGCCCGTGTGCTCAGATTTGGGTGCACGTTAAAAACTCCAGGTGATCGAAATTTCCGGAGCCCTCTACTACGGCGTCTCTCATAATAAAATGGTGATTTTGGGACGCTAAAACCCCGCATATCAATCAAACTGATTCCTCATTGTGAATTACAGAGGACGCCCCGCCACGGTGGTCTAGTGGCTAAGGTACTCGGCTGCTGACCCGCAGGTTGCGGGATCAAATCTCGGCTGCGGCGGCTGCATTTCTAATGGAGGCGGAAATATTGTAGGCCCGTGTGCTCAGATTTGGGTGCACGTTAAAAACCCCAGGTGATCGAAATTTCCGGAGCCCTCTACTACGGCGTCTCTCATAATAAAATGGTGATTTTGGGACGCTAAACCCCGCATATCAATCAAACATATTCATCATTGTGAATTACAGAGGACGCCCCGCCACGGTGGTCTAGTGGCTAAGGTACTCGGCTGCTGACCCGCAGGTTGCGGGATCAAATCTCGGCTGTGGAGGCTGCTTTTCCGATGGAGGCGGAAATGTTCTAGGCCCGTCTGCTCCGAATTGGGTACACGTTAAAGAACCCCAGGTGGTCGAAATTTCCAGAGCCCTCCACTACGGCGTCTCTCATAATCATATGGTGATTTTGGAACGTTAAACCCCACAAACAAATCAATCAATAAATTACCGAGGACGCTACGGTAAAATCGCGGTGAGAAATACATGTTCAGAACAGCAGGCGTGTTGTAATTTTCCGCGCATGGTAAACGCTGCTCACGACTGGAGAAAAGGCAAGTGCGTTCATGTAATTAAATCCAACACTCACGCATATATCACGTGCTCCTCCTTTAGCTACGCACGATTTGTTTATTATCTTGTTAGATTCGCCCTGCAATTATACGTAATGTAAAGAACAAAGTAGATCTGAACAAGCACCTGCTGTATTCTTGAATTGGTTACTAAACGGGATACCTACAGTAAATATTGCTTTTTTAACATACGCTGACCCTCCCTCTTACCAATCGCCTCACGGCCGTTATGCAGGAGCTACGTGCCGATCTGTAGATGCCCCATTAGAGACTTTGCATATCTCTAATGAACGTATGGAACTTATAAGAGGAAGAGTGAGGAGAGGTACAAGCGAAATGATCCCGCGTATTGTGGGAATTCGTTTTATTTAAAGCGGTGAGCGAGTAGCAGCAGACTCTAGATTTTTTAGCTTTGAACCGAGGCATTACGAAGTGTACCAACGTCTTTAAATACGACACAAAGCGTTTCTTCTTAGCGAACTTCAGCGACATTCTTCTCGTATTTGTCTGTCTGTCTGTCTGTCTGTCTGTCTGTCTGTCTGCTGTCTATCTATCTTCTATCTCTATCTATCTATCTATCTATCTATCTATCTATCTATCTATCTATTCTATCTATCTATCTATCTATCTATCTATCTATCTATCTATCTATCTATCTATCTATCTATCTATCTTATCTATCTATCTATCTATCTATCTATCTATCTATCTATCTATCTATCTATCTATCTATCTATCTATCCGCCTACGACATTTAGCTCTCCTGCCCGTTTCGACAATGAGATTTACACCAAAATTGGTATTGCATAACTTGACTGTACGACGAGCATTAATGACTAGTTATAACATGAAAATTATAACACGTATGCCATGAATTTCATGATTTACGTGCCATGGTCTTGCTGCTCTTGCACTGGTATTGTTCACATAACATACTGCAAACACTAATAGGGCATGAAATAACTCCATGGTGAACATAATTGAGAGGTTATAACGTAAAAATTATGACATGCATGTCATATATGTAATAACTGCACGCCACGCTCATGGTGCTCTCGCGGTGATTTCGCTAGCTTCGCATGTACCAAATTTCATGTTACGTGATGTGAATGTATGACGAAGGTATATGACTGGTGCAAACCAATGCTACCTAGATAATTCGAGGCCTGCTCACTGTGTCTTCCGCGGGCTCTCACGTCACTCCGTTTTGAATGGCGTGTTTCGCTTCACAAACGTGCCAACGCTTTCTCTCGTCGCTCGACAGACATGAATCATAGAGTAACATAAAAATGACAAGAGTGGTCACTCGGGCCAAAAAGCGGCTGAGCTACGTAGCTTCCCCACAGCCGTAAGTTAGCAACACATCACTTAATGCTTCAAGGAAACATGCGTATTTTATTTACTACAGTACCTTTTTTAGTTCATTATACATCTACGTGTTTTTGGGTATAAGAGAATGACCTGAATTTGTCTTTATTGTCTGCGATTGTACGGTGCGATAACATCGGGCTGGGATCAGGCATGAATCAGGCGCGAGAGAAGTGCACATGGCGTCGATGCGACGGCAACGTTGTCATGCTCCGTGTTCATGAGCATTTGCGGCAATGAAGAAGTACGAGCAGCAGCAGGGGGGGGGGGGTAAACAACAAGAGGGAAGGCAGGGAGGTTAACCAGGCACATGCCCGGTTTGCTACCCTACGCTGGGGGAATGAGAAGGGGGCATAAAGATGAGAGAGAGGAAAGAGAACAGAGAGAAAAAGAAAAAGAGGATTGTCAGTCAATCTGCTGGCGCGTATGCAGCGGTGGCACTACACAAAAGTTAAAGGTGGTAACGTAGGCCTGTAGTCCTCAAAAAGCACAAGACAGCTTTGACTGCTTTTTGAGCCGACGAAACGCGATGACGGTGTTCTAGTAGCATCTGCACAGAGAGTGGCCGATCGTCCACTTGTCGCAATGCGTCCGAAAGCTTCTGTCTTTCAGAGGCAAATCGAGGGCAATGGCATATCAGATGGTCGATGTCCTCTTTGGTGCAGCAGACGTCGCATTCCGCATTGTCGGTCAGTCCGATGAGGTTTCTATATGCTTTTGTGAAGGCAACCCCCAACCAAAGACGACAAAGAAGTGAAGCTTCACGTCGACGAAGTCCGGATGGAGGTCGAAGTTCCAGTCGAGGGTTTATTTGGTATAGTCTCGTATGTCTTATGCTTGAGGTGTTCCACTCCTGCAGACTCAGACTACGTGCCAGGTGACGAAGTTGCTGTGCAGCGTCAGTCCTTGACAAAGGAATCGGAAGGGTGTGTTCTTCTTGGTGCGATGTGCGAGCCGCGTTGTCTGCGGAATCATTGCCACTGATCCCACAATGACCAGGAAGCCACTGAAACTTGACCTCGTGGCCTGTTTCTGTGACGTGGTGAACGAGCTTGACAACTTCGTAAGTTAATTGTTCATGGCAACCTCGTCGAAGGACTGACTGCCAGCAGCAGGGAGATGCCATAAAAGATGTGTGATAATGTGCCTGGCGTGCGTCGTGGTCTTCGCTTGTTTCGGCTGCCTCTCAGCTTGGCTGCTGGTATAGGTGCGAACACCATCAATACTATGTGAGGTGTGTGCTGCATTTGTCAGTGAGGCCTTAACCTAATATTTCCGGCATTGAGCTGTTCGGCACCACACAGATCTTGTGCTCTTCACTTCGTGTACTGTTTTCATGGATTGCTTCAGACGAAGGAAAACTGTCTTGAATGCTTCACAGCACGTTTGCGAGAATATTCTTTCTTGGCTCAAGAAATTGAGTCACCGCTCACGTTGTTAGGTTTTCTTTGTTCAGCTACATGTAATCGAATTCACTGCATGAGTGAGATTTTGTGAAAAGTGCAGCTATGCTGAGCATTGTTATCTGTGCCGATCGCAAATGGCTTGAAGCTCGAACGAACGCATTAAGATAAGTGGTGAATCCAGAAAAAGGTTTGCTAGCTAAAGCTAGGACACGATGTTTGAATAAACACTCCTGCCTTGTTAACGGCTTGCATGACATCTAAAATTGCTTTGTTTTTGCTGCGGTAACTGCTTGTGGTTGTTTTTCGTGAAAGATCAATGTAAAGTGTGCATGTTAAAATTATAGCGAAGGTGGGAAAAAAATAGTAGCCAACATTTCTCTTTCCTCTTTTTTATTCATGCCGCAGTCCAGTGCTGAGGCAACTACTGCCGTGTCGCGTTGTGCACTGCATGTGTATTTGTGTGCGTTTATTGCAGTTTTATTCTGCTGCGGTTCTTGTTATATCGTTGACCATACGTTTATTTCTTATGTGCAATTAATAATCATGATAAGGCAGCTGTACTTTTGTGCCTCGCAGTGCAATGAACTTCTCTTTGTGCCTGTGTTTATCAATTATTAACAAAGTGGGCATGTGCTTGCCAAGAATATCACTGAAAGGTAAGTTTTCGCTCCTCAAATGATTCTTTTGTTTTAGATAAATTGTGTACATAGACACACATTGACATCGTGTGCTTGCCGCTCTAGCGGTGCAGCTTACACGAAGCTCGTCGAAGCATGCAACCAATGCATTAACACCACGCCGCGGTGGTCTAGTGGCTAAGGTACACGGCTGCAGACCCGCAGGTCACGGGATCGCGGGATCGAATCCCGGCTGCGGTGCCTGCATTTTCGATGGAGGCGGAAATGTTGTAGGCCCGCGTGCTCAGATTTGGGCGCACGTTAAAGAACCCCAGGTGGTCGAAATTTCCAGAGCCCTCCACTACGGCGTCTCTCATAATCATATAGTGGTTTTGGGACGTTAAACCCCACATATTATTCAAGTTCGCGTTAAAAAAAAAGAAAATATGACCTCAGAGATGAACACGCACGTAGAAGTGGTCTCGGAGGCTGTATAATAATTTTAGTCACTACAAAATGGCCTTCGAGACTGTCTTTTGTGCTGTCTGCCATCTCAGAGGCTGCAAAGTTACACCACACCCGTTTTGTGCGCTGCGAATACAAATCAGCCACAGGGGCCTATGGAAGTGTCCTCTCTTAAATTTTCATATTAATCTATGCATGGATTGCCCAGCCCCATGGGCGTTTTCGTGGCGTGCTGGTGTGCCTGTGTGCTGCAACGTAGATATGTGATGCGTTTCGTGCACTGAATATTCGCAACCTGTGCGGCTGAAAATCCGAACGGTAGGGTGATGCTGTGGGGCGAATCGTTATGGCAAAGCTACCGAAGTTTCGAGTGTTCTCGTGTCCTAAGGACAACCGAAGAAAGAAATGGGAGCGTGCCGTTTGTCAAGCTGACGTCGACATCAATTTTCTTCGTGACCCGAAGGGACGTCTATCCGTATCACATATTTCTGTGTTTTCTAATGGTCCCATCTCGACAATATTGCGTTTTTGCTTTAAAATAAAGGTGTCATGTGTGCTTCTGGCTTGTTGGCGGGAGCCCTGGTATAAATAAGAAACGCGCGTGGCAGTACGTTTTCAGAACAGGCGTCTTTACTTCAGGGTCGGTAAACATTTTGCTATTGGCGATTACCCCCGCAGACCTGTCGTAATATCTCTACTCAATTTGTTGAGGAAAATGAAAAGAACGCTGTTGCGTTACTCAGCGCATCGGTTTCGTGCATAGTATTTTCTGGCCGGTGTTCCTACCACTTCATTGTGGTAGTTGCTGTCCTTATGTTAAGCGTAAGAAAGCTTCGATGCGCCCAGATGGGTCTGGAAAACTGCACGTACAGCCAAATCCATTTATGCCTAGTTGATCATGCTATCATTGCATTTAGCCGACAAAATTAGCCCAAATAAGGTAAACTTTATCGTAGCCAAAACTAATTCAAGTCGACTTCCCCATGAGCTTAGAGGTGCCAAACCCTGAAAGATACTAATTACTGCTTACTGACAATACACCAATCAAGCTAATCTAGGTTTACTTTGTGTTAGATAAGAATCGTGCTACTTATGGTTGACTAGGCATTCTGATACCCAATCACACATGAAACACACTGGAGTTTTACGTAGCAGAATTGGGTAATTATGCATAACTGAGCTAATGAGGCAGCGCGAAGGTAAGCATAGAAAAATCTGACAAAGCATGGTTGATCATGGCATTATCAAACTAGTCTGATTTTAATTAAGTGTAATTCAACAAGTTTTAATAAGGCGCATGAAAATTTGGAGCGGAATTTTAATGAGCTCAGAGAGTCCAAGCTGAGGAAAATACTAATTACTAATCACCAAGTCTTGTCTAATTAGGCTTATATAAAGTTAAATAGCCTTAAAACTAATTTTTGAGTCCTTTTATTTATTATGCTTGTTTCACCATAACTATAGGCTCATTTAAGTTAAACTTGGTTGAAGGCCAAAAAGGCAAGCTGAGCTGAGAAAACTTTATTTTGTGAGCTTGGCTTCGTCAGGCTTTGGGAGGCTGGTTACGCTTAGTTATGCTAATAAACCAGCATAAATCACGACGTGGGCCCGGCGCTGGAACAGACGCTGCTGCAGCCTGTACGTAAAAACTTAAATAAAAACGACACAAATTCGTTGGAGCAAAGACAGTGACACCCAGTGGTCGTTTTGGCAATGAGTGCGTTGAAAAGAGCGACATGAGAGGCCAACTGATACGAAGCGACGCGCATGCGTACCGCGGCAGGCGTGTCTTCACCAGATAGCGTATCAATGCCTTCGGCCACGCGATCACGTGGTCTGCACACTTATGTTCACGCCTGTACATATGCACCTCTGTTTATTACATTAACTTGAAACTAGATAATCAGCCCTGAAACCACAGTTGACGTTGTTCAGGCTAGACGTGTCGCTTGTATGTGGTCTTTTTGTGAAGCTGTTCAAAGCACTGACATAATTCTGTGGTCTTGTCTCAGTGCAGTAGGCGTGGGTTAGATTCCGGCTCAAGCAGTGATATTTATTCATGCTTCCATCGCAATATTTCTCCACTCAGCAATGTCGCTGACACCAATTCGTCGTTTTATGCGACAGGGGTATCTTTACGGGGACGTGCTAAGGTTTCCAAAGATTAAGCTGGTATAAACTGTGAATTCTTTAGAGATGCATACCCGAATACAACCGGCCATGGCATGCTGGTCAGATAGATAGATAGATAGATAGATAAGATAGATAGATAGATAGATAGATAGATAGATAGATAGATAGATAGATAGATAGATAGATAGATAGATAGATACGGTACGTTTCCTTGGTTAACTCAAGAATGAGTTGCGTTTTAAAAAAAAGGAAACCTACACACTCCTTGTGCGAGGACTGAAAAAAGAGTGGCACTTGTGTTGTTTTTTCTCCTTCTTTTCTCCCATTCTCCGCAACTCACCTTTGTTTTCTTCTTCTTCTTATACTACACCATATATGGCTATGCTGTGCTTCACCCTTTCTACTTCTCTTTAATTTTCTCCTCCTCCTCACATTCCGTCGTCATCCATTGGCATTGTATTCTATAGATGGCTATGTTACGCTTCCTTTTTCTTTCTTTCTTTCTGTAATTCTTTCCTTACTTCTTTCTTTCTTTCTTTCTTTTGTTCATGCTCTCCACTTTTCAATATTTCTTTTTTTTACTATTCGTCTTTTTACTCGTTCTCTCAACTACCTAAATTATTGCATCCCACGCCGAACACGTCAGTGCCTCCTCATTCTTACTTTTCTTTCCCACCCGCCTGCCAAGCGATACTATACAAGGCTAGGCTCTCCGCTATAGGCGTGCCTGAATAGCCGAGTGGTTAAGCGGCTCACCCTCGGATGTGTGGGTGCGAATACCGCCTCACAAGGGAAAGTTTTACTCTAAAATTTCTCTTTTTATCGCTTTCCCTTTTTTGTCCATCTCTCTATACTGGTTCTATCGCCCATCAGAGTTGTTGCATTCAACGCTAAACAAATGATTGCCCATGTTCTTAGCATGAAGCAGAAGATGAAGAAGAGAACTTGTGCTGGTTTCTGATGATGATGATTTATGTTCTCGACAAACTTGGATACCCAAGGTCAAACAGCTTCGCTATTAAAGAAGCGATCATCGGCCCTACTCGTTGTACCAGCGCCAGAACGCTGCCAAGGCAGCAAAGGTATCTAGCAGCGCAAATATGCTCCACCATTACGCCGCGTCAGTCTGATTTCTTGGCCCGTTACTGGGTGCTTCCATATTAAGGAAAATTGTTGGAATTTTAAATATCGTTCCCCCATGATAAGATATGCCACTGTTGAAGGCTGCAGAAATTTCGACCACCAGGGGCCACATTTTTCGCTACACGGGCCTAAAACGTTTTTGCATCCACTGAAAATGCGGCCGTCGTGACTGGGATTTGATCACGTGACCTTCGCGTTGGCAGTCGGGTACCATAACCATAAGACCACCATGGCAGATGGTGCTTTTATATTGTCAGCTAACCCAGCTGTGTTCAGTAACGAGCCGCCTACATGTGGCCTCACGGAGCGTTTGATTTCTCTAACTGCAGCGTAGCTAATGCTCTAACCAGCAATTTTTTTTCCTCCATGCGTGCTATAGTATATATCTACATATATATAGAGAGGGGAGGAGAGTTTGAAAGCAACGAGGCTTGCTTTCAGTTATTGCACTTCTTGGAACATTTCTCAGATTCAGTCAACTTCGTGGTATACTCTCAAAGATGCAGTCTATTTGTCTCAGTTTTTGTTTCTTCTTTAGTCTGTTAAGATTATTTAGAATCTGGCAAAAAATTTGTAAATATTGGTCGTAAAACTAACGACTTAACGAACTAGTGCCTTAACGCGTATGCATTGTTTCCTTTTGTTTTATACCGTCTCATATTATTGAAAACTCATTATTTGAAGCAGTAGTTTCAGTCATATACAAACAAAAGAGTGACAGTGAGTGCGAACAAAAACGTAGTATTGCTTTCATACCGCTGTTGTTCAAAGTTCTGCTTTTTCTCAGAAAATGCATCTGCCTGCATGTTTCTGACCGAGTTCTGAGATTCATTCATAATACCGTTTCACTTACCCTGCACCATTTGCAAGGTGCTCCAACGAAGTTTGTGCGCGTAGGAATAAATGGTCACCGGTGCCTTCGAAAGAGTTGCGTAGCGGCGTTGCACTTTTGACCCACAAATATAATTGCAGAACTGTCCAGTGGCGTACAGGCCCGTACCCAAAGTTTTTGTCCGAGGTGGGAGAGGGCAATCTCTTAAAATGGTCATTTTCCGCTCTCTACACCTCGGTGGAAAATATTTCGGGGAGGGGGGGCACGGTGGGCTACTCTTTGGCTACGCCCCTGGCTGCGTACGACACGTGTGCCTGTTTAAAATACTAATAAACAGCGCTCGTTGTTGGGCGCGTGTAGATAACGCTTCCTTTCACTTTGTACATTATACTTGAATATAGTAAATGGTCCTGGCTGTCAATTAATCACTTTTTTTTTACCGCTATTGACATTAACTTTGAATCGCCACGTCTCAGACTGCGAAAATGTGATATTTGCGTAATCTCCGACAGGAAATGAGTTTCCAAACCTCCTTCGGATGTCGCTCCTACGCTTTCTAACACAGCAAAGAAAGCGTGGACAAAAGTAGTCGCCGGGAATAGTATGGAGGTAATAATAGTAATCTACTGGAGCGAATAATTGAAACCGGCTTTGTATGCGCAGGTATACGGGGCGAACATGCAAGAAGCTCGAGCGAGCGTGTGCATTTTTAAATATTTTTTTTTCCACTAATGCTACGAATGCAATCAAAAGCTCTCGCGCTCACTACGAGTCTTTTTTTTTTATTCCTCGTAGCAAACAAAACCTTCGTGAAGCAGGGTGCTCTATGATTTGAAGCACAATGTGACAAAATGGAAAACAGTGGCACCGCAACGAAGCAACGAGCACCGTTAAAAGTAACTGTAAGTTTAGTGAATAAAGCGGGAAAGGAGACCACGCTAACAACAAACTGGTTCGCGTTATTTGCTTCAGAACACCTTCCTTTTCATTCGCGCAGGCTATACGCTCACCGGTGCGGTATAGTCTCGACGAGGAATAATATATACCCAAGTTTGAGTTTGCATTTGACATAGAAGAAAAAAAAAGTGATGACAAAAGTAGACAAATACGGCTATCGAGGATTCTTGTGTCCACATGACGGGCAACAATAAAAGCGGAGTTAGCGTCGCCCCAGCCACAAGCGCTATCAGCGACTAATCGCAAAGAAAAATAATGTGTGACCAAGTGAAGGGGGAAGAAAAAATTGAACGGAAGCGCTTTCATTCGGCGCGGCAGCTTCGAAGCAACAAGCCCTCCCTCGCCCGCTATATTTTCTTCCACACACGCGCACCGGTGGGCCAAGCCGGCTACAGCAACCTCCCTCGCGCGCTGCTCGTGGACTCGCCCGACTCTCTTTCCCGGGGCAGCGATTGGCGGACGCCTTCGCGAATCCTCCTCCCCCATTGGCCGGCTCCTCCGCAGACGTTGCTCAGTCGGTGGTAGTTTGTAGCTTGGCTTCCGCTATAGCTGTAGTGTCGCGCTGCCGCTGACGAAAACAAGCGAAACTGAGACGCACAGTTTCTACGCGACAGCGACGTGAAACGCTAGAACTAAGGCAACCCGAGGATGTAGGTATAGTCCCCTAGAGCGCAACATTGTCGAAACCTCGTTGTCGTCCTCTCTCTCTCTCTCTTTATAATTAAGATACAAGGAATAAGAACAACAACAAAAGAAAGGGGGAGAGAGACACGCACGTCTTCGAACGGAACCGCACCTTCCTGACGAACCCGAACGACCAAGAAGAGTAGCTGGAGAAGACCGATATTCCGGAGGAGAGCGAGAAAGATTAAAAAAAAAAGACGCAGCGGAGACGCAGTCTAGAGATAGAGAGCGCGAAACTTTTGCCGTCACAGCGTTGGACGCGCGACGTCCGTCAGCGAGGCCGGCCGACCGGGGAGAGCGCACGTGGACGCGCACCAGCAAAGGGGCCCAGCAGTGGACGACGCAGGACCGCTGTCGCCAGGTGTCCAAGCGCCGCCGATGACTGCTTAAGGTGAGTGGTGGGCCCGCGCTGGCATAAGGCACGTGACGTATACGGAACGCGCGAAAACGTGCCCGTTTTTGTTTTTCCCGTCACAACGACAGCGCGTGCTTCGTTCACGGATGCCCCCTTTGCCCGGTAAACGAAGCACGCACTACTACCCACCCCGACACTGTCGGCTCGATTACGTAACAAGAGCGTTGTTTGCGACCACGCTGTCAGCAGCGCGCATGAAGTGTTGTCCGCCCCACTGAATCGAGAACGCGAGGTGGCTCTTTTTGCGTGTGCGTTTTTCACTTACTCACTCGGCCGCGGGAATTACCCACATTGATTGCTGTTGCGGAACTTTTTTCACTGCGTTCAATATAACGCAGAAAAAAAGGTATACCAGGGCTAGGCGTAATTGTCGCTATACTTGCATAGCCTACTTATTCTGAAGTTCGTGCCGCACTCATACATAATCCAGGCGTTCGCTTTATTTCCCTAATGTTAATTGCTTAATACCTTACTACCGCTGAAAACTGCGCTTACGAAATTCATTCGAATCAGGCAAGCGTGGTCTTCCATCGCTTGAAGCTTTAAGAGTGAAATGAATGCAAGAGTGCCAGCTTTTGATTTTATTCTCCATTCAGCTAGTCGAGGGTCTGGTAAGGGCCTGCTAAGCTCCACTGCTCTCGTTATCGCTTGCCAAAATAAGCGAAAAGAATTTTAATGTTGGCGGGAGGCGCCTCGTCTTTATGAGAGGCGAGCTCCCTGCATGCTCATTTATTGCACGCGTCCACGCAGAAACTTCGCTGAACAGCTGCAGCGTTTTGAGAAGCGCCCGTCTCTTCTTCTTCATCTTTTTTTCCGTGATGACACCATGGGAACAACGCAACGAATGAATGGGCGAGTGATAGCGACGGTGGTGCATCGCGAGCAGCTTCGACTTCCGATGGCCATGTTACGCCCCGACTGATCTCGCGGGGCGTTCCGTGCCATATCCTGGCCCGTAAATTCTTACTTTCCTGAAGCCATCTAGTGATTTGAAATTGATATGAATTAAGATTTCATAAAGAACTACGAGTTCTACGGCGAAACGTTTCTGATAAACGGAAGCAGGGAGAAAACGCAGAATGATGAGCACAGATTAGTTCTTACTGATGCCATCGCTTCGTAGCAGTGCGCGGGTGGTTGAGTGAAAAGGAATAACAATAGTAACGAGAATGAAAATTACACACGTAACTACCACTGTATACGTCTCGCATTTCATGGGACCATTTATGGAATCAGCTTTTCTCTTTGAATGCAGTGCTCTTATAGTTCGGCAAATGATGACAAGTCGTTTCCGGACGAGGTCTTCCTCCAAGCAGCAGAAACGAGTGGTAAATGTTTTCTGTCGCGGGAAAATAAAAATTGCTGCACCATGGGTCGTGAAGTTTCTTTAGAATGAACATTAGCATAATTTCAAAGAAATGCAACTAGCAGGGCAAAATTATTGACAATAAAAAGAAAGATGGAGGCCTTCGAAGCCAGAGGGCAGGGAGGCTGACTAGAAAAACGTCTGGTTGCCTACTCTGGGGAAAAGAGAAATGGAAGTAGAAAGAGAAGAGAAGAAAATGAACGGTCAATTCTCTGACGTGTGCAAGACCTCACCACCAATCAATGTGTTCGCACAATCCTGTCGTAGTCAAGAAGCACAAGAATGTATTCACTACCTTGGGAGACGGTAATAAATGGGGTGACAATGAGACAACATTCGCAGTGGTACCTTTAGGTAAACAGAAAATATGTAAATAAACTGGACGAAGTATATACTGCTGACTAGATCGAACTACTACATTAAGCTACTGTGATGACAAAAGAAGAAATAGAAAGGCCGTGGTTGGCCTCCGTTCTAATTAGATGAATTGAAACATGCAGTTTTTTTTTTCAAACCGGCGAATACAATGAAAATAAAGGAATTCTCTTCCGGACATCGACAAGGTAGGTAGCCGCCGCAAATTCTGTGAAGCTCAATCTTGTTAGATGAAGGCGTGCCTGGAAGTGTCGGCGAGATTGCTTTCTTTCTTTTCTATGGACAATAGGAGGCTCAGGGAACGGAACAATGGCAGGCTCTACGCGAAAAATAAAAACTAATTCAACACGGAATACTTTTAAACTTATTTTTGAGAGAGGCACGACACTTTCTCTTCAATAACTTTCAATTATAGCGTTGGGACCTCCGTGGACAAAGATGACCACTGTGAGTGCATCGCTTTGAATCAGAGTACCGAGATCTCCGGCAATGCTGCAACGTCAGTGAAAGATTTCACAAGGAGTGAATCGGGTTTGTCAACTTTTTTTTTTTCTCTGTCATTTTCAAGCACATTGTGGCTGCACTTCGTTATGCGATGCTCACATTAGCCATCAAGGAGCAACTGACCGGGTGAGACTGCCTAGCAAAAATCACGCACTTAATACTCTCTGCGTAGGCGCTGTGCTTGGGACTTGTAGTTAATCGTAAGTCCAAAGGTACAACACGATCATATGAGCTGGCCACCTCCAACATTGTCCATATATCGTCACTGGTACTAATGTGGGCTGAATACTCCAGGTAAAAGCCGCATTCGAACGCTCTCGGGAAGACTCCCATCTTTGGTTGATATGTGGGGTTTAACGTCCCAAAACCACCGTATGATTATAAGAGACGCCGTAGTGGAGGGCTCCGGAAATTTAGACCACATGGGGTTCTTTAACGTGCACCCAAATCTGAGCACACGGGCCTAAAACATTTCCGCCTCCATCGGAAATGCAGCCGCCGCAGCCGGGATTCGAATCCGTACCCTGCGGGTCAGCAGCCGAGTACCTTAGCCACTAGATCACCGCGGCGGGGCCCATCTTTATCGAGTGCATCATTCTTCATTCCGAATTATGGTGGCTTCCCGCTACGTGCCTTGTCGGTGTTTTTTTTTTCATTTTGTATCTATAATAATATCAATTGTAGATTATAATATCCGAATATCACCAGTTGATTACGACAGACGCCGTAGTAAAGGGTTCCAAAAAATTCTACCACCTGGGGTTCTTTACCGTGCACCCAAATCTAAGCACACTGGCCTAGAGCATTCTTGCTTTTGCATGGAGGTGAAAATATTCGAGGCCGGTGGGCTTAGATTTAGGTGCACGTTAAAGAACCTTGTTGGACGAAATTTCCGGAGCCCTCCACTACGGCGTCTCTCATAATCGTATCGTGGTTTTTGGACGTTAACCTCTACATAATATTATTATTCTCATCTACATCGAAAATGTGGCCGCCGCGGCCGGGATTTGATTCCGTGATCTGCGGATCAGCAGTCTAGAAGCATAATCACTAGACATCAGGGCGAGCCCTTTTTATATCTCCCAGGACACAGTCTAGTTTTTGTGGCCTTCTTTACGAGTACGAATTATATTTATTACCGTAAAGTATTTTTGTGCCTTCATTTTTCGTACACTTCGAAGGTCTTTGTAAAGTTAGTCAGCTGAATGTGTGGTTAGGTATACGAGTGATTATCAGGGTGAAAGTGGAGATCATACTGCAACTACATAAAAAAGTATAATAAAATATGCATTGTAATGGTGTAAAGGAACAGTGCCCTTGCGAATAGGGCTAGTGCACGTTACGGCTGTCATGTGGGGATTTCCTATATAATTGTTTTACTGCTTTTCTTCGGTAACAATGCTATCTGACGTGGTCTTCGTTGGGTTTTTTTTCCGCGGCGAATCACTTGCTTATTTCGTTTAAACACTACGCGTTTAGTTCTATGACGGATATTGTGTCTTCTCTTATAAGTATAGTGAACAAGAATATGATCCATTGGTGCTGCCAGCTGGGCTACGGCGTCAGCTTTCACGCGGATGCCACCAGGTGGCGCCGCCGCTACTTCTCATGCCAGCTTCGCTCGGCTGCGTTGTCGGGCCGTCACAGACTGCTGCAGAGCTGCGAATGTGGTTACTTCTAACGCGCGTTTCCTTTCTGGTCCATGCAAACGTAAAATTACGAGGACACCTGGCAAAAGCGTTGGCATGGAATCAGGAACCAGTGACTGTGGTCCTCGGGGAATTCGCACTTCACTGCCGTTTGTCACAGCACACATTTGTGCAGGATGTACCTTGGCTCGAAATGATGTTCGCACACCGCTGAAGCTTCAGTAAGAGGCTTGTCAGCTCACCGGAGGTAGCGCTCCGACTTTCTTCGGAGATCGTCATCTCTGGGAGCTGCAAACAGCGGCGCCTTCGGAGCATCTCAGTTACCGATTTTACAACCCGGAGCAAATCAATGAGAATGCGTTTTTTCGCTTCGGCGTGTCGCGAGGTATACATGTTTGTTTGTGCTGGATATCTCACAAAGCACAGACTTCACCCCGGTACTGGCGAGAAGATGCAGCAGATTGTAGAGTAGCTTGTTAGAACTGGAAATGCGGTAATTTGGCCTGCAAGAGAAACTCATCGGCTTCGCTCTTTTACGCGGCCCACAAGAGCGCGGTTCGCGTCCCGCAAGAACACAGGTATAGAAGCGCGTACACAAACTTTGGGAATAAAAGAGCGCGTCTCGTGTACACTGTAGGACCTCGCTCTAGCCGTCGCTGGCCCTCTCTAATATATCCCCCGGGCTAAAAATTATTTTGAACAATGGCGAATGACAAGAAAGTGACAGCATTATGCTTCCCGTTTATGGTATTGGCCTTAACGCGTACTTCGAAACGCGCGCATCGGAAAAAAGTGACACGGAATGACACGTTACAAGACGTAACACAATACACGAAACGAAATAAACGCAGCATATTTACTTTTTCATGTTTTGTTGGGCTGGCACTATCACTTATAGAATAGCCCGTATCTACCCATGCCTTCCGCACGCTTTCGTCAGTCGGAAATTTAAATACATACACTCGCGGCTCAGATTCACGGTTTCCACAGAAATGTGGACACAACACCTCCTTGGCACCACAGCTGCTCGCAATCTGATCACTCACCAACGAACACAAGCACAACCACAAGCATCACACATCACAACTCTGAAGAGCCCAACGGCACACAGAGAACGATGCAACATTCGTTGTTTCTCGTCGAAGCGCTGTAATGCTGCAGGGACTGAAACGCCGATGCCAACGCGCCGCCGATTGCCGGCATCGATTGCGTTGTGTGCCACCACAGCGCACCACGCAACCAGCGTTGTGAGCCCGTTGACATAGGCGGTAGAACTTCCAGGCCTTGACGAAGTTTCCTCAGGTGGTGGTGGCTCAACGCACCAAACTCACACACATACTGACGCACATGCACTGATTGACTCTCGCGCTATCTAGAGAAGACGCCACCGGCGCGCGCTCAACTCGCGCACATGACATGAAAAGGCGCAGTGGCACCGCGAGAAATCCTAGCGGCCGTCCGTGTCGTTTTGGACCACCGAGACAGCAGCCGCGGCCTGCCGATTGCGCCACTAGATCATATTCGAGTTCACTATGCTTATAAGATTGCGAAAGCTGTCAAGTGTCCATACCTTTTTGCTACTACTTGTGTAACGTCCATAATGCTACATACCACGCTCTATATGTGACTGCATTATTTTTTTTTACAGAAATAATGAGCTGATAGCCAATACCTGACTTCGGCACCTCCTATGAGCACCGATTCGCAGGAATTCGTATCGCGACATTTGCTGAGTTTGTCTCTGCGTCTCCTTTTTTGCCAAATAGCCAGATTTCATCTATCTATCTATCTATCTATCTATCTATCTATCTATCTATCTATCTATCTATCTATCTATCTATCTATCTATCTATCTATCTATCTATCTATCTATCTATCTATCTATCTATCTATCTATCTATCTATCTATCTATCTATCTATCTATCTATCTATCTATCTATCTATCTATCTATCTATCTATCTGCCTGTTCAACTACTACTTATAGCTCTTCTGGCCGTTTCGAAAATGGTATCGATATAACATGACTGTATGACGAGCATAAGTGACTAGTAACATCAAAATGACATGTATGTCATGAATGTCATGATTTAAATTTCATGGTCTTGCTGCGCTTGCGGTGATTTCGTTCACATGTCATATTGCAAAACTCGCATCTTATGACATGACTCAATGGGCAACATAAGTGACAGACCCTAACGTGGAAATCATGACATGCATGTCATGTAAGGCATGACTACACGCCATGCTCACGGTGCTCTGGTGGTCATTTCGCTAGCTTCACTTATTCTAAATTTGATGTTACGTGACCATGAATGGAAGACAAAGGCATATGACTGGTGCAAACATAATAATTAGGACATGTGTATCATGTAAGAACATGACTACATGCCACACTCATGATGCACGCTTAGCCGTTTCGCTAGCTTTACGTATACCGAATTTGGTATGACATGACGTGAACGGATGACGAAGGTAAATGACATGACATACGTGTCATGTAACACATGACTCAATGATATGCTCATAGCGTGCACGCGCCCGTTACGCTAGCTCTACATATACCAAATTTGGTATCACGTGACGTGAATAGACGACGAAGGTAAATGACACGTCCAAACATAATAATCATAACATGGAAGTAATGTACGGCACAATTTACTTCGGCTTGGTGATGTTTTGCTGATGTTAGACATATCAACCTTTCTCATTCGTGCTTCGCATATCATTGAATTTGACTGTACGTGAGATTTGGCAATTTTTATTCAATGCTTCAGTATTGTTTATT
Organism: Rhipicephalus annulatus; assembly: GCA_013436015.1. Lineage (NCBI taxonomy): Eukaryota > Metazoa > Arthropoda > Arachnida > Ixodida > Ixodidae > Rhipicephalus > Rhipicephalus annulatus. Next base: position 528,460 of record WOVY01000410.1, on the reverse strand, counting down.
CCGAGCCCATGTGCGTGCGTCCATGCGCATGAATTTTTTTCCTACTGTGCTCGTCTGTAGAGCTGGCTTTTTTACACTATGACGTTATGCCAGGTGAAGCCCACTTCAAGCTGTTTGCTGGCGATCGTTTATGTTACAAGGGGAAAGTGTTCTAGTCAGTCTGCCTACACTGCTCCCAAACATTGCCATTTAATTCCCGTAGGTGTAAAGAAAAACAGAATTTGCAAAGAAATAAAAATTTGAAAATCGCAAGGCACGCGCAGCTGCCACGAGAGGACTAAGCGTGCATTACCGCAGCTTCATCGCGGCGCAGGGAGAAATGTCGTACAAGTGTTTTCCTTAGAATGTGTGGGACGTGACTCTATAAAGCAGCTGCATAGATTGCCAGACACGCCAGCTGCGTCTCATTTTTCTTCGACAAGGACATCGCAATGGCTGGTTTGAAGGGGGTGCTACTAGACGGTGTACAAACGGTTTGCGCGATGCACTACGTCCCTTTCGGCTTCCGATGCGCCAGCTGAGACACGATCAAGAAAATGATATGCATTATGTTCTTTATCAGCTGGAGTTGAGGTCGTTCCATTTCTGGCAAAAGGAAATGATTATCATATTGTTGCGCCACGAACATTGTCTATGAAAATAAAGTTAAACTGAATTTTCCTCCAAAGTTTCCTTCTGTAAATGCAGCTTGTAAACACTAGTGAAGACAATACACTTTTAGTGAACACTTGGCCAAATTTTATCGAATTTAGTTACAGGGATGTACGAGACATGTAAACTTTAGCTCAAAGTCTGAGTGGAAATCGGCATATTTATTATATTTTCAGAATATCTTGGTTTTTAGCTTACGAAATATCAGTGCTTTGTAAGTATCCGCATTTATATCAATAAGGCAAGGGCGCAATGAATCATATCTTTAGTTTGTCGTGTACCTTTCAGCAATAGTATTGCGTTGGGATCAGAAAAAATCGTTGACATTGCACTCTATTTTGAATTGCAGTGGTGGCGTTCAGAGTATCATTATATATTCCTAATACCTCAAAGATCAAGGCAGACGAAACATTACATGAGGGGTAGGCATAGGAATTGGTGGCGCTGAATACGTGCTATGGCTTGATAGAATAGACAGTTATAGTATACCGGGCTTACCGGGATACGGGGCGTACCGTGATACCGGAATCGAAGTGCGCATGCTCAGATACGCACGTTACCCGTCCCGCGTACCGTACGCGCGTTATTTTTCAGATTTAACGCTACCGTGATAGCGTAGGTGTACGTAGTGTACGTAAACATGGCGGCGCTCTCGAACGCCTGCTTCGAAGTGATTTTGGCATAGTTGTTGAAAGATTCACCTCTCACCTTGTTTGCAGCAAACGACTGTTTAAAGTGGCTTCACTTGCCTTCAGTTAGCTTCGACGATCGAGCATTACAGATAAGTTGGCGTAGTTTCTGAGATAGCTTCCAATTTAAAACGCGTCTAGGCCTAGTTGCACGACTGATGTGATTGATTGATTGATTCATTGATTGATGTAAACGAATCGGCAACGTCATTTCTTTCACGTTTGGTGCGTGGTTCATATTTATTTGCTTCTATTATTAGTGAAATAAACTTGTAACAGTGTTTTGCGTGGTGGCATAGGCAGACATTCTCGTTTTCTTTTCCTTTTCACTGTCTTTAACTTATTAACCATCCGGTAGGTGGTACCACCGTCCCAGTTAGGGCACGTAAACGACGTAAACGCTATCCCGCTAAACTATAAGATGCTGTCCACAACTAACGTTTGCTACACGGTAACGCCATTCCCTTAACCTCCGCTATCACGTTAACCGTAAACTAAAACTGTCTAAAGTCTTCCATAGCAGCCACGAATATACTAGTACTGGTGATAGTTACGTTGTTTCATCAGACGGCAGAGTATTCCAATCTCGTAAAAAGTAGTACTGTTCAAATGTGGTGATATATAGACATGCGGGGGCTGCACAGAATTAGGGTACCCGAGAGAGAGGGGAAATAGGATGCGTTGGTGTGTTAGGTACCGTACGTTACGAGGATAGTAGTGACTCGTGCTTGTTATTAGTACTTTAATATTCTTGTTTCGCAAAAATATGGCTGGAACCAGTGATGGAAGACGACAGTAGTGGAATACCCGACAGGTCGAGGCTGGACACAGAATCTCTCAGATTACATTAATCTACGTTAACAAATGTGAGATGAAAACAATCGTATGAAACACTATAGCACCCGGTGGGCACTGGTTTTAATTTTTACGAAGGTGGATGCGTTTCAAGAAGCAATTCTCTGCTTCTTCAGCGGTTATTAAACAGCGTGCCACAAAAATTAGGGAAAAGTTTAAATAGTCAAACTTCATCTATGTCAGATGACGACAAGTCATAAGCGATAACGTAAGTGCGGCTTCGCTAAAATGAGTTAAGTTCATGCAGCTTTGTGACTTTTAATTAGGGGAGTTCGTGTGATTGCAGTATTCACAACAATAAAGACAGCCACTTAAGAAAACTTACTTTATTGGAGAGATAATATGGGTGCATATTCGCAAAACGTTTCGTTATTAAGCGAGTTTTATCATTGACTATAAGTCCTCGCTAACAACATGTCCAGCATCTGAAATCTGACCTCACGAATAACTCTACCGTCAGAGTTTAATCCGTCGCAGATAATACTGGGATTTCAATGAGAAACTTATCACACTAAGTTAAATAAGTCAAGCAAGTTGTACGAAGCGATGAAGGGTCAAGCGCTCACTGACGCAAAGATTTCTTATTTTTCTCCTTTGGTAGAAAAAAAAGGTTCATTCGAAAATTTCTTGAGTGAACTGAAGTATAATTTGCTTACTAAACAACACTATTGTGTAAGAGAATACAGAATATACTTACTTTTGGTATATTCTTGCTTGCACATAGCTCGGCCGGCATAAAAGGAAAAAGTGATGAGCTTGGCAAGCTGCGTTATTATTCGAGGTTATACAATCTCTATGTGTAGAAAACCAAGCATATATGTCGGCTTCAATCCAACAAGTCTCGTAAAGATGGACTAGGTTCGCCGTTACGAGAGAATGCAGTGAAAGAACCAGACAGCAATTGCCGTCGTTTTGTAATCTGTTGTCTCTGCTGCTGCCTCTTGCGTAGCACTTGAGAAATCCATTAGGATTGATGCTACATGCGTGCATGCGATGTGTTGCGCAATTATTTATATCGTACCCCTAAGCAACCTTGCACTAACGATGTTTTCAAACATGTTCGCCTTGCGTGCGCTTTCCATCACCTAAGAGCTGTCTCGCGCCTTTCATCGACAGTGCCATTCTTTCGTACTTTCGAGAAGGTTCGAGTTTTATCCTCCATTAACGCACTATCCAGCTAGTTTCCTCTGTTGTAAATAAGTTGTTCGATTTCGCTATTGTGTTGACAGCAAAAAAGAAATAAAAGAAAAATGAAAGAGATAGCGCAGCTTGTTATCTTTACTATTACTAAGAATGATATATCACCGTTATCATAGTGCTATTTTCGTAACCATAATAATAAATATTGTTGGCTTTTATAACTTAAAATTATGATTTTATTATTAGGTACGCCGCAGTGGAGGGTTCTAGAAATTGCGACCACCTAAGATTTCTTAGGTTGCACCTGAATCTAAGTTCGCTGGCCGCAAGCACATTGACCTCCATCAAAAATGAGGCCAGCATGGCTGGGATTCAATCCCGTGACCTTCGGGTCACCAGTCGAGCACGTTACTATTTGACGGTACCATTTGAACACGCACACATAAACGAGGACATATTCGGGATCCTGTGTGGTTGGTGTTGCTGGAGCTACGATCACACTTCAACATAACCCATGAACAAGCCCCAACTTTTGCACTTCGTAATTTTCGTTACTACGACGTCAACACCCGAATGGTAACTCTATGCAGAAATTCGAACTAGTAGAGGGTTGCTGAACTTTTGCATCTTATCAAGCTCAAAGGAACAATCGGGGAAGTAATAGATACACACCCGTCCTGTTTAGGTCCATCTTCCTTCTGTGGCTGTTGTTTTGCGCTTGTGAAAACGTATTTCATTCAAATGACAAGAGAAGTCGCTTTGTGATTTTGGGCGATCAAACTTTTGGACGTTTGGTACACAGGCTGATAACTCAAATAACGTTGCCGAATGCATTACTTGCAGCGTGACCCTTAGATACAGTGAACTACGACACAAATATCGGCGGGGCAGTCACCCTTCTTGTGTCGCAGGCTTCGTTTGCAGAATGGTCATGACTTGTGCTACAGAAAGGCGTCACTACAAAAAGTGTTGAAAGCGAACGCAAAGTGATGTTCCAAGCATCTTTTTGGTCGTAAAGATATGCAGATTTGTCAGTGTTGTGAAACTGATTCACCGCTTAGAATGTGATTATACATGAACCACAAAAAGAAAGGCAGAGTCGCACCGACGAAGTATGAACGACGAAGTATGTCACAGAAACAAAAGATCCTGTGTGATGCGAAAAAAGAAATCTGGAATAGCGAGTAGCAGCACGCTGTAAAGGGGCGACTGAGAATCTACGCAGAGATTGCGGACTGAAGCTTCGCGTTGAACAGGTGACGGTGAGCCGGAACCTTTATCGACTAGGCACGCCAGGCTTGCACCCAAAGGACGGGAAATAGTTACTTCCGACGTTTTCCATGTTTCTCGTTCCCCATGCCCACATTTTCCCTGTAGCCCTCACGAAGAGGCTGGAAACATTTTCGCTTATTGAGCGACAGATTTACTTACTTCCCATCCACCTCATGACACTCAGTGTTCTTCCCTGGGGCAGAGCCGAGCCACGTTCTGATTGGCCAGAAGCAGGTGACAGGTATCGGGAGCCCTGACAGACCACTGACGCACTTCCCTTCGCGTGGTTGTTTGACACAGAACTGCTTCTGACTACTTCCGTAGCCGGAGCATTAGTTGCTTGGGATGCAGGTTCCTGGGTTTCCTGACATATTATCGGAAAGCATGGAATGACAGTGCAGTCGTACACATAAGAAAATGGCTGAAAATGAATGGAATGTGTTACGTGCCTGTGGCTTTCTTGCTTTGAGCACCGAGTCTTCTTTTTTTTTCACAGCCTGAGTAAGTCTTAGTGCAAGAGCTGAGGCGTGTATACGGGCTCCTTTGTTTCTAGTGTTGACTCGTAAAAAAAAAAGAAAAAAAAAAACAAAGAAGAAACAAAGAAAGAATGAAATAAATAAATAAAGAAAGCAATAAAAACAAAAAAGAAAGAAAGAAAGAAAGAAAGAAAGAAAAGAGAAAAAAAGAAAAGTGAGCAAGATGAGCTATTTGCATTCACAATACTACAAATTGCCTCTGAAGGTTACGCGGACGCGTCCATAAAGATAAGCAGTGGGCGTAGAAATGCCAAAAAAGGGCAAACAAAACGTGTGGTAAGTCACTTAATTCCTGAAAACGCTTGTCACTCATGCTCTCTTTTCGATTTCACATTGTCAGAGCTTGTTAAGGCCTCTATCGAACCCTGATGAGCGTATTTGTGCTCCATGGGGTTTTTTTTTATTCAGAAATACCTTACCCACCAGAAAGCGCATAGCAATTTACATCCTCTTGTTACACGCCCGCAGGACCAGGGAAGTAGTTTGGCTCTTTGTGAAGTGTGGGGGCGAATGGGGACACTGGATGAGGATTATGATTTCTTGTCTAGCATTGTGCCGAGAACGTTATCCTTTGATAGGTAAAATGCGTATTTGGTGAGTTTTTTTTTTTACACATCGTGCATTCAAGCACCAGTATCTTTTTCACAGCTGATAGGCGTGTGAGAAATGGGAATTTAAAATGATAAGAGTGGGTTTACGAGATGAGTGGATAAAAAGCAAGCACACTACGGAAATACGTGTGAGAACGAACTGAATGAAAGGAGGGGGAGCAGGTCCGTTAGGGCTAGACAGAAAATATCGAAAATATAGCGTTCTGCAAGGACATTGGCGCACGAACGGCCGCACGCAGTGCTCATGAAAGGACAGAATATATATATATCGGGAGAAGATTTGTTCGTTCAATCCCCCTCCCCTCATTCCATTCGCTTTTCCTGGCCTTTTGTCCACCCGCTTCTAAAAGAAAGTGAATCAACTTGTACGTTCACCATACAGTTTCATGGTAGAAAATTATTACTGAGAGAGAAAAAAAGGGAAGGGTTGGCAAGTACCTTCTAAGGAAATAACATTTATTGTTCACCACCAAAAATAATAACCCCCTCCTCACTCCTGTCAAAAAAACAAAACAAAGAAAGACCCCAACAAAAGAGAAAAAAATGGCCCGCATACAAAAGTACTGTATGCACATTGGGCTAGATTCATTAGCTCCTTACGGCAAAATACGCAGGATCCCTTATGCAGACACTTAAGTCGACACGAAGGGGAAAGCTGTCGTTTTCTTTAAGTCGATGTATTGAAGCTCCCACACTGCTCATCCGAAAGCTCTCTGAAGCTGAAGTGATTTAACAATGCCCTCCAGGATCGGAGGTGTTGAAAACTTTCCACACATCTCCTTTGCCCTGCCTCCCAGATCGACCCGCTTTTGACCAAGTCAAAATCTCATGTGATGACGTCATGATGGCGTCACAAAGTTTGCAATCTCTGCCATTACGTCATATGGCAATGCCATCACGTCGTGGTTTTTTACAACACTCGTGCTGACGCCGCCGATGGGGGACGTCGACGTGGAACGCTATAGGTAACTTTCGTGTTTGACTTTGTATCTGAGGTTTTAGACTTAATAAATCAATTATTTTAGCGAGTAGGACCTTTTTTCTTTGAGCTCTGTGTGCCAAAATATGAATGGGTGTATTAGTTGGTAATTAATATTTGTTCAAAGAATTGAGAGCACCGCACCAAGGATCATGGCGTGTTGTGCGGCTCTTCGTCGTCCACCGTTCTTGGTCCCGTGCTTCTGGTTCTTTGAACGAACACTGTGTATGACACTTTCAGCAGCATTTTAAGGCATCGCTGAAAGCACAACCCGCAAACTTGCACGTTGCGTTAAATATAATCCTCTCGGCTGGGAAATTTGGACTGCAGATATGTGGGATAAACCTTCGTACTGAAGTGGGTGCCGAAGATGTCGATGATGTCGGTTTAAACTTACTGGAAAAAAGGTGCAGTTTCATCCACAAGGGACATCGTTGGAAGCAATGATTAAACGACAGTTACAGATATGATTCACATAAAAAACAGCGCCAAAAACGAGAGACAAGAAAAAGAAGGAGACAGACAGCGGCACTCTCGTTTTTGGCGCTGTTTTTTATGTGAATCATGTCGTACCAACTCGCCCAAGCAACCACGTTAGTTACAGATAATCAGGCTGCTTGCAGTTTTATCAGTAGTATACATTTTGATAAACAATTACCGGTTCATTGCGTTCCACGCGACACAAAGAAAAAAACATGAACATATCCCACTCGATGCACGCGAGCACACTCTTTAACAAGGTTGCCCTGAATCAAGCGAGCCGGTAGAGGGGGTGCGAGCTCTTCAAGCTCGCTTCACCACTTTTCCTTAACTTAGACTATGTAATCTCTTGTATTAGGCGAGAAAAGAGAGTGCACCGTGCCACTAACCTTGTCAGCCCAGCATTTTCATGCTCCGCAGGTTAGCCCCAAAAAGCAGGGAGCTCGGGCCACGTATGCGTTCAATTGCGCAGACAGGCGTGCACATGGAGGGCCAGAGACGCGTGGTCTTTAAATTCTCATACGCACGATTTATCATTAAACCTTCAGAATTAAGTGTGTGAAGGGTACATATTTCTCTAGAGGCAGCGAATGGCGAGGCTGCGTCAAGCCTCATCTCAGGCGGTGCTTCAAGCAGCAACAAAAAATTCTGCGTGTTGGGGTGAATTGGACCTATTGGGCACTCCCAGAAAGGATTTCTACACATTGCAGCTTATTGGCAAACTGACACTGAGGCGAACGAAGATAAACTACAGTGCACTGTAATATAAGCGAAAGTATATAGTGACTGAGAAGGGATGGGCAGGATAGAAACGTGGAAATAAGCGAAGTCACGTTTCTTTTCTCCACATCAGACTCCAGCGTGCCACCCCCATCCTCGCAGGCAATCCATGGAGTGCAGAATGTCTTCAAGGGCCACTCACTAGGCTCCCGAAATTAAAAAAAAGAGCACAATATTCTGTCCTATTATTTCTAGTCCTTCTTGGCGCACTACTGGCCCCGCCGCGGTGGTCTAGTGGCTCAGGTACTCGGCTGCTGACCCGCAGGTCGCAGGATCGAATCCCGGCTGCGGCGCCTGCATTTCCGATGGAGGCGGAAATGTTGTAGGCCCGTGTGCTCAGATTTGGGTGCACGTTAACCCCGGTGGTCGAAATCTCCGGACCCCTCCACTTCGGCGTCTCTCATAATCATATGGTGCTTTTCGGACGTTAAACCCCACATATCAATCATCAAATCATTTGGCGCACTACTGTGACGTAGACAGTAGTTCCCGTGACGTCTACAGCGTACATGCTCCCGGTTCATTAATATAAGTGAAATATCACATGTAATATGTCTCCTGCACTGCTTTGCCATGCAGCCGTTCATCCGTTCTTCTTTGTGTCGCATAAATATCCTGCAAAATCTACCGATCAAACTTCTTTTTTTTTGTGTTTACAACTGCGCAAGCGGCGATAACAACATGCAGCTGAGAAGCGCGAAATCCTGATAGGCTAGTGCTGATATTATTCACGTGCATTCAAGAACTAAGGGGCGAGGAGGATGCATCGTGTGTATGGAGGAGAGGAGATAATCACCCCCAGGTCTTTAAACGTGGACTGGCGAGTGGTTTTTAAGGGGGCTATGACACCCAATTTTCGATCATAATCTTTGTTACGTGGGTTGATCCTTGTGCGGTAACAAACAAAGCGGCGAAAATTTAGCGCATAAGGTTCATCACCTAATTTACAATTGAATGTTTTTATAAACACGCGTTTTGCCTGAGAGTAGGGCTGCACTGGTGCTCTAGCGAGCAGTGATGTAACTAGCGACTAGCTGTGCGGGCGCCTGCATTCCAGCGAACGATATTGTTCCGCAGTCAGCTGCGCGTGAAATCGAGATAGCTTGGCTTTTTCCAGCTTGTCACTATAATTGAACGATTTGCAGCGGCTGAAACTTTCTTAAAAAAAAAAAAAAAACGACGGCTCCGCTCTTTCCAGCTCATGACGTCACACACGCCATGGCGAAATGGTGGTCGCCGGCAGTGGGCGCAGTTAACGGCCTTCAAATTATAGGACGTTTGAATTTAAATGCTCTTTTACCGCGCACTTTTCATATCTTTATAGTCATAATATACCCTCAAAATGTAGTATCCGCGGAAAACCAGGAATAGTTGGGTGACCGGCTCATGACCCCTTTCATGTACGTAACACAGTCAATTGCTGCCACGTGCATACCCGTGCACATATTCGGAGGTTCGCAGTAACCGATGCCGAGTTAGCGGTACAGATTTACGGAGCGCAACACAGCTTCAGTGGATTTATCTTTATAGGGATTAAAATAAATCAGGTTGCCTCCGTTTGCTGGCGAAGGGTATACCCATTTTCATTTCGTTATAATTCTGTCACTTCGTAATAAGAGCGCGATGGCAGGTACCACACTCACAAAACTACCTTCGCTAGAATTCTTCGTAAGAGCTCATTTCAGCTAGCCCTTGGGCTGAACAAATGATTAGCAAAACCGAATAGTAAACGACAACAAGCACTTATGAACTGAACACTTCGTGCACTCGGTGCCATAGTCACAATTGCCTTCGCAACTGCTTCGAACTGTTGCTAGGCCGCCTTCGATAATAATAGTACATTCAATATGACGACTTTGTTGTATTTTTTTCTTTCGCATAGCTGTTTTCTGATTTCATTCAGACGGTTAATAGTAGATGCTGGCGTCTTTGCCGCAGTCATCTGCTTTTACTTCAGTGATTTATGCAACTGCAAAAAGACATTAGTAATATAAAGATGCACAACGGACCGCTCACAGCATTTGCTAGGCTACGCACAGGTAAGTAAAAGCGCTAAGGAGAGAAGAAAAAAATCACTTTCAATTCGCATTGCATAAAATAATTTTTTAAAATACAACAACAAAGAAAAGTAGCACGTTTAACCTACCAGAGTATACTGGGACGCGATAGTATTCTTGGAACTAAGCGTATCAGAAGAAATTATATTCTATATACATATATACTTTTCATTCAACGGCAGTGAAGTGCACCAGTTGCTGTGAAAGCTAATCAGTCAACACAAACACCTAGTCTGGTCAGAAAATAGTGTTCCCAGACATATCAAATCGACCCCAATATTAAACGATTTAGTCCACCTAACTCAATTAAATGTGAAAATTTGTTACTTCGTTTCACCCCACGGCTTGGCGCAGAATGTACGTGGAGAGTTCCAGCCTAGGGACGTTTCAAATACTGGCATGGCGCCCGTATTCACAAAAGTAGCTATGCTTTAACCGTTGTTCACAAGAATTGCCGCCTGAATGTTTTGACACACATATTAGCGATCGCCCCGCCGCGGTGGTCTAGTGGCTAAGGTACTCGGCTGCTGACCCGCAGGGCGCGGGTTCGAATCCCGGCTGCGGCGGCTGCATTTCCGATGGAGGCGGAAATGTTGTAGGCCCGTGTGCTCAGATTTGGGTGCATGTTAAAGAACCCCAGGTGGTCTAAATTTCCGGAGCCCTCCACTACGTCGTCTCTCATAATCATATAGTGGTTTTGGGACGTCAAACCCTACATATCAATCAATCAATCACATATTAGCGATCGCGGTAAGCCAACCGTGAAAAGCAGTAAGGAACAAAAAAATCATCGCATTATTAATAAAATGAATGATGTTAGAGGAGCTTGCTCGGAGGTGCTCGGGGCGTTTATTGGTGAGACCATTTTTGTTGGAAGGCTTGTTAACGAGCGGTGACCTTGAGCGGTGACCTTGAGTGGCGACCGAAAAAGTGTGCACTGGTAACACTGGTGTACACGTCGGCGCCCGCAGTACAGGGCGGGAGCATATGAAGCTTGCCGAGTAAAATTATAAGAAAAAAAGGTTAGTTTCGTGGAATAATGCGAAATGAATGCGATATCAGCGAATTAGAATGCTGTACGAAGTAAGGCTGGCAGTGAACGAGCTCGCTTAATTCCAGTCAACGGTGATGGAAAAGAATGTGGCCACCGCATATAGCGAAGCTGTTTTCGTGCTGTTGGTCGTCTCAGCGTGACGTAAACGGTGAGGGCACCGAACGTATAGGAGCGCTCTCGTGGTGTCTCTCAATAGAGCGCCAGCGCTAGCAGCCACAATATTTGGAACAAAGTTTGCAGCTCACACTTTAAAGTTTGCAGCCCCTCACTTCACCCATCATGCTCCTTCGCCCGACGAAAGACGGGTGGGGTGCTTCCTCTCTGATTCAGGATTCATGGACGGAAGGGCTCGCAGGCGCGGCGTTGTTATTGCGTGTGCCCTTCGTGCGAAGGAAAAGGCGGGTCGTTACTTGCTGCTTCAGCCGCGTGCGTCAGCAGCGCTCCCGCGGTGTTACTCGCTCGTAGAACATACGATACTCGGGACGATGCTATCAATTTGTAGTTCATTCACAACGTAACGGCTACGGCAATGAAAAAAGCTGACCAAGAGTGACGCTATATTTGCTTTTGAAATAATAAACAAATAAACTTTGTCCCCTGCATTTCACGCAATGTATACGCTGCTCTTCACATGTGATGAATGAAAAATGCCTGGTTGTAAAGTAGCTGTATGCGTATATTCCAGCTGAAAATGAAGGAGTGTCTAAAAATTCATAAAAGGAAAGAGCAGTGCGTAAAAAATGAAAAAAAAATTATTTACAATTTTTCCGGCATGCTCGGCTATTTGTTTCGTGTGCAAACATCATTAGCGTCCTGAATGCCCCAGATGTCGTAAACAGGGGCTTGTAATATTTTCTTTCATATATCTTCCTACTCTATACTTCATGTAATACATCCACCATTTTCCCGTGCTTCTGGAGAACGCTAGAGTGTTGCAACATTCCCTCTAATAAAGGAAAAAAATATATAATGCAACTGAAAGAAAGAAAACCGAGGAACACAACAGATTGAGCTTAATGGTGGACGGATGTACAAGGGCAGAATATATGAGGCTACAAATGAAGGCTAGGAAATTCATTTAAAAAAGCGGCGTTCTTATTAGTGCGCAGACACAGATTTTTCTGAAGAAACTTTTTTTTTGACATAGGCACGCTGCACTTTTACGTGTAATATGACGGTAGGACAAAATCAGAGTTAAAATACGCACATAAGCGAATGTATAAACTCATACGGATATTAACTGACAGTTTTTCATAGGTGCCGATAATTGTTTAACACGCTGGCGGGTGAGCCACACATGCCAGCATGTTGAATGGCGGCACTAGTTCACGTGTCTTTTGCATAGCGGCTCCGTCTATACATTTTCCCGAGCCAAAAGATCTATTTCTGTGGCAGCATTGCAGTAGCTACATGTCTAACAAAATGAATGAGTAATTACTAAGATTGAAAATTTTCGCATGTTAATTTCGATGAGTGGCCCCTTTATGTTCTTTTCTCGAGTAGTCAAGAATAGAGAGACAGAAAAGAGGAAGACAGGGAGTTTAACCAGCTTCACCGCGGTGGTCAATGTACTCGGCTGCTGATCCGCAAGTCGCGGGGTCCAATCCCGGCTGCGGCGGCTGCATTTTCGATGGAGGTTAAAGTGCTGTAGGCCCGTGTGCTCAGATTTGGGGGCACGTTGAAGAACCTCAGGTGGTCAAAATTTCCGAAGCGCTCCACTACGGCGTCTCTCATAATCATATGGTGGTTTTGGGACGCTTAATACCACATATCAAAGAAATAAAGTGAGGTTAATCAGATGCTAGAATCTGATACGCTACCCTTCGCCGCTGTGAGCGTGGGGCATAAATAACGGATTAGAAAGAGAGAGAAATATAAATACGAACCGCATGCAAACACGCACACACTCAGACATGAGATAGTTTCATTAAGAGTCGTTCAGACAGGCCAGTAGTGCACAGGAAGCCAGGTAGCGCCTACACGGCCTTCTTCTGAGACGTTGAGTCTGGACGATGGCGTAATAAACTTTTCTCTGACACGTTTTTAGTGCATTGCATGGGTATTGTCTTTGTATGCTATATTCTGGGCAGTCACACTGGACATGTCGAATAGTCTCTTCATCTCCGCAGTGCACGCAAGCGATGGTGTCGGCCATCCCTATATATGTTGAACGCATACGCACGGGAAAACGTGATGCCCAACCAGATATCTGCACAGAACAGCAGCTTCGCATTATCGGAGTCTTGCTGAAAGTCGAAGGCTTAACGTTTCATGCACCAAATAAGCGTAATCATGCATGCGTTGTAAAATGCGGCTCATTCCAGTGCGACATAGACAACTGGCGAGGCGAGCAAGCATACAAGCTTCTTAAAAGTGTCGGTCCTATAGAGAGAGGTATGATAGGTCATGGTCATGTGTATGGGCTGATTGGCCCGTTCACTACCAATATTTCAACAGTGACTTGCTAGCCATTGAAATATAATGTGGTGTCCTTTCACGGTTATGGGACGTTACATTTCTGTCTTCTCAAAAACCAGCTATCCATGCTGGTCATGGCGTAGACCTTACAGAAGAAACTGCTGTGCCACGTTGTAGTCGCAGAAAATTGTCCACTTTTGTGTCCTTTGGTTGTTAGTGAAACGCAGCGCAGCGCCAAGCGCTGCAAGCTCTGCTGTCTATGATGTTTTCCGGTGAGCTGTCCTGAATTTGACCGCTGGGGCAATTGTTGGCGCCACCACCGCCATGGTTAAGCTGTCCGGCAGGACGGAGCCATCAGTGTTACTTGTGTATGGTCTCGGTACTTCTCATACAATAGAAGTAAGGTGAGCTGCTTAAGAAGTGGGGTTTACAAAGCTTGTTTTTTTCTTTGTACCTGGTTTTGTCAGGCTGATGACTGTTTGAGGCTTCATGCAGGATTGATGATTGATTGATACATGAGGTTTAACGTCCCAAAACCACCATATGATTACGAGAGATGCCGTAGTGGAGCGCTCCTGAAATTTCGACCACTTGGGGTTCTTCAACGTGCACCCAAATCAAAGCATACAGACCTACATAATTTTCGCCTCCATGGAAAATGCAGTCACCGAAGCCAGGATTCGATCACGTGACCTGCGGGTCAGCAGCCAAGTGCCGTAGCCACACCGCAGCGGGTTCCTTCATGGTGGAACAGAATGTCTCGCCACAAGCGCAAAGCCAGTTGGTAGAAATTCGCCTGCGTGGTTACTGTTTGGCAACAAAAAGTTTTCGATATGTCCGCTGGTAGAGAGGCTAGGTTGTGGTGGTGAGTCCGGGCAACATGCTTTATGTGTGTCATCAGTGCTTCGACTTCATGTGGTTTAGCACGAGGTGGTCCTTCGCACTCTGAGGCAGGCCTAAAAAATACAGAGCGTCTGTGCGTGAAAGTTTTGTATCATGCGTCGATTTGTTTTGCTTGTGCTACTTAATGGGAGCAAACTGCATCGCTGGAAAGAAAGGGGAAAAAAGGCACCCTGTGCAGTCGTAACGTAGCACGGAGCGACGACACTCCCAAAGTCTTTCTAGCAAAAACTTGAAGGGGTGGCATACGGCCATCATTCGATTAGTGGGCGTTGCGGAAAACTTGAAGGATCCAGGGTTTGTTGGCAGTGCGGTTGAACAGGCAAGTTCAGGCTATGTGCAGTACGCACCCATAGCGGTAGCGGAAGGGTCTCGGGCTGCTGACCACGCTGCACGTTGCCGCATTAAACAGCGCGAGATCATAACAGCGGCTGATATACGAAACGGCGTCACAGGTGATTAGCCGTGACCATGGCTGTGGTATTACCAAGCCCAATCATTTGTGCGTGAATTTTGCATTTTGCGCGTGAATACGAGAAAAACACACTTTCCGGAGGAAATTTCTAAGCCTCAATTACAGAGGTTCAAAGCAGTTTCAGTGACAGCTCTGGATCCTCGCTCAAAACTACGGGTGAGTTACCTAAGGTGTCCAGATGCAGATGTCATCTGCGTTCGCTGATTGCCATATATTGCTTGGTAGGTGCCTGTGGAGAGCAATCAGCGTTATATTGCGTAGCACAAGACTCCGTACACCCCCCTGAGGAATCTGAAAATACATTTCCGTCCTCAGTGTTCAAAAAAAAAAGATCGTATGTGGAGGTCCTGTTCATTCAAACATTCAGCCACCCACTCGAACCTCGTCTTGTGCAGCAAGGGTGGCATCATCAGTACGTTATCATAGGCTCCCTTGACGTCTAAAAACAAAGAGGCGCAAATATGCTTACGGCCTTTCTCGTACTCAACGAATGTGATTAGGCCAATGACGCTTTGGAATCGATTATCGACCATTTGCAACTTCAAGCTTTGCTATCCCGACTGTTATGACGTGATATAACTTTGCTGTGTCTCATGTGGTTCGGCGTGGTATTTACGGATGCGCTTTCGTGTCTTATTTGAAAGGCCAGCAGTGCGGCATGCAATATTTGCGCCTGCGAGGAGATGCTCGAGGAGAGCACTGCCCATCATACGAGACGCAACCGGACGTTGTATGTTAGCCAAGATTCGTCTCCCGAATTGAATACCACTGACAGAAAAGAAGATCTTGGGACCTTGGCCTACGGTCTCGCGTAGCGCAAGGTCACGAAAACCCTGTTGAGGTTTTCGAGGACCACCAGACCGCACGAGCATCTGTGAACTAACAGCGCGAGTTCGTGTTGTGCAGTTTAAAGCGAATGGCTCATCCCTTTCTTCTCTGTGTTTCCTTTCTAATATTCCTTCTTTCCTCCACCCGAAGTGCAGGGTAGCCAACCAAGCCAAAAATGGTTAACCTCGCTACCTTCCTTCTTCGTTTCTCTGTCTCTCTCTCTCTCTGGGTAGATTTGTTTGTACAACAAGACCATTCCAGGTCCGAAGATAATTATCTATAACCCTTTACCCCCTAAACTAGCCAATGCAAATCGGGCGATAGGATGCGAGTGCAATCGGCGACTTGCCAGGTTTTGACAGTGGTGCCAGACGACAGGTTTTCCAACATAAAGGGAGAGTGCCCTCTAGCCAAGAATAGATATATATGTGGGTTTTAACGCCTCAAAACTATCATATGATTATGAGAGGTGCCGTAGAGGAGGGCTCCGAAAATTTCTACCACCTGTGTTTTTCTTTGACGTGCACCCAAATCTGAGTACGCGGGCCTACAGCATTCTCGCCTCCATCAAAAAGGCGGCCGCCGCAGCCGAGATTTGATCCTATGACCTGTGGGCCAGCAGCCGAGTACCTCAGCCACTATAGACTACTGCGGCGGGGCTATCCAAGAATCATATTATAACTCAAGCAGCGAAATTCTCGTACGCTCAACCAGATGACAGAAGATTGTGTTGGGAATTCTGTTAGTTTCTGGTTCTGACGTACGTTTGGCTTCTTGGTGCTCACATACGTAGATCACGTGGCGGTGGACAACTGCTTCTATGTGGGAAGTTATTTGGTGCAGTAAGCTACCCCGAAAATCCGGCTCAGAATTATCCAGCATATTCGATGTCTGGTCAGTTTTGAAAAAGGGCTAAGGCCTTGAATAGTGACCTTATATTGGGGATGATCACAGACTTTGTACCGGCTTCATAGCTGCGATAAAGGCTGATGAGGGTGAAACAGCTCGCAGAAAGCAGTCCAGCGTTGGAATTCGAGCTTATCCAACCGACGTTGGATCTTCTCCAGCATACGAGTACGTCTATCAGTCCGTAAATCATCTATAGCCTTCGTGCGTTGGTACCTTCTTTTAAGGACGTCGTATGGCCCCAATGTGCTCCAGCTATATGTAAATATCCGTGATTTTTGCAGAGCATGAGATTTACACACTGTCTTTTATTGTGCTCTCGATGGTCTTTTACAAATCGGATATGTGTTCTATGCATTGGTCGATCATACTAGACTGAAATTTCATCCTGTCCATTCTTTGAATTGTGGTGCATATCTTGATCGGTGAGAATCCTCTGATTTTGACGGATGTCAAGATCACAGGATTCTCATCGATTATGTTGCTCTGATCTTGACGGATGTCAAGATCAGAGCAACATAATTACTCCCATGTGGCTCTACCCGAAATACTTCACTTAGCTTCACAAAACAAAAGCCAAGTCAAGACAGCTGCTGTATGTGGAGCCACGTAGTACAAAGTTCTCTGTCGGAAGCAAAATACACCAAACTTTTGCCGTTAATGTTGAACTTCGGGCTTCTCCACAGTGTATGATGAGCAATAACTGGAGGAACAAATGTTGCCACCTGTTAGGAGTGCCAGCTGTTTCTTATCACATGAGAAAGATCATGATACACTCAAATAAAAATTGAGTATTCGGGGAGTAGTTTTGCTACACAACAACAGTCGTCATCTGACTTGCCCGTGTTTCCTTTCTTGAAAACCCGGCGCTGGCCACTTTCCTGTCGGGAATCCTATGTTACACTGATAACGCGCGTGCCATTTGTGACCGCGAACCACCGGAACCGTAGTGATAGCGCGGGGTAAGTACTATACGTAGATGGCGATTATTGTTGTGTAGCAGATACACTTCGCAAATATTTCATTCCTTTAGAGTGTAGGATGCGTAAAGAAATATCAACCATAAAAGTTGGCGATGCCATACAGTTTATCTTTGGTGGCATGCGGCCGGTGATGCAAGCTGTTATTTTTTGTTTGTTTGTGTCCACCGTGAAAGGACACACTATTTTGTTTGGGAGACAATAACGCCATACTTTCATGCTATGTGCGCACCTTCCCGCCGTCTATAAGCTCTGCGTGCATCGTTTTCACGACCCAGGAAACTTCTCTCTCGCAGCCCAGTCCAGCATGGCCTCATCAGCTGCGCTCTCAGGCTGCTTAGGGCAGTCTTCTTCCCCGGTATGTACTATACTGCGAAGAGAATGTGCCGCTCGTTAGGTGAAGGCCACCGATCTTGGCGCTCCAGTGCGTTTTCTCGGCGCTTGCAAGCAACGGCGTGAGTTGCGTCGCTCGTGAAGGCAGTTACTCGCCCGCTCAGTCTCGAAGATGCTCAAGGCTTTTATGCAGGCGCAAAACGAAAGGCACAGAAAATTAGGTAGCCCTCACGCAAAGTTGTGCAGCGCTGCGCGCGCAACGGTTGTCGACGGCATGTCGAGAAAGAAGCTTCAACATTGTATACCGGCAGGCAAATATTTTATCATGGTCGGGAACCATATAGAATGCCTTGGCTAGATCAATTTGCAACATAGCTACTTTTAGAAGCGCAGCGTAACAATATTCCAGAATGCTCCTGGCAACATGAATATTCGTGAATATGCTCCTATGCTTGATGCCGCAAGCCTGATGTGACCCGACCAACTTGTATGTAACTCCTTGCAACCTCCTAGCCAGAACTTTCATAAACACCCTATAAGCTACATTTGTTAGCGCGATTGGCCTGTATCCTGTCGCTTTGCGTAAAACATGTTGCTTTTCTTTTTCCCTTTAGGAATCAGCACAGTGTGCGCCTGTTTAAACGATGGTGGCAGAGTTCCGCGATCTAAAGACTCTGAAAAAATCTCATGCAATGCAGCGGCCATATCCTCCTTGAACGCCTTGTGAAACGCGGCATTAATGCCATCTGGACTAGGCGATTTGCCCATGCCAAGATCATCGATAGCCTTTCCAATTTCCCCTATACTAATAGACATTTCCAATAAATTTGTATCTTCAGCATTAAGTGTCGACATTTCTATCAAGAACTCATCTACAAAACCCGGCTTCTTGGGTTCGCGATAAGGAAACAAGTCCTGATAATTGTTTTCAAAAGCTTTCATAATATCTTTATGTTCTCTCAATATTTTACCATTCCATTCTATCTCTAGTATGTCGTGAGCTCGCGCATATGCCTTTTCATCTGACAAGGCTCGCTTTGTCGGCGCTTCACCCACGAGGTATCTCTCAGCTCTTGCTCGTATAATGGCGCCTTTATATTTGTCTTCAAGCCATCCAATTTTGTTTTTGACAACCTTCAGTTGATGTGCAAATAAGCCCGGGTTTTCTGCTTCAATTTTCACCAAATCATTTAGCTCTCCCGTAGCTCACGTTCCTGTTTTCGAGCTTGATACTGCATGTAGCAACCACACTCTATTGCTTTCATTTTTATCTTTTGCCTAAATAATCGCCATCTTTCCGTGGCACTCCTTTCTGCGTTTTTGAAAAAATTCTCGATTTCCTTTTTTGTCTAATCTACAAACTTTTCGTGCGTAATTATCTTAGTATACTCTTCACGCTAGCTGAGTACGTTGGTCTTGGTGCGATCATATGTAAAGGTATTAGATTGGCATACAAACGTTTAACCACAATTTAATTGTAAATGGAGTACTCTCACAGCGCATACAAGTACTTTCCTCTGTGCGCCAGGGGGGTCCTTTAAGTCCTTTGCTTTTCGCTCTATTTTTGGAGCCACTGTGTCAGAAAGTGATTCACCACACAGGGATTAATGTTTTCAGGTTGTAGTCATGCGAAGTGCGTGTTTTGGCATACGCCGACGATATTGCCTTTTATGCTGTTGATAGAGAGAGTGTCACTTCGTTAATAGAAATCACTTAAAGGTTTTGTGACACGAGTGGAAGTTTAATGAACAAAGAGAAAAGCATTGGTTTATGGCATGGTAATTGGGACCTCACGCCCAGTTCCTTTGGAAATATTCAGTGGCTCACGACACCTAGTCGTTACCTAGGGGTACCATTGGACAGGTATCAAGACAGTGAAGCATTTTGGCTTGAAAAGGTTGAAGAACTGCGCGCGACCGCCGAAGAATGGGGCGGTCGTGGCTTATCAATTTTCTCTCAGTCAGCTGTATGCAACGTGTTTCTCGCTGCTAAAATTATGTATCTTTTGCAAGTACTTAGTTGTACGCGTAAAAGTATTCACAAAGTCCACAGGATATTCGCCACGTTCATCTGGAGCTCTACGTGGGAGAGAACATCTAGAACGAACTTGTTTCGGCGAGTTAAGCAAGGAGGGCTGTCTCTGTGCCATCTGTTTCTTAACCAAGTAATATCATGTTTCCTGCTCGTTAGAGACCAGAGCGACTCTTTTTTATGTTCTTTATTTCAAACAACGCTGTTACACCACATGCCTGACTTCTTTGTATCTCCAGACAGGCGAGAACGGCACACCTTGTCACCGTTCTTGCGCAAAGTTGTGTTCTCATATCGTTTCTTAGAACAAGGTTTTCAATAGATTACCTAACTAATGTGAAAAGAAAGCGCCTTATGGAAGACCTAATACAGAATGTTTTTCCTGTGCCCCTGTACCATTCAAAATATGAAAAATCATATGGTCATGACGTACTAAAGCGAGTGAAAAACATGTGTATACCACCCAATGTGAAAACCTTCTTTTTTAAACATCATACGGGAACCTTGCCAGTAAAAACGTGGCATGAAGAGAGAGGGATGTATGTACCATGGGGAAGCAGCTGTCTCCTGTGTAACAAACCTGAGACCATTGAACATGTGTTTATTGATTGTAAGAACGCTATTTTCGTTTGGGACATTTTACAGAGGACTTTAAAAAAAGATTTACCTCTTACTCCGTATGGAATTCGTTTTTTGTCTTGTGATTGTTCTGTGCAAAATTTGGATGTTCTATTTTTGTTTGGTCTTCATTCGGTTAGGCGTAGTATGCTATCGTACAGACACTGTGATGTGAGAGTTCTATTCGTTAATCAGTGTTTCGTGGAAGCTGTTATAAAAGTTCGAGATGTGTATAAGACTACCAACTGTGTTGAAGATATAATATGTTTGTTTGATGCGTTATCACGCATGAAACACGTGTGATGGTGATTGTCATATTAGCTTGACCTGTAGTCAAGAAGGCAATAAAGAAAAAAAATTTTTTATCATGGTTGGGATACATAGTCATATATTTTAAGGTTTATTTTTGCTTCTACTATTTCAGCGTAAACCGAGATAACTTACTAAAATTACGCTGAATTACTTCTTAGACGCATAATATTGAGAATACAAGTCAAATAATTTGTTGGTCAGCTAAGTACGAAATTAATTAAGAAACTTACGGCACGTGCTGCCAAGAAGCGTCGTAAGTGTCCTCTGCTTCATGCTTTGTTCTTTCATTTTAAAACTGTCATTCTGTTTATTAAAGTGCACCTAATTGGCGGCTGCTTTAGGTGCTCTTTAAAGAAGGTTTATAATCAATTCGGAGTTCTCCACGACGGGTTGTCACATAATCGTCGAAGCTTCAGCATGTAGATAAAGCGGAATTAAACTTTGGAAAATTACAACAGCCGTGTAGGCTGACATAAACGGTGTCAAATGATTCGCTGAATTTGCCTTATATTACGCATGCAGCACCATAAGAAACACGGCTCATTGTGCAACTCACCCGTCATTATTATGACAATGTAAAATAACGTTTCTCCGTGTGGCGCGATTGAAAAGTATGCCTCAACTCTTATTGCTGAAGCTACTGTCTCATTGCGAGTTTCGCAAACCGAAAATCAGAACGAGCTCGAGGAAAGATCCAAACACGGCGGCAGATTCATTATAAGCCGCACTCATTGTACCACATAGGAGTCGAAAGCAGATTCGCATCTCGCGTTACCGCATCCGCACTCATGTGAACAGAACGAGTAATTTGGTGGCTGGTTATTTAGGGTCCCATACCTGAAATTTTAAGTTAGAAGCCTTCGACGAAAGATGGTGAAATTACCCCGAAAACGTTATTGAATTACATTATTACGAACTTCCCTCAAAATAGAAAAAAATATGGTTAAAATGCACCACAAACTAAAGCTGGCTGATATTAGTGACCTTGTATTACTGTTACTTGTGAAAAGTAATCAAATTACTTTTACAAAAGTTCATAATTCGCCCACAGCTTATGTACACTTTATTTACAGCACATTTGTATCTCACATATCTTTACTTAACCCCGCTCCTTACACTCTAAGCTTGACACTCATATTGAATTGTATATGCTGTTTTTTATCCTTCTTAAAACAATATTTTATGCAATCAGGGATGCGGACACATGCTATATAGTAGTCAAATGTAATTGAAAAAACGATGAGTAATCTTCTTGAAATTACTCACTTGAAGTATTCCATTACTTTACCGAGTTACCAGCCTGCATCAGTCTTTCATCGTATTGCTTATAGCCGCACGTAGCAATTGCCATGCTTTGATTAATATGATGTCATTATTGCCAAGCCGGCCTGTAACCAGATCTTTCTATGACTATTCTGCTTAAACTTTGTATTATAAACACAAAGCTTGGTGTTTCTAAGTAAAGATGTTTAATCAATGGGTAAGTTATTTGTTTGAAAATAAAGTTCACTTCAGTCCCCGTTACTGACTTTAATAAACTTCTCAGCTGAATATTGAAATAAGAAAAGACGCATGATCGCGCAAATACATACAAACTCAAAAGCAGCCGTGCAGGAGACGTAAACTTTGATTTAGATCCATCCGTCACACCATTCTGCGGCTGTCTTACATCCACTCATCTGTAGAAGCGTTAAAAAATAACTGGTCGTAGATGCGTTGTCATTTGTTCAATAGTTGCGATCATGAGAGCCACAAAGGGCGAGTACAAGATGGAAAAATTAGGTGCGGACGAAATAATTACCGTTGCTTAGAAACAGTACATTGGGAATGGAAGCGCTACTGCGGCTCATGTTAACCCAAGTCTTTGAAATAGAATGTAGCCACGTGACGGATAATTATCGAGTAGCGTCGCGGGGTGAATGAAACATAAAAAAATTGAGAAATCGTGCACTCATTTCGGTGTTGGGCCGACCGACGCCAGATAATTAAAAAAAGTCTTGATAGTGTGCGAACTTGGTAAAGTTGGCTGATTGCAGAAGTTGTACAAAAATCTTTATATACAAGTCTCATAACTTCTTGACCACCTTGCAAGATGTTTTATAGGAAACCAAATACACGCAATTTTTAAACAGCTAGTATTGGTTGTCGTAATTTGTTCTGGCAGTTTACGGCCTTTATATGCTCCGAATATGAAAGACGGGCGCTAAGAGAGCAAAGGGTTCACGATGCTGATGGAGGAACAAGCGTAGCGGAGGATGCAAACAGCCTGTACGAAGCTGACTGCATGTGAAGCTGGGTTGAACTGTTCTGTGAGCACACGGTCAGCAAGAAGACGTGGTCGTAGTAGCAAGCAGAGAAACCTTCATGGTGACTATGGCTGCAACGCAAGCTTTGCGATGAGAACTCAACTCGTACAGCCATGTGCGCGGTCGTGTCGGTCGCGCGAGCCGCCAATTTTCACTCTGTGGGACAACACCCTGAGGCAGTTTCATGCTCTGACCTAGTCATCCTGACTACTACGCCCCACATGCTTCTGACACACTACGTCAGAGCCCGAAACTACTTGAAGGCGTCGTCCCGCAGAGCAAAAACCGACTGCTCGCGCGCTCTACAAAGACGTGTTCATGGCTGCACAACTATACGAGGCGTTTACCGATCTGCATATGAGGCAGCCCGATCGTTGTGATCGTCGGAAGTTCTTGCAAGCTTTCAATTCTAAGTAGGACATACGACGCGCGTGGCGATGTTATCTATTTGGACTTAACACGAGATCTCATGACGGCATCGACAATGAAATGCGCCGGGAGTGTCCTTATTGTTCGTATCACAAGAAAGCGATTGCTGATAAACCAGAAGTCACCATTATTGCTGGTACCCGCATCGACAATAGCTTTTTTTTTTCATTTGACAGTGGCAGTGACGTTTCTCTCACATATGCTTCGCCATATAATCATCGATATCGGCACTTTGTACCAGATTATATGGCCAACCAACCACAACAACCCGCTTGGTATACCCTTGAGCAGTTGTCCAAAAAGACGTGACCACCGCATGGACTTGCCATTTTCTAGCAATTAACTCTAGGGAGCACTGGCTTTGTGTGGACACACGTTGGCACCAGGGCCCGACGGCATTTCTTACAGAGAGCTGTGTCATCTTGGTGAGCAAGCGAGAACTTTCGTCCTGGAGCTGTACAACGAATCTTGGAGAGATGGCACGCTCCCGAACAACTGGAAGACCGGTCGCCTAGTCCCACTATTGAAACCTGGCAAGTCACCACTGGAGCCCTCATCCTACCATCCGATCGCATTAGCCAGTTGTGCAGGCAAAGTCACAGAGAGGGTTATCATTGGAGGCGTGGATTGGTACTTGTAGAGCAATAACACCTATAGGTATACATTCCATGAGAAGAGTTCGACATTGACGGGAAAGGCATTTTGCGGTGTTTCATGTGAAGTGCAAGTGTCGGAAGTCTTCAGATAGTAGGGACGTCGATTGTAGGAGTGTCGAAGCTCTTTAGCTCACTCACGACAGGTTCTTCTGTTCACGCGCACACCTTCGCCGTTTTCGGTTGTTTATTTCATTTTCGATTTATGCTTTCACTTTCAGTTTTCGTGGCACTCGTATCACATTTTCTCTTTTTTTATTATGTGAGTCAGTTCACATTGGATTTTTTAATATAACTGTCTCTTGAAAGCGGAAAACTTATTCATATTTGCAGCAATGACGGACCAAAAAAAAAACCGCCCTGCGATCATGTGTTCACATTATTGAAGTGCCTCCCTCAGCCGCTCGTTCACATATACTAGACTGTTTGCCCAAATCAGCATTCGCCAGTATGGTATACATTCATTATACAAGACACTCCCTTCATACAATCGACTGTTCAAGCGCCTTTTCTCGAATACGACCTTTATTGCGTCGTCAGTTTTGCTTACACAAAAACACAGGCGTTACAGCTTTTTTTTTCTGCGATATAACTATATACGCTTCCTTTCTGTGGTATCCAGGTTTCGGTTCCTGTTTATGAACCTGTCCTCTGGCCCCTAGAGGGCGTTGTGCAGTTGTATATATACCGTGCTGTACATAGTAAGGAAGTTTCAGCCCGGGTCTCGGTTGTGCCAATTTCATCCTTTCTGGCCCGCGCTTCGAGTGTCGGGCCTTATGTTCTCCATGCGTCGTGTCCGACGCACGGTACAGCACTTTGCACGTATAATTTTATTTCATTCAGTTTATGTAACAGGTCGTATA
This sequence comes from Rhipicephalus annulatus, assembly GCA_013436015.1. Classification (NCBI taxonomy): domain Eukaryota; kingdom Metazoa; phylum Arthropoda; class Arachnida; order Ixodida; family Ixodidae; genus Rhipicephalus; species Rhipicephalus annulatus. Next base: position 503,304 of record WOVY01000410.1, on the reverse strand, counting down.
CGTACGGGATAACGGCGAAATTGTTGTGCAACCAACTCTGCTCAGAAACGAAGCCTCGGCAAGTCTCACTAACTGTTGCTTAACATCGCGAGATTTCAAGAGAAGGCACCAGTTTTTCGCACCTAGCCAATACAAATTTTTTGTTTGCTGTTGGGGTGTAGAGCCTACCGAGCACACATGAATTCTGTCGGCATAGAAAGTGTGAAATAGTCCGGAGCTACTGCTGCAAGGCCAAGGTACAAAGGTATTTCTTGTTTCTTATTCCTGGGACGGAAGAGCGCCATATATGGTTGACGTAAGCTCTATAAGGCGAATGGTGAATGCGCCGAAGGTGCGAAACACGATGACATAGCAATCGCCGCCGGCGCTGCAATCACGACATGTCAACCTCACTAACAAACTTTGTCACTTGAGCACATCAACTGGTTCGGAGATTGTTGCATGGCGAGGAGGCTGCCGATAAGGTATATCAAGCAACAACCGGCTCATTGATAGGCAGTGTTCTTTCGTCAGCACTTGGTCGCCACTCGAACGAACAACGTGTGTGGTAAATAAATGCTGAACTATTCGATTGAAAGAGGACGCAGCGTTGTGTTCAAGGGTATACCAAGTCAATGTATCATCTCCGGCAACGAGCTCGCCGATGAAGCTGCTAGAAAAGCACACGTGAGAACAAACCTTGTTTGTATACTTTTTTCCTAATTTGACATGGTTCGATACTGAAATAAGCTGGTGCTGAACATGGCACTGCAAAAGTGGCAACCATCACAGTTTACACGTCATCGACTGTATTCTCGCGACCTCTCTCTACGACTACGGCTATACTCCCTGGCCTTTCTCGTGATGAAGGTACAGTGTTGTGGCGTCTGCGTCTGGGCTTAGCTTTCCCAAACGCCTACTCATTTAAGATTGAGATGACCGACAACGCCTAGTGCAACGACTGTGCCGTCGCTGAAGTTATTGAGCACCTTTGTCTAACTGCCCAACATACGCAAACGAGAGGCTTCGCCTCAGCATGGTTGAACATCAACTGGTCAGAAGCGCTTTCACGGTAGAGAAAGTATAGGGACCATAGGAATTCCTGCCACCGTTGCTTCAGGCTATGAAGGCTCTGCTTCTTTTTATTAAGAACACCGGTCTGGTTAATCGCTTCTGATTTCAAGCCTTGAACTCTTACACCGGTGTGAACAGTGACTTTTTTCTCCTCTTTTATAACTTTCCTTCCCTGTGTAGGGTAGCCCACTGGGCTCAGCTCTGCTAAACATCTCTGCATTATTTTATTCTTATTTTATCTCTCTCTGTATACTTTTTTAAAGTAAGCATCAATTCAGCTGAATGATATGTCAGAAATGAGGATTCATCTAATGAGCATATAGAAGATCACTTTATGGTGTCTATGATGATCGTGAGAACCCTCATACTCACTTTTTTTAAATCACATAGGTACAACCAGTTAGTGATGGATGGATGAAAATCTTTTATTGGGGTCCTGAAGGATTCCACCCCTGTTTTGTATGAAGAAAAGAAATAATGAAATTCTTATCTATCCCATCTTTTTAGGCGTTCGGTGAGGTCTTAGTCGAATTTCTCAAGGTGCAGGAAAGCAGGATCCAAGAATGCGTGCCCATGGTTCATTCAGATTCGAGGCAAAATGCCACATTGCATAAATGTCGAAATCAGGCAGCATTGAAGTAACTCTAAGAGCTTTTGTTTGAACTGTCAGCTTCATTGAAACTGATTTTTGCAGACGAGTCAATGACTTACACAAAGCAAGTTAGAAAGTCAGGCTGCAGAATGCAATATTAGAAGTTTTTTGCGTGATTACAAAGGGCTTTCAGCCCATTGTTGTAGTTTTGCTGTGGTGAAATTTAAAACGTCCTCAGGTCTTTGTTACGAATTGGCTGCCCTTTATTTTAAAAAAAGGCAAACAGGATCAATGCAATACACTCACATGAAGAAGACGGAGAAAAAGAAGATGTAATGCCTTCCAATTATTTTAATGCATAGAGCACCGCGCGAGTTCTTGGTATTTAATTATAGCTGACGCTGGCCCTTCTGTTCGCACCAACTACACCCCTTAGCTGCGCAAGCAGAACTGGACGCACCGAAGGAATGAAAAAAAGAAAAAAAAACAGGAGACAGAAGTAATTCGAACGTTCATATGCCTTAAAAGCAAGTCGCTTAAGACACACAACAATTCGTAAACAAGTGAACGAGCAGAAAACGGCCTCAAATCTTTCACGTAAATTGAATTAAGCGAAGGAGGCTCCTGATGTGTCCACACAACAGGACATTCGTATAGAACTCCACTCAGTTAGCCATGATTTCTTTTCTCTCAGTGATAACGGCTTAGGTAGCGCTGAAAACCTGGCCGAGTCAGTGCCGCGACATAAAGGGGAGAGGGGTGGGTGTCATCAGGGGACAAGGTTGTGAACAGAGATTCCGTGCCTGTGGCGTGACCTACCAAGAGATGGATATCGACTGGAGTCCAATCATAATGTTCCTAACACACACGCACTTTCTCGTTCACTGCATTGCGTGATAAAAGCACAAGGCCGCGTCCAGCCACAGGTGTTCCATTACTGTACTCAAAGAGCAGCTGCAATTGCGTTTGAAAAACTTATACGGCCACGGAGAACAAAACTTGTATTGACGCTTCAGCTTGAGCTCTGCACAAAGAGGATGTTTTGGGCCTTATTGAAATGCGCATAAACTTATGGCGACGTGAGCATACCACGATTTTTGTGCTGTAAACGCGAATATCAACGGGTATTTGCTGGTGTACCATGCTTTCGCTCTGAAAACCGATCATTTCACATGGCCAGAAGTGCATTCGTGTGCAGCTCACATGTCCTAGCCAACACACACACACACACACACACACACACACACACACACACACACACACACACACACACACACACACACACACACACGCACACACACACACACACACACGCACACACACAGACACACACACGCACGCACGCACGCACACACACACAAACACACACACAAACACACACACACACAAACAAAAAACAAACCATTCAATCAAGAGAGACTTTACTAAACGGCACTTATTTTATTTATTCTGGCACTCCCATATAACACAGGCCTTTCACGTCATTTGTAGGGACTACAGGTATTTGGGAGTGGTTGCATTATTTATGACCCATTCAGGTGGTCGCTCAGGCATCAGTAGGCGTACTCTTTGGGATGGTGCCAGTTTCCGACGTCTTTGGCCATTTGATGATTCTATGCGTCGTTCCGAACTCGCATTTGCGCCAGAGTTTTTCAGAGTTTGAGACTATTTGCCTAAGACCTTTTCAAATACTCAATGCAGCTTGACAGCTGTCAGCTTCCGCGGAGAGAACGCGCCTTGCTTTCTTTGACAACAACTCCGTCCCTCTCTATTTCCCTTAACGTGTAAGCGTATGAAAGGGATAGATAGATAGATAGATAGATAGATAGATAGATAGATAGATAGATAGATAGATAGATAGATAGATAGATAGATAGGTAGATAAATAGACAGACAGACAGACAGACAGACAGACAGACAGACAGACAGACAGACAGACAGACAGATAGATAGATAGATAGATAGATAGATAGATAGATAGATAGATAGATAGATAGATAGATAGATAGATGCTCTAAATAAGGACTTTTAAGTTTACAATTTCTCTGATAGCTGGTGCGGTAAGGGGCAATGTTGGTTATCAGTGACCAGGAAAAGGACAGAAGTGCGATGTCTTTTAACACCTATTTTTAGGCCCCTAAAAATGTTTAACCGTTCCTAAATGTTTGAAATGAAGTTGCGCTAAGACACAAACCTGATGTTTCAGACCGAACATCCCAAGTGCTCCATTTGCACAGGAGGCAACTTAGTATATAGGGAAGTGGCAGTATATAAAAAAAAAGGCTAGTCATATGTGTGATTTCTTTTCGAGTACAAACAAAGGACTTTTTGGAAATATTCAAAATTCTAATGTTCGGGTAATAAAACGCTTTCAACTTCAGTTCATGATTGATTTCACTACCTGTCTTTCATATATGCTTATTTGCAAATCGTAATGATATTGTAAGGGAAACTCACGCCACTTGTAGAAAATGGACAAAAATTAAAAGGTTGACAATGCCCGGTAAAATGCATTACTAAAGAAGAAGAGTGAGATGGTAGGGGAAATCGAGAGTGTAGTGTTAGAATAGCCCGTAGCGGCTAAATTTTGCTTTACGCTCGAGCTACTGTTTCAGGGTCCGTAATAATGAAAACCTGATACGCTAGAATCGCCAGCAAAAGAAAGCTTCCGTCGATTTGGATGCCAATCATAATAACTATCAATGTTTGCGGGCCACCGGCCTGAAGCGCTAACGAAAGAAGCGCTGTATAAACTATATCACAGGGTTCCTTAACTAGCGCGACACTTTTAATTCAAATGTCACCGGTTCATTCTATTTTAGTCGTATTTGATACGATGCTCCTCTCGCTTGTCGAATGCATGCGATAAGAGCCTGTTTTACCAGGCATGCACCCATATTGCTTTTGGTTTAAGAGAATTGTTCAGGCAAGGATATATCTCTGTACACAATTTTGGCCTATGAAACAGCTGAAAATTTCGCACCTGTAGCACTGCGCTGTGTTCTGGGTATGTTGGTATACGGACTTCGATAGCATTTCAGTGTCAGCGTACGAACATAAAATGAAGGCACCGAACACCACAATTGACTAATTTTCCATGCACGCGCTCGCTGTGAGAAATCGTTTCATATTTAATAATTATTCAGTCCAATTTCTTTCGGACCTAGTTGGTTCATAATCATATAGGTACTTTTACAGCGCAAGTACAGACACACCACAAAGAAAGCGACTACACACAAAAGCGCTGACTGTTAACTCGCTCCTACTATCAAAATTGATAATCAGCGCTTGCGTTTGTCGTCTTTCTTTTTGGTGTGTCTGTGTTTGGGCTGCAAAAGTACCTCTATGTAGTAATTGCTGCCCGCTCTTTACGTGCTGAAGTAATTTTGCTGACCAGCGGTTTCATCAAAGGCACCCTTCGCTTCCATGTTAGCCGGTCTCTGTCAATACTTTTGTTCTTCCACACCCAACATTATGCGCGCAGCGGCGCAATTACATTGCGCGGCGCAAACTTACACATCTCAGTTACCTGTGAGGCTGCCGTCTTCTTCAAAGGCACTCTCGAACGGTCCTGAATAATTGACCGCACCGTACGCAGCCTCATTACGAAGAGAATGGGGTACAGTGGAAATCGTTTCCCGCTGTTGGGAATAAATGAAAGGCGCGTTGTGCCTTTTGTTTTCTTCTCCCCTTTTCAGCCGACTTTACATTAAAATTCATGAACTCGCAGAGCTTGCGTCTACATACAAGGTTGCCTCGCAGCGAGACTGAGCGCGTCGAGCGCCGCCGTGGCCGCTGGTGCGAAGCTCAGCAGCTCTGGTTCTCGGAGGCTCATCATCTCTTTAGATTTGTGGCGAAGGAGGTATGCACTGCACGCAGCACTGCTACGAGAATGTCTAACAAGAAGGAAGTCTGGACAAAGTTTTTGAAAGCTAGAATCAATTTAATCCATTACCTACGGGTTGAAGTGTTCTTGTAGGACCAACAGAGCAGGCGAACGTAGGATGGATGGAAGTCGTGGTTTATGGTATATGCACGTACGTGAATTCGTACATCCAAGTTTCTTGGATGCATTGACTGTATACGTATTTTGGGCTTAGTTCATGGTTTGTATTCATGAACTGAGCAAACAATGTGCAAATCAAGTGCTGCCTCGAAGATGTCGGAGAAGGTAAAGAAAAAGAAAAAGCTGATATCTTGTTATGTCACCACGGATAATTAGGGTCCGTACTCACAAAAATTTGTTACGCAAATTTTTTCTAAGAAATTATATCGGCCAATCAACGCACTACATATCATAATGAGCAGCGGTTATCTTGCCTACGCACTACGAGCACGGCCCATGTCTTCTTGATTTCGACAACGATATCCTTATCCCCGGTTTGTTCCATGACCCACTCTTCTTGTCTCTTAAGGTTACACCTACCATTTTCATTTCCATTGCTCGCTGCATTGTCTTCAATAGAAGCTGAACCCTCTTTGTAAACCTCCAGGTTTCCGCTTCGTAGGTAAGTACCAGCAATATGCAGCTTGATATACTTCCTCTTGAGGGAAGGGGAGAGAGAAACTTAGTTGGGCAGATGAGAATAGGAAATCTGCGGGTATAAAGTAGCAGCAGCAAGAACAGGACCGCGTTGACTGGTGGAACATGGGAGAGGCCTTTGTCCTACAGTGGGCGTAGTCAGGCTGATGATGATGATAACATATCATTAGCAAAATCGGCTGAAAACGCACTTGCGACAAAAAGTTTCGTGAATTCGGCCCCGATGTCAAAAAAGGAGATATTGTTGCCAAAACAGAAATTGAAATTCAAATGGTGCATGCGTAAACTTACTTGAAACCCTAGTAGTGCATGGAATTCTAGCTCTTTTTGGGTCGCACGTTTTCCTTGAGTGATCCATTTTTAGGATTTTACGGAGGAGGGGGGGGGTGTAGTAAACAAGAAATAGCACAATAGACTGAGCGAAGAAGTTTCAATAGGGGTATCCTACATATTAGAAAACCAAGTAAGATTATCATCATAATCTTCTGTGACCAGCTGGAGTGAGGTAGGCAGTGCCTTGAGGCGCCATTCTGCGGCATTTCATCGGTCGCTTTCGCTGGTGTTGCGGCAGTAAGAAACCTCGAGCTTAATGTGTGGCCGAATTTTAGAAACTCTTTACCATTGTCCCCATGCCTTATCTTAATACTTGTCAGTCATCAGGATTGGATGGAATTTTCTCACGCTGTGTTCCGGCGTAAGAGCATGCCATGTTACGGACTCTGATTTAAGGTGGGTCGAAAGCAGCCGTGGTTATGAATAGTAGCGAATGTAAATCAAAACATCGAAAATTAGTTTCTCTCGAAATTGCCAGAACAGGAAACGAACGCTATCGGCGAAATAAATTTCTTCCTTGAGCTACCTGGAAGCAGGCCCGTAGCCAGGAATTCTTTTCGAAGGGGGGATCGGGAGGGGCACTTGCAGAAGGCCCTGACTATTTGCGAAAAGCACTATTCCCTCTTACAAGTTGCACTTGCCGATTCCTTTGCACTTTCCCGCACTCGCGTCGGAGCTCATTGTCACACTTCCATTTTTATCTGCTCACTTTCTGTGCTCATACGGCTTCGTTCTCTATAACTACTGAAAGGTCACTTACTTCTCTAGTGAAGTCGTGCGGGCTAACGTTTGGATTGTTCTTTCTCTTCCTCTTAATTTTTTTATATTCTTCACACTGATGAGACCAGCGTTCTGAAATTAGAACGAGCATAATATATAAAGTCTCCTTTAGTAGCAATAAGATCATCCGCAGGTTCATGCATTCATCAGGGAACTGACTCATCAATTGTTTCATATGCTAGAGTGGCTTGCGAAAATGCGCTTCAGCCAATCGCGCTTAGCGAATACTTTAGCGCAGGTGGTTGCCTAGCGATCTACGATTTCCAAGAAAGAATAGTTTCCATTTTTTGCGATCAATGGGATTGCGTCCATTCGCCCAGAGTTATTATTGTCGGCAAGACGCTACATGAGCAAAGAGTAAGCAACCTTGAGACGCGTAATCATACGTGCCTCTAATTCAGAGAGTGTCCTTGCACAAAAACTGTTCATAAGAGCTTATGTTCAGCCACTTAAGCTGTTAATTATAGAAGGCTGTTGGTTGATGAAGCAGAGCTCCTACGAGCAGCAAGCTTTGCTAATGTAATCCAATGTTCACGAATCATTTGCATGAAAGAAGACGTCGTAAGGAAGTGCAGTGTACAGGCATTGTAGCGAACGAAAGTGCGCATTTGCAAAGCACAAGGAGCTTTTGTAAATGGTGACTATCTTCCCACCGCCATTCGAAGAGCCACCCACACGTAAAAGCGCTTCGTGATAGGCCTACTCACTTCAGTGAATATTGCAACTGACCAGATTTAATTACTTGGCTGTTATTGTGCCTTGATTACTGCATAATAATCACCTCGCATTTTGTGGATACGTTCATCTTCAAATATATTTGCAAATTAGTCGTTTTTTTCGTCTTGTCTCAAAGATACCTTTTTCGCAGTACGTTCTTGTTCCCCTGTCACTCGCAAATACCAGAATTATAATTCCTTACATCAGAATGAAAATATAACTTACATTCACAGCCATCACTGCCCCGCGTAGAGAAAATTTGTATAGAAGTTCCATCTGATCATAAGGGCTAATTTTTAGGATGACAGGCATTTTTTGCGTGCATAAGATAGTTGGTGTCCTCCCACATACACTACTTCCGATTTCACTGGTTTTAGGTTAAAACTTGAACTTCCAGCAAAGACCTGCTTATGTCGTATTAGGATTTGATTACGTTGTTTCGTTGTTTGTGGATAAATTCTTTTTGCCTGTTACCTGCGCCTTACCTCAATGGATAACGAGAACTAGTGTAGTTAAATATCAGAAGGGCTTACATCACAATAATAGATACCATGACTTAATGTCTTGCTTTAAAGAAAACGTGCGTCATCTTTCCAAAGATAACCCTGAATAAATGCGAAGCAGCAGCATTGAGCACGAGTGGTGTCACGAGTTGAATGGCGCTAACGCAGGTGCTGCGGTTAGCACTGAGAGATTTGTTTAAAGCGATGGCTGATGTAAGTCCTGTAGGTAACACGTACAGATACATTTCAATTCGTGCGTTGGGCGTGCGTCAGGTTTATAGCGCGTGAACCAAAGAGTCGGTGGTGTGACGAGCAGTGGTCGCTGTAGGTGTTAAGACCTTTCCACGCACTACCAGCAGAGCCGCAACGCACGTGCTGGGACATCTGCCGCAACCAAGCGGGGGAGGGGGGATGAGTGAATCGGTGACGATCTTTCACCTTCCGGTTGGGTGTGGCAGAAGTTTCGGCATGTGCGTTGCGGCTATGTGGGTAGTGAGTGGAAAGGCTCGTACGGGCGAATGGACGAACTGGCAGCTGCGGGTGCCACGGCGAGCGCGTGGCAAACGAGGGAGAGAGTGATGTTAGCGCTCACTGCGAGGGGAGCGTGACGTCAACGTGCAGTAGCGATGTGACCTACTGTGCACCGCGCCAACACCTGCAGCGCGCGGCGCATTGTGTGGAGGGACTTCGTTACACAGGGTAGTCAAAGAGCTGTTTCTCATCTAATAACATCTGACATTCTAATATCGTTGCTGAGTCAAAGCTTATGTTTTACGTAGGAACGACAAACTTTCAGTTTATGATATACTTGCTATTTAAATTTGCGCACAAAATGTACCTATGGTTCGAAGTAAAAAAAAACGCTAGTACATCTATGTACATTAGTGATTGACGAGCATGATGAGTTTCTGTGAGTGGAGCGTATATTGAAGGGGCCCTGAAAGACTTTTTCAAATAAGCGTAGAATGAATTCACGGGAAGAGCCTATTACCTCACGAATTCAACGCCGTAAAAATTTTAAGAATTGGTGTAGTGCGAATGGAAGTACAAAGGTTTGTCGTATGCTGCAATTGCATTCTCTCTTTTATCATCCAGATGTAAGTGCTGGAAGCTAAGCAGAAAGGGATGGCAGGCTCAAAGAAAATATATCAGGTGCGCCTCGTGGCCTTGAGCCATTTTTTTAGAATGCACGACTTTTTCAGTGTGGTCGCGCGCGCACGCGTGGACAAGTCACGGCCTCCCGCGGCAATCTCTGTAATGACCGATCACGCCATGTTAAAATCAGCCAATGGATGTTTGTTGGGCTTTCTAGGAGTGGTATTTGAGCGTCATACGTCATTTGACGAGAGAAGAAAAAGGAACTTTTGAGGTGACTCAAATAATTTATTGTGGATTCCAGGCCGTGTGCTGCGCTATATTATTTGGCTCACGTGTTGTGGGGAGCCTTTACTACCGATCGGCAGCCTTTTCTGACCATGCTGAAAAAGTGTTGCAGGGCCCCTTTATTTCTTAGGTTGTAACAGAGTTTAGAGCCCCTATTTACAAAATGTTTCTCATGCTACAGTTATTCGTAAGTTAAAAAAAACACCGCAAAATTCAGAAAGTGAATGATGTTAGAGGAGCTCAGGACGTTTCTTGGCGAGACCATTTCTGTGAGAAGGCTTTTTAACGAACCGGAGCATGATCTGTACATCAAAGGCAGCATGTTTGGGCACGCTTCACGGCCGGCACTGCACAGTCTTGATCATGTCGATCGGCACGTTAACCACCTGCCTATTAATGCCAACTATCTGTTGCCGTGAGTCGAATGCCTAACGCTCATAAATGGCAGATTGGAGCTATCAGGTGTTCTTCAACGGTGCTGAGAGCAGGCAGGCGAGAGGGCTTGGGAAAATAATGGTACCCGTGCGTAGCAGTCATCGTAGGAACTTGACTTGTGTTGCCGTGCTAACGAAGCGACGAGAACGAAGTGGACGTAGTCGCCCGGATGCTCCGAGCCCTGCCGGATTTAGTTGCACTGTGCGTGAGCGGCTGTGGTTTGAACTTTTTTGTCACCCCTGAGTGGTGTGCTAAATGATATTGCCTCCACATCATCCGCCTCCACAGAGTAATAAGATTATTATCTGAGCAAAAGTGCAGTCAGGTTTATGTAAAACGGCCCACAACTCCTAATCTACATATAATAATAAAAAAGCATTCTTCACGAATTGTAGGTGGAAGAGGTCTGGTATGACATATAATGCCATAAAAGTGAATGATATAACTTTGACTAGACCTTTACGATTCTACTTATTGGGCACGTAGTTTGTTTATGATAAGTGGTTAGTGGCTAGTAAAAAGCAGACGCCTTTATGCTTCCTATACTGATTGATTGATATGTGGGGTTTAACGTCCCAAAACCACTATATGATTATGAGAGACGCCGTAGTGGAGGGCTCCGGAAATTTAGACCACCTGGGGTTCTTTAACGTGCACCCAAATCTGAGCACACGGGCCTACAACATTTCCGCCTCCATCGGAAATGCAGCCGCCGCAGCCGGAATTCGAACCTGCGCCTTGCGGGTCAGCAGCCGAGTACCTTAGCCACTAGACCACCGCGGCGGGGCATTATGCTTCCTATACTGCGGCGGAGCTTAAACAAAAAGCAAGTTTTCACTAAACGTGGTCATTCGAAGTGGGAAGAAAGTAAAATATCCTTCCAGAATTATGCTACTTTAATTTATTTCATTCCATGCGTTTTGGTTTTTAGGCTTCATTTATTCCTACTGATTAATTTTCGTTCAGCAAAGCAGAAGGAAATTTGCTCTTCACTAAGGGCGGCTATGCGGTCTAGTTGGTTTTGTTCACTTGAATTCATACTTGTAGCACAAAAAAAGAAAAAAAAAGAGGAGCCACTGAAGGAACACATAAACAGGACGGAGTGCAATAGGCTCTTCCCCACAACATTTGCTTAGAAACTCATGTACAAGAGAACATAAAAAAAGTAAGCGCGTATCTGTGAGAAAAACGCGTCTAATTAAAGCTTTCATAAAGTGATCTCAACCCAGTGTGCTAGGAACCAGGGTGAATGTGGCGATGAACGTCAACGTTCGGTGCCCGTGCCACGATGTTGGGGCATCAAGATGTCGTTAGGCAAGGCCTCTGGCGGTGGCTGCTGATGTGCCCAACTCTGAGGGCCGAAAAGGGAATTCGAGTAAAGAACAAGAAACGAAGAAGTAATAAAAAATACTGAATATAACTGGTGATGGCGTGGCATTGATCGTACATACTAACGCGCCACGCGGTGGTAATAGCGCTCCGACACATGTGTCACCGTCGGGAAAACATACGCACAAGAAGCTTGAATACTGCATGCAGGTCCGTCCACCCGACTAACTGATAGTATAATATAACGCCATGCAGCAACAGGCCTGCCACTGAGTTGCATGAACGGAAGCGGGATTTCGAACCCGCGCTTGTATTTTTTTTGTATGTTGGTTGAGCAAAGTGCATTTCCTTTGCTTATTCGACAGGTTGAAGGTCCGTGAGGCTCACTTCATGTGCACTCTGTAGAGGCAGAAGTTAGAAAAAAAAGTAAATATAAAATGGTATGGAAAAGGCGAAGGTGCGTTTAGAGGAATCACTCATTACCCCGCATTTTTGCACCAAATGGGACACGTCCGCTGCTTCGCTCAGAATATTTTTCTTTCGTCGTGCACTCTCAGGCATACGCAGTGCCAGTGATCGAGGTGCTAGGTTGGGCGCTGGCAGGTCTCTGTTGCAGCCAACCGCGCCGCCTCCACCCCTGTGATCCACGTCTGTTATTTTTTCCTTGCCCTCTTTTGCCGCCGAACGGCTGACCATGCAGTCGTGTAGGCGTGTACCATTTGGGTATCCAGGCGACACGTTTTCACCCAGTTATGGTCGTGCTTTATATGCCCGTTTATATTTTTTTTTACCTGCCACTGGCAGCGTGTACCCGCCCGCCCACGCATCTTGCTTCATTTGCGTGCGTGTCTGGCCCAGTGCGGTGTGGTCACAGCCTTTGCCGAGAAAGAACTGTGGGCGTGGCACTACAGCTTCTTGCGTTCTTAATTTTCTTGTTTTGTTTTGTTTTTACTTCAATATTTTTGTCTTCTCCCGCGTTGAGTGGCAGCACACGATTCTCGTTATTATATACACGCTTCCGTTCCCTCCGTGGGCACTTTCTTTTTCCGAAGTTAGTACCCCGACGAAGAGAGAAACCGACGCGGAAAACAAAGCTATCCTCTCTCTGGAGACGTTCATCCTCCCTTGTCCTGTGGCCCCGATAGCAGGCTGACCCCGACGCAACAGCATGGGTTACCAATGGAACCCTCCAGAGACGTGTTCTGTCTCAAGCAAACTAAGACAACTTTGTTTGCGGTGGGAAAACGAAATCTTGCTGAATCGACGTGCGGATGTTTTCGCAAGACGCGCTAGAAGCACCGAACTCCCCCGAGAGTTTTGTGTTCATAGGATGCCGAAACATTCCTGCAATACATTTTTCACAGAATGAATTAACTTGACCTAGTGGCGCGGATAGTCACGCGAAGCATGTTAAATGGGTCCCCTCGTGGCCACGGTTATCACACAAAGCATTGTCGGTCATTTCAACACAGGCCATCGCCCGTAATCACACTAGCTTGTTTTGATGAAAGCAAACCATTGTATTACCTTCTTTTGGGAGGAAACCTCATGGAAGCAAACCCTTTTGAAACTCTGACATTGAAAGTTATTGGAACTGAAGACGATGGAGGCGTTGTGGGCGGTATTTCGAGGAGCAACAGACGCGGGCAAGTGGTTGCACACTCGGTTCCCGTTTGTTGTGATTGAGTGATTGTGTGCTGCTATAGTATTGTAATGGTAATGTGAAAGTGGTCGATATTCATCATTTGTCAGTGCTCCCGGTTTTTCCCTTGCCGTTCTCTTATCTACCTCCAAAGTTACACAATGTGTAGTATAGAAACTGTGTTGTTTATGCTGGATAACCTTCTTTGCTCTGCCACTTAGAACTGTCCAAGCGTCAATCGAGTTTCCTGAAATACAGAAGGCATACACAAAGCTTTGCGAGGACAAAAAAAGACAAATAATTCAACAAACTGTGACGTAACAGTAACTATAGCTATCCAAAATAAGCTCTTATACGCTGCGTTGCGTCAACGCCGGGTAGAGGGAACGTTTTTGTGTAATGTTTGTTCAAGTCAAACGTGCGAAATTCAATTTATTTTGAAAACAATACTTTAATAATCATTTGGACTGGTGACCTCAAAGCCTAAGAAAATACAAGCTGATCAGAGAGTCCACACGTTTTTGTGCATTGCTTCTGGCGCAGCTTGTTTCACGAAGTCTCGCAACTTTCTAATATACTGACAGTCTCGGCTAAATACAGGATTTGAAACTGCCCCATCCATTGCACCTTCTTCGTTGCACTCCTATTCTTTCGATTTTGGAGGACCACTGGAAACAATTTCGAAATAGGGAAGCTCTGCGCAAGCACTGAAGCGCACATGGCTTGTTTTCGTTTCCCGCTCAGCCCGTTTGCCTCGGTGGCGCTCCATGGACGATTGATGTTGCACCACCGCCGATGGATGGGCGATTTGGTGGTGGCACGCGTCGGCTAGGCTAGCGCTGCAGAGCGCAAAACTTCAATGAATTGACTTCAAAAGTGAGTGTGGGTCTTTAAATTGAGTTAGTTCAACTTAAAACTTTGCTGTTGAAAAGTTGGTTTAGTCGAAAGGAGGAGGAGAAGGTAGAGGAAGGAAAGGCAGAAAGGCCAACAAGGCGAGCGTGTGGCTTGCTTTCCTACACCGGCGGAAGGAGATTGAGAGATGAAAAAAGAGATAGAAGGACGGGAACGAAAACAAACAGCTGAACTTAAACTAGATTGCTGCTTTCAATAGTAGTGGATTCAAAACTTCAGGCGTATCACGTTCTACTGTTGGTCGTCGGTTCATGGCGCCTACTGAAGGCTTCCAAGCACTGAACTTGGAACGACCAGTACCTGCTGTACGGCCTCAGTGTATGGTGATTTCAGCGTGCCGAAAAGCTCTTGAAGCGCGTCGAGCAGTGATTGAAGAACTATTGGGAAATGTTTTTTTTTTTTTACAATTCCGAGGTGCGTTGTGAATCAGCATGTCACTGCGACTTCGGCAACAGAGGCCAAACTGTGTCAGTTGTGTCTACGGTGCTCTTGTTGGTATCGATCATCGCTGATACGTGTGACTGTGGCTTTGGAATGTGGGCCAAGTGGTATTCGCAGAAACCATGCTTTTCACTGCGTTCTTCTGCATACCAGCCGAGTACAATCTGGGTAGAGAAGGAGAAGGATTGAAAGATTTTTGCATAGAATGCGTACGACAAGCACCGGGAATTTCGCAAAATTTTGTCATTTTAAAATATTCGTTAAACCGACATTCGAGCAATTGCTTGTTAGCTGTGTTTAAGCAAAAGTGTGACAAAATAAATCTTCTTTCTGAACAATGACGCATCCAGATAATTACCCTAATAAAGAAGAACAAAGAAACTATAATGAAGTTAGTATTGTTACCGAGAAGTTATAGCTAGATTCATTGCATGTTCGCACCGATTGTCATTGGATGGTCATTCACAAAGGGGCTTTTATTACGAAAAAATTTGCCGACATTTATGATACGTATTATAGAAGCATAGTTCAAAGGCGCCGACCTAGGCAGAGCACAGTGAGATTCCCATGACACACACCACATCCGTAAGCCGTTAACAACTACTTGTAATACCTGTAATCAACTAACAAGTAGTGTCTTGATTAAGATTAGCAAAGAACGCCATTGTATTTTTCTGTAAGCAATCCAATTGAGTAGAATCAAAATTGCTCATAAAGAGCGAATGACACTCACGATATTTGTTCTCTCGCTCTGAGGTATTCATAAATCTTGTGCCATCTATAACATATTTCACTAGTGTTTAAACCTTCTCTCTTTATTCAGCATCAGACAAATTTGTTTGGTTATTATTTGGCCATTGTGTGCCGTTCCCGAGCTTAGTACTATACGCAGTTCATCGGATCGACCCCCTCACTAGAAGACTTGTGCATTTTTGTGTATGGCAGTATTAAAGCATAAAAAAACAGTCAAGTTCCAGAATAGTTTTAGAAGCCTTATGGCACTATTTTCTTTCAATTTTCTTGTGATGCATTTCGGCAAAGAACAAAGCGCACCGTCTCTATTATCTAAAACAAAGGCTACTCCTGTTAGCAGCTCAGCACCCAATTAAGAGCAGAAACGAAGCTTTGATGCGCAAAGAAAGCCAGAGACGCTTGCTCTATTCAACCACTATTTTTTTCTAACAAAACAGCCCCATGGAGCCAATTCAGCTTTGAAAATTTCAGGTGCATCTGTCGGTGCAAATCACGCGTTTCTTGATGAACACGCTGCTGAAAGCAGTTGTAGAAGCGTGAAATATTCGTTTCTTTCTTCGTTTGAACCTCATCATGACGCCCTCTCTGCGTACCTGACACAAGTACACTTTTGTTTCGAGATCATCAGACAACCGGTTGGCAGTTTGAAGGTCTGGTTGCTTATCCTTCTGGTCCACTCGAGAACATGCAAACATAGATGTCTTTAGTTTTATTGCTTCATGAACTATAGAACACAAAGCTGGAGCGAATAGCGGCGTACTGCATCGTTTCCGCATTATTCTCTCATCTGTCTTTCAACGGTGGTTCACGTCAAGCCAGAAATGTTTGTTGTGCATCTGAAGAAGCACCGATCTTTTTCTTTTTTTTTCATGCTCCATGTTTCATAAACCATCATAACTTCGAGGCTGATTTTTGTGTAGCTCACTCGACTGTTCCTTCTTGCATGGAACCATGCAATTCATGCTAGCTTCCTAGCTATGGCGTCGGTCAGAACGTCCATCTTTTTGACAAAAAGAACATCGGTGGAGCACACGCATAAATAGGACATGATAAGCAAACTTTGTTTTATATTCACTGAACAGTATTCACTTAACTACTTCGTCATCTCTCTCTAGCTCAATGCGCCTCACTCAATGCCGGCGCAGGTCTTCCCAGACCCGGTCGTTTTCCATGCCCAGTATTTCATTTCTGCTTGCCTGTTATTGTTGTTCCCTAGTATCAATCATGTTCATACTCACTGATTGATCATACTCACTGTGTGAAATTGTCGAAGGATAGGGTAGATAAAAGCGAGTGGATGTACAAGCATCAGTTTTGCATATGTGTTTCCGAATACTGAAAAAAAGAAATGTGACAGGTACAAGAAAAGAAATAATTTACCTGAAGTTAAATTGTACTAAGTATAGCGCTACTATGGGGAGCATTTAGCTTGGCAGTCGCCTTGAATTAGAATATTACACCATCTACCCGAAGGGAACCCTGATGGAATGCGAAGCAGCAGTGGTACGCACGGCGTTGACCCGGTTCAAACAGGCTTCGAAGCGGATGCTATAAGAATGGTTTGAAGCGAAACTCGGTGTAGCATTTACTCGAGTAAACATTTGTTTGAAACGCAAAGACGCGGGACGCGGGCTGGGTTTCCTACAAGTTTTATTGCAGAAAGACTGTTCGCTCGATGTGCGCTCGAACGTAGCAAGCGGTGGAAAGGTTGAAGCGAGAGAGATGACGCGCGGTGAGTGGCGACAAGCTAGTGAGAGAGTGACGTTAACGCGCGCGCACTGCAAGGGAAGGCGTGACCTACTTGGCACCGACCCAATCCTTGCGACCAAAAGTGTGTGGTGTGGACGGAGGGACAGCATTAAACAGGCTAGTCAAAGAGCCGCTTCGCATCTAATGATGAATTCCAGCAGGGACAACGAGGTAAGCATTTTTGCGTATGTACCCAGTCGAAGCTTCAAAAGAAAAGACTGAGGTATTGATATCTTGGCCAATTCGTGGAATTGATTTTCACAGCCATACGTTTTCTCAGAACTATAAAGTTCTGGCATGTCAGAAAGAATTCATCTGTCATTTCATTCAATTAGAAAATGCAACGACGCGAATGCCTCAAACCAGACTACTAGGACCGTAATAAAGGAATGCCTTCGCCACGGCGTCTGTAATTTCAAGCAGCAACAAACTCTACGCATCGGGCTCCCAGCTAAACCGGCCCACTTACCCGTAGACACGCATGTATGTATAACCATTAAACCGACAGAATGTACATAACCAGATAATGCGTATCCCTTGATCGTTGGGAATGCTGGAAAGAAAAGATACGCCTTGTGAGGTGATTTGATGGTGATATAGTGAATAGGTTAGGTGAATTTAGCCGATATATATTCCACGTCATGACCTCATCATGGAGGAAGAAGAGAAAAAAAGAAGCACTAAGAACAAAAAAAAAAGATGTTCATTACCGACTCATTAGCTTGAACATGCTAAACAAGTTTCTAATGGAAGTGTTAATTGATGACCAGCTGGTCACCCAAAATAGGATTTCGAGTTCAGGTAGGTCTGCTTTTCCTGTGCATTCTGCTAGTTCAATGCTCCGTGCAATCCTTTGTGCCTTCAGACGCTGTTCTCTCAACTTTTGTTTTTACATCCGGCGAAGCTGGATGGCAAGGTACGTGTCTTATATACCAGTAAACTGGCAGCTCTATTTTGTTGCTCTTAGGGATGCTCACTGTCGTCCCAGCGAACCATTTGTGTGCCCTCTATGCTACATTTGCAGCGACGGGGACCAATTAGGGCGCCTCGGCGGGGTCGCTGCGCCTCTGACAGGAGAAATACGGCTCGGTCATGCACCTCCCGCGGTGCACCTACGTCGACTCGATCCTTTGTCTTTACTTTCGTGTATAAACGAAGCCGAAATGGGGAGAGTGCTTTTTTTACGAGCCGGCGGCCAATCCCCTCCCAAAATTAGGGCCCCAAAAAACTCCGGCATTAGGTAATTTATTCATCAATACTCCCGCTTCGTTTTGGGTATACGCTCAGCGAACTCGCCAGGTCCGGACGGCCGATGGAGCTGCGGGCATTGTGGAAATTGTTAAAATGAGTTTTCATTTTCATGCCATCGGGGCTAAAGGTTGCTAGGCCGGATGATTTAAATGAACTATGAACAGTTTCCTCTTCTTCCTGCCATTCCCACATAAATTGAATGAATAGCGAAATGAGTTCCGACCTGACACCATATATCTGCCTGGGGCGAAAAACTGATGCGTTCTTACGGTGTGCCGCAAAGGGTTAATCGTAAGGCCGCTACCACTGAAAAGCACCAAGTAATACAGAACTAGGTTGTTCCGCCTATACTTAGAAGTGTGCTGCCTAAATTATGCGACTACGTGTGAAATATTTCTATAAAATTGTTTTCAGGAGGCTACGAACTAAAAGTAGCACATTTTTTCTGTGTTTGAACACGCTTCAGTAATTTCTCCTTCTATAGTCGTTTAGAAATAACACCACGCTACGTAGTGGTACGTTGCATCACAGACACATGCAATGAAGCATAGTAGCGGCCTAAGGTGGTTGCGTGTGCTTGGAACCGGGATCTGAGGCCCTGGACAAAATTACCGTCTGCTTTTCGTCTTTTTTTTCCAGCGTAGGCTAGCACAGAGCACTGATGGCTTTCACTAGCGGTACTCGCGGCATGACACGGTCATATCTGTCGGAACGCTGGCAAGCGCCTCACTGCAGGCATGACACACACAAACGATCTTCATGCGAATGCACGGGCATCTTCCTAACGCAGCCATACTTTAAACTGTATGCGCTGGGCCGAAGCTTTTGCTATTTTCGTTTTTGCAGTAAATTGGGGTCACGCAATGTGGCCGGCCGTGAAACCACGTTCATAAAGTACTCGTTTCATGTCTCTTACTAAACTCTAGCGAAACTTTGCTCTCCTCATATAGACCACCCACAATGTCTCCTCTTGCTGAATTATTTTTTATCCTCTAATGTTAAGTAGCAATAGCTTTTTTGTTAGCTAGGCGTAAGACAATACAACCTGTAACATTTTTCACAAGAAAGCGGCATTACGATGATGACAGTAGATAATTTCAGACCAGTAATACCCATAACATCTGGTGGTCTAAATGAGACCTCTTTGCAGTACCTTCTCTTCTGTGTTAGCCTCTACCTTTCTCTCGTTCTCTTCACGGTAATTTGCGAATTCCCTCATGTTCCTAGGTTAGTTTACTACTTTCGTAAGATACGTATTTTTAGTGTAGCACACACAAATCTTGGTGTATAGTAATGCTTCGCAGCGGGCAATGCTTTTTTATGAAGGTTATTTCATTGGCATTACCCACGCTGGAAACAGCCATTGTTTCTAGCGTGCACAGGAGGCACAGCCAGCCTTGCTTATATCCGTAGACGAATGATGCCATGTAGAAAAAAATTGGAAACGAATGCTCGTTACACGACAGTTATGGAACATCAGACATCTCGTTAGACAACATTGTATAGGAAAAAAATACAAGAAAAAAAGATCAGCACAATCTTTGCAGTGTTTTATCTTACTACCGAATGTTTTCTTTTACCTCTGAGAAAAACCTCGAAGAATGCGAAAAAGCAGCACGAAGAAAAATGCATTTTTTTGCAAACATAGTAGCGTGCATTTTTGATGCAAAAGTTTGCAATGTTGCAATACGTTCAAGCTGCCATGCTGCAGAAAATTGCGGCCGCTATAACGATCAGTGAAGAGCTCGCCGTAAGAAAACCGGAGCCCGAAAAAAAAAAGCCGCCCACCGATGCCCTTGTTTTTGATTGCTCGAATTTGAGGTGGTACTCGCTGCGCTCTTTCTGCGTTAATCGATCTGCATGAGCACGAAACGATTTGACAACGTTCCGTTTCGCTCGTCCTACACAGTTATTGAATATGTTCCCGCTCGTCACATTACGGCGGTCAATATCTCTGCACGTCTGAGAACTGGTCGTGAAATAATGATGAAGCGGAGTATTGTCGATGCATATCCGAAACGTCTTTCTCACACATAATCAAGACTTTTTTTTTTTGCATTGGGCACAGGGTACCACTTCGGTTTATTCTGACAACTCACACGTTCATTGCAGCATTGGTAACAAAGTTGAAAATTTGTTTGTGTTTATTTCTTTATTTGATACCCAAAGCGCGATAAGGCATTACAGTTGGGGAAATACAACATGATTACAAGACATAACACAAGCTCAATTTGTGGCAAGTACGGTACAGCCTATCCAGATAGTAGGAAGTATACTGAATACACAACGTAATGGAGATTGACAAAAATGTACGAAGAATGCCAGCGGGTAACATACAAAATTTATGAGTGAGTGCTTCATAATTTCGCTAATGTGGGTGTCACTGAAGAGCTGTGCGTTTCTTCTGATACAGCGAACTGCATGAAGAACACTAGGTCGTATTACGTTGTGACATCCGGCACCGTTGCGGAGACGCGGCTGGAGACGCAACCTCGCAACGCGGCACAGCCGGTGTCGCCGCCGTCTCCAAATCTATTGCTGCTGATAATTACGTTGATGTGAAAAGACGTCACTTCTGAAGCGGGATAACGTGAAATAGGCACCCTGTTGGCGTGAGCTAACAAGGTTTCACTATTATCTCTTGCTGTTTAGCATTAGCCTTGCTTAACCAGTATACGTTATCTTTACGTTTGAAGTTAATTTTGCCCGTAAATTTAATACACCTACGACTGCTCTATTATGTGTAGTGTATAGAACGTGTTATACAACCGAAATCACTAAATGTTCACTACACCTTTCTAACGTGAGAGGCAATCTGTTACAATCTCCAAAGTGGTTGGTGGGCAGCGGACGTCGGCAGTGCTGCTGGAAAGGTCGTCCCAAGCCAAAATTGCATGCGATATTAGGAGGCAGGCAACGCAGCAACGAGGCGAAAATGGACGGCCGGGTAACGTGTTGGGCGTCAAGGCTAGTGCGTTTAAATATCAGAGTTGGTAGAATGACAAAAGCTTCGACGGACGCATGCGCTGTAACTTATGGAAGTGCTAGATTGGATGAGGTGGACTGTGCTTTTTATAGCAACTCGCTGGTTCGACACAAGAAATATAAATATGTTATACGCAGTAAGCCGATTTCGCACTGTTTCAAAGGTATTTTAGATATTTACGTTTGCAAGCTATACGAGGCAGCAGTGTATTAAACTTTGGCCTGGCTAGTAATATTTGTGGACTATTGTGGACAATTCCTAAATAGTATTTCAAGTCTATATATATATATATATATATATATATATATATATATATATATATATATGTGCGCTGCACAATCTAGTTATTCGCTGATTTCAGAAGGTGGGGTATAATTGGCCTGTGCAGACAAACGAATATGAGGTGGCCAATGCAGAAAAAGAGGTCCCCTTTATTGACTACAGGAGGGGTGTGTTTGGCGGCGTGCAACGCATAGTACAGCAGGTGGGTATAGTGAAAAGGAAATGATATACGCAAAATTCAATATAGATCCCACTTAAACATATTTTGCATGGTGATGGCGATGACTGAGTAACGCTCCCATCAGCTTCTCATCGCTACGTGAACGTTCCACACTAATAAGAATGGTTGAACTACAGGCAATACATTATAGTTAAATACATTATGGGCAGTTTCATTACAGGCGTGGTATCACATTTTAGAACACAAATATGGGCAGTCAAAATGACTCGCGACGTGGTGGAGACGCTGGACATATCAATACCGACGTCAGAGTGACTCTTTTGTTTTGATTCTTGCACCGAAGAATATAAAAAGTAAACGTTGTTGCGTTCTACGGCATTATAGCGTGTTTAGTTGTCTGTGGGCGTTAGCTAAAGCGGGGTTACAACTAACCCTGACTAGAATATTTTCTAAAATGGGCCTTGTGCCTTTAGGCAGCCGGGCCTTGACGAACTTTCTGGATGCTCTGCACAATCTAGTTATACGCAGATTTCAGCTGGTGGGGTAAGCCACAGCAAAATATACTTCTACAATGAAGGAAAGACTTCGGCAATAAATGTCGGCTTCAGTATAAAAAGACGAACTATAGGCCTTTACTCACAGAAAGCTATTTGACTGGCATTATTTGTCAGAACAAATTTCTGTAAACTACAGCGGTCGGGAAATGGAAAGAAAAGCCTACTAACGAAGTGCTTTTTTAGTTGAACCTAAAGCTAGGTTCAGTGTAAACAAAGAAACAAACAAAATCCATAGTTCCGTAGTTGGAATGTAGGAGAAACATGCGAGGAGAAATATAGCCGGTATACTGTCACCCTTGTTAATCTTCACTGATGACTTCCTCTAAGTCATTAGTGCCGTTTCAAAGTCATTAGTATGGTTCGTTTTGTCTCTGTGTATGGCAAGTTTCGTTTCTAACAGTCATTGCATCTTACTTAACTATTTTTCTACTCACCGGCTTCGCCGGCGCATAGTAGTAAACCAAGCGAGTCTCTTTATCTTTACGACTTTCATTCTGTCTATTTGTCTGTCTACTTTACTCTTGTTCTGTGAACGTTTCGTATCAATTTGAGTGCCGTTAAAGGCATTGCACCACAGGCCTGCAGTGGCGTTAAATCCTCTCAGTGTTTTGGCCTCTCACTCTTCATTGCCTCTATGACATCTGGGTGAGTGCTAATAGCGTAATTGAATAAGAGAACCGCCACTGATGCGTATATGGGCATGAACGGTTCAGTAGAGCTTAATTATTAAGATAAGGCAGTGGCAAAAATAAGACGAAAACGCATAGTAGCTTCGCATGGCTGGCCGAGTGTTACGGGTATGGTATGTGCTGCAATGAAATTCATATAGAGCGCACCCTCGAGTAGGAAAGATAGTACGGTACGGACGGACAAAAAAAGAAACGAGAACGTCGCTGAATATGGGGGAGCATCTATTTAAAGCGTGTATATGTGACATAAGAAAGTGAAGAAACGGTGAGAGCAAAACTAAGTGCTGCAGTAAAGTATAGTATAAGAAAACATATGGTATAATGTAGTATAGTACAGTACAGTGTAGTATGTGCATGGGGTCACGCAATGTCACTTTCTTGTTTCTCACTCTCAAGTCGACTCACTGCTCAAAAAAGTGGTGGTAATAGGCGTTGTTTATATCAATAATAACGTATGGTGAGCGAGACGTCCGTAGTTAAAATGATACCAACGTGCATATTATTTTGCTAACCAGGCAGCAAAGTGGGGACTACTTTAGCCGCGATAAAAGCTGGAAGCTATATAGTTCACGTGTGTAATACCTAATATACTTGTTTCATATAAATTGTGTTTTCACTTCACACGCAAGCAGTGTCTCTTCTTAGATTCACTAGCCCCGCCGCAGTGGTCTATTGGCTAGGGTACTCGGCTGCTGACCCGCAGGTCGCGGGATTGAATCCCGGCTGCGGAGGCTGCACTTCCGATGGAGGTGGAGATGTTGTAGGCCCATGTGCTCAGATTTGGGTGCTCGTTAAAGAACCCCAGGTGGTCGAAATTTCCGGAGCCCTCCACTACGGCATCTCTCACAATCATACTTTGGGACGTTAAACACCACATATCAATGAATCATTGTTATGCTCACTAATATTTCGAATTCGCAGCTATACAGTCAGACGAGTAAATGTGGCTTATGTTAAATGCTGCTCCATTTTGTTTGGCTGCAGCGTATTATTTATAGATAGAGAATTAGTTAGAAAAAAAGTGAGCCTTGCATTTCACTTCCCTGTGATTTCGGCAAGGAAACATTGCTCAGAGCTGAGCTATTGTGGCTTGTTACTGAGGCCCTTTTAACCTTCAAAAAAGGGGGGGTATAAAGTCACGTAAGAATGATGTTATCCACGTTCTTATACACACTATAGTGTCGGCTGAAACCTCCATACACAGCCCAAAGCAGGGGGAAGGAATCGAGGACTTGTTTCTGCGTTATGTTAAACATTATTATTACAAGATACAATAAAGTCAGAAAATATATAGGGGGCATCATTCTATAGTCTTTTAACTGTCTTGCACTAATTGTGACATAAAAGAAAGTAAATTAAAGCGGAAGAATGAACGATATTGACACCGGTTGAGACCGAACCGAGAACCTTCGGGTTGGAAGATTTTCTGATTGATATGTGGGGTTTAACGTCCCAAAACCACTATATGATTATGAGAGACGCCGTAGTGGAGGGCTCCGGAAATTTCGACCACCTGGGGTTCTTTAACGTGCACCCAAATCTGAGCACACGGGCCTACAACATTTCCGCCTCCATCTGGAAGATTTTCTCACCGAAAGAAATAAGAGCGCTTACCGGCATAGCTGGGCAAAAATTGTGGCGCTCACTCAGATTCACCCATGAAATATATTTTAGGCTTGTGGCTCACTCTCACTCTAAGTCACCCGGACTTACTCGGACTTCTTGCTTCATTTGAGTCTGAGTAAGCCTACTCATGAATTCCTTAGCGCTAATTTAGCTTTTTCGGCCATCGTGTTAATGCTCCTAAACCACCATATATCATGTACTTGGCGTCTTTCTTGGCTCCTTTTGATAAAGTACCATTGAATTTTATATGTGAATGCTTGTAAATATCGTCATCTTATTTTGAAAAAAAATACACAACAACATAGGATATATTTATTGGTAAATTCTCTATAAAAGTTGGTGTGGGGGTGAATCGAGGCATTGCTATACGTAATAGAAACCTCTAATCAATAAATACTTAAATGGCGTATTCACTATATTGCTTTCGAATACTGGATTACTATATAGTGGACGTGACTGCAAATGTGATCCCAAGTAAGGCTGATAATATTGCTTAAGATGAATAGATAGGACCATATGTCGGCAAGAAAATGCACAATCCGTTCAAACTCACTCGAGCAATAAATCTCGTGCTTTGGAATTACTCGGACTCAGATTCATCAAAATTATTTTGAGCCGTACTGACTCAGACTCATACTCACGAAACTTTTACTTCAACTGGACTCACGTAGACTCAAACTCGCCAAATATTACTCACCAGGAGACACTCGGTCTCAAACTCACGGCCCATTCTGAGTTTTAGTGAGTCGACTCACGAGTGAGTTCGGTGACCTATGATTACCGGGGATGCTTATTCGTATACATGAAGCTTTCGTACGTCGAGAACCATACATAAACTAATAAAACCTGTCGCAGCTGCGCGAATTGGTAACACTGCCACAGATGTCTTGGTGCTTTTTACGCATGCCATAACAGAAAAGAAAACGCATATCTTCAGTGAAAATAGAGGAGAAAAAAAAAGAGCGAGAGGTTCATGATACGATTGGCTGCCGACATGCTTCGAGAGAATATGTGTCAAGAAAAAAATCTATAGCTTTCCTTTCCTTTCTCAAGTTCTACAGAACTTGAGGTGTTGAGACAAATATATAGGCCCTGTAGGCAAACTGCGTACGCTGGGGAGCTCTTCATGTACCCAATCGACCACTGAGAGCAGCCGATTTCGAGGACTTTTTCAATAAAAAAAAAGAAAGATAAACGAGAACTACGAGATATGGCAGCGGTGCCTTCGTGATTGGGGTGTTCGCTTCTTCATCTACCAACACGACTTCCGGTCGAAGCAGTCACTTCACCATAAGCATGAGATAAATAAAAAGAGAGTAAATAAATACCAGCCCTACCGTCAATCGCGCCAAGGGTGGAGTTGAAACAACCTCAGGTGGCCGCAGTCCAAATCACTCCCGGGAGCCCTTCATTGCATCGGCTCTTGTATGGCCCCCGTGTGGCTTGTAGATAACCACGATACCCTCCTGGAATCTCATCTTGAGTGCAAACTAGGAAGCCAATCAATAATCTAAAAAATACATACTTTGGCTACGCAGAATATGACTCCTCGACTCCTCCTCAAGACTCGTGGGAAAAGTGTACCGCTCCATGGCTACGTACTGAACCACAGTACCTATAAAGATAATCAGACTGTTAGCACCTAGACGATACATTACGTGAAATGTTCTGTCGTTCTATTTTTTCTGGAAAGTTTTGTTCTCAAGTTCACATACAGCAAATTTTTCTGCTGAATATTCGACCCTCTTTAATTTCCTTCGAAAAACTTTTTTAATTATTTTAAAAAATATCTTCCTAATGTATTTCTGGGCAAAACATCTTATTTTCCTAAACACAACCTAAATACTACCCCGCAGAGCCAAACATGGTTTATGTATGCCAGGAATAAAAACATTAAAAAACAAATTGACGAAGTAGATGACTGCTGTGTGGAAGGTGGCCTGTTCAGACTGGGCACGCAAATTATTAAGTTGAAGAGTAAATTTACTACATAAAAGGCATATAGTTGCAATGTTATTTTATCTTGTTTAAACGTTTTGCTTCTTTGTGTGTGCTACTTGTTTGCTTAAGAAAACGACGACTTTAAATCCTGACCGACCTAATTATTATTCGTCGACACAGCAGATGGAGGTGGCTTTATTGACGGAGGCACGTCAGCGTGAAGCTCACATAGAGGTACTGCAACCATAGCGAACTAATTAGAAAAAAAAACTAACGTGGCTTAGTACATAAAGTTTCGTGCTATCCCGTGATAAGTATTGCCGTGAATATGCCATGTTAATCAGTAGTTGAAAAGCTACAATTATTTTTTATTTTTCTATTATACAAAAATAATCCGAGTAAACGTTTTGAACTTGATAATATTTCTTCTGTATTCTTGTATGGAACAATCATTGTTTTAAAAATTATTTTCATTATATCATCAGAAGTTCTGCTGTGTTTGTCGCTTGTCAAAACCTGTGGCTTTGAACACTACACTTATAAAGAAGCTACAAGTAAATCTCAACCTTTTATAAAAATCACGAAAAGCATCAGAAATTAGTCTTGTTGCAAACAATATAAATGCAAAGAAAATAAAATTGGGGCTTCTATATTATATTTGACAGTGAAGTGCTTTCTTATCTATTAGGAGAAACTTGTACCAATCCTTGAAACAAGATAATATTTTTTATTTTAAAACTTGTGCAATGAACCAATGTTCTAAAAAATACAATCTTTATTCATTTCTTTAAGCATACTGAACCTTAAAGAAAGGATTGGAGACAAAAAAGTTGCATTAAAAGCAAAATAAAATTGAAGAGTGTTCAGTTTATGGCTGCTGCTTTGGGAGCATAATGGCGCATTCCCGCTACTAGGCATCCGCAATGAAGTGTATTACCGCGAATCATATTACCTGGCGCAGTAAACACTGAGCTGTTTATGACACCGCTATATATAACGCTAAATGAACTACGATTCTTTACTGTTGCTATAAGTAAAAGCTCATTCAACAAGTTAGAAGATAACACGACTGAGGAGCGTCATTAGAAAAAAAAGAAAGAACCTTCGATGCCTCACTTCTGTTCGCTCTTTTGCATCCGCGGCGCTGCTCCATTACCATGTTCGAAGTCTTGTACATGGCTTCCTACGCGTTCTTTATTGAGCCTGTTTGCCATGTACTTTCTTGCCAAGAAACTTTATCTTTTAACAAGGACGTGTTTTTTTTTTTCGAGCGTGTGTTTGAAGATCCTTAACAACCGTAGCCTTTTATTTTTCTGCGCCTTTCTCGCTCGATCATGTGCAGGGTGCTGCGCTGGCTGATCATCGCTTCTTTAAAGTTTTATTTTCTTGCTATTTTGCCGGTGCATTCGCACTCGGGTGCGACTTAACTTTTATTTTAATTCTTGTTCTGGTACTCTGGCTTTCACAATATTGTTATAGTCTGTCACCACGGGCGCACCTTTGCTACATCACTAATGACGAGCCTCTTATAATATCGCCTGCGGCGCGAGCATTTTTATGAACGGTGGCTGCCTGCACGGAAGGTGCAGCACAGTCACAACGAAAACTAGAAGAGCGGCCTTTCAGAGCCTTTTTTAAACACTCATTGGGTAACTACTGCAAAAACACTTGCTTGCTTGATACCCACTAGGACATAATAATAAAATTTTTGGCTAGTAGGCCGGCATTTGCTGTGCTATTTTTCGTCATTCTTCGGAGAAGCGTGGTATCCGCTGAACACTTGCAAAGAATTTCGTGCCACTAGTTATTGCAGTGGCTGACGACGATGAGGAATGATGCCATAAGTGGGTATGCGCCACCGTTATTACCAGAAAAAGAACAAGTTTTTTTAATGGGTTAGAGCGTTAGACGACCCACTCGTTGCGCTATTCGCATTGTGCGACGACTGGTTGTTCTTTCG
Source organism: Rhipicephalus annulatus (assembly GCA_013436015.1). Lineage (NCBI taxonomy): Eukaryota > Metazoa > Arthropoda > Arachnida > Ixodida > Ixodidae > Rhipicephalus > Rhipicephalus annulatus. Next base: position 474,666 of record WOVY01000410.1, on the reverse strand, counting down.
CTGTTTTAAAACGCTTTATAAGTCGTATTAACGCGATTGCTTTTTCGACATCAAGCCAGCCTAAAGCATGTTTGCCAACAAGAACCAAGCACTGGCGTCGCTCAGTGGTAGAATACTGGGCTAACACTCAGCGTACCTGGGTTCGAGCCTCACTGTGTCATCGGTACTAACTTTTTTTTCTAATTTCGTGCGATGTGATTACGGACACCGGCGGCGGCAGTAGGGGCGCACAACTAAGACGACGCGCGTGACCCAAGCTGTAATCTTATAACAGCTTTCGCTGTAAAACTAATAATGATTTTGCGCCTGGGCGTGGAACGAATGGATGCAGCTCTTCGCTTATGCGTTCGCTTCGTATTGAGGCTGCCTCGTGCGTGTTGTTTTTAGTTTGAACGCGGCTTCACTTAGTAGCATTCCACAGTGCTCACTTTCAGGTGCGCCATCATTTTGCTGCACAACAGCACTTCATTCTCTGGATAAATTTAGATTAAACGCAGCGCAAGACAGCAAATAATGCATTGCCGCGGTAGCGTAACGAAAACGTCGTAGGTTTTTTTTGTTGTTATTGTTGTCATCGCTCTCAGCGCAATCTGTGCAAAGTTATGGTGCTGCTAGATAGATGTTTTAATATTAGCTGTGCTGGTAAACCACGTTTCATAGTTTGTCTTAATTGAACTCCATAAATTTGAACCCTACACCCAATTATTGATGTAGTGGCACCATAATGGAGTTCGATAGATGCTAACGAGTACAGAAAATGGAAGACGGATTCATTAAAATATAGTAACCGGCTCCGTACTTGCCGGAGTCAAAACAGAGTGAACGAAAGGGCATGTTATTATAAGAGCGTTAAGAAAAAGTATGAAAATCTTGCTTTCGTGAATAATGTTCGAATGCGTTAGGAAATCATGAATTGGCTAATGAAGCAATAACGCTGCGACACCGAGATTATGCGCCACGTTCGCTTATATATTAGCAGGCCATCTTTTTGGTATGCGACAATTACATAAAACCAAGAAATATTTAAGCCTAGGAAAGCAAAGCAAAATATAGGGCACAGCTGTCACATTTATAAGGGGTCGAGGTGAAAAACCACCCGTGCACTTTGAGTAAGTTGCGCGTTAAACAAACACAGCTGGTTGAAATCGATCCGGACTCCACAACTACGTGCTATACGTTATAATCATATCGTTATGGTATGAAAAACTCCAGAATTTAATTGCTCAAGTAAAATATGAACGACTCTCGTAGTTAATAATTCAAGTCTGGGAATGATGCGCTAATGATATAAAAAAACGTACAGAAAAGGACTGTCTTGCATGAGTGGGAAAAAAATCCACGACGTCTGCGCTTCACCTCGGTTGCGCTACAAATGGCGCTGTGGTGACTGTTGCTACAACGTCAGCATACTGTCGTGGTTACGCAAATTTTACCGTATTCCTAACCCAAAGACCGTTCAATGGCACCACTTCTGCCTACGCCATATGATGTGGAATGGTCTCTCGACCTATGGTGTGACGTGGTAGGTGAACTCTATAAGCACTTCACTGATTGATAAGTAAGGTAATGTAACCTGAAGGGGCTCAATGCCTCTATGGGTTTGTCGCTGCTTTTATAAGGTCTACTCAGCTAATAGCGCTGCTCTTTCTCTCTCTCTCTCTCTCTCTCTCTCTCTCTCTATATATATATATATATATATATATATATATATATATATTTAACTGGCAGCTGACCAATAGTCCTCCGTATACAACCTAAAGGCACCAAGTCTGCCATTACAAGACCCTCGTTAACGAATAAGGGAAACAAGTGTATACTTAAGGGCTCGTTTTTCGTGTTTTACACAATATTAATGAGATCAAACAGACCACAATGCCAAGAAAAGTATAGGAGACGATATTAGACCAAATTGTTATGCAACGGTGAAGACAGAAAAGTGGGTGAAAAGATAACTTGCCATGGGCACGAACCAAACCTACAACCTTCCAATAACGCGTTCGATGCTACACCACTGAGCAACCACGGCTGATATCCTCCCAGCCTCTTTATTTGGTACATATGTGAATTTAAACATGTGAGTGTCAGTCAGCGCCAACAGTAGCCATGGCGGCGAGTGTGGCACACTGTTTATGAGCCATGTGCGGCGTCACGTAGCATGTGAACTTATTACGAGCGGGCAGCTGATCAATAGTCCTCCGTATACAACCTAAAGGCACCAAGTCTGCCAGTACGAGACCCTGGTAATGAATAAGGGAAAGAAGTGGATACTTAAAGGCTCATTTTGCCGTGTTTTGACACAATAATAATGAGATCTAACAGACAATAGTGTCAAAGAAAATATAGGAGAAGTCATTACAACGAATTGTAATTAAACGTCAAGAAAGAAAAGTGGGTGAAAAGATAACTTGCCGTGGGTTCGCAGGTTCGGTTCCTGCCCACGGCAAGTTTTTTCACACATATCTATATTTATCTATTTATCTATATATATCTATCTATATATATATATATATATATATATATATATATATATATATATATATATATATATATATATATATATATATATATATAGTTGCAGATTTTTTTTACTTTTTTTACCCTATCTAGACCTGGACCTTTCTTCTTGCTAGCATCACAAAAACGGCTCAATCCCATTCCCATTTATTTCTCAGTGCCCGCAGGATACGCGCACTAGTTGCGAATTCTTGACTCACAATACGTACAAGTTTGCATGTGTTTTTTTGTTTTTCCTTCCTGCTTGTGCGGTCGGAACCAAGCCTCGTTGAAAAAAAAACGTTCACACGGAGCGGCTTCCTCACGCTCATTCTGCAAGATGATCGTGCGCCAGCATATACATCATGTTTCACCGGCGCCGTTGCCAGGTGTGCATGTCTGCTTTCGTTGCCACGAAAGTTGGGTAACAAACTAGGCACACCACCGCTTCGCTCTTTTTTTTTCCCGTTGTCGAATAAACGGTGCGAGGCGTCGGCAGGCACTGATCGAGACAAGTGTATGCCAGTGTGAAGTCACGTGACAGGAAAGCCGGGAGGACAAATTTGCGGGCTTCTCTCGGGATCCTCGGGCCGTGGCGAGAGCTTGTCGCGGGCCACTTTCCCAATCAGTATGCGACGCATTTGCAATTCGAATGGCGTCTTCGTTGTCTCCGAGTCGAAGTTAGCAGCAAGTCCCCCTCCATTCCCCGCCCCGTCGGCTTGGGATGATATTGGGAGCAAAGGAGCGAAATTTTCCTTAGGGATATTTATGGCCGCTTTTTCTGGGTGCTCGCATAGAACAGTGCTGTCGCTGACGCGAACAGCGCTCGTAAAAAGTGTCCGACTGCGGTTCCGTACGTGCGCGACTCCGCGCGCCCCGAAAGACATTTGATCGAATGCCACTTCCGTTCAGCAAGTGAAGAAAACTTCGCTGAATTCTCGGAAAAAAAATTTCGAGAGCTTATCGCGTGCGTGAGTGCATAAAACTTTACGCTGAACGTTGCTGCTCCTGCCACACAAGACCGGAAGCTGAAAGGAGAATGCTTTATTGCGTACTTTTCTACCGTAGTAACCATTCTAGATTGCGTCCCGTTTCAAGCTTTTTTTTTCTCTATTGTCTCCCTATCTTTCAAGGCACACGATTCCGGCTTGGGAACGGCCTTATGCATTTCTTCAAATTCTCTGCATCGGTGCGCACTCTGTGAGATGTACCTAAGTTTTTTTTTTTTTCAGCTGGCCATTCGCTGGGCATCAGCGCATAAATCCCTGGACAAGATGTGCGTTGTATGCTATATACGGGCTGCTGAATTTTATTCAGGGTCACCCGTCTCTTTTTTTTTTCCGTGTGAACTAACACGCACGCATGACCATAGTCACGTAATTTCCTCTTTTTTGTCTGCGTTGCTGCGCAATAGAACGGGAAGGAAAAAAAAATTATGGTTGATCCCTCCATCATCAAAAACGGTGTAACACGAAAGTGAAACATCTGACAGGAGTAGGTAATGTTTACTGTAGATTATTATCAGAGAACTTATACAATGTCTGTTGGTGTTCGACTACTAAATCACCGGTTAGCTTAAATGTATCCACGAATTGACACCGCCATATTTATGAACCGACCTAACTTATGGCGGTAAGGTTACTTACGAAAGGACGAGAAAGGTATAGGAAAAGTACAAGGTGTGTTTCAGAAACCTTCCTTATCTTGTCATAAGGGCGCCTTACGAAAGGTGTACTTAACTGGTCAAGTATAGGCACTGGGCGTGATGGTAGGCAAAGTTTTGCCACCAATATATTGCCTCGAGCAGCAATAAATTAGCTCTACTGCATGAAACCATCAACAGTATGCACAGAAGCAGCCGACGTAAACAGTAGCAATGTTTGTTCAGGCACCGGCGGCTTTTGTTGAAATACACATTTTTTGTCTGACCGCTTTTCTGCAACTCCCGTCGACGCAGGTCTTTTTTGTCATTTGAACGTTTTGTATGTTTTGTGTTAAATGGTGTTATTGTGCTCGCTTAAGCGTTTGCTGTTCTCTCTCACTTTCTCACTCTCATCCCGACAAAGCAGGCACGTTGCGCTGTGCATTGCAGAGCTATTTTTGGTTTGGATGGATGCTATGAGCCCTTCCATTGCTTTGGATGAGGTCGCCACTGTCGTCGTTGATCGAGAGATCACGGATTAGACTCCCGTTGACGAAATCTTTTTTTTAATCGTGTGTACTTTTTGACGTCAATTCCGTGACGGAAGTATGTCACTAAAGTCTTGGTGAACCCTGGCATAGAACAGTTTCGTGTTAAAACAATATTTGGACATATTTTGGGTGCCGATGTGCTCTTCAATACTGTTTGAAAAGCACTTCAATATGTGCTCCCACTATTTACCGCTAATGTCAATAAACCAATCAGCACGCTCGCGTTGTAACTCGCCGCGATTACATGGTTGTGCCTTCAGTGGTGGGCACACTTCAATTTGAGAAAATTCGTAGAACAGAAGCGTTTCACTGCCAAATACGGTGTCGGTAACAAATATTTGTCGGCACCAAATAAACTTTTGCGGCTGCTGTTCATTTTGGTGTATCGCTCAGCTGTCACAGTCTATGAGCTTGTAAAGGCGTGTACACGATTTCGAGTGACGCCTGTACAAACCACCATAACAGCCAAAGGTTGGTCTACACAAACAGAGGAGTGAAGCAAGTACACAGCAGTGAAACAGCTAAGCAACCTATTACACATGAAAAAGAGGTGCATTCCCTTAGAACGAATGTGGTGAGAAGCTTACAACTTCAAAGCGAAAGTCTGAAATGAAAATCTTGCTACATCTCACAGGCAGACACTACATTTGTAGTGTCGACGCATGCAGGCTACAAGGCTTCGTTCGCCGGCACGTGACCCCACATTGGCACAGTGAAAATCGATGGAACTCACGGGTGCTCGCCTGCATTAATTGCATCTCGTTCTCAAGCTTCGTCTTCCGTCAGGAATATCTCGAGCGGAAGAGACTCTTCTGCGCCGCCTGCAGCATGGTGTGGCCTTCATAAATTCATACTCCTTTTTCATGGGAATGGCTAGTACTTCTAAGTATACAGCTCCAGCTGCCAAAAAACGATCGATCATCTTATGTGTGAGTACGTGCGTTTCAATGTGCCAAGACAAGAACCTATTGATGCACTAGATAGACTGGATGATCGCCCTTTGTACGAACCAAATATTCTGACACACTGGCCGATTCCATCTTCAGCCCAGAAGTCTTTGAAAGCGTTATTACGTTTTTTTTTTGTGTGTGGGCAACTGGTCTTAGCAACATACTTTAAGCTGTGTTGTATTCTCTTTTTCTTTACTTTTCCTTTTTTGCTGCCTTTTTTACCACCTCTTCTTCATCATCCTGTATTCGCTTCACCCCCTTCCACAGCACAGGGTAGCTAGCCTGTCTAGGAACTGGCACCCTTCCCCATTCTTCCACTCATTTTTTTCTTCCTCTTCCTATTTAGAACGCTATATTTTTGCAGGTGGAATAAAGCTAACTTAGCAATGGCTACTATTTTATGTTGTCAGTGCTAGATTCTGTTGGATGATAGTAATATAATAGTTTATACTTAATTATGTTAAGGTGGTGGTGGTGAAACTATTATAATTAAGATATGGTTTTGTCAACTAACAACTATCCAACTGTAGCTTCTTTTCCTATTTTGAAGAAAAAATAGTTCTCTGAACACTTACATACATGTCATATTAAGCACCGCTTCTGCCCAACGACACATGGCTACTTGTGGCCGCTCTGCAGCGTACCAGACACCCTGGCACACTTGCTCCTGGAATGCCAGTGCCATGCAAACCACGACGTGCAACTGGGGCGGAACCAAGTTCCAAGTATAAACGAGGACCACCTAATGGAAACGTGGGAGGCCAAGCTCGTCCTCGAGGACCTGGAAGACCAGCGACAACTCGTCTCCAAGGCCAAGAAGGCAGTCGAAGCCAGAGGGTTCCTGGACTAGAGAACCCTCCAACCTTAGGGTGGTACTGGGCCTCGCTCGAAGCACTGTTTCTGAATAAACGCTTATTTCTCTCTCTCTGTCAACTCGCTGCGCACACCTGTGGGTACAATATATCTCATAAGTTGGTCGCCAAAAATTTTTATTTTCGCAAATACGAGCCTAAGTATACACCGCACATAACGTGGTCCCGAAACGTCGGCTACGTATGCGTTTCAGGAAGCTAAAGATACCTCGTAGGCCGTTCGTTGCGTTGTGCGATGAATTGTTTTCCATCGTGTCCACTTTTATGTAGTTTTCTACCAGCTGTTCATCACTTGATGGCTTTTGTTCAGTGATCATGTATAATAAATAATGTGTGCATTGAAACATTAATCATCCACTACCTCGAGGCTGAATGTAATTGCAGAGAAAGCGTTCAGAACAAAGCCCCGACGGCTTTCTGAAAGGCGGGCTTGTGCCTCGAGTTCGCATAGGTTCTGGCGAACGTCAATCCTCATGAAAGGCTAAAGCATCTCGGGTGTTGCCTTTTATGCAGTGCTGTATATGACAGCGAGCGTGCACACATTCATTTCTTTTTCTCGATATAATTTCCCTTCCTGTTCCTCCTCCTTAGTGTAATTTAGCAAACCGGTACCTTCGTTGGGGTAAAACGTCCCTATCAGATTTTTCTTCTTTTTCTTCTTCATCACAACTTCATTCAACGCTGCCGTCATGGAAACATCGGCGTAAACTGCAGTGACTAATGAGCCACACAACTTATGTGCAAAGGACAAAACTTAATTTGGCACCTACATGAAGCATTACAGTGGAGAAATGACTACAGCTCTTTTCTGCTCATGCTTTTTTCTTTACCTGCGAATAATTTCAGACTTCAACGGACCTTCCAGTGGCACCTCGTTTTTGCATTCTATACAATTATTAAGCGCTGTAGTTTCATATCTGCTGAAACACTTCGATTCGCATTGCTCGTAAATGCACGAGTCATGCCGTTTTGTGCATAAGTGGCTTACCACTTCTATTTTCTTTCTCTCTTTCTCTCTTTCTCTCTTTCTTTCTTTCTTTCTTTCTTTTTTCTTACTTGCTTCATTTTATTTATTTCTTTGTTTGTTTCTTTCTTTCTATCTTTCTTTCTTTCGTTCGTTCTCACCTTGAATGATATCTTCTAGACGAACTATTTATTGGCTTTGACAAAACTGCTTTAGGCTTTTTTTCCCGTCCGTGCATACCTTCGTGGGTTGAATTCATTGTCTGCTATACAGTGGTTCTCGCCTTGTATTTGTACGCGCTACTCTAGCGCGTTTTGTCCTGTTCTGCTTTCTTTTGAAACCTTCCGTATGACGTGTATGATTGTGTTATGTGCAGTTTCATCCGCAGTCTAGTGAATAAATATATTTGAAGCTAAGCTGGAGCACCATGTAGTATGTGTGCACTAAACTGCGCTGATAAGCCTGCTTCCTTCTCGAAAGCGCTCTTACACACACGCACGCACGCACACTTATCTCCCGTAAAATTGCACCAGGAAAAATTTTGGACGGTACTCGCAGAGTGGAAAGTACTTCTCTATGCAGTTCACGGGCTTAGTCAGAATGCCGCCGGACTTAAGCACCTGAGGTCGTCTTCAACGGCTTCTTCTGTTCGCATTCCACGGCACACATTATGCGCTCTGTGAGACACGGCAACGGAATGATGACACGAGTTTGAGGTCTTAGGAAATAAAATATGTGTCTATGCAGCCCAACAAAAACCGCATACCAAGTAAAGCCCGAGTACAGCAGTCGAATCATATACAAATCAATCGGCTAAAAACCACCGCCAGTTCACAACAGAGCCACCTTTTTGAATTTCTCGAGAAGAATGCGTCGGCGCTTGTCCGCGCTGTATGTGTCGTCATTTATAAGGCTTTTCCGGGAGTCATGAAGTGCAGCAGACGCTTATGTATGCGGCCTACAAAGCCATATAGCTGAACGGTGTATGCCCACTGTGAGTGCAGATGTAAGAGCGGCTATCTGAAAAAGGTGGTATTTTCAAGAGTATACAACCAAAGGAAATAGTGTACTGATGTCAACTACCTCAAACAGGTCCTTCTATACACCAGGAGGAAAGTGCGGCTACACTCAAAAGTACAGGAAGACCTGAGAAGCTCAAGGCTTTTCTTTAATGGCTGTAATTGTAAACACTGAATGAAGGTAATTGAAACATAGTGGATGTCATCTCGACCCCTTCACAAATATACATGATGTGTTTCTTGTACGGTCTACAATTTTCAGTAGAAATGCAGGACAAATTTCAAACTTGCTAATCGCGCACCCATTATTTGGAACATTACAAAGAAAAGCACGTCAAAAAAGGGAGCAGTTACGAAAGTGTGTGCGTACTGCTTGGATGCGTAGTAGGTACTTAGCTACTTCGAAAAAAAAAAGGATTAATGATGGTGCTCTGAGCAATGTTCCCGTGTGCTTGCAGTGGACATTCTTAAAAAGATTAAAACAGCCAATGTTGAAGGCCGTTTATCTCTTCAAGAATGATTGTATATAAATATTATACAATCTTGAATATATATATATATATATATATATATATATATATATATATATATATATATATATATATATATATATATATATATATATATCTGTGAGAGCCTAATCGAACTGGGTTTGATTAGGCTCTCACGTTCGAATCGTGAAGGCGACACTTAAGTGCCCCTTAAGTGTTTTTTGGGGTGAAGCTCCTTAAAGTGGCACCCGTTCGTCCCTCGTAGTCGTAGTCATAGTGTGTAACCAGTGTTGCATTTTGACCTGCAAGGTGGTGCCGGTGGGAGATTTCTCCTGTGCTTTGTTGAACAATAAAAAGTTCGCGGCGTGCGCGTTAAATAAAAGCCGAATGCTCCTGTCTCTCATTCCCCATTAGCAGCCATTGGCATGTACATTGAGCACTATCTGAAAAGAAAGGGGTGCTACGTTATACTCGCTGATTGTAACCTTTTTAGTTTTAGAAAGGTTTAGCGAGCGTTGAGCCGCAGTGCCATGAATACAATGAACTAGTATATACCATGAACTCGAGGTGGTTAAAGGTAGGAAGTAGATACGAAGCGCAAGCCCTAAGAAAGTAAAAGTCGAATTCTCCTGTCTCTCACCCGTTAGCAAACCATTGGCATTTAAATTGAGCACTATCTGACAGGAATAGGTTGCTATGTTATACTCGCTAGGCGTAACCTCCTTGGTTTTAGAAAGGTTTAGCGAGTGTTGGGCCGCAGTGCCAAGAATACAGTGAACTAGTATCTATCATGAACTCGAGGTGGTTAAGGGTGGGAAGTAGACCTGAAGCGCAAGCCATAAGAAAGTGTGCGTGTGTCACCTCTCGTTTAGTCCTTGGAATGTCCGCTGCATGGCGGTGCTTCTATATGAGGAATGTATCATGAAAAGATGCGAAATGGTGGTACTAGGAGTGTTGAATAGATGGATGAACGGACAGACAGACAGGTGCTTGTACGAACGCATGAACGGACGCAGGTGCGGATGCATGGACGAACGCAGGGACGGACGCACGAACAGACGCACGCACGGACGGTCACACAGACGGACGCATGGACGGACGGAAGCAAGAACGAATGGACGGACGAATGCTTCGCCCCACTCTCCATCATTCACTCCATAGATATGCTGCCATTTTTTTTTCTCATTTTCCACACGGGCACAATGCATTCATATGCTTCAGATATATTCATATTCTGTAAGCGTATATGTGTAGTCCTATGGTTATACACATGCTTTTGGTGTGTGGAGGTCTGGGCTCAAACCCAGCACTGCCAAGCGAAATTCGTTTTATTTTATCGTTCACTTCTTTTAAGCGATGATCGTGCAACATGAATTACAAATGCATGGACAGTTATTTCGTCAAGTCGGCATAGAAGTGCTCACGAACTTAGAACTCAAATAAAATAGCTGTTCATGCGGTTTGCCCTATCAAACAGTCGTGTGTGTGCGGAGTTCTTGCCCAAGCCCTCATTAAAAACGGTATGTTCTGAACACACCAGCGGTATGTAGGCAAAACAATTGTGCGTCCCCGCCAGATTCAATTGGGAAGCGGTGATAAAGCTGATGGTGTCAAGTTCTTTTTATGTAATACGCCGCTCGAATTTGTACATGACGCTTTTCTACAGTGAAAGAGTTGCCGTTGCTGAAAGTGCACTTCACATTATATGACTATTACAACGTTTCTCGCCTCTGAAAAATGACTGTGCAGCTTTTTATAAAAAAGAGGTAGCCCTGTTAACCTAGCGTGATCTCAGATCCCTCGCATAGAATACTCTTGGATTGCAGAAGTTTGCAGTGACAGAACTAGAGCTCCACGCTGTCACTGGAAGAAACGGCAGTTCGCGATTACCACAACAACGTCAAACTGCGATAGCTCGTGGCTGAGTTTCTAATCTGCAGCAAAGTCGTACATGCGTATCGGAACTTCCACTTGATGGTTCCTAATATGTAACTTGAAAATACCACACTACCTTCTTATTCTGTCATTGCTGTGCGGACAGTCTTGTATAACTATGCGCGTCTGCGCGAGTGCAGGTTATGCAATATTATATGCGTTGTACAAAGAAATTTGGTGAGATTAGAATCATGGAAGTGTTCGACAATGTAATCAATCTCATCAACAGCGTGAAATTTAACAAAGCGGCTGGCAACAGCACAACCGGCGTATTCCTCCACATCAAGTGTTCGATAACGTCACTCATGAGTTCATCCTACTCTCCCTGAGTATGGGGTCGTATTTACTGCTGGATCTTTGACTGCCTAACAGACAGGTATATCTCTATCTCTAAGAAAGAAGGTGACACAGCTTCACACACACTGCATCAAGGAGTTCCCCACGGTGGTGTTCAAAGTCCAACCTTATTCAACATCTCACTCATTGGACTAGAGAAGGGCATCCCTGCATCGGTTGAAATCTCACTATACGCAGATAACATTTGTATATGAAGCAGTGGTCACAACGGACGTGTTCTACGAACAATATTGCAGAAAGCTCTCAATTCCGTCGAAAAAATCTTACTCAAATGAGGTCTAACGATGTCACTAAAAAGTGTGCCGCCGTTTCTTTTACGAGGCGTGATGTCTCATATACATTAAATGTAGCAGGTTTCCCCATTCAGTACGTGAGAAGCCATAAATTTCTGGGAGTGACAATCTCGCCCCGTTTGGATATTTAAGGAAAGAGTTGCGTCAGACGTGAGCATCTTCCGCTTGTTATCGGAAAATGCCGGTGGATGCTCTGTTAATGCCATGTTGCGAATGTATACGGCTTTCTGCAAAGGTTCTCTACGTTACAGCCTTCCGGCGTTATATGAGAATTATCAAACTGACATACAAGCACTGACTGCTCAAGCAAAGACCCTGAGGGTGTCTTGGCCTACAAGAAATTCTTGCTGAAAGTAGGCGCCTTTCGGCTCCAGTTCTTTTGAAGGAAGAGCTACTTCTAGTCCATGATATGTGGGGTTTAACGTTCCAAAGAGTTTCTTCGAGTCCACTTGCGTTATGCCACCAGAGTGTCGGATAGTCTGCTTGCTTCGAGTCCACTTGCGTTATGCCAACAGGGTGTCGGATAGTCTGCTTGCTTCAGACAGCGGTCCAGTGTGGAGCCTCCTCCTGCTACACTATCAAAGCGCATCAGTGCATACGGAACCATCATGTAAAACTACTTCGTGGACCATAGTCACGTTTTTGCCTGGGTTCCAGAGCAAGAGACGCACACCCGGACCAGCACTCACGTACTTTATTCTAGAGCATTTGGAAACAACTACAGAGCTCACTGTCATATTCACACTGACGGCTCTGTTACGTCTACATCATTCGCCATTGGAGTCTGGATTCCATCTGCCAAAGTCACCATCTCTGCTACTGCACCTCATCTATAGCCAATGAACTGGCAGCACTACGGGTTGATTTTGACTACATTGTGGACCAGATAGCTGAGTTCTGGGTCATTTTCACTGACTCAAGAGTAGCACTGCAGTCACTGAAGTCTCCATGCACGCACAATCAACTCGTCATCAACATCGAACGCTTATGCAAGAAAGCCTGTGGCCTCCACCACCGCATTGTTCTGCAGTGGATACCTGCCTCCTGCGGAATACAAAGCAATGTCCAGAGGCTGATGACGCTGCTATAGCTGGACATGACGCTTCAGCTGAAATCGTTAAGATACCTTTCTGGAGGCAAGACGCAGCAACGCTTGTGTCGGCACACGCTTGGCGCCTCCAGCGGTCCCTCTGGAGAGACCCTAGCCACCAGTATGGGCTTCTGTGCAATATCAATCCGTTGTGTCAATTAAGTATGCCACGACACCTCAACAGGCAGGACAAAACATGCGTACACCGCATCCGATTAAACGTCACATATGCCAAATACTTCAGGAAAAAATCGGACTTTCGGACTCCCCATTTTGTGTTCAACGTAACGTCGTATAAGGCATCAATCACGTCCTGTGTGAGTGCACAATATACGCATCAGGGAGACAATCTCTGAAGATGAACTGAATGAGGCCCTGAAACACTTTTTTAGTTAACTATGGAATGAATTCAGTAAAATAGCTAATTGTCTCACGACTTCAATGCCGCAAAAATTTCAGGAAGCTTTCCAGTATCAGTGGAGTTACTAATATTTGTCACACGCTGCGATCACATTCCCTCTTCTCTCGTCCCGACGAAAGCGCTGGAAGCTGAGCAGGGAGGGATGGCATGGGCACAGAAAATACGTCACGCGTGCCTTGTGACCTTGACCACATTTTTCCCTTCGAATGCGCGAATTTTTCAGTGTGATCGCACGCACACGCGTAGCCAAGTTGCGGCCTCTTTCGGCGATCCTTGTAATGACCGATCGCACGATGTTCAAATAGGTCAATGGCTGATAGATGACATTCTACGAGTGGTTTTTGAGCTTCCTTCGTCATTTGTCGAGGAAAAAGAGCGATTTTCAGGTGACTTTCATAATTTATTGTGAATTATAGGCCAGGTGCTGCGCTATATTATTTGGCTCGCATGTTCTCGGGAGGCTCTACAACCTATCAGCAGTGTTTTCTTACCATGGTCTGTTATTTCGTACGCAGAAATAACTGACCGCTTAGAAAGTCACTGAAAGTACTGCTCGTTTCAACACTTGCATAATTTTTTTCTGCTGTAAGACGTGTCCAATGGTCGTTCTTATCACACGAAGCATAAAACAAACACATTAAGCACATGACTTACAGTCCGCTTGGTTTTCACAAGCGTGGAGACACTCATACATGCGCTTCTAAACAAAAAAATGCAGGCAGATCACAAACGTTACTTAACTTATAACACAAAGAAATAAACGACCACGACCGCCACTGTGTAAGATGAACCTAGACCTCCTAAGCGACCAGGAACAGAATATGAGAGCTAAAGAAGCGGTCGAAATTCTTTTGATGTAGGATTACATCTATTTGATGCTTTGGAGGATTTAGGCAAGAGGTTCGTGCAATAGCCATAAAGATCAGATCCGTCAAATTGTACTATCAAAGGAACGAGAAAAAAGTTTGTTTAAAAGCCTCTTTAACCTTTACCAGATTGAATGTGAAAAACCAGGAGCATACATTAATGAAATGGAAAACATTAAGTGCCAGCTACAAAATTACGATGCCTCTCGCTACAGAGGCGCGTGTGTTCGATCTCGGAACAGCAGGACTTCGAATTCTGAGCAACCGACGCGTCAAGCTCTACTTGATTCGCGGCATCGTGCCATGTACAAGTTCATTCCAGATCTGCGGTCTAACGGTGCTTTTCTAACAGATACAACGGACATTATCTTGCAATTCAAATGACTCTGGGAAGTGTTGTTTAGTGCTCTTTCTCATTATCAAAAGGAGGAAAGCAAAGCAAATTCTGTTTCTCTATTAAGCCCATTGACCGAAAATGATTGTGCAATCAATGGTGGTCCAATTAGGCTGGAAGAAATTAAGCAGATCATTAATGAAGTACCTTTGTTAAAAACACCTGACCCTAATGGGATTCCGGCTCAATTTTAAAAATCATTCAAAACGACTAAATTCTATTCTGCTGGAAATATTTAGGAAAACTTGCAATGTTAAGACCTTCCCGTGGTTCTTTTGCAAAAGTCAAACGGTTCTAATTTCGAAAAATTCCGAAAAGAAAAAGCTTTTTTTTAGTTAAAAGCTACAGGGCAATATTCTTGTCAAATGTTGATTACAAAATTTTTGCTAAGTTATTATCAAATCAATCACAGTTTGTGATATGAATTGTCATTGATTTTCACAAGACTCGTGGAACTAAGGGTCGCTCCATACAAAGAAACACACACATTGCTCGAGCACTTCTTCAGTGGTATTGTACAGTTGTCAAGGACAGCTTGCTATGCTGCAGGTAGACTTTGCCAAATATTTTGACTGTGTCAGTCATTCTTTTTTTTCTCTTACTGAAGCATACAAATGTGGGCTGTGTTGTGCTCCAGGGTGTTAAACTTTCTTACAATTACTCAGATAAATATTAACAGCCATCTGTCAAAGCAGGTATCTATTCGCTCTTCTCTAAAACAACGCTACCCAATGTCCCCACTGCTGTTTGCACTTCACCTTGAACCGCTGTGCCTTAGCTCCTACGATCGAATAGTATTGGTGGCTTCAATATATTAGGCAATTGGGTTAAGGTTTTGGCTTATGCAGACGACGTAGCTTTCTTTTGTTTGGAGACACGAAGTGTTGAGAGAATGTGCTGTCTACAATAAGTATATTCGGCGTTGTATCAGAAGCTCGTCCATATACGCCAAAGCACATGTCCATGCATCCATATACGCCAAAGCATATGTTATAATTCCGAATACGCGTTATAAAAAATACCATGAAATAAGAATGTTCCAGTGCGCTGTAGTGGTAGCGCATAGGGCTCGCAATCTAATGTTTGTTTAGAGGTCGAAGGTTCCAATCTCACTCGGCTATCTTATTGTATTCAGTTTTTTTGTCGTATTTAGTCATTCTAACGGTCTGTGCGCTAGGAAATCTGTCAAAAACAATTTGAAATCTGTATTTTGGTCCGAGTTCTGCTATTTTGTTTTCGTGAGGTGTACAACCTCTCTCTTCGGTTTGGTCGTGCTACTCTGCTTCGGGCAGCGTTGTGTTACTCTGCTCAGATGGAGTATTTTGACCCGTTCTGGGAGAATCACTACACTCTGCCTTAAAAAGCGGTGATTTACTCTGCGATAAATACTGAAATATGGGACAAGAAAGTACTCTCCGAAAAAGAGTGTCCAGCCCTCGCTTAGTTTTCAGATTGTACGTGCACAACAGTGCCGCCTGACCTATATGAGTTCCATTAATAATGTGCAAATCATAGCGCCCGGGACGTGTTTTGGGTGCACCTAATTGCTTCCCGTATACTGAGTAAAAAATATACGATAACACCGAGGGTTACCGAGTGATGGCTTTAGCGTATAAAAATGTTCATGTCAGCACCGGAACAATAGCTAAAAAGTATCCAAGTAGCCAACGTCATTTTTTTTGTCGCCATGGCCTTTCAAAAGAAGCCAATCCGGCATAAAGTGTCCAAATATGGCAACCCTGGTTAGTAATACTCTTCTAAAATCCACACTTTCAGCCTACAGATACAAGCTTAAAATTGAGCTATGCTGCATTCCGGTACACGGCAAGATAGCTGGCAATGAGGTATCTGAGGTAGTAGTCAGCTGTACTTCGCCCTTGAACAAACGTAGATGTCTTCCCGTATGAGAATCAGCATAAACAGCATCCGTATGTAGGCAGTCACAAGAGGAGTGGAACGCAGCAAACGAATACAAATTACGCACAGTAAAGTATATTGAACTGAAAGATGTGCTACTTTGAAACCTAACACACACCAAAAGATTCCACTGTGCAGACTCAGAATCGGTCATTCACACGCAACACACTCGCATCTTTTAAGCGATTCTCCGGCGCCACACTGTGCAAAATGTGTTGATGCACTGTCTGTCGTTCATGGTTTATTAGGCACCCATGCCTGGAACAAGAAAGACGTCGTTACTTACCAGACCTATATACAAATGCCACATACCACCTCACCCACTCTTTCTTCTTAATGCGAATCCCTAATCCCCCCTCCCCCTAAGTACTTTTAAAGTTCTTAGCTAGTGTATGCTTCCTACATTCCATTTCATACTCTCACTAACCTCAGGCTTCTCTTAAACTTGAGGGAATCGTTGAGACTTCGTTTACAAAAGTCATGCAGCACTTTTCTTCCTGACAAAGAGGACTGTTGCCGACGCTGCCTCACTTTGTAAAGCCCATAGGGTTTGCACGTTTTAAACTTGTCATACATAGTCATTATACTTAACTTCAGCACCTATGCACCACGCTTTTTTTATTGTCCCAGTTTTTTATTATTATCCCAGTGAGTAACTTTTTATAACGGAGTCACCCAACAACCCTGCATATGGCGCTTTTTGGCCTCTTGCGTCATCAAATTCTACCACATCATCATCATCGTCATTATCATCATCATCGATTTCAGTTACGTGATTGACTCGTGATCTGAGATTTGAAGTGCGAGACTCCTGTCTCACCGACGGCAACAGTGACCTTTCTCTCTTCTTCTATAACTTTTTTTTCCCTTCCCCCTTTTCTCACTGCAGGGTACACCTTACCGGGCTCTGCGATGGTTAACCTTCCTGCCTTTCTTGCATCTCCCACATCTTCCCCGTTGCAAGTTAAACGAACAGGATATTTATCTTCCGATTTACTTCCCGCTTTCCGCGGTTAATTCATCTCCCTGTTTTGCTGTTGCGATTAGCTTGCAATTTTCAGAAAAGTGCAAGGGTGCTGATTAATGACGGCACCACCACTGCTCCAGATCTTTTCTTCTTACTTTTTTTTTGTGATAAGCACACGTGCACTAGCGTGTCGTTGTGACTCCTTGAGATCGAGATGAGAGCCTATAGCTATATAATTTAACCAGACAAACCTCTCTGATGACTCGTAATCTCTCGCTTAGAACATCCATATTATTTACTCGGAGAAAAAAACGCGACCACACTGAGAAGAATCATCGTCTTGCGGGAACCATATCAACCACAAGCGTGCGCTGCCGAAGGCGGCTGATTTACACCTTGCGTGCGCTCGATGTCTGCGAAGAATTAGTGACCGGAGCAGCTTGAACACGCTGCGGGGTTATAAGGTAGCGGAAAAGGGTTAGAGATAGAGAGTGCGGCGTGGGAAGAGAGATGCGGGCAAACTTTGCTGTCTCCCTGGATCGAAACGAACACTGGGCCGGCGAGAATGAACCTAAAGACGCTCTTTTCACCATTTCATTAAGTGCTCCATAATTGGTTCATTGCAAGCGATCGCCTTGAGTACACGACACGCTCCAAGCGATAACGCTATACGCCATAGGAAGGCAGGCTTTATACCACACGTTACCCAATTAGGCACGCGTGTAATCTCTCACTGGAGATTCGACAGTTGTGTACCATGTTCGTGCGTGCGCACGTGTTTGTGTATGTGTGCATGCGGAGAGCTCGGTCTGCGACTTGGTGCGAGAGCAGCTTCGTGTGGTCAGCCGGGGAGAGCCGAGGGTTCTGCCTAATTCCACGCTGAGCCCCTATCTTCAGAAATTGGTTCTTTCAATAGAATCCCATAATCCTTTCCAGAGCGAAGAGCCATCTCGGGCGGCTGCAACAGATCAATTACAAGGGCGTGAGCACGGCCCCACGTGCCGCGTATTGCGCCGCCAATGTATGCAGGCATTTGACGTCGAGAGGGCATGAGGGCATTGGGGGACCCTTTTCGGTGACAGCGCACCTGCGCCATCTAGCTGCAATCGATTTCAAGCGTGCCCCCAAGACCTCTGCGACTCCACCCATTATGTATCAGGATGAGCAATGCGCAGGTTAATGAATTGCCGGAGAAGACATTCAAAGCGCCCTTATTGCCTGTACTTTGTCACAGCCCGGGCAAAGTTCCATGGCTGAGGATGGCTGCAAGCAAGTGAGAAACGAGACTGAACGTTGTACGTCACTGTTTTGAGAGAAATGTAAGAATAGTATAGCTGAAATTACATTGTTCTAACAACAGCTTTCTCACTGCAACTTGAACAAAAAAAAGAGAGAGAGAAGAAATTCTTTTGAGAATGTAGAATTATTGTAACACATTAAAACTGTTTCGTGGCTGACACTTTATCTCTCTAACGTGTTTCAGGTCTTGTGATTGGGCTTTCGTGCTTGCAGTGAGGATCCTGCAATACGTAGCACAAATGCCGACAAATGCCGAAACAATCTGTTGAAACGTGCGCTTTCACACCATGCGACTTCAAGGAGGGCGTGCTGTACTACGTGTCTCCGCGAACGTTGTATAGCTCCTTAACGTTCTCAGTAATGGAAATTAGCACCATTTGCATGCAGGAAATTGCATCTCCATACGCCACGCTAATGAAGTGCAAGGCTTTGTTGCAGCATGCATGCTGCAACACTTCCTTAACTGGATACTTTCGTTAAAAGCTTTCTTTTGTGTAAAGCGCATTTCTGTATGTGTGTGAGGTGTCGCCAGGGGCGTTATTGACTGATGTCGTGAATACATTAGCGATATAAGCTACGCGTGTCAGCTCCCGCTCTCTTTTCTTGACGCTGTCATAGAGGCCCTTCTTGTTGGGCCACAATAAATGCATTCACGGTGGTGGATCGTATACCGAAAATGTCGTTGCCTTGATCCGGAACAATGACGCCGAACCAGTCCTGCCATGCTCTTGATACTAATTTGAAGATGTTTTCTGCAATTGCAGGCCCTGATCCAATGACTGTCATAGAACAATGAATCAGTGTTTTCACTTGCCTTTTTTCTGTCTTTGCAATTGTGTGTGGACATAAACTCGTGCTGATACGCTGATGACATCCGTACACAGAATAGGAGATGATCGCATGATGCGAACGTACACAAGAGAGAGTTTTCCAATTTTTTCACTTTTGGAAGTGTGAACAGAAAGCATTTCTCAGTCATCGTTTCCATTGGAGGTCGCTTCGTTCTTAATTGCTCTTACTTAAAGTCATTCAGAAAATGATAGATCATGGTTAGCTGGAAAGCTGGTCCTCTTGTTCATAACAAGTGCGTAAATATGAAAGGCCCGCATTTATGACTGTCATGACAAAAAAAAAACGCTATGGAGGCTTTCTACACGGATCGTATAAAGGCGCGTATACACCACAATGAACCTGGGAAAGTTAGCTCCGGCTCATTTTCAACTGAGCAGATAGACGTAGTGTTAAAAAGTTTGATAACTTCATTGATAATATTATAACACTTTCTGAAGTTTTGCGTGCCGCAACCGCATATTAGAAGCTTAGATGAATGTATTAAGACACATTTAGAGCGGCGGTGAAGAAGAATAAATTATGCTTGCGACAATTTATTCTTTCTTTTTTTTGTCTGATAAACATGGTTTGTCAGCTAAAAAGCACCAAAAAATAAAAATTATACATCTGAGCTAAGCGTCTCCAATTAACACAACATTGTTCTGAGCCATAAAGAGCACGCAACAATATTTTTTCAAGCCGCAAAGCTTGGCAATTAGGAAAAAACTGCTTAATGAACTTTCTAAACAGTGGCTCGAAAAATTCTCAATAGAGAAGTTGTAGAGCTTAACGAGATATAATAAAATTTTCAATCTTCGATAATATAACTGATCTGCCTAATTTTTTCCAGTCTTTGTTTAAAGTGCATGAAATCCAAAAACACCACGTGACTGCCGCCTAAAGCGCGGTGTTTTTAGTGCCCTCACATGTAAGCTCCAGGAATTATCCGACTGCTCACACACCAAGGTCGCTTCAACAGGCTAACGGTGAATACTATGAATATTAAGCGATGGTAAAATAGTACCAATACAAAAGAGAAAAAAGTTTAATGAAAAAGCAGCCACCACGTGCGAATATTATAGACGGTTTTCCGCAGCGGTTAACGGGCGCTGTCACGTTTAAACAAGTGATCTAATGGCCTCCTTTTTTTCCACTTCTTCGCCGTCGCCATGAAGGCCAGCAAAGCGGGTGCAGCCTATAGTCCATGCTACCCTTTCTCTCTTTTTTTTTAGGCACTGCGCCGTATCGCCTGATGGCTGAAAGAATTATGTGCATTTTTTTTTGCAAGAATCGCTACCACCACCGTTTCTCACCTAAGTTTCGGGGTAACGTCCGCCACAAGCCACATCGCAGCCCCGCCGCTGAAGAGCAAGCCGCGGCAATTCGGTGCGGTGCCGTCACATAGTTTCGCATAGACAAACTAGATGTGGAAAACGGTCTATACGAGTTCGCATGCAGCATTCGATGCAACACCGGCATTTTAAATGCAAAGCAATGCTTAGCGAACTTCGGCGACTTTGAGCATATCTATCTATCTATCTATCTATCTATCTATCTATCTATCTATCTATCTATCTATCTATCTATCTATCTATCTATCTATCTATCTATCTATCAATCTATCAATCTATCTATCTATCAATCTATCAATCTATCAATCTATCAATCTATCTATCTATCTATCTATCTATCTATCTATCTATCTATCTATCTATCTGTTACCTAGCCGCCAACTACTTTTAGCTCTCCTGGCCGTTTTGATAATGGTCTCGATAACAAAATTGGTATGGCATAACATGACTTTATGACGAGCATAATCGACTAGTCTTAACATGAAAATCGTGGCATGTATGTCATGATTGTCGTGATTTATATTTCATGTTCTTGCTGCTCTTACGTTGGTTTCGTTCACAGTACATGTTGCAAAACTGGTATAGTATGACGTGGCTGCATGGCGAACACAAGCGACAGGCCCTAACTTAGAAATCATGACATGCGTGTCATGTAACAACATGGCTACATGCGACATTCATGATGAGCTCTCGGCCGTTTCGTTGGCTTTTGGTACGTATGATCTGCCAATCTTTTTCTTTTGTTTTGGGGCTAACAATGCACATGTCACCCTCTCCCCCTCTATAATGTTTATCATTAGCAGCACAGCTGTCTCCCCGTGAGATGAAAATTTTATCTTTGGTTGAGTGTTACCAGTTCTTTATTGAAGATGTTTTTTAAGGTTTCTACTTAAAAAGATCATTAAGCTATTCTTGTTATTGGCCTGGCTTGGCGGGTCTAAAAAAAGTATTCTGACGTGCTCTATATGGCTCAGAACAATACTGCGCTCATTGGAGATGCTTCATTCTGATGATCAAAGTTTTATTTCCTGATGATTTATTACTGAAACACGCTGAAAGAGAGATAAATATTCTTATCTAATATCAACTCGTTTTACGTCAGGGATCTAATGGTGACTTATTTCTTGTAGTGATTTGATTACGTTAACACATACCATGTCCCCACCGGGTCGCAAATTGATTTTAATCAAGTATCTGGAAGACGTTGTTTTTTTTTTTTCACAGTGACGTGCCTACTCGAGGTTTATTTGCGTTCATTCGTTCCTTTCGTCTTTTCCGTTGTCCCGTCCTGACAAGCCTAGATTAGGAGTCCTTGTCCACTTCTTGGAACAACTCTTTCCGAGTCGGAAAAAAAAAATGCAACACGGAGCCCGTGTCACTACATGATGGAAAGCTTGCCATGAAACAGTGAGAAGCGGGTCAGAAGAACAAGGCGCTGGTGTGGCGCTTGTCCATCTCGGAATTTTCGTCCATCTTGGCACGCAATCGCCCAGTGGTTGCTGCTGCTGCTGTTACAGGCAACCATCTCATAGGGCGAAAAAAGTAAGAAGGAAAAAAAAAGGACCTGAAGAGCCACTCTGTGCCAATCGAATATTCGCCGCCGGGGACAGGGGCGTTCCATCAGCGCCGCCATCCGCGTGCGCCACGCCGCTCCATCGCGGCGTGCGTGTGCGCGGCGCTTTCTTCGCGTAGGTGCGTGGTCGGCGATGCCTAGGCGAAGCCCCAGCGTGGCCTGCGGCCGCCGGTGCTCGTTGGGGTCCCTCGTTCCTATGGGCACGAGCGTTGGTTATCGACCGTACACGGAGAGACTACAGCTCCCCTTTTATTCGTTGGGCAATAACTGCGCGACAATAAAGACGTTTGGCCTGTCGGGCGACCGCTGTCTCGTCGTGTTGATCGAAGCGATCCCGCTCTTCTCCGCCTCAGACGACGCAGCCGGAGTCAATCCCGCGCGTGTGCGCCAAGGGTTCTTGGCACCGCGGGAGCCAGCGGTCCTCCGGCACGTAGTCAACGGGGACTGGGTGCAGTGACACCTTGGAGACGTATATGCGCTTTTCTATATTTGCTCTCTTCGTTGCGAGGAGAGATTTCTGACGGGGCTGTTTGAGAAGGAAAAGCGGCGTGGAGAGAACGCAGCAGTGATACACGTTTTCAGCATACGTACCTGGAAGAAAGCAAGCAGTTATTCCAGTTGACTTTTGTCCTATACAAACAACACTGACGCCACAGTAACCAAGAAGTGAATGCTGTTAGAGTCAACCTTTCTAACTTCTTCGAAGAGCAAGGACTGCAGAAGCTCATGCATTCAAACGTCGGCATCGAAGTGGCAACAGGTAATTGAACGCAACGAGAAGGTCAGCGCCCGCAGCAAGCAACACATCCTCCATGAGTGGCATATGCGCTGTAAATAACGTCAAGAATAAACAGACGTCAAGTTCCAAATAAAAAAAAAGGAGTCACAGGCAAAAAGGGGATGAGCACCAGCGGGTGTAAAAGCTCTACAGAGGCCTTATGAAATTCGATATAAACCAAGAGCCCTTTTCCACTGCAGCCACAGATAAGTGAAGTAAGGAAAGTGAACGTGTATGCGCTTCTCATACACCACTTCCTTTCCTAAGCAAACCAGCGTGTGCCGAAAAAGGTAGGAACAGATTTGCGAGCATCGCCCCACCGCGGTGGTCAAGTGACTAAGGTACTCGGCTGCTGATCCGCGGGTTGCGGGATCGACTCCTGA
Source organism: Rhipicephalus annulatus (assembly GCA_013436015.1). NCBI lineage: Eukaryota > Metazoa > Arthropoda > Arachnida > Ixodida > Ixodidae > Rhipicephalus > Rhipicephalus annulatus. The sequence goes on along the minus strand of WOVY01000410.1, from coordinate 451,228 downwards.
CTTCAGCGGCTGCATAGAAATGTTGTAGGCCCGTGTGCTCATATTTGGGCGCACGTTGAAGAACCCCAGGTGGTCGAATATTCCGGAGCCCTCCACTACGGCGTCTCTCATAAACATATGGTGGTTTCAGGACGTTAAACCCCGCATATCAAATCAATCAGATTTGCGAGCATCGTACGCGCGTCAAGGCGACATGGCCGGGCAGCAAGGAAACAAAGCGGTGCCTGTCTCTAAGATTAGTAATTTCAAGAGAATTAACGCCGGCGTGCTATACACTGTCAGAGAGTTTGCCTTGCGCAAAGTTGAATCAATAGGCGCCAGTCTACACCCGATGTGTGTGCGAAAACATCGCTTACGCAAGTCTGGCGCGAACGCGAGTTACGTAGTCATCGCGTTGCGCAGCATGCATCGACACAGCTTCAAGTAATCTATGCTACTCTCTGTTATCGATGAACTGGCTAGTGTAACGCATGCCCAGAGAGCGTCTGATGCGCCAAAGTTGTTCAACCCTATACAGCGTCAATTCTAAACCGGGCATCAATCAGCCGGCTCGATGTTATTCCGCAATTTTGTTCCGACATTATTTAATTCTTCTAAGTTTTACCATCTACAGAGGTAATCACGTTCTTCTTACTGAGTTTACCGCTGAGAAAAAATAAACCATGACCTAAATTTCCTATTTAGTTTCCTGTCAAACATTTGAGTACACATTCGTACATTCGTTCTGGCGCATGAATGCAATAACAAATAAAAAGAAAAACAAAACAAAACTTACATTGAATCAGTAAAAAAAAAGCCGAACAACACCAACACCACCAACAGTTAATATTATATTATTATTATTATTATTATTATTATTATTATTATTATTATTATTATTATTATTATTATTATTATTATTATTATTATTATTATTATTAACAAGTGCAGTATCGTCTCGTTTTCAAGATGCCATATCATTCTTAAATATGAGGACAAGAATTGTGCTAATATACCGTAGGGAAACTTGGATGGCATATCCCAGACTTCCCATTTAAAATGCAAAGTATTCCTTAGCGAACTTCGGTGGCTTTGAGCGTATCTATCTATCTATCTATCTATCTATCTATCTATCTATCTATCTATCTATCTATCTATCTATCTATCTATCTATCTATCTATCTATCTATCTATCTATCTATCTATCTATCTATCTATCTATCTATCTATCTATCTATCTATCTATCTATTAGCTCTCCTGGCCGTTTCAATAACGGTATCGATACCGAAATTGGTATGGCATAACATAACTGTATCACGAGCATAAGTGACTAGTTGTGACATGAAAATCATGACATGTATGCCATCAATGTCATGATTTACATGTCATGGTCTTGCTGCTCTTGTGCCCCGCCGCGGTGGTCTAGTGGCTAAGGTACTCGGCTGCTGACCCGCAGGTCGCGGGTTCGATTCCCGGATGCGGCGGCTGCATTTCCGATGGAGGCGGAAATGTTGTAGGCCCGTGTACTCAGATTTGGGTGCACGTTAAAGAACCCCAGGTGGTCAAAACTTCCGGAGCCCTCCACTACGGCGTCTCTCATAATCAAATGGTGGTTTTGGGACGTTAAACCCCACAAATCAATCAATCATTGCTGCTCTTGTGGTGGTTTAGCCCACATGATATATTGCAAACCTGGTATGGTGTGACATGACTGCATGGCGAACATAAGTGACAAACCCTAACGTGGAATTTATAACATGTGTGTCATGTAAGTCATGGCTACACGCCACGTTCATGCAGCGCTCGCGGTCTTTTCGCTAGCTTCACATATACCCAATTTGGTGTTACGTGACGTCAATGAATAATGTAGGTAAATGACTCAACCAAGCATAATGATCATGGCATACATAAAATGTAAGAAGATGACAACACACCACGCTCACGAAGCGCTCGCGGCCGTTTGGCCAGCTTCACATATACGAAATTGGGTGTTACTCGACGTGAATGGATGACGAAGGTATAGTGCAAACATGATAATCATGACATGCGTGTTACAAAAACATGGCTGTTTCACTAGCTTCACATATAACAAGTTTGGTATCCTGACGTAAATAGACGACTAAAATAAATTACAGGTTCAAACATGATAATGACATGGGAGTCATGGACGGCATAATTTACGTCTGCCTCGTAACGTTGTGCTGGTTTTAAAGTGACACATCAACCTTCCTCATTGGTGTTTTGCATATCATTGATTGCCACTGCACGTGGCATCTGCCAACTTATTATTTTTTATTATTTGAAGCAGTTAATAGAGAATACTGCTTTCCTAGAGGTATCAATTGCAAATATTTGCCGCTAAACATCATTGAAACTCAGCTTAAAAAGTATTATTCGTGGTTTCTGCGAAACTTAATTTGAAGGTCGGAGCACTTTAGAAGGACCAGGCTGCTGTACGCTGTCGTCGTCGCTTGGCGTAGCGCACTTAGCTTTAGCATAATGAGCGCGCACACGCACTAAAAACAAGTCTTGTTCCGCGTTATGTTCGAACACCTTGATGACAGCTTTATTGCAAACCTTCTTCTTGTTGTCCTTTGAGTGCCTTGGTGATCTATTAGCGCAGGCAAAATTGCATATAGCATATCCAACTGTAGCATAATGAGCGCGCACACGCACCGCGTTATGTTCGAGCACCTTGATGACGGTTTTCATGTAAGTCTTGTTTCTTCGAGCGCCTTGGTGATCATATAAGCAGGCAAAATTACATATAGCAGATCCAACTGTAGAATATTGAGAGCGCGCTCGTGACAAAGAGAAGTCTTCTGATTCTCGTTCTCCGAGCGCCGCGCCTTCTTCATTATATAAAGTTAGGACATTGCTTCTATTGCTGTGGGAAACACGTATGATAATACAAACAGGAAGCAAGCGAGAAATAGAAAAAGAGACAAAGAAAGGAATAAAACTAGAAAGAACGACAGAAATAAATATAAAGAAAAACACAGCAAGAACTGCAAAAGAGAAAAAAAAACAACATGGTTGGTCCCTTCATCATAGGAATCGGCATATTACAAAAGAAAGTGTACTTAGAAAAGTATTTGAACATTTGCTTCACGTTGAGCAGAGCTTGCTCAATATATGTTATTGTTTGGCAGCTATAGCACCATTAAGCGTGGATGCACCGACCTGGACGCTCGGGGATGAATCACCATCCCGGCTATTCACATCCATAATCAATGATTAAAAATCATTTGTCTGTAATAGCTAAAGGTGAGCGTAATCACAGAATGCGGTGTGACAGCCAGAGGAGCGTTGCCGATTCGACCCAAAGCTTGAGCTAAGGTCGCCTACCGGTGACATGTAAAGAGATATTCAATACCACAGCCGCACTAGAGACAAATTCGAAGCGCTTCGTGTGTCTTCTTCAGCCAGCCCGAAATTCTTCTCGAAGCGGAAAACGCTATTACAGCCAGACGAGATAGGCGCAGCGCGCATCACACAGCTATTCGGATATATATGAGTGCTATGAGTGAGGCCGACGCTTAGGCTCATGTCACCGTCAAGTTGTCCGTTGAGGCGTCGCGAAAAATTTTACTTCACTTCACCATCATGATGCACTACTTCACTTAACCGCTGCAGGACGCCGACAACACCGCGGTGAACAAGAGCACTGCGAGAGTAAAGTAGTAGATATAAAAGGTGCACTTCTAAAACCACATTAGCATGGGTCTTCGGCACTATGGGTAGTGTGTCCGGCTTTTCTTGTCGTCGATCTTGACGCCATGGGTTCGACTCCCATCGCAGAATTTTTTTTTCGGATCTGTCTGATCTGATCTGATCGTGTCTCTTGCAATTTGTTATTTGTCCCGTTCATATTGTTACAATGCCCAGAAATTACAAGCGTATTGCACGCGTTGCTGTCTACAACACGGTGCGTCATGTAAACACCGTTTACGGTTTTACTCTTTCTAATTGAGCCCATGTGTTCAGTTTTCGTAAATATATATAAAAAAACAAAAACAACAGGCCTGCATGGAAGGCGCAGCACAGTCACAGCGAAAGCTAGAAGAGTGGCCTTTCAGAGCCCTTTCTAAACACTCGCTTGGTAATTGCTGCAAGCACACTTGCTTGATGACCACTACGGCACTCATAATAAAATCTTTAGGGTAGTAGGCCGGCAGTCGATATGCTATTTTTCGTCATTCTTCTGAGAAACGTGGTATCCGCATACTATTGCGAGGAATTCTGTGTCAATTGTTCATGCAGTGGCTGACGACGACAAAGAATTATGGCTGAAGTGGGCATGCGCCACAGTTAATACGGAAACAAGAACAAGAATGGGTTGGAACATTGGACGACCCACTCGTTACGCTATTCGCATTGTGCGACGACTCGTTGTTCTTTCGCTGTTTTAAAACGCTTCACAAATCGTATTAACGCGATTGATTTCCCGACATCAAGCCTGCCTAAGGCAAGTTTGCCAACAAGTCCTGAAAATTGGCATGGCTCAGTGGTAGAATACTGGGCTGTGCCCAGTGGACCCGGTTTCAAGCTGCACTGTGTCAATAGAACTAGGTTCATTTCTGAGTTCGCGCGATGTCGTTACGGACACTAGCGGCGGTAGCGGCGGATAACTACGGCGCTGCGCCAGACCCAGTTGTGATCTAATAACAGCTTTCACTGTAAAAAAATGGTAAATCCCACGTTCTGTGGGAATCGATGATATGCGAAGCACGAATGGGGAAAGTTCAATTGCCATTTTATAATCGGAACAACTTTACGAGAAGGACGTAAATTATGCCATACATGACTTTCATTTCACGATTGTCATGTCTGCGCCTAGCATTTGGGCTCATCGTTCATTAACGTCGCGTAATACCAAATTTGATATATCTGAAGCTAGTGAAATGCCCACGAGCACACTCTGAGCGTAGCATGTAGTTGTGTTTTACATGACACGCATGTCATGATTATCACGTTTGCGCGTGTCATTTGTCTTCGTCGTCCATTTGCGTAAATTAATAAGAAATGTGGTAAATGAAAAGCTAACGAAACGGTCGCGAGTGCATCATGAGTATGGGATGTAGTCACGTTGTTACATGACATGCATTTATTGATTATCATGTTTGCACGAGTCATATACCTTGATCATCCTTTCACGTAACATATTACCAAATTTGTTGTCTGTGAATCTAGCGAAACGACCGCAAGGGCATCATGAGCATGGCATGTAGTCATGCTCTTACATAACAAGCATGGGATGATTATTATGTTTGCACCAGTCATAAACCTTCTTTATCCTTTCACGTCACGTAATACCAAATTTGCTTTAAGTGAAGCTAGCGAAATGGCCGCGAGCGCATCATGAGTGTGGCATCTAGTGATGATGTTATATGACATGCATCATGATTTCCACATGATGGCTCGTCACTTATGTTCGCTATGCAGTCATGTCGTACCATACAGCTTTCGCAATATGTCACGTGAATGAAACCACCACGGGAGCAGCAAGATCTTGACATGTAAACCATTGATTGATGATTAATTGATATGCGGGGTTCAACGTCCCAAAACCACCATATAATTATGAGAGACGCCGTAGTGTGAGGCTCCGGAAATTTCGACCACCTGCGGTTCTTTAACGTGCACCCAAATCTGAGAACACGGGCCTACAACATTTCCGCCTCCATCGGAAATGCAGCCACCGCAGCCGGGATTCGATCCCGCGACCTGCGGGAACAAGTAAACCACAAAATTCATGACATACATATGACGATTTTCATGTTATATCTAGTCACTTATGCTCGTCATACAGTCATAATATGCCCCACCATATTTTGCATAGATCCCATAATTCAAACGGCCAGGAGAGCTTAAAGTTGTAGGCGGATAGATAGATAGATAGATAGATAGATAGATAGATAGATAGATAGATAGATAGATAGATAGATAGATAGATAGATAGATAGATATGGTAAAACTCGCCGAAGTTTGGTAAGAAATGCTTCGCATTGAAAAATAATAAATCGCTCTGCCGCGGTGATCTAGTGGCATAGGCACTCGGATGCGGACCCGCAGGTCGCGGAATCAAATCCCGGATGCGGCGTCGGCATTTCCGATGAAGGCGGTAATGTTGTAGGCCCGTGTGCTCAGATTTGGGTGCACGTTAAACAACCCCAGGTGGTCAAAATTTCTGGAGCCCTCCAGTATGGCGTCTCTCATAATCATACGGTGGTTTTGGGACGTTAAACTCCACATATAATTCATTCAGAATATCGTAGTTTTGCTGCAAAGGCAACGCAATAAACGCGATAACAACAAATTGCAATGTTATACTAAGTAACGCTGAAAGGTACCTCATCTCGTGCAACTCAACAAAATGCATATTTGGTAAGATACTTCTGCTCCAAGTACCAAAACAGTTTTCGTGCTTACAGTAGTTTAAACGCAAAATATGCGTTAGGAACACGGCAAGATTGCGAGCTGGCCATCTCCTGTTGTCCGCGAGGATGACGCGTGCGCCAGTACGATACAACGCTCATTTGCAAGCTGGTTTGCTCATTCGAATGTAGAGAGCACCACAACACCGCGGACGTCCCGTTAGCAGGGCCGCCTTTCTGCCGTGGCCTTCTGCAGCACTGGCTGCTCAACAACCGCTCCCGTCATCTTCTCGGCGTGCCCGCAGCGTCTCCCAGCACGAGAGTAAAAGGAGAACATATGCTATGGGGACGCCGAGTGGACGACGCGGATTTTCAGCCGTGCTGCAAAAGGCCACGACAAAAATGCGGCTAAGGTATAAAAGTCAACACGGTGGCTTTTGTGGGTGCAGTTTCCTTCCTCTTCGATCTTATTATGGTGTCCACCTTCGCTGTGTGGCCCTCAAGTTCGCAACGAACGCATGTATTTGCTTTGTAATTGCGCCCTGAAGTTTTGAGAGCAATGTGTTCGTTGGTATATTGCAGCGCTTTCTAGACTCATTATCAAGCTCTCGTAGACGAGACTTGGAAGTCATAGCTAAATAAACAGAGATAATCTCCATAATAAAGATAGCACACACGTGATGTCTTGTCTCCAGCGTGAGATGACATGAAGCGTTAGCTTATTTCACCATTTCTCCAATTCACGACAGTGGGCGAGTAGAAAGCGTGAGTTTGTATCAAGGTGGGCAGTCACGTCTGCATGGGTGCTGCCATCTTGACTTCTAAACCCAGCTATCAGCACTCACTGCCATCGTTTTGCTATAAATCACACTAGATCTTATTCTGACACGCAGGATTATTATCATTGCCATCATTTCACTGCTGACGAAGTCACGCTGAACTGCTATTTCTTTATAAACTAGCTCATGGTATGATATCCAGCCCTTTACTTCTCAGTAGTGTAAATTTTCGGATTCCGCTTGAGGTAACCAGAGAAAGTTGACCATTACATGTAGCTGCCAACTTCTTTCAACACTGGACTGTTAACAGAATACAAAGTCTGCATAATGTTAGCTTTGATGATCTTGATGTTTATCACAGTCCACTGTTATTGTTTCATCTCAGTTCTCCACTGTCGTAACATGTTGTGACGCAATGTACAGATTCTTCGCCTTTTCGTCTTTTAGGATGGTTCGTACATACTTGTATATGTTCTTCTTTATTTTTTACTCCTATTCGATGATTTTTGTCTTCTCTTTTATTCTTTCCATATTGTACTTATTTCTTTTTGTCCGTGTGTTTACAGTCTTTATTTGATTATTTGAAGAATGTCTGTATTGTATGGCTTATTTATATTGTTTTATATTTGTGTGCGCCTGCACTAAGACCTCATGGTTGTTCTAGGGCGAGTTAAATAAATCATTAAATCTTTGAATATTATTAACATTGACCATTGTTCACCATTATTATTGGAGTGCGTACGTCTAACTTGCAGATCATGCATTAAATGTGGGAGCCCGTACTTACAAAAAACATTTTACGCTAAGAATGTTAGTATGACAAGTTTTTAGGCCGTCATTATTCTAGACACATCATCAGCGACTTCATCCAGTCAATGACAAAATAGCTTAAGAACTAGGTTTGGTAATATGGGTTCTCAACTTTTATTCTACATTGATGACAGATACCTCCAACTGACTGGTTCCAGGCCCGTGTGCTCAGATTTGGGTGCACGTTAAAGAACCCCAGGTGGTCGAAATTTCCGGAGCCCTCCACTACGGTGTCTCTCATAATCATGAAGTGGTTTTGGGACGTTAAACCCTACATATCAATCAAATCAACTGACTGATTCTGTGGAGCGATCCTTTCACTGGCGTTTCGTAAACATGATTGATTACTGTCGGCGACACTCTATCCCGTTTTCATGTGACGCAATATAAGGCTCGATGTCCCCGCTGTTGATAGAGAAGGCAACTTTCGTTCACGTCATGGCTTTATTCCTGCCCCTTTCGTGAACTGACCAACCGGAGAAACAATGACTGTCGCCGGAAGTTTGCTCGCTCCCAAGTTTATTTCATCACCTCCTGTTATCTTAGCTAGTAGCTGAGCGCGTAAAGCGATATTTGCCGTAAATGATCCAAAAAAGCTACCAGGACGTATTCGCTTTTATCCTCAGCTGTTATTTATCTTGTGCTATTTACATACCGTAATGTATACAGGATCCTTGCATTGATTAACCTATTTTGCTGCGCCCATATCAGCATGCTGTGCGTCACTGAGTCCTCATGTTTTAGGCTCTTTGATATCTGGTCATTTGTGGTCATAATCAATCATTGCTCTTTTGGCAACATATCTCTTCTCTTAACTCCCGAAACCCATCGCAGCAGTTTCTTAGAAACTTCATGATTTAGCAAAAGACTTTTTGTATGTAACGTACCAGGTCCAAAGTATATATAAAATGCTCATCCTTCGTAATCAGGAGGTAATCCATCGCAGTGCGCAGTTTATTCATTTACTTTACTTTGGTACATCTGATGAAAGAGGATACCCTTTAAATATGAAGGCTGTGGTAAAATAATCACAAATACGACTACTCATTCGAGGAAAAAAAACTAGTTATGAAGTTCATTTTACAGTCGTCAACCGTAATCTAGGTTTGGCTACCTACTCTAAGTAATTTTAAGGCGTATAGTAACCATACATCTTTGGCAGAGGCTTCATATCTTGCTTTACTTCTTGAACTTTTGCAGGTCACACCATTTCTCCCCATATTCGATCATTTAATAGAGATCCCGCGTCATGTGCCTTTTGATGTCGACAAAAATTTTTTGTCCTTTTGTAATGAAAGAGGCAAGATAGAAATCGGGGTTAGGCTCTGCTAACGGAGTCACATAATACGTACAGAGTCCATCGCGCCTTGCACCCCATCCAAGGTTTCCTCGACTAGCCATCGTTTGTCATCAATAATATTCATATAAGGGCAGTCGAAGTAGTACCGCCAACTTTAACCATCTACACTAGCTGAAACGCTACTTTTGCCAATGAAAGATACCATTGATCTTCCCTTCTGCATTGTCAACACATCAAATCACACGTGACATAGATCATAGATACCCTATAGCGGAGCTTAATGAAAAACTTAAAAAAAAACCAAAAAAAGAATGTTCTGAATCTAATTATTTGCCGGTGATCGAATCAACCGGCGAAATCCTGACCCCAGAATTTTCTGCATTGATTGTTGCTTCGTCAAGAATGAATGCATGTGCTCCAAGTTTTCTATGAGAAATTTAGGGAGAAAGTCTATATTGTGGTTGCTAGAAGTAGGAAAAGAAACAGTACATCTGGTACAATTCACTGGAAAACTACTTACCACCCGGTAAAAAGAGGCTTATTATGTCGGCAGCGAGCCTTGCAAAGAAAACGGCGTCCTGTACGAACACACCCATTTGTTCATTATGCATATCTGTACAGGAGCCACCCACAGATGCCCGTATACTAATGTTTCGTTAGCTTACATTGCACGGAGCTCCAAGAATCGCACAATAATCGTTAACATATACCTTCTCTCAAAGCTATAGAAATAAAAAAGGCCAACAAGGCTTCGTTATACAAGAGCATCGCGCATAATTTATAAAAGCGCTTGCACACGAAAACAATTCACAACACATTTATTCTTGTAACATGATTATGATTCACTTATTATGAGACTGCTAATTGAGTGGTATTCTCCTATCAGGTGTTTTATCCTAATATTTCTGCGAGATCTGGCTACAAACGCGTATTGTCCCGATATTTCACTGTCGTGTTGTAGCATTGCTGTGCTTCTGAGGCCAGACTGCGTTCTTGGATGAAGGATGCGCAAAATTGTTGCGTCTTATTGTTCCACCGAACACATGTGTCAATATCAGTAATTCTATATGATTTGTCATCCCTTCAACTTTCACGGCTGTTCACATGACTGTAAGTTGTGCTGATGAGGTCACATCGCATGTTCACAAGTTCACAAAGCGATAAAGTTCGAAAATCTGGCCTTGTACGTTTCAGTCAAAATTGTCTGCTTTAATATTTTATTCGTCATTGATTGTTTGAACCCTTACACCCCACCATCCTTTTTTTTTGTATACCTGCAACAAACCACCTCCAGTGTTTCTTCGCGCACAGACTTCATTTATGCAGGTATTTGAGCTTTCAATAATCTTGATGATTAAAGCATCTCTGGTATACGCCTAACGAGAGCTTTCCTTATTCAGAAACAAAAGTGGGAGGATGGACGGCGGGCGGGGGGGCTTACATAACACCACATTGCGGTGCTTGTATGGCTGCACGATAGAATGCGACAGTGCGGGCGCATTGTTGAATATGCATATGCCCGCGCTTTCCTCATCGTGTTGTTCTTTAGTGTGACCCCTGTTTTGAAAAGAGTTCTGCAGCTGACTATCAATGTAACTGAACACAGCATTAGACAGAATTCGACATGCAGACTGCAGATTTTTGTAGACATTTTCTTCTCTACAGGTGGAATATCTGCACCACCGAAAGAAGCATCGTGTCTGCTTAGTTATATATTACAGGATACATGGGATTTCCTGTATACGAGAACTGTGTAAGAGCATGCTCATACTAGCGGATAATCTCGAGGCATATTTACTGCTTTTGTCTATATTGTGTTGTTATATTCAGGAAAAGAGCTACGTCAGGAAAAGTTTGAACAATATTAATTAAACGGGTTTTCTACCAAACGATATTGCGCGTGATCACCCGGATGAATACAACTGCGTTGCGAGAGACACGTGCACCACCGAGACAGCACTCCGTTGTCCGTAAATTGTACTTCAGACCAATGTGTCCTGGTAGGAGCCCTTTTACGCTTTCAGAAATGCAGTTGGTCAGTGTGAATTGCTAAATCGAGCTTCAAGAACTTGGAAGTACGGAGCAATGACCGCTGTAGGAATGGCAACACTCCAACTAGATACTCTGGTGGTCGAGACATATAATAAATAGTTCGGGGCTATACACATAGTACCAGATCATTCTCTCAAGTAATTTCCGACGTCAAATAATTTCCTACGTTAATAGGGCATACCAAATGGCGGCCACAGCATAAGTGTGCGCTGAATGTTTCTTTTGTTCACTGGCTTAGCGTGGTACTCTACAGAACGTAAGGGTGACTAGTTTGAATTGGAGGCAGAGCCTGAGTTCGGTTTCTTGGCTGGGAGTAGAAAATGATGGTAGAGTTGCTGACGTCACGCAACCATGCGTGACGTCACGCAACCATGCGTGGGCCATCTCTGGCGAGTGTACAGGGCTTGGGTGTCAGCTGCAGGCTACGGCTACCTGGAATAACGTAGCCACTAACCTCTCGGCGAAAAACAAAACGCGCCTGGTCGTACAATAAAGTATAATTCTCTCTCTCTGCTAAATATTTTTGTTAAAGAGAGAGATGAGATACGAAATGCAGAGAGAATGAAGGAAAACATCAAAACAAAAGACGAATGTTCAGTTTGATACCTGTACTTTAGCGAGATCCCTCCTCCCCACGAGCACACGCAAAGAGAGAGAGAGAGAGAGAGAAAGGCGAGAGGGAAAAGATATGCCCCCAGCAAGCCTGTATTGTTTCCTTTTCTTGTCTCGTAATATATAGGCAGGTTTGTGGCCATCAGTATTACTTAGTTCTATCGCGTGCGATCTCAAGCACGCTCCAGTTACTGATACGCAAGGCCGTGCAAGTAGGCGGGCGAAGTTACTTTTTTTGTTATATCTCTGTCCATCCGCGAATGAGTAAGGAGGATTAGAGCAGGTAGCCAATAAGAAATATCGCTCTTGCAACGGGAAACTTGGCAACTATAAAATAGCGCATGTGCAATAAAGGAAAAAAAAAGAGGGCCAACGCGATAAGACAGTGGGAAAAACAGAATGAAAGGTGTTTGCTTTTTATCTTCCTGTTTTGAAAATTTGTTCGTGTGCATATTGAGCACTCATGTAATTCATGTAACCTACTCTGCGAAAATCCATAGTAAGGATTGCAGTATTCATAAATAAATAAATAAATAAATAAATAAATAAATAAATAAATAAATAAATAAATAAATAATAAGCATGTTGCGTCTTCGAGCTGACGAGTGTCCGGGTCCTGGAAGGCGTCCCTTGTGCAAGGGGCCATTGTTTGGGGGCAGAAGTGTGGTCCGACTGCACTATCGAACTAATTCTCGCGTACGGGGCTCAGACAGTGCTGCCTCTGCGTGCGACCGAAATGACAGGGTACGCAATTGAAAAACGATCTGCGCACACACAAACGCACACATACACGCATGGACCTACTTGCACCCACGCCCGCACACACGCACGCATACTTGCGCGAAGAGCGGGGACCAATTTGGTCGGGAGACCACAAGGTGGGCGCGCGATCACGCTGGCCGATCGTTCCTCTCCAGCGGCTGACACGAAAGCAGCAGTACAAAAGCTGAGCGTCATAGAAATATCTAACACGCTCAAGCGAAATGCCTAAACTGCGTAGAACGCTGCATTGTACGTATTTGCGAGAATATATTGTTCCTCTCTGTGAACATTTCAGTAGAACGTATATAAAGCGTCTGGGAAGAACTCCAACGGCTTTGTTACAACTAGGAAAACAGTGCAGGTGTAACACCACCTCCACTACCTGCACTGATATTTTATTGCAAGCACTGTAGGTTGCCATAGAGTTGATGCCCAACAACATACAATATTTTTCTGAAATACAAATATGAGCTCTGATATACACATCCACGAAAACGGATCGTATACGACAATCTACGACCACCCTGTTTAACCTAATGAACACCACTAGCCAAAACTGAACCTCTGGTTTCAGGACTATATGCGGCGGGATACGTTTAATGCACTTAAGTTATCACCTATCTGAATGAATAGCATCGAATCTATTACATGCTTTTGAGCAAAAGTTAAAATCTGTCTTCCCTTTTTTTTCGTTCAATCGCTGTCGAAAAAACTTCGCCTTCTTTCCTGAAGGTATCCATATGAGCAAGAAAAACAAGAAAAAAAGACGACTACAATTTAAGTGCGCGAACGTTGAGAGGCTTGTTTATGCACAGCTTAGCCTAATTGGTTTGATTGATTGATTGATATGTGGGGTTTAACGTCCCAAAACCACTATATGATTATGAGAGACGCCGTAGTGGAGGGCTCCGGAAATTTAGACCACCTGGGGTTCTTTAACGAGCACCCAAATCTGAGCACACGGGCCTACAACATTTCCGTCTCCATCGGAAATGCAGCCGCCGCAGCCGGGATCCGAACCCGCGTCTTGCGGGTCAGCAGCCGAGTACCTTAGCCACTAGACCACCGCGGCGGGGCGGCCTAATTGGTTTAAGGAACACGTGATTTCTCCGAACATTTTCGATTACTCCGAAATTCATGGCTTCGAGCAGCTCATCTAATATATATATATATATATATATATATATATATATATATATATATATATATATATATATATATATATATATATATATTATTGTGTGTTAGATCTCATAAATGTGTCATACACGAAAACACGAGTCCTTACACTGCTCTCCCTAATTCAGTAAAGGGACACTAAAGTCAACTAATAAATCGACGTTGGTTGTTGAAATGGCGGTCCGCAAACATTGTAGTTTTGTTACTTTTGTGCCAAGAAATGGCGTATTTTGAAATAAAAACACGTTTTAGTGGTCCGCATCGGGTTAGCGCACTTCAATTTACCCGCCTCAAGAGGCGGACCGACAGGACCGACTCACGTCACTGTTGCCGGGCACAACGTTGCCCGGCTTCACTGCGCTAGTAGCAGCAGACCGAAAGCAGTGGGAGCAACAGCAGCAACAACGGCCATTGATCGATTTCCCGCCATTGGCTTCGAGATAGCAGACGTCTTTTGGTTCAACTTTGCCCCACTAGATGGCAGCACCTGTTCAGTGTAACTACGGGAAAATTGAATTTTCGAGCCACTCACACTTTTCCCCATAGTAACGTCTAGCAGTTATTTTTTCCATGATTCAAACAGAAACTAACAATCAGTATTATATTGCATCACTTATTGAACAGACGGTTCTTTATTTAGGGCAGCTGGATCGATTGCTAGTGATTCATTGTAAGTGGTCCTTCTGATGTCACCGGGATCATTTTGAGAATGTCCTACTGCGGCGCATATGTTCTTGTGCATTTACCTTACTTTCTCAATGACTGGGGCACTGTTGTTAATAACATTGTCGTGTTAGATGTTGTCATACGTTGAGCTTTCAATCTGACGTAAATTGTTGTTTGACTTTAGTCTCCCTTTAACGAGGGTCTCGTACTGGCAGAGTTGGTGCCTTTAGGTTGTATACGAAGGACTATTGATCTGCTGCCGGCTCGTAATAAGTTCACGTGCTACGTGACGCTAAACAGGCTCATACAAAATGCACCACTCTCGCCGTCATGGCTACTGGTGACGCTGACTGACACTCCCACGTTTAAACTCACATATATACCCAATAAAGTGGCTGGGGGGATAGCCGCCGTGGTAGCTCAGTGGTAAAGCATCGAACGCGTTATTCGTAGGTCGCAGGTTTGGTTCCGGCCCCGGCAAGTTATCTTTTCACTCACCGTTCTTTCTTCGCATTTACATTAGAATTCGGTCTAATAACTACTCCTATACTTTTCTTGGCTATATTGTTTGTTATATCTCATAAATATTGGGTCAAAGATGGAAAAACAAGCCCTTAAGTAAACACTTCTTTCTCTATTATATATATATATATATATATATATATATATATATATATATATATATATATATATATATATATATATATCGAATACGTGGGTGCGTGTGCGACATTGTGGGTGAGGTGGTGCAAGGTGCATACAGTTTCGGTGTTTCTCTCAAAAATATTTTCTGATTGCTTTAGTCGCCGTGCTCATCGCGGTCTACGGCTTATTTGCATCGCTTTTAAAATGCCCGATATTAGGACCGACGTGGCCAAGTGTGTGTTCGCGTGAGCATTTGCGCATCGGGATCAATTCCGAAACCTGCGCGTTTATATCGATGCGCCAATGGCGTACGCAGGCTGATCTGCTTGGCGACATTTCAAGCTTCCCCGAATATGCCTGTATCACATTTGAAGAGAACAGAAGTGTGTTTGACGTTCTTCGCTATGCTATGCTTGCTTTCTTTCTTTAGGCATTGAAGCGCGTGATCCAAAACCTACGCATTTTTTTCTTTTTTTTTCTGTCTATAATGAGAGCAGTAATGAGCAGATAGATGGATAAGGAAACGCGAAGTGGCCTCAGTTTTTTAACTCATGTGCTTCTAGTAGCTGCAGATTTAGAATCAGGCGTAAGTGATGCCGACAGACAGTAGCGAGGAAAACATGAATGTGGAGCCAAAGGAGTGGTTGGAAAGAAGAGAAGCAAGTACATCGAAAACAGCGATCCGAGACCCAGATGACGGATGAGTGTGCCGTCGGCCGCTTGCCACGAAAGCGCTAAAGCACGCGTTATGTAGAGACAGCACCGGGCTGCATTGCGGACACGTCACCGCATTTTTCGTTCGCGTTAGTCGAGGCTCGATGAGATACGTAAGTGGCGCGTCATGTTATGGGGACGAAAGAATGCAACGACGGGGGCGTGTGTGCTCGTTTATACTCAGTTCCATGCTTAAAGGGACACTAAAGGCAACTATTAGGTCGACTTTGATTGTTGAAACAGCGGTTCAGAAACCTTGTATTGTTACGTTTGTGCCAAGGAAGTGCTTATAACATCATGTTTTAGTGGTCTTCATCGTGTTAGCGCACTTCAAATTACCCGCCTCAACAAAACATCTGACGTCATTGTTGACGTGCACATTGCTGCCCGGCTTTACTGCATGGCCACCAACACTAGTAGCAGCAGAGGGAAAGTACCGGGAGTCGCAGCAGCAACAACGGCCATTGAAGAATTTTTAGCCATAGCCTTCAAGATCGCAGGCATGGTTGGTTCAACTGAACCTCGCTAGGTAGCAAGACCTGTTCATTTTAACCGGTCGAACCACTCGCGATATTCCCCATAGTAATAGCTGGCGGTTCTTTTTTTTCCATTAATCAAAGAGAAACGAACGCGCAGCATTTCATTATGTCTCTTGATTCACGAAAGGTTCTTTATTTAGTGCAGCTTGATCATTTACTAGTGATTAATTGTAGGCGGTGTGTCTGACGTCATCGGGATCATTTTGCGACCGTCCTACTATGGCACATTTGTTCTCATGCATTTACCTTGATTTCTCGGTAAGTAGGGCACTGCTGTTGATAAAATTGTCGTTTTAGACGTCATACAATGAGCTTTCACTGGAATGTATAGTGTAATTTGTCTTTAATTGATAGATCATCATCATCATCCTCCTCAGCCTGACTACGTCCACTGCAGGACAAAGGCCTCTCCCATGTTCCGCCAGTCAACTTAGTCCTGTGCTTGCTACTGTCAATTTGTACCCGCAAACTTCTTAATCTCATCTGCCCACCTAACCTTCTGTCTCCCTCTAACCAACTTGCCTTCTCTAGGAATCCAGTTAGTTACCCTTAATGACCAGTGGTTATTCTGTCTACGTGCTACATGCCCGGCCAATGTCCATTTCCTCTGATTGATTTCAACTATTTTATGCTTAACCCCGGTGTGTTTCCTAATCCAGTCCGCTTTCTTCTTGTCTCTTGAGGTTATACCTACCATTTCCTTTTGCATTTCTCGCTGCGTCGTCCTCAATTTAAGCTCAACCCTCTTTGTGAGTCTCCAGGTTTCTGCTCCGTAGCTAAGTCCCGGCAAGCTGCAGGTGTTATATACCTTTCTCTTGAGGGATAGTGGCAATCTACGTGTCATGATTGGAGAGTGCTTGCGAAATGTGCTCCATCCCGTTATTGTTCTTTTAGTTATTTCAGTCTCGTGGTTAATATCCAATGGTTATTGCCTATACTAAGTAGACATAGTCTTTTATTTAATTACTTGATTGATATGCGTTGTTTAACGTCCCAAAACCACCATATGATTATGAGAGACGCCGTAGTGGAGGGCTCTGGAAATTTTGACCACGTGGGGTTCTTTAACGTGCACCCAAATCTGAGCACTCGCGCCTACAACATTTCCGCCTCCATCAGAAATGCAGCCGCCGCTACCGGGATTCGATCCCGTGACCTGCTGGTAAGCAGCTGAGTACCTTAGCCACTAGACCACCTCTGCAGGGCGGTTATTTGTCTTTTGTGTTCCTTTAAAGTGCCACACAGTCCAATGTATAGCTACTGCGTTCACTTGTCCTGTCAGTGAGAAATTAAAAGTGCAGTGCACCACTTATTCGAACAACTGTAACTGAAACCATAAAAGACTTGAATAAATAATAAACCATCTCTTATAGCACCTCTACACCAACATGTTATCATGGAGAGGGGTTATTATAACGGCTTATATGATCAGCTTTTTTTTTCTGGTCTTGTGAGATGCTTGCAATCAACCACGTCGGGCATGTTTCTGCAAGTTTTTTTGTTTGCGTTTGTAAATAGGTTT
Organism: Rhipicephalus annulatus; assembly: GCA_013436015.1. NCBI lineage: Eukaryota > Metazoa > Arthropoda > Arachnida > Ixodida > Ixodidae > Rhipicephalus > Rhipicephalus annulatus. Next base: position 433,291 of record WOVY01000410.1, on the reverse strand, counting down.
GCACGTACGTCATCTGCCATCTACAGATGGAAGGTGAAAGCACGTAGTTTTTGCAACATTAATGTGTCAACCGGGGCATTGGGATCAAAACAAGGTTACTATATACACCCTCAAAGAGGTGACAAGAAAGCGCAGCATTATTTGACATGCAGGAACAGCGGTACGGCCTCGGCACGCATTTGCGCGGTGTGAAATACCAGGCAACTAGTGACGAGGTTGCAGTCATGCTGCTCGACTCTGATCACGTGCCGCATGGACTATATCTCTGTCGCTCACATCATGTTGCCGAGAGCACATGCGCGTACTTCCCTTTTCCAATATTATCTGGTGTTTATAGCCGCAATACGAGGCTAGACCAAACGCTACTGTGAGCAGTGACGCTAACTAACACTCCTGGTGTTACATTGAGTACACGTACACAATCGCCATAGACAGGTGAGGAAATGGCTGCGGCGGTAACTCAACCTGCAGAGCATTCACCGCACTGAAGATGGGTAGATGGCTCTCATCTACATGCAGCAGGTTTATTTTTAATACTATACTTTTATATCACATTACTGTATCATCTGTATACACTTCAATGATGTACGGTGTTGAATACCCATTAGTATTTCGCTCCGGTATGTATTAGCATAGCGTCTGGAATTTGTGTGTTATCGAGCTCCTCAATTCCTTCTAGCTCTTATGAAGGGAGGCAGCGAATATGCATGGTTTGTAACTTAAGTGAATCAGCTCTAGTGATGAAAGCTCTTTTTAAGATATTTATACGTTCACGCCTAAAAGTAGGGGGAAGGATAACCACGGTAATGATATCATAGATGATATCTGGAAATGGACATGGGCCGGGCATGTAGCGTGTAGGCAGTATAACCACTTGCCCCGCCACGGTGGTCTAGTGGCTAAGGTACTCGGCTGCTGACCCGCAGGTCGTGGGATCAAATCCCGGCTGTGGCGGCTGCATTTCCGATGGAGGCGGAAATGTTGTAGGCCCATGTGCTCAGATTTGGGTGCACGTTAAAGAACCCCAGGTGGTCAAAATTTCCGGAGCCCTCCACTACGGCGTCTCTCATAATCATATGGTGGTGGTTTTGGGACATTAAACCCCACAAATCAATCAATCAATCAGTATAACCACTGGCCATTAAGGACAACTGGATTCCTAGTGAAGGCAAGTGAATTAGGGGGAGACAGAAAGTTATGTGGGCAGATATGATTAAGAAGTTTGTGGGTATGAAGCGGCAGCAGCAAGCACAGGACCGACTTGACTGGCGGAACATGGGAGAGGCCTTTCAGTGGACGTAGTCAGTCTGATGATGACGATGAAAGGATGCTCCAACATTATCAACTGCATGTAGCTCCCTCTTTGATATCTTTATGGGTGCGATGATAAATGAGAATGGACAAAAGCAAAACATTAGGTGACTTAAGCAATACCGTCTATTGTTCTTTATATATGTGGCACACTTGCGCTAACACACGGATGCATATTCTCTGCTAAAACCTCAGGGGTGTGTGTATTGAGGAAACTAAAAACAGTGAATTTTATCAAATTTTTTCTTCAACTACCTGCTGAGCCTTTTAAAATGTTTCGTGTGGCTCTAGTGAGAAAGGTCCTTATTAAAATATTTATACCTTCGCACCTAACAGTGCGGGGGAAGACGGCATGATGTAGAAGGATGGCAGGTAACTTATATAAAGCAGCATACAGGGTGCTCTTTGCACTTTCGTATGGGACCGACCGACAGCGAGGCTAGCACTAAGCGTATTTCATAGCAGCCTCGAACCTTGGCAGCCGGCAGCGCGTAAGAGAAAAACGCTGGTAAGAAGTGTTGCGTGCTTTACAAGAGTGACAACGATGATCAAGAGGTAATTACAAGGATTGAAGAAATCATTCAGTCTTCGTGATCTCTCACACGAGCTGTGTCTTCCACTTCCATAAACGTGGCAGAAGTGTCCTCGCAGCTCGCAACTTTCTTCAGTATTGTGTAGGCCTACTTTTGTCATCCTAACAGTCTCTCCGGTCCAGTGATTGCTTTTTACCGCCCACAACCACCCCCGAACAGATTGTAATGGACGCATTAATGAATGCTATAGAAATGCGCCGCATACAATATGCACAAAAATTGACGGCCGCCTTCTTTCCTACACATCATTAGGACATCATTTTTGCAGTAAAATGGTGGTAAACATAGCATGAAACACGTTATAAAGCAGTTGCGAGAAACGCATGTTCTTTGTAAAAAACAAAAGTAGCATAAACAGAGCTTGAGCATCACAGTCAGTGCTGCGCTAGACTTTACGCAATGCAAGTTACTCGCAGCGGGTTGCTAAATATACTGCAGAGCTTGGAATGGTGCAGTGTTTGAATCGTCACTCTTTGTGTGCGGTGTTGTTTTAATAGTTTCGTTCTACGCTTTCTCCAATAACTACCAGTAAACTCTCGTTATAATCGTATGGTGTACGTATATATAGAAATATTATCTTCTAGCCGGGACGTCTATACTTTACCACAGAGAATGCTTTCAGTGTGCCATGAACTTCTCGACTACCCTTAGGTGTCTCAAAAACCCTTACGACCTTCCATTTTAGAGCTAGCTTTGCCGCATAAAGTGTTCTTGTGTGGCAAAGCTCCTCTGCAGTGGTATGGGAACGGATATTTTTGTTCCTGGTGAAGAACACACAAAAATTTGACAGATCCCAAAAACCTTGGGAATTTACATTATGCGAAGCATGCGGAGGGAAGATTATCGTGTTGTAATGTTATTGAGCAAGGCGTTACGAAATGACGCTAAATTTACGGGAAAGTGTTGTACGCACAGGCATATGTTGAACAGACACGTGTTCTATATAACCAGTTCTTTACAATTGCGCAGTCATGCCAACAGCAACATGAGTATCAGCAACGCGAGAACCGTTAAGCTGATATGTAACACTTGTGCTCGCAACGATGGTAGCCCAGGACCTTGCTACATAAAATAACTTCTGTTGATCGCCCTTAACTACAACTGACGTTAATCCGACGGGATGGCCGTATCAATGGAGTAGATATCTAATGTTTATAAGATTGGAATGCCAGCACTGAAACCACAAAAGCCATTTTATTAAAATTGCATCTGAATAGTGCCTTTTTGTAAAGCAGCCCTAAGACGTGGCGTAGCTTTTGTCGTCGAATACTCGATTGCCACGCAGAATCCTGGGAATCGATTCCTGCTGGGATTCCTGCTGGGTCAACGCTACCGTTGTCACTTTTTTTAACGTGCTCTAGCTTTTTCATTACCATTGTCTGTTATCGCCGTTCCTGGGTAATATAAACTGTCCATCACCTGTGGAGCATAATCGCATACAAGTGGCACATACTCACCCGCGGGTATGTGCCGCTGTCCGACGGATAGTGTTTGACGACGTACGCGATGGGATTGTGATGTTATTCTTGTCATGACCAGCGCGGGCCATATTATTCAAACCATCTTACCTGTCACACTATTTTCGTTTACCCCAATTTAAGAATGTGATCACGACAGCACCAAGACGTAGGCGGCTCGATACATAGATAGATAGATAGATAGATAGATAGATAGATAGATAGATAGATAGATAGATAGATAGATAGATAGATAGATAGATAGATAGATGGATAGATAGATGGATAGATAGATCCAACAAAGGGCTGCAGTACGCAAAAAATGCTTCACATTTAAAATAAATGACACGTGTGGACGAGCTGCGCAAAGGCGTTTTCTAAATATTTGTGAACGTGAAGCACGCAACAGATAGAGAGGCTGGCTATCTTTCATGCGACATGACATGTGCATTTTCCGTATGCCTACGACGCATCTTGCATTCTAATAGTATGAAGAGATGTAGGTCACTTACGTGGTAAAACGTGTTCAGCAAGCTGAGATGTTAAGGACCGGCTCAATACAGCGTAGCAGGCAAACTCGATTGCATTAAACTTGCAGAAATGACGAAGACATGCTAGGAGAAGACAGAAGTATAAAATATGAACCGAGATCTGCGTATGCAAAATTGGTATATTCTGCGTACTCTATACAGAACTTCAGCCAATCGTTGTCTCCTGAGCGAAATATCTAAAAGATGTTTTACTTTCATTTATTTGTTCTTCTGTAAAGTGTTGCTTATGTTCACACTGAATTCGCTGCTGCTCCTGCTTTATTTTCATTGGTTGCTAAGCTAACCAAGGCTACTCACAAAAAAAAGGAAAAAGAAGAAAAAACGCGGCACTTGGCACATAAGTTCTAAGTTCTTAGAATTGAAAATAGTCTTAGAATTCTCGCTCTTTGCATTTGTGAACTGGGCCTGCTCCAGCTTTTGTCTGCAGCAAATGTCAAACCGTAACAAGTGCAATAAAGCCCCGCCGCGGTGGTCTAGTGGCTAAGGTACTCGGCTGCTGACCCGCAGGGCGCGGGTTCGAATCCCGGCTGCGGCGGCTGCATTTTCGATGGAGGCGGAAATGTTGTAGGCCCGTGTGCTCAGATTTGGGTGCACGTTAAAGAACCCCAGGTGGTCTAAATTTCCGGAGCCCTCCACTACGGCGTCTCTCATAATCATATAGTGGTTTTGGGACAATAAACCCCACATATCAATCAAACAAGTGCAATAAAAAAGTATGTGCTTACAACATGCGATAAGTCGTAATCACCCGAATATTTTCGCGTCATCGGGGTGGGTTGTTTCATCGCCTTATCAGCTGAATACACATTGTTTCAGCTTCGCTTGACCACCTTAGCTGGTTCTTTCTATCGGGATGTTTCAGACGTCCACAAGGAAACAAGCATATAGCGCTAGTTTTCTCCCATCACGCTAGCGCAAAGTAACAAGAAGTGGTTCGGGTGGGACAAAGGATAAGCGTTTCGACGTCTCGGGACAGTTCGCTAGCCTCGAGGCAAGATAATTTCTTGCTTGTGTCGGTACGAAGACTCCCGTACACGCACTGAGAAAGCTACTGCTAAAGCAGGCAAAGGGGGGGTGGGGGTGGTATTGAAATTTTTCGTTGCTACACTCGCTCCTGCTCATTACCGGTGTCCTTTGAAACTGCGGAAGAGTTCGTGCTTGTCCTCTGGAGAGCGCGAAAGAAACTGTGTCCGGGCCACAAGGGAGCGATTGAAGTACTTTATCAGGATCATAGCGCCTGCGGATTCAGGGAGAGCTCCACTGCGGCACGGGTGCTATAATGAGCGCCGAGCGGAACACAATTCTGCCGCCGCTCATTTTGCTTCGCCATATGTAGGGCGCTTCAAATGGCCCTGCGCCAAGCCCTAAGAAATTCCAGGTCTGCGTTACGAAAACGCCGCTCGTGGTGTCTTAAAATATGATAGTAATCACTAAAATACTGAATTACATTATGTGTAAATTGTTGCTTCAAACGCAATATCATCTATGGAAAATCTGTTGAGCCATTAGACAAAATCAACACACTTAAGTTTACTTTTTACAACAATGCCGGCTGTTTATTCTTTTTTCAATGCTGCAAAAATAGTACTCAAAATTTGAAAAAAAATCACAGTACCACCTAAAGGGTACAGTATAAATGAATGCGATAGCAACATATTCGAATATGTTGTTTTTTTTAGTATCTATCATAATAGTAGTAAACATGCGCTTGCTAAGTGACCAAGTTTCCTGCGGCGCGGCAAAGTGGATGACCAAAACCAGGCTCATGGATAATGATGACGCTGATGTACGAAGTGAGTGTCGCAGCCCACACATTTAGATTTGATCTCACGTTACCCTACAAAACGGTAGTGTAAGAGAACATGGCCCCTCAAGTAGATTTTTGGCCCCATTTTTTTGTGTGTTCACAGCGTAGTCCGTTGAAGCTTCCGCCTGCTGTGGGGGCACAAGGCACGCGATGATCGTTGCCGCGATAGCACGGCTATTATAAACTCCCGCCCCCCCCCCCTTGTTCGCTCGCTGTCTCGAGATAAGCGTGCGCACAGACGAGCTCGGTCAAAAAGGCGATGTTTTCTCCATAGATTGATTGATTCATTGATATGTGGTATTTAACGTCCCAAAACCACCATATGATTATGAGAGACGCCGTAGTGGAGGGCTCCGGAAATTTCGACCACCTGGGGTTCTTGAGCACATGGGCCTACAACATTTACGCCTCCATTGGGAAGTAATATATATATATATATATATATATATATATATATATATATATATATATATATATATATATATGTGTGTGTGTGTGTGTGTGTATGTGTAGGTTGAGGAGTGCGAGATGTGTAATATTGTTATATTGTTATAAAAGCTGTAGCCGACCATGTGCGGTAATATTCTTGACTGTCATACTGACTGCCTGGGTTCGATTGCGGCTTGAACCGTGATGAATTTTGAATGATAAACAACACCGCCAAGTGCGGAACCGCATTTTCTGTAACATGGGGTTCTAATTTCTGCACTTAAGCCACTGTGCGTGGGTTCGTGCGTGCCGTACATCACTGGTCGGAAAGATTTCATGGCGTGCGCGACAGGGACGCTACATTGGTCATGTTGTGGCCTCATGTTGGTCATACACCACATGTTTGAGCGCTACTGAAATTCTATTAGGTCTCCAAAAACCTAAATATAGTTGCAAGGTGACTGACCTAAAATGTCATAGCATGTGTACGGTTTGCTGTCAGGCAATTGAACTATACCTGCTCGTTGAGGTCAAAAAGGCATTGCAAAAAAGTCAAAGCTTTGGCACAAAGGTGGAATAATGAACGCAATAGCAGCGAATTTGAAGGTCACGCGAAGAATGGCAAGCAGATTGAAAGGAGCCCTGTGTTTCTCACGCACAAATGACGCACGAAATGCCCTCACATGTACAGATGAACACAGATAAGCGTCTCAGTTGTTGCTTGGCTCTGTCTGAAAAGCGCGCCTTTCTCGCAAACGGAGACTGTGCTACGAGTGCAGTGACCAATGTGCACCCGGTAACTACTACAGAATCGTTCGAGTGAAAGGCCTAAGCGTAATATTGTCCCCACCGCAAGATAAGCAAGTGCTTGCGAGGGTGTCCCCTCTCCGGGGGGCAAAGTACGCGTGGGTGATGAGAGCGTGCGCCGCCGCATCGTTACGATCTGAAGACGCGCGCTTATTGCGCCACCTCGCTGGTAATGCTGAAAACACCATAGTTCCTCCCGTGATGCTGTCGCCAGCGGTAAGTGGTAAATATAAATAGCTTGCCGTTTGAACGTTGGAAGAGGTGCTCCTTTGTGGCTCAGTTGCTAACGCCTCGCACTCACAATTCGGAGGTCGGGCGTTCAATTCCGCGCGCCGGCGACTTTTTTTTGGAATAAGTTTCTTGTATTTTCATATATATATAAATACGTATACATGTACAGTGAATGACGGCGATGCCAATGCTGACGCCGGCGGCAAATTCCAGCTGAGAGCATTCATATAAATGCTAGCGCAAAGAAAGAGATAAGAACAGGTATCACGGGACTAAGAGCTTGGACGGAGCGATGTTAGTGGGCTGGAATATGCAACGAACGAATAATCGAAGCCGTACGTAGACCTAAGGCATGAGCATGTCGTAATACAAAGGGCATCAGCACTGTAGTCTTGGTGTCCGCTGGCAGGGATGTCTTGTTTGCTGAAACAACGATGCAAACTAGGCCATAGGATATGCAATGAATAACACATTGCGATCCTTGAAAGCTCTGTTTTTCTGCTATCACGTGGCCTAAAAAGGGGAAAAAATTGCGAGTGAATGACGATGTACATAATAGACGATGGGTGTTGCCATCGCCTGTCATTTATTACTTGCAGCCTGTTGGCATATGCGGCCCATGCGCAGCATTGATTATTCGTTAGCAGCGTGTTTAAAGACACCATGTTATTACTTGGCTATTCACGTGGTAGCCTATTTCTTATGAATTTCTGGAAGTTTTCTTTTTGGAGACTGGGAAAAAATTAAAAAGCCTGACAGCTACCATTAGATAAAGAAATCCTGGTGGTGACTTTTATCAATTCGCTCTGAAACTTATTCGCTCAAGAATTTGCATTTGTTTCGGTTCATCAAAAGTTAGTTAATTTAACATCATTGGATAAATACCGAAACAGAATAAAAAAAGTACTCGGGCTTCTTCAATGGAATGTCGGCAACTATACAGTATTTTTGTTCTCATGGCGCTCACGGGAGTATTTTTCTTTCTCGAGTTTGACACGAATTAGCTGAAACTATCAGCACCTTTCATATATTCACTGAACATAGCATAATAGGTGGTAATGGTGATCAATGAACTTTATTTTGATCTGGAGAACATGCAGGAGAGACCCCGCGACATCCGGCAAGTCCCATGGGACTACTCGGGTGGCACGAGGTCTTGTGTATGCGTTTAACAGAATTACGTTCACAGTCCATATACGGGAACGTATTGGGACCAACAACATAGTTCTTTTTTAACTGTCTCTACAGTCCATAGGTCGGTGAACTCATTCCTGAGTCAACTCACTAGGACTCACTCGGACTTGGATCCAGATGTGAGTACGAGTTTGAATGCGTCCGGATGAGTAATAAGTTGGTGAGTTTGGTTGAAAAAACCTTTTGCCATGGTATGAGTCCGAGTGAGTTTGTATCTGAAAAATTTAGGTGAGTCTGAGTCGGAAATGAGTTCGAAACACAAGATATATTTCTTGGGGGAGTCTGAATGGGTTCCACTTTACCTGGGCATTACTACTAGCTTTACCTGAATTCACGTACATACTGACGTATACTCAGACGTATTTAAAAGCAGTGTATTTTATACATTATTTTAATATTCATTGTTCTGAGGCGCGAACCACATAAAAAAAGGGCACTGTGCCCCCCCCCCCTTCCACCAACTCTTTCTGAAAAGCTCTTAATAAACATTTCCTACGCTGTAATTTATTTCAAGAAAAATGACCTTAATATTAATGTGCACTCCTATTTGTATTGGAAGGTACTATATCAAAAAGCTGCCCAGAATAGCACCGATTACGTGAAACATAGGTGTTAGAGAGCATTGACATCATGGTAGAAAAAGATCTTTCTAGGATAAGTGATTCATGAGTCAACTCACTCAGGTTCAGGTTGAGCTGTGAGTCTGAGTGAGCCTGGGTGAGTGATGTTTTGGTGACTTTCAGTCGGAGTAAGCCTGGTAGAAGAAAATCTTCGTGAGTCTGAGTGCGGTTAAAAAAAAAACACTAGTGATTCTGAATACGAGCGAGTCCCCAGAGCAAGATAATTTTCATGAGTGAGTCTGAATGAGGTCCACATGTTTTGCCGACCAACGCTCTCCACACATCCAGTCTGAAAGTTCGCATGTACCCCATGCAGATTCGATCTTTTTTCATTCATTCGCTTTAGGTTAAAACCAAAAAATAGTAATACAAAGAAACAATAATTTGAAGCACCAGCGTGCAGCTGACCCTCAGCTTTTTTTTTTGGGGGGGGGGGGCATTTTTCTTTCCGTTTTTCTCTTCTGTTCTTCGTGTATATAAAATTACATATATTTGGTTGTCCTTTCATAATAAATGATGCTGCCATATAGGAATGAGCTTGCCTAATCGAAACACGGCTGCTCCACGAGGCTTCTTTGTCAAACATTTTAAATCGAGTGGTTGAATGAAAAAATGCTGCTGATAACCAGGCTGCTTTCCTTCACCCAAGCACACCACACAACACATCAACACCCCCCCCCCTTTCTGTCATTCTACCATGTGTTTTTAGTTTTTCACTCGTGAGGCTCTTAAAGAATCGGACGTGGTTCTTTCGTTTGTTCACACTCGTTCTGTACATGCACGAGAACGCACGCAACGCACGTTTGGGAGCACTCAGATGTCTTGCGCTGCACTTTATCGCTTCGCGTCATGGCGCACCGATAAGAGAAAAATGCTCTCGAGTGATGTCGAGCTGGGAAAGAGAGGTCGGGCCTCGGTCATTTTGGGTGCGCTCTCCTCGCCGAATTGCTGACGGTGACTGGCTGCCGCAGACCACGTGCGTTCCTTTTCATCGCGACGATTCTCATTTCCAGTTTATGGTTGTGGTCTTCCCAAACGCGCCCTTCGTCGCTGCTTGGTCTGCCAGGCGCGACAAAGGAAAACAAACATCCCGGAACAAACGGCGGCCGCTTTTGTGGAAATGTTCCCACCCTCGAAATTGCCTGACAATTGCGCCTTCTCCACGCAGGTCCTTCTTTTCGGAAAATAGCGGGAAAGAAAGAGGAATCTGGCGGAACGCTTCAGCTCCGGCTGCGACCGAGCGCCCATCTCTCTCTCGCTCACGCGCTAGGCCATCGGCTGGTGGTGGCGACCCCCTATTGATTCCGAGCACACAGCTCGCCTTGTTTTTGCCTGCGCCTTGTAATTACTTTCCACGCCCTCGCTTTTCATCTCCATCCACCCCTGTCTTTTCCAACCTTTTGTCTTTTCATTTCGCGCAGCTTTCATATTGCCCTGTCAGTGGAGCCGCGGGCGGCGACATTGTGTTCTTTAATTGGGCCGAGATGGAGAGACCAGTGACGAAACCAAGACATGCGCTTTATCTTGATTCTGGCATGCGAAGTTGCGCAACTGAGAAACCTTCCGCACGTGACTGCTTCCCCTCCCCCTCTTTTCTCCCGAGAAAACTGGCGAGTGAGTGCCCCCGCCGAAGTACAGCTAGCCAGAACTGCTCCTCTTTGGGCCTTTATGACCCTTCCGCTCGAAGCGCCAAAGGCATTTTATGAAACCTGTGAAGCCATGCGTGAATATCGAATCGTTTTTACGCCACTCTTCTTTTTTACCCTCCCCGCTTTTCTTCGTGTTCCCCAAGAAGTCGTCGTTGCCTCGGGCAGAGGCATGGTAGAAGACCAAACCGCTGAGTCATATCAGATAGAAAACTCACTTGAAAAGTGGAGGCCTTTTTCTCTGTCATTTTGAATCTGAATACTGTGTTAAAATTTACGAGTTCTCCAGTGGCTTTCTTGTTCCTCGAATGCATGGTTAAACTTCAGCAAAACCACATCTAAAGAAGTTGCTAGAGAATGCGTTTTGTCAGGATGGTTTATTACTAGTCAAAATGAGGCAAAGGGGTGCTTTTTTGTCCGGTATTGTTGAATAATCGACTAACGAGAAAAAGAAATCGCACCATATTAAAGGAACGAATGATGATGAGTGAGGCGAAGCGCTTGAGGGTTTCATCGCTAAACCGGTAACCATCTGAGAATATCGGCCATTACATCATCAAATACGTGACATACACTGTATACATTTATACAAGAAATTGTATAGTTCGTAAGTGGTAGCTATACGTCGCTTCCATCCCCCCTTCATTATAACGGCTTTATGGTCGGTGAAGTGGTGGATCGGTGATGGGGCGTAGTGGGAAGTTTTCAAGGACAAACTAGTGGGCCATTTGCAAAGTTGGAACTATAAGCAGTCATGTACAATGAGAGATTGACACAGTGGGAGCATCTATGGTTCTCTAATGCACACCTAGATACAAGTACACGACCATCTTGCATTTCATATTGGCTACTTCTTAACAGTATTTACTTTATGGTCGGTGAAATGATGGATCGGAGATGAGGCGTAGTGGGATGTTTGCAATGAGGAAGTAGTGGGCAGTTTGCAAAAGTGGAACTATAGGCGGTCACTTACATACATTAACATTCTTTCTCCTGGATACATGCCATATAATAGAAACGATGATGACGATGCAAAGGTTTGTTACGTGGAACGTGTTCCGCGTGTTCTACAGAGGCAAATTGAGAAAGAACAAAGGGGTTTCAGCTACGGATAACTGTTTCGGTAACAAGCGTTCGGCTCACTGCAAAAAGTCTTGCACGCAGTACCGCTGTTATGTCTGCGTTGTGCTTTCACACCGAGCGTAACCCGCTTAGTCATATCGGCACACAGTGAGCGACGCAGCCGGAAGTCTGTAGCACACGACGCATGAATTGAAAGAGATTGTACTACTTGTCATTATCGCTTTTCTACTATAATATGTTACGTGTTACATTGATCGCCTTGTTACGTGGGATCTGCCAATTAAAATGACGTATAAAACGTGCCACACTTACAAAAAAATATGTGCCCCTTTAGATTTCAACAATATTGATCTGCGAGAGTTGATGGGCAAGACAGTCATGCTCAGAGTCGCAATGCGTCGAGCTTACAGCACTCGAGTCCCCTTCGTACCACCGTGGCGACACCTGGTGCTTTTCTTAAAGCGGGCCGGGTGGGTGACGCAGCACAGCCCTTGACCAGTTTTACGCTTTATTCTTCCTCTTGTTCGCAATAGAGTCGCCAATAAATCGTATGTCTACTAGGGAAACACGGCGTGGATGGCGAAAGGTTGAAGCGATTAAGAGGGCAAAGAGAGGCTCGGTGGGAGTGACGGTAGCTACATTAAGTGTCTTACTGTGACACAAGTAATGGTCGTCGGGCAAGGAGAGAGGCTGCACATTATTTCGTTTTTGTTCTTTGCTTTATCTTTGTTTTTCTCCCTTTTTCTCGGCTCGGGTAGATGAATCTCACTGTGAGAAATATTCCCTAGCAACACCAAGTCTTTCGATGACCATTAACTAAACGTGCAACAAGTTCTAATGACATCTTTCCCGTTGATGCATGTTTAGTTTCGCTACAATGCACCTTGAGCGTTTCCGAAGTGAACTCGTGTAAATCGCAGAAAAAAAAGACGACAAAGTTCAATAAGATTGAGCTGAAACATGAGTAAATGGCAGAGACGCGTGTACTGTGTGATGTCAGTGCGCGATAAAGAACACCAGATGGCCAAAATTTCCTGAGCCCTCCGCTACTGCATGTCATATAATCATACCGTGGTCTTGGGAAGTTAAGTTTCTGATAGTATCATAACATGTACCTTTCTCGCGTATGTGCTCCTTGGCTTTTCCTAAAAGCGTACCGCAAATTTTAACAGCAAGATCAGGAAAAATGCAAACAGTGCACAAATGTGGACCCTTTCGTGTGCTTCTCACCCCTGTTTTCCTTACGTAAGCGACTGCAGGACAGCAACGGTCTTTATTCTGCCTTTCTTGCGTATTTATGTAGTGCATACATCGCTTCGAAAGATGCAGGAAAGAATTCCTTGTAGCATATAACTTGTGGGTGCTGCTGCGGCAGTGTTTGTTACGAGACTTATGCGGGAGACATCGGTGTCACAACGTGAGCTCACTCCACCCCCCTCCCTTTTTTTTCTTTTCATGGCAGGGGCTTCTCAATAGGCCGCATGTAGTTCATACGTGGTGCCATGATAAAGTAAATATGTGCGTCGTTATGAATGGAAACCGCACAGGCATTTTTATTTCGTGCACTGTCGAGCACATGTTAAGACAACTTACTCGAGCTTGCATGTGCTCTAAATGTGAATGAAACCGGTGAAATATACGCCCATCGCAGCTGCCCCTCTTGCACAACAATGAAACAAAACTATGAAAAAGCAACGAATGCGAAGCAACCGTTATGTTGTGCAATCATCGTAAACAGATTTTGCAACTTTCCTTTTATGGCGATTTTCTTTTCTTCTGATCCATATAGCTTCGTGTGCCCGATACTGGTGCCAGATGACGTTGCGAAAAAAGTTGCACAAGAATGTTTCTTTTTACGTTTATCCGCGCGCGTACTTGCAAATGCACGTGTGCTTGCGGCTGTGTGTGTGTGTGTGTGCGTGTGTGTGTGCGTGTGTGTGTGAGAGAGAGAGAGATAGAGAGAGAGCAAGATGGATCTTACGAATGATACCACATTGCATAGTATATACTCACGAATGGAAACTCGAGAAATGAGGGTTAAGTAAAACAAGTGCTTTCTTTTCCAGTGTCTACAGTTCGTACCAACGTAATTTAGTTTTGAACATTCGCATCAGAGCCGACATTACCCGTAGCGGTATGATTTGCAGTGACATGACGAACAGCGACAAACGATCACTCACAGCAGTAATTCCACTTAACAAAAATGAAGTCGCGTTTAAATCTATGAGTATTGTACATTAGAACAGCAAGTGATTTGGTAATTCGACCGTTTGCGTCAGTTTACCCTTCCCTTCTAACCAGAACCAATCTTTTCTTTCACCAACGAGCAAACTAATCAAACTGTCACACCTTTTCTCAATGCTCCCAAGGCGCACTTTACGGCATGTTCTGTTATCAAATAACAGTGAACACATAATGGGGATATAAGGCAGGAAAGTATATTCAGGAGCTGTGATGCAAGCTAGTCAGAACAACACATAATGTCTGCGACATTCAGAGCATAAAAAAATACGCTATAGAGAAGCGAGAAAGGGCGACATTCTTCTTGTGCTGCCGGCACAATGCAGGTTCCTATATATCGAAAGCCCATTTCATTCGGCATCTATCACATGGTCCGCTCTCGCCTCCCGATTGCGTGCTTCGCGTTCCTTCCAGGGCAGCTATAGAAGAGCTCGCGCGAGCTCCGCCATATGCGCACAAACCGCGGCCTTGTCGGGGCTTGTGTGTCGGGAGGACACATTTATTACAGGGCGGGTAGTCTGCAGCGCGTCCTGCTACAAATAGCGCTTCTCGAGTTAGGTCAACACGCTAGAATTGTCCGACGACAGCTTTTCAAGTTTGCACTATGGTTTTCGGTGCTCCCCTGATTTTCTAAAAGTATTGCTCTTGCGTTTCCTTAGCGTTAATAAAGCATCAAAAGGGACACCATCATTGTCGTGATAAAAAATTTCACTTTTGTGGCAATGGTTTCGCTCAAGCTCAATTTGCAATGTTATAAAAAGTCGCAAACGCATTTGCAGATTTTGTTCGTTGCCAGGTTAGGCTTTTATACACGGTAGTTTATTTAGAGAACGTTTTCTTCGGAATTAATTGAAGGGTCTTGTGCAACTATTGTGAAAATTTGAAGAATAATAAGACAAAAATATTGTAAACCAGGATCGCAGAGTGATTATAAATTCACTTGGTTTGAAAAACGACAAATTTTATCAAAATGAGATCAGCGATTGCTCGACAAGAGCACTTTCGCATCGCACACGTATGCAAACATGATGGACACCAGGTATTTCTTAATCTGAAGCAAAGAAGTTTGAGGGGCGTGTAGAGGAACAAAATGTGTGAAGGGGCCAAACACCGAGTGAATGAGTGGCAACGAAAACGTGTGCTCTATATACGACTACGATAAAGATGGTGACATTAGAACGGAAGTGACACTGTTTTTATTGCGATAGCAATTATATGTACACTCTCAGCTGAATTTTTCAGCCGGCGTCACTGACCGTACATGTATACGTATGTATACATACCTAAACACATGAAAAGAAATCCAGAGAAAGACTCCGGCGCACAGAATCGAACTTGGCACCTCTGCTTTGTGAGTGTGAGGCGCTAACCACTGTGCCACCGGAAAGCAGCGCATTCAACTTTGAAACGTCAAACTATTTATATGTACCACTTATGTCTGGTGACTGGCGTCTCAGGAGGAACTACTATTGTGATTTCATCATCAACAGTGACATGGCGCAAGGAGCGCGCGTTGAAAGATTGTCACGACGCGGCGGCGCGCGCTCTCATCTCCCACGCATACTTTGCCCCATGGAGAGGGACCCTCTCGTAAGCGCTCACTTATCTCGTGGTGGGGACATTCATACGCTTAGGGCTTTCACCGGAACAATTCTGTTGTAATTATTGGGCGCAAAATGGTCACTTCACTTGTATCACAGTGTCCGTTTGCGAGAAATGCGCGCTTTTCAGACACTGTGAAGTGACAACTGAGATGCTTAATTGCGTTCATCTGTACCCATGTTTCGTGCATGCGTGATTTCTGCGTTAAAAAGCCAGGCACGTTTCGATTTGCTTATCATTCCGCGCGTGACTTTCCAATTTGTTGCTATCACCTTGATTGCTTCGCCTTTGCGGCAAAGTTGTGACGTTTTTTCGAGTGATGCTTTGAAAATCTTTGTAATCGTGAGTAAACGACTGCCTATGGTTGGGTCTGCTGGAGGCAAAAACAACACAGATTTTCTTTCTTTTTACTTGATATAAAAATGAAGGCCTACGAATGCGAACTGTCGTGATGATCTGGTGGGCGTGCTCAAAAAATGGTAAAGGAATAATATGAACCATCGTAAAAAATATCGCGCATGTCACAAGAAACCAGGAAAGTATAGTCTGAAAGGGGCAAGCAAGAGCCCCCAGGTGTTTCGAGTTAGCGTGCAGAAAAAAACAGAAACAAAGAAATAAAGGTGGCGTCACTTCCGCTTTCTTATTCGCCGTCGCTTTTCATAAAAGAGCTTATGCCAGAAACGCGCTATGCCCCTCGACTTCAAATTACGCCTGCCGGCAAGCTGTTCCTTGACAGCGGGAACATCTGCGACTTGCGAGCAGTTTCTTGACAACTATAAACAACCCACCGTCTGTTCTGTTCAACGGCACCACGCATATGCTCCGGATAGAGAGTTTCTTTGTTTTCAAAAGCAAAACACTAGCAGTAAGAGGCGCCTTCTTGACAGCGACAATACAAAACATAAATAAAAGCCATTCTGTCTATAAGGCACTAACAAAATTTTCATCATGATGTGACGCTATTTCACGAAAAGAACTTGTAAACTCTCGGACAGATTCCACGCTGTAGCTAGGTTTTTTTTTTCTGTCTGGTTGTACTTTCATTTAAAGCATTGCTGATAGAAAAACAAAAAAAGAACAAAAGAAAACAACAACAGGCAAACCAAAATTGCTGCTGCGACAGCTCAGGGAGCAACGCTTTGAAAGTGTCGCTGAAAACGTCAGTTGCAAGTGCGTAGGATAAGATATGTGGGGTTTAACGTCCCAAAAGCACCATATGGTTATGAGAGACGCCGTAGTGGAGGGCTCCGGAAATTTCGACCACCTGGGGTTCTTCAACGTGCACCAAAATCTGAGCACACGGGCCTACAACATTTCCGCCTCCATCGGAAATGAGTTGCAAGTGCGTGGTCACATCTAATTGCTATATACGGAGTCAAATATAACGGTAGAGTGCAAACTTGGGCCGTTGAGTACATAATGGTACATTAAAGCAAAAGTCGAGTAACAACGCGAGCCGCATGACAAGACAGAGAACAAAACTAAGCGTTCACTCGAAACCTTCAGGTGTCCCTTTTCGTGGTGGCTAATATATACAGGTGTGTGAAGGTGGAACAGAGATGATGACAGTATATTTGAGGGTCTCGAATTGGCGAGCGACATGCCAAGCTCTTGGAGCGAACGGACTTAGTAGACATGCTCGGTACAAACCAAACAACAACATGCATTTATTTAAATAATTTTGGAACGACGATATTGTCCGCTTACTTAATACATCAATTGTAATTAATACGCTAGGACATCTGTACACATTATTAGCATGCACTCCATGACAAACACGATAACATGACAAACACAATAACACACCCAAGGCGGCGTCGCCAACGCTTGACTTACCACGAGGGCCCCCGACGTTCGGCCCGCAGTGCCGAGCACCGGTGACCCACGCTAGAGACAACCGTTCGTTCGCGGCAACCGCCACGCGCAGAAGAGACTCGCTGAACTCTCGCCCGCCACCAAGGCTTGCCTTCCGCCAGGGGTCACCACCGGCGCTACCACTCTACCAACCATGATGACGATAGTGGGGCTCAACGCGAACACAATGCCATCTATCGCCCGGTGGTTGTAACCCAAAATGCGGCTTTTGGGCAAGATACGTTTGCCATGTGGCGCAAACAACTTTACAGGGGGCGTGAGCACCCGCACATCCTCCCAACCTTAATTCAAACCATACTCCGAAAATACACAAAATCCGCTACACAAGCTCGAACGAAAAAATCACAACACATGTCCCTTCATAATGTCCGTGCACGACTACACCGCGGCCGGTCGACACTGCTGCACTGTCTGGCTCGACTTCACCTCAGTACTGATCTTGCAACAGCAACGTTGCCATCGGCGCGACGAACCATCACTAGCGCCGACACGTCTTCCAGTTGCGACCAGAACTCACGAGAGCACCGGACTGCAGGTAGTTGCACAGGTCGCAGGCATGTCCATCACCCGACCTTACGACCGCATTCCTGGCCAGCGGCGCTGACAATGTGCACAAGACAGCCAGCCGTGGGTTGCAACGCTCCCGCTGCATACATTCCAAAACACTCGCCAAAAACAATGAAGAAGGGCCTAGAGAAGGGAGTTTCGGGCTTTTCGCCCACGTGGTATGATGGTCAGTACTGCTAGCTAATACATCGGTGGCGCCCGAGACGCCCATCAAAATAAAACAAAAATTACTTTACCTAATTCGTGCATCGCAAGATTAAAAAACTGAGGGAAGCAGAGTGCTACACCTCGACGCCATGATCCACCTAGTTGTGCCACGTGCGACAGGCGGCTGCGCAAAGCTTTAGGCCTAATGAGTCGCTTGACAACAACCGGCATCCACCCAGCCTAGGCGCAAAAATGGGAGCCGCGAGGAGACATCCTCTCTGTGAGGTGGCCCTATCGCTCGCCGCACACAGCAGCTTACCGAGCGATCGGCGTCCACCGCCCGAGCGGTGTTATGACGCCGCGGCGTCGAGCCGCAATACCAGACAGCAACGACGCCCGGCTCGCTGAGCCCAAAGAGATAGAAGAAGCTATTTACAGAAACTCGGACCACCCACGAGGCTTCCGTACTCACTCGCTTCGGGCTTCGCCTACAATCCACGTGCTCTAGGCCTTGCTCACCCCAGGATGCAGACTGCATGGCTCTTGTCCCTTCTGAACAACCCTTTTTTAAAACCACCAACAACAAAAAACACTTGCGAGCAGAAAAAAATAAAAACTCGAGTGCCGACAACTTCAAACACGTCGCAAAACCGATCTCCTCGCTTCTCAACAAAGCACACCAGCGACGCTAGCAATGAGAAGTCCCCCTAGGCCTACTCTACCCAAGGTTCTATGAAAAGCTTGTACCAAACCGCGAAAACTGTCGTCCTATACTCCAAGAGTTCCAGGTTGGGCAGCCAGTGTGGGGTCTCAATTTCGTGAGCGCGATGCCACGCTCTTGGAGTGAACGAACACAGTAGACACGGTTGGTACAAACCAAACAACAAAATACAGTTATTTAACTAATTTTGGAACGACGATATCGTGCGCCGACTTAATTTATCAATTGTAATTAACACGCTAGTACATCCGTACACATTATTAGCATACACTCCATGACAAACACAATAACACGACAAACACACAATAACTTGGCAAACACAATAACACACCCAAGGCGGTGTCGCCAACGCTTGACTTACCACGAGGGCCCCCGACGTTCGGCCCGCAGTGCCGAGCACCGGTGACCCACGCTAGAGACAACCGTTCGCGGCAACCGCCACGCGCAGAAGAGACTCGCTCAACTCTCGCCCGCCACCAAGGCTTGCCTTCCACCAGGGGTCACCACCGGCGCTACCACTGTACCGACCATGATGACGATAGTGGGGCTCAACGTGAACACAATGCCATCTATCGCCCGGTGGTTGTAACCCAAAATGCGGATTTTGGGCGAGACACGTGCGCCACGCGGCACAAACAACTTTACAGGGGGTGTCAGCACCCCCCCCCCCCATATTATATAAGAGGTTGCCATAATATTTCGCCTAAAATTTGTTCAGAACCTGCTGTCGAAAATATTGCGCTATTCCTCGTGACTCCACGCTGTTCAAGTGAAGCCCTTTGTTAGGCCTTGCTTGAATATTGCTGCTTTGAACGGGACGTCAATGACGCAAAAATAGGCTTCAGTATGTTGTCTTCGATGATGTCAGGGTAGTACAATCACGTGGGGATTAAATTGTTTAATAGGGATAACGGTTACGCTGGAACGTTATTGGTCCACTGTGCATGAATAGCGAAAGAACTTGCATGTGACGTACTGATAACGCCTACGTCACATCACAAAGTTCGCGTCCAACCATATGTTGGCGCTACAGCGTGCATATCAATGACATCAGTGCAAGCCATCTATGAAGTTGCATTTTATTTTCAGTACTGAGGCGGAAGGTAAACTAAGATTGACGCAGCAGCTCGGACGCAATACCGAACCAGGTAGTGGCAGAATTCTGCCTTTATACGATTTAGGTAAGGGTCTAAATTGTTATTTCGTGAATGGGCAGGATGCACCTGCTCGTGTATTTGCATTAGCATGTGGCTTAAGCACTAAACTTGGAAAAATAATCTTAGTCTTCTAGTACAGTTATATTCCCATGTCGCAATGCTGTTTCAAGGTTCAGCGAACGATTAATTATAATAGTAATATTACGTAGGGTTTTACATCCCAAAATCAAGATATGATTATGAAAGACGCCGTAATAGAGGGCTTCGGAAAATTCGACCATGTGATATTCTTTAACATGCAATGACATCACACAGTAAACGAGCTTCTACCATTTTGCCTCCATAGAAATGCCACTGCCGCGGCCACGATCGAACCCACGATCTGCGGGCCAGCAGCCGTGCAACCTATCGCCACTGATCCACCGAGCAAGACTAAACAATATAGTATAATTACTGGTCTGCGTAAGTGCACTTGCTGCACTCCAATAACAGAGACACAGAGCGCGCAACATATATGCTCTTGAGCCACGAATCCAGACCTACCATGGCCTATTTCGCTTTTTTTGAAGATTTTTCCTAATAGAACGGTTTATTTTGTAAGTGTCACGCTAGCGAACCAGAGACTAGTTGAAGGCTGACAAGAAAACAAAAATTCCGGGTGTCGCTTGCGCTGATTGTACAAGGCTAAAAGCGCAGCAGTGGTGTTGCTCGTTTCCTATAGCTGGTCCTGGCCATACGAAGTCATGTGAAGTTTTACGCAGTTATATCAAGTGAAGCCAAGTTATGCGAGGGAATACGAAGGAATTCCAAGTTTCAAACGAGTCTAACACAGTCGCATCTTGCCGTTTCGGCTGAACTTAGTCGGGGAATATATTTGACGAGTCGAGTGCAGCAGTCTCGCGGCAGCGTGCCGCTATTTTCGGTAAGCGGTTTCCTCATCTGTAGTGTGGAACTTCTTGTGTCTCCCCACGTCTGCGTTCAGTGCCACTCACCGCCGCCAAGCGCTGGCTTTATACAGAACGAAGGAGCACATGCGCTGTTTGCCATGACGTCACCGAGTGGTTGCGCACACTGCTCAGGCAGGCGGGCAGGTGGCGGAGCAGTGTCTGGGTTAGCGAAGCAGGCGCACAGCTGTGACACCCGTTGCTAGGCAACGAGCGGGGACGTTATCGCGGCGCGGAGGTTTTCGCTCGCGTTAGACAGATTGTAGCTGGTTTAAACAATCCCGATGGTGAATCTCGCAATGCATTCAACTAAGACGTCTAAAAGGCGAAGGCCATCGTCTTCTTTTTCTTCTCAGTCGGCGCAGCGATCCTACCCCACCACCCCTTGACAGCTTTCTGCACCTAACCTGGTTATTTATTGCCTCCAGGATCGGACGTATTGCAAGCTTTCGGCACCTCACCTGGTTTTGCACTGCCTCCATGATTGGAACACCTTTCTCGCCAAGCGACGGTGTCCTGTGATGACATTTTCATGTAATGGCTCATTAGGGAGCTGCATGATGAAGTCACATATTTGGGGATCTGTGAGGTTATGATGACGTCATATGTTTACGTTCTCTCATGATGAATATTTTATGCATCACCAATGTTGACGCCGCCACCTTTGAGCGCTGACGCCGCTGATGGTCAATTTTAGTATTGAAAGAGCTACCTAAGGCTTTCGCCTTAAAAAAAAAACAGGTTTCATTTCTGTCTCAATTTTTCAACATTTCCTCTTCGAAACAAAGCTGAAAACAGGGCATTGTGGTTTTGAGTCAGCTTGGCCACAGTCCCTGGAGATCTCGACCCACGCATTGCGCTGCACATATTACTCAACCATACTGCCTTTTGTGCTCATGCTGACGACATTTCAGTCTAGATGTGGTGGCATATTTACTCCGGTTTTCAACGTGTCCGATCAGGAGGCAGCCATGCGTCTTTTCAATACGCGAGGAGCACAGAAGATTGAGGATTGCCAAATATCCCTCATGTGGTTAGAAAATTTTATTCAAAGTTCTCCCAATCAACTCTAACTGGGGTGCGCTGCAGAGTCTTGGCATGACTCAACAGGCGCAGCTTCGACCTCGCCATGCTAGTATACAAACATGGCGGCCATGATGACGTCTGTAGTCCATGCTATCACGCTTACATATTTTGTTCTAGTTTGCGGGTGACCGTTCTGCACCGGGTTATCACCTTCAACAAGAAGCTTTTATGGTGAACTTCCTTCGGTCCGCCTTTTCATTTCCTTTCTTCGAGTCAACGCTCAGCGCTAGACTTACTCGTCATTCTACCACGTCTTCTGCCTACGTAACCATTTGTGTGGCTATGTGTAGAGATGCGAGCTCTGACTCTTATTTTTGAAGGTTTTGTCTGTCACTGAAATACAGGGATAATTTAAAGCAATAACGTGCCAAAGCCACGATATAATTGTGAATCCCGCTCTAGAGGGGGCCCCCGGATTGATTGCGACTACGTGAGGTTCTTAAGTTTGAGGTTTGAAGTTTGAGGATTGTTTCTTTTTCCTGTACATAGGAAAAAACGAAACAATAACAAAAGGCTATAAAGCCTGACGGAGGCTTTTGCTTCGAAACACAGTCTGGTACACAACTTAGACGCAGATAAACAACAACTTTTTACACAAAGACTAAAAATCACCAACTTATAATCACACAAATAAACGCTACATTGTGAAAAGAACAGAACAATATTATAACAAAGACAAAATACCATTAAAGAAAACATCATTATCGCAATATGTAAAATAGCCGCGGTGGTCTAGTGGCTAAGGTACTCGGCTGCTGACCCGCAGGGCGCGGGTTCGAATCCCGGCTGCGGCGGCTGCATTTCCGATGGAGGCGGAAATGTTGTAGGCCCGTGTGCTCAGATTTGGGTGCACGTTAAAGAACCCCAGGTGGTCTAAATTTCCGGAGCCCTCCACTACGGCGTCTCTCATAATCATATAGTGGTTTTGGGACGTTAAACCCCACATATCAATCAATCATCAATCAATATGTAAAATAGTTGAGACCAAAAACACATTTGCAGACATACACATCTCAAAAGCAAACAAGAGCATTGAAACTATACAGTTAACAATTAGTACACACAAAGTAATATCTAATCGAAATAATATATTTAACATATTCAATGCACTTATCAAGGCGCCGCTGCGGTGGTCTAGTGGCTAAGGTACTCGGCTGCTGACCCGCAGGTCGCGGGTTCGAATACCGGCTGCGGCGGCTGCATTTCCGATGGAGGCGGAAATGTTGTAGGCCCGTGTGCTCAGATTTGGGTGCACGTTAAAGAACCCCAGGTGGTCGAAATTTCCGGAGCCCTCCACCACGGCGTCTCTCATAAAAATATGGAGGTTTCGGGACGTTAAACCCCACATATCAGTTATGAAGGAGAATTTCCTTGAATGTATCTTTGGATTTTTTTATTTAGGTCAGCAACATTTTCAAGTTTGTTGAGGAGACTGGGTATTTGATAGCTTGTATGCTGCTGACCATAGGTGGTCCTTGTTCTCGGTGTTCTTATGCCAGGTGTACGGAGAAAGTACTCAACACACCGCACTTAAATTTAACCACGCGGGCGTTCTTTGCTTTCTGCAACCACATAAATGCGGCCGCTGCGGATGGGAATCTAACAAGCCTCTTCAAAGTATATGTTAGAGCTACCGTTATATTCGCATCACGCACACAACTGCTCAAACGAATGGCGTCAGCAGACCCCCTTGTGAGGCCTGGCTTATCAAACAAAGCAGCGATGTCGCTTATTCGCACACTGACTCGCGCAACGTCTACTCCTTCTGTGTTTGAGTTCACCTTTAATACCTTCCGTCACGCTTTTTAAATACGATAATCTTTCTTGGGGACCTTCGACGCAAAAATTTTGGTCTGCCTGTCTGTCTGTCTGTTCTGTCTGTCTGTCTGTCTGTCTGTCTGTCTGTCTGTCTGTCTGTCTGTCTGTCTGTCTGTCTGTCTGTCTGTCTGTCTGTCTGTTGTCTGTCTGTCTGTACATTTGTCTGGTTGTCCACTCTTAATGGCACCACGTATACTTTAAACGGCCGACCCCATCCGCAGTGCCCACCAATTTCGCTCAAGATTTAGCGTTCATACTTGTGCAATTGTCAATTAAAAAGCAATTATTGCTCATTTATTGGGCGCCATAACAACACGTATATATTCTGCATGTGCGCCCTTTACTAGAAAAGGCATACATAAGTAATTCTAAGGACCCGCAGTATTTATCACGCTGCGCTGACCATGCAACGCTTGCATGAAAAGGCGAGTGTTTCCAACGCTTTGCTTAGACGAGACGGGAGTGGCACCTACCCGTCGCATTGCGTTCTACACCTTATCACCTCTGAAACGGGCGTGCACACCCGTCTCAAAGCCACGTGCATTGTTTTTCAAGAATACTGCCAGATGGCGCTTATGTCTCACGTGTGACCTGACTTGATGCGCTCGATCGCCTCCGCTGCACGCTCGAGGCACTCTAACGCAGCGCCTCCAGAATACCATTCACCGATTTTTTTGCGCAGAACATCAAATAAACGTTTTGTTCACTCTCTCCACATGCAAGACTATCGTCTTTCGACGACATTTGCAGATTAACATGCAGATATGAGGTCAATTTTTTTTGCAGCTTGTCCTTTGCACCACCATCCTTTGTCCGTGTCTTTAAGCGCTGCCCTGCGCACTTTGTGGTGTTTTTTAGGAAGTTCTTCATACAAGTGAATGTTAAATGGCTTAAGCTGATTCGAGATGTTACTTTGTCGCACTGATCTGGTGGTGTGAAATTGAATCATTGCAGTTTAACAGACAGAAAAAAAGCAAAATAGAGCAATATGACGAAATGCCTTCTCCTCTCATCTCCTCAAATACGCATAGGAAGGGGAAATAGGGAAATAGGACATTTACGCGTGGCGAATGCTTCTTCCAGCCGCCACGGCTAACTTTGCAGAGCGCGTGGAAGCTTTATAGCTATCACAATCTTGAAAACTCTTGATTCCGAAGGTGTGACGTACTCCATGTTGTAGAGCACCCACCACATCATCATAGTACAATGGCAGACTCGCGGCAATTTCTGCAACAGCAGCAGCAGCAGCAGCAGCAGCAGCAGCGATGGCTGGAATGGCCAAAGAGTCTGGCAGCTTTCGCAAACATAGCTTCGCTGTCATAGTTTCGGCTTGGCAAGCTGACAGTTGCCGCTTCACAGCCGTACAACTTGTGTCAGGTTAAAATGGTCGTTTTAGTGGGCTACTATGTAAAAAAGAAAACAACCGTCGAAGCAAAATGAGAAGAGAAAAAAATAAGAACTGGTTCGTTTATCGCGGTGTCCCGGAAGAACCACACTGCAACGTGTGTCTGAGAGAGAGAGAGAGAGAGAGACATGGTTGCCGTGTCCAAGGCCCGCCTGCGCGTTCGAAGGTTTCTTCTCCATTTCGCGGTCCGCTTCTGGTGCTTCTCGGACACAAGCCCTTATTAGCGGTGCTTTCAGCGGTAGCAGTGGCAGCTATAGTATCTTTTGTCCAGCCACTATGCTGGCTGATGGGCCGAGACTTCTGATGAGAACCTGGCGCTGAGGATGCTGGCCTTCTCCCACCACGCTCTTGCGTCGTCGGCTTCGACGCGCACGAAATTGAGTTTGTGGCGAGGGGCGGCGGTGAGCTCGTTAGGGATTAACAGGGCCCGCACTGACGCTTCCGTGAGGGTGCGCAGGCGAGAGAGAATGACAGTGGCTGGGAGTGTACTGGCGAAGGCGCTCATTACTGCCATTTTGTTGTTTCCGCTGACTTCGCGTTTCCTCTCTATCTTATTCTTGTTGTCCACCTGCATTCTTATCTGTCGCAAAAAAGAGCGTTAGAGAAATAAAGATGCAGATGTGAGGAGTAGAGTGAGGGATGCTAACCAGAAGATAAATATCTCGTTTTTGCACTGGGGAAAAGGGAAGAAAACCAAGAAATGAAGAAATGAGAGAAAATACACCGACATTTCATAATTCTTCAACAGGGCAAGCCGTCCGCAAGAACTTCTTCAGCGCCTTCGTGGCTTTGTGCCAATTGTCTACAGTAGATTGACGTATTGTGTGGGTTAATTCATATCTATTAGTATGGCAGATCATGGCACCAAATGAATTAAAAACATTAAGTGAGCCAACGCAACGCGGACACAGAGAAATACACGTGAAAGGGAGAAGCGTGTTTGAGGCACACTCTTGTGGGACCTAAGTTGCCTTTGTGGTGACTATTCATTTTTTTTTCCTTTGTCGACGTGTCGCTTTAAACTATTACATACGTGGCGAGCATATGAGACTTTATTACCAAACAACAGGTGTTTTACATCCCAAAACCACGATATGCTTACGAGCAACGCCTTAACAGATGGACGGCGCCGGTAATTTTGACCTCCTGTTGTTGGCTTGCGTGCACCTAAATCTTAGCACACGGGCTCCTAGCATTTTCACCCGCATCAAATCGCGACCGCCGCAACCGGCATTTGATGCCACGACCTTCGGGCCAGCAGTTGAATACCATAAGCACTCGACCACCACGGCAGGGTATATGCAGTCATGAACAGGTGGACGTTCTTTATTGGTCGTGCAATATATAGCTGCGTTCGCGCTTTCTATGGCCGCTAAACGTGCATACTTAAATAGGCATGCAAATGTGCGCTTGGATGCTGCAGCAGAAGGCTTTCTTTTTTCACTGTAGCCGCTGCAATCACTCGGCGAGCAGGGAAACTGCCCTTGCTTGCAGCCCGCGACTGCGAGGAAGGTGCATGCCACGCTAAAACTGGCTACCCATCTGACTTCATTATACGCGCAGCCTCACGATACTTCTCGAGTTTGCCCAATAAACCATCATCACTAAACTAGGTGCTCTCCAGAGCCCCACTGGGCACCCGATAAATGCATATTCTAAGATAATCTAGCGCTTTCACGAGTGCAACTTCTTTTCACCCAACAGGTGCTCCTGGCGTTGCGGGGTTTATGGCTTCGGGGTGTGTTCGATTGCTCGGTGGAAGGCGAATTGTTTCCATCATTATTATTTTGTTCATGGCGGTGAAAGCCAACGTGTACGAGGGTTCTTGCGTTCTACATTGGTCTATACCTACTGCAAGTCGCCTGTGTTTTATCACACAGCAACTGAGCGCCTCATGCAGCGACTGAGCTAAACCACGCACCGGGAAAAAAGGAATAAAAGAGGACAAGGCGAAAAAGTCGAAGGTGAAAAGGAATTTTAGTTTCGCAAATTTTTATTGACAGGATATAAAGACAAGTTGGCACACAAATAGAGCACCGGCAACTCCTCTTCCCTTAGTGCATGTTGTCTGTCATAGAACACGTAGGGTCCAAGCCTCCAAGTGTGAGAAGTCCACAGCTTAAATGTTTCGTTATGAGAGAATATTGTAAGGCGACATCTTTTACACAACGATTTGTAAGACACATGAAAAAAAAGACAAGAAAGAAGCTTCTGCAAAAAAAAGCAAGTGAGAGTAAGAAACACATACACTGCTATTGAGGTGATCACAGAAACTTTGTTCCGCAAAGTGCAATCATTTTGAGCATTTTGGTATTTCGGAATTGTCACGTAGCCTGCACGTTGTGGTTTGACAAACGCACTCGCGATACACCAAGTATACCAATATACATCACGCTTGCAAAATGACCCCTGTCTACTGACTTAGTTAATATTGTTGATGTAAAATGCACTCAAGCAAAATAGCAATCACAGACCACAGAGGGAGTGAACATCTGTTGAAAGAACGAAGTTGATCGAAGAATTTACTGAAGAGAATACTAGCCGTCACCATCCAACCAATATCGCATATTCCAGTGGCACATTTTTTTTTTCTGACGGTTTAGAAATACCTGGAAACCCTTCTGCCTGTGGTGCACTTTATGATGGAGAGCATTCTCGTTTTTTTTGCTTTCTATTGTGTGCAATGTTTGCATTACTGCATATAGAGCGGCATACTGCATATTGAGCGGCATATTTAAAGCTCACACGATCGATGACAATACAGCTGATATCAACTGCATGCCGTGCGATATCGGCCGAGTCTTCTGTGCTTATCACCTGTCGAGGCTCTTTTATCACCACTCTCGCTACACGTCGTTCTTTTTATACTTGAAAGCAAATGAGATCACGATAGCCACCCACTATAGATGATCATCCGCCTTGGAGACTTGGGCAGAAAGCAAAAAAAAAAACTATAGATGATCATCCGCCTCGGAGACCTGTGCAGAAAGCAAAAAAAAACAAACAAAAAAATACCAAAGAATTCGGTTATGTAGAGAAAACGTGTATGCGTGCTGAGGTTTATTTCGCTGACGTGACGGCTGTTGCTGTATCAGAGATGCTCAGGAGCTGCCGCGGTATAGGTACGAACATCTAGTTGTGCCATTCATATATGTATATATATATATATATATATGTATATATATATATATACAGTGGCTGAAACCGTTAGACACAAGCCAGCTCAAGCCGAACCCAGCGTGGTGATAGGCGCCGCTTCCATCGAGACTCCAAGTTCCTTTTACGTTTCCCGCTTCTACTTTAACGCGATCGGCGCCCAACTCAGGCTCAGGCACCTCGAGTGGAGCGTTATCGGCTTACGGCAGCGCGCTCGACCACGGTCCGGTGGTCGCTGGCCACGGGCGGAGCCTAATTTGCTGCGGCGGTGGCGACCTGCTTGCTGGCTTCCAAGTGCTGTATCGCTGAGCCCAGGCGTCTTGGGCACACCGATCCGTGTGACGAGCATGATGGCCAACCGCGTGGTGGCCGCGGGGAAAAGCGTGGCGGGGCGTCTGGAGAGGCGCTTTCCGCGCGGCTGGCCACGGGTCACGTCGGACCCTTGGCAGGTGTCACGTCCGACGCATGCTCCCGTGGGGAGGGGAACTGTCTCCGGGTAGCAAGAAAAAACAAAAACGAGCACACAAGATGAGCGAGTGAAAAAGTGGCCATTTGGGCTACCATACCTGCATTGTTTCTTCTTTTTTTAGTTATGTGCGAGCGCATTATATATGCTGGTTGCCTGCTAACAATGCGACAAGATTTTTCAAGGCAAAAGTAGAAAAATAAGTTGGTATGTCACGTCACACTGTACATGGGATGAAAAATAAACCTGTAAATTTCTTAACTATGATGAAGGAAGGAGAACAAAGTAAATCAGTCGAAGGCACAAAATGAACAACACGATAGATTGAATAACGGTACGCAATGACACAAACACGCGATGGCAAAAAAAAGTAAGGCAGTCTTGTTCATAGGAGCTAAAGAGATTCTGTTTCACGTGAAAACCGCAAAAAAGAAAAATCTCTTCACCTGGTCAGAGACGTAGCCTGAACTGAATGGTCGTGTAAAAGGCCTACAAACATTTGGTGTCCTATTTCCCTATTAGCGCATCCATGTTTGTTCCATTTCTAGTGCTCTTTTAGGCGTAGTCTTTTCCGAGCTTTCCGAGTGCGGGCGCGAGTTCACCACTTCCCACACGGCACATTTTTCTTTTATTATTCTCTTCTCCTGCAACGTCGTGCAATAGAAAACTACATACGTCTCTTGTAACCTCCCCACTTTCTGCATTTCCTGTCTATTCCTGTCTCTAACCACTGTATGAGGCATGCGGTGCGGGAACTACCGATTTTTTTTCTTCACATGAAACATCCCTGCGCCTTCAACAATCGACTTAACAGCACTTGATTAGTTACGTACAGAATGAGATGTCCTGTGCTTACGTATAGTTTCCGTGCTAAAGTGTGCCTATTTATGGGTGCGATGCAGCCCGTGCTACGCTATTTAAAGGAAAAATAAAACAAACAAGCTACAAAGAAGAAATCTTTGCGGTTCAAAGAGAGAGGCAGAGGGAGTCACGAGGGAAGTAACCGCATCTGAACAAAGGTCGTGGCTGTTTAGTCACTCTACCGTAGATGAAGTGAAATCAACAATAACAAGTAGACATGAGAGTAAATGTGCCCGAATGAGCCCCCTCAAGCACTCGCTACACAGCCAGAATAACTGCGGAAAATACGCAGGCAGTTCATATTGATACTCCGCACGCTTCGTGGTCGGCTTTCGTGGTTGTAAATGTCGCAGGCGTGTCGAGTACCAGCCATCGCATGAGGCAATGAGATTGGCCGCAAAAACCACATAACGAAAACAATTAAATAAAATAAATGGATCTTAACAGCATAATAACGATACTGTAACTTTGTACGTTTATTTCTAAGGAACTAAGCATTTTTATGTACCACTATTTAACTCCCCACAAAAAAAAATCACAATCAGGCTTATGGAAACACCTGCAGCAATTTATTGTTGTGAAAGCAGCGACTAAGAAGTCTCGATAGCATTCAAAGCATGTCACACTACGTGTGAAACCAGGTCTAGGCCTATATCCTTCAAGATGCACACCCGTGGTTTGCTAGCCTTGTCCACACTTGAGTTCTTTGGACAAAGCCCCACAATTGTTTCTTTTAGGAATCACCTATAGAGTCATGCGTTGGAGAGTGGCTTAAAACACGATGCTCGAATCAAGTATGCTGGAATGATATGTCACGCTTTTGGCTTTTTTTTATGCTCAACAAATTGAACGCACTTCCGAACAGGGCTGCGCTGCTTCGCCCGAATACTCGTGTTTGAACAAAGCGCGAAGGGCCCACGTCCCCTGACAACCGCAATTCACTCCGGTGCGAAAGAGCGTGGCGTGGCCACCTTTCCCGATGGCAATCTATATACCTTCTGGGAACCGAATATGTGCCGTAATCGATGGGCATCATGAGTTGACGCGGCTCCAAGACGACAAGAGAGAGGTGTGGCAAGGATCAAACGTTGCGAGTGAGGTTGCCTCCTCCTGCATATATCTTATACACATTCGCCGCGACCCGTCAAATGCGCGCACTGCGAGGACACCTTCTTGAACTGTCGCAAATTGACGTGTTCCTGATTAACTAATCGAGAGGTGCTTGAGGAGAAGCAGGTCTGTGGCCCTGCTTCTTCTCGTGGTGGCTCGAATAGAACGCGCGTTTCGTACTACCCGTAGCTCGCTCGTTCGCTTGCCTCGGTGGCATGGAATAACGATTTTCACGAGGTGCGTGCCTCTATGTATGCGCGAAGATGGCAAGTGGTGCCTCACCAATAAGGGGCCACCTCTAATTACCTCTTTTGGATATGCAACCAAAGCGGCAGCCTTCTGAGTTTTTCTTTTTGTTGCTCGTTAACGAGTGTTCCGGCGGCTCAGGTCTCTGCACCACGCACACTTCTTGCTTTCTTCTCCTTCTCACTCACCCCGATCCTTTTCTCTCGAGACACGTTCACCAGGATCACTTACGACGTCATTAAAAGATGAGGAACTATACGCACTATTACAAAAAAACGAGTGGGCGGAGCTATTGTTTAGAATTTTCGTCATTGTTTTTTCTCGCCCCATGTGCTTGTTGTTGTAGCTTCCAGTGTATACATTCGCTTTTCTCCGATGAGTTAAATAAAGACCCCGTTGATTTCAAATGAGTCCCATTCCTACGTAGCACAAGCTATATATAAAACTCCCCGACTGCGTCCGTCATTTCTTGTGAGAACGGGATTATCCGGTTGCTGTTGGTATTTCGCGCAAAGCCCACGCCTTCTCAGACTACACCCACACAAGAGAAATAAAGAGAGAGACAGAGGTAAAACAACAACTACAACAGTGGAGATGTAAGCCTGATGAAGCCGTAAGTAGAGGTGATAAAAGTACGAAAGCAGGCGTCGTAAGAAAGAAAGAGGTGCACAGAATACACCTCAAGGAAGACACGGAAGTGTGCTTCGGAGCGCTTTGCCCTGTGGCAAATATACGTATCAAACTGTCGTGGGCTGCAGAATCGTGTCAAGTCAGGCGCAAGATGGTACGGCAAACGTTGGGCTCGCAGTGGCTGTTATCAAGTCTTTACACCTTATTACCGAAGCCGGGGGGCCACGCAAGCCGTGCACTGCATGTGTATCTTTCTTATATGGAGCAAAGTTTCACAGATATTGCAGCAAGTATCACCGCATAGTGGCGCTCGGGATATTCTATCAGGTAAGTTTTGAGTTCTTACATCGTAAGTTATGAATAAGTTTCAGAGCTGTTTCTGAACCCATTGATGATGACATGTATTTTATTAGGCACGTACAACGCACCTAAATTCAGGAGTTACAGAACGCAACGTGTCTCCTTCGTTTCATTGTTAAAATTGGTGGCTTGGGTGTAGTTACATCAGAGGAATAAGAGCGCGTACTGTCCACCAT
The DNA here is from genome assembly GCA_013436015.1 of Rhipicephalus annulatus. Classification (NCBI taxonomy): domain Eukaryota; kingdom Metazoa; phylum Arthropoda; class Arachnida; order Ixodida; family Ixodidae; genus Rhipicephalus; species Rhipicephalus annulatus. Next base: position 400,994 of record WOVY01000410.1, on the reverse strand, counting down.
TTTTCTGTATGTCAGTATATTATTTTTCACTCGGTCTCTTTTCAGGCAGAAAGGCCCCTCCACGGTGGTCTAGTGGGTAAGGTACTCGGCTGCTGACCCGCAGGTCACGGGATCTAATCCCGGCTACGGCGGTTGCCTTTTCGTTAGAGGCGAAAATGCTGTACTGAAATTAGGGTGCGCGTTAAAGAACCCCGTGTGGTTGAAATTTTCGGAGCCCTTTACTAAGACGTCTCCATTAATAATAGGTGGTTTTGGGACGTTAAACCCCACATATCAATCAATCAAGTCAGTCAGAATGGTCAGCCCAGAAAAGTAAATCGTATTAAATCTGAAGTTGACGTCGGCTACATACAGTGACAATGAGCTAAACATACAATGCGCTACACATACAGGGACTGAGTCATTAGAGAATGTTTCGTACAATGTCGAAAAAAAGCAAAAGTACGTTAACTAACTAAACAGTCCAAGAACAATTGGCACTTAGTATCTACATATTTTGATGATGTCTGAATAGTATACGCTCAAGAACTTCAAAACGAGCGTTGCCAAAGAAGATGACTATATGTTTGTTCGATCAGACATCTCACATATGACAGGCCAGACGAATACAGCGATGTGCCCAAGGTCCACATTTGCGCGAACTTTAATCAAAACTAGCACGACATACGTAAATATGCATTCCGCAAAACATAAACACATCGTAAGATTATTTGATTGATCGATGTGTGAGTTTTAACGTCCCAAAACTACCCTATGATTATCAGAGACGCCGTAGTGGAGGACTCCGGAAATTTCGACCACCTGGGGTTCTTTAACGTGCACCCAAATCTGAGCACACGGGCCTACAGCACCTCAAATAATTAGACAAAGCGTATATAGTGAAAGCAGATTTCTATAAATGAGTGAAGTCATGTGTTTGTCGGCTCCCAAGGGCTACGTTTATTTTTCATTGCTCAGTTTGGGCACATCGCCAGCAATACCACTGTCATGCAGTGTCATTACTGCCCGATTTCTAGCGTCGCGAAACAACACATCGAGAATAATCAAGAATATCGAAACATAAAGAATAGCATTCACTGCATTTTAGCCTGAGTTTTTATTAAAGTTGTTACCATCCCCCCACTCCCTTACCACCATTTTGAAACGTCTATACGGCTTCCATTTTTCGCATGCAATTTGTAGTAAGAAAAGAAGCTTGAAAGAGAAATCTGGTGCATTTTGTATATCATGCGAAGGTAATATCGCTTTTAAATAGTATTAGCAGCCCTGTAACGGCTAGGGTGGTTCATTTTGCCGAGACACTCGTGAATAACTTTAAATAAGCAATAAACAATGAGCCGAAACCAAAACCGATACAGATAGCTGCTCCGATTTTTTATTTGACTTGTGGGGTTTAACGTCCCAAAACCACTATTTGATTACGAGAGACGCCGTAGTGGAGGGCTCCGGAAATTTCGACTACCTGAGGTTCTTTAACGTGCACCCAAATCTGAGTACACGGGCCTACAACATTGCTGCTCCGTGCTGGGTTCGCAATGACAGCACGAAACATGCTACACACCACCATGGCTGACCATAGGGTGTAAACATAGCTCACGTTTCTTTTTTGTCTCGCGAGAATCAAGCTGTCGATTTCATACCGACCCGAAATGAGGATGTGCCAGCCCGTCTGAACCGACGTGTTCAACGGTCATTGCAGCTGCTAAGTGATCACAGAAACATCGCCTTTTGATTTCGACCCGACGGCGCATGAAGTAGGTGACGCGCCTCGCACAAATCTCCTCGTCGTTCAATATTGCATATGCTTACTGAAAGGCCCGAAGTCAACGATGACCACGTCTCTATGCAGCTAACAAAACCGAGCTGTGTCCACGTGGTCGTCGCCTCGTAGGAGAAAGCGCGCGCGGCATCAGTCTGCTGGGCGAGGCGTAGTTGGAAAAGAGTAGGCACGTTGCGTCTAATATACAGGGTGGCCGGCGTTTACAGGCGTGTTTTGAAGTTGGCTACTAATGATTGAAATTCATTTCGTAAAGAACTAATCATCCTACGATTGTATAACTTGACACCTATTATAAAGTTTCCGAAAAGAGCACATGTCGGAAGTTTTATCGAAATTGGTGAATATCGAAAAAAACATACACCATCTCCCACTCTAGGGAACCACTGGAAGACGTGAAGCTGAGGACGCTAACGCTCACACTGACAGCGGTGTTGACGTTGGCACTCGTCGCGGCGTTGCGCAGGAGAGAAACCTCGGGAGGTGCAAAGCAAGCAGTGATAGACCGCTGTTTTCTCCTGGAACGTGCCCTTGCTACTAATGGGCAATGAGAGAATGAAGATTCCGATTGGACACAGAGACCCGCAGTCCGCTCTTTTAGTTAACGTGCATGCTGCCAATTTTTAATATTCGACAATCCACTGAAAAAATCTTTCAGCGGCAATACGTTGGAGGTAAATATCCACTGCCGATAAATACGCTTGGGTCAGTGAACGGTTGTGCAGCGCAAGCAGCTGGTTTTTTTTTTTTCAGTGAAGAAACTCGCTAGCAGACGCTGCCTGCGTCAGCGTTGCGAAGTGAAAGAGGGCGGGAGCTTAGAAGAAGGGAGAGATGGGAAGGGTGGTCACGCCGTACAGTGGATTGAGCTTGACCATAAGATCCTTCGCAGAAAAATTCCCCGGAGTTCCCCTGTTAGTATGTATTTTCAGTTTCCTATATATGGATGAAGAAAGAATGAACATGTATGGACGAAGAAAGAATCTGGTAGTAATTCTGAGTCTTCTGCGTCACAGGTGCGCAGTTTAGAAGAGCTCTCATGAGTGCTGGCACTTGTCCCAGAGGCACCATCGAGGCCTCACGAGCGCCATCAAGGGGGGTTTTTGACCAGTGAATTTTGACTCTTGTTAGCCCAAATTATTCTTCCACTATGCAACTTGACTAACTCAATAGATTCGGTTCCCGTGAAAAGAAAAAAAAAACACGTTGCGAAAGTCGGAGCATGAACAGATTTTACTGCTCAGAATTTTTTAATAGATTTTGATATTGGTTCATTGAAATTGCAGTTATTTAGTGTTTTCTTATGTTTTTGTTTTTCCGTGCGTTATAAATTATTACATATAGCTAATTAAATAAATAAATATATGATGATAAATTCATACTGAAATGTTAAACGCAATGCTATGGCAGAAAAGAGAGGAACAAAATGAGAACATGCTGTGCTTTAGTTTCTTAACTCTACTGGAAAAGATGTATGACTACTTCCTGAATATTTGTCACCTCGTAAACGACAGATTTCAGTTATCATCGAGGCAGCATATTGATTTTAATGATGAATAATATGCGATAGCCGACGAGTGATTGACGAGCCAAACCGTTTATTAACTGCAAACAATAGGTTCCCAAAACACTAGAGGCATACTATAAACAGTGAGATCGATGAAGGAGCAGGAACTTAATAGAGAGACAGCTCTTTCCGAAAAAAACTGAGAATTTTGCCGGTGCAATAAAGGCGCCCACTTGCTACTATGTAGAGGGGGGGGGAGAAGAGATATGAGGATAAAAAGGACCTAAGAGAAAGAGGGTGGTAGGAAAGAGAAGGAAAAGAAGTATTCTGGTCATCGTATGTATATATATCACAGCGTAATGATCGTGTTACAAGTTACTATGCAATTTATCAATTTAGTTAATGTCATCAAGGAACCGGAACAGAAATAACATTTAGGTGAGCGTATTTAAGCATCCAAATCACCTGCGCCGGGTGCCATGGCTACTGTATATTACAGCTTCTATCGCAACACTAGTTGTACGTTGTATCTCAGCTTTAAAGTGTGCTATGCGAAGCGCGTTCCTGCTCTCGAGATTGAAAACTGCACTTGAGGTAAAGAAGGACGCTGTTTCAAATTTTCTTAGGCCTCTCTACACTTCCGACCTCAGTACACGTGGGTATCTTATTTTCTTTCTCGACCACTTAAGTAGTATTTCTTTGGCGAATATTTCAGTAGAGAAAAATTCAGGTATACGCTGTCGGGTCAAGGCCCATGACTCTAGGATAAATCTTTACTGTAGCCGTCATCATAATGATGGTTGAAACAGTGAGATAATATATGAAATTGATAGTCGGAGGTGGATCACCTCGCGAAATGCGATCACATTATTGCTACAAGCATTCCTCAACATTCTAGGAAACATGGACGCATCTCGTCCTAATCTAATAGAAGAACCTATGACAACTTCTAGCCCCGCCGCGGTGGTCTAGTGGCTAAAGTACTCGGCTGCTGACCCGCAGGTCGCGGGTTCGAATCCCGGCTGCGGCGGCTGCATTTCCGATGGAGGCGGAAACGTTGTAGGCCCGTGTGCTCAGATTTGGGTGCACGTTAAAGAACCCCAGGTGGTCTTAATTTCCGGAGCCCTCCACTACGGCGTCTCTCATAATCATATGGTGGTTTTGGGACGTTAAACCCCACAAATTAATCAATTATGACAACTTCTACTTCAGTGCGAGGCTACTTTTTGCAGGAAGGGACAAATTCGGTGCGCCTCAAGTAGTTGTTTCGCCTGTGCTACTGCGTATGCCTTCTACTAGTAACGAAATTCAAAACTATCTTTTTGAAAGAGAGAAATATAGCTATGTGTTCATTTATGTAATTGATTGTCTTAACTCTGAGTGTGTACGGGTGCAGGTAAACAAGGAAATATGGCACAATGTAAAAAAAAACTTTAGCAAAATAACGATAACGGAAATATTGGTCTTTACGTCTTCTCCCACTCTTTGTTTGCTCCCTTTTTTTTAAAGTTATTTCACGTTACACCATATTGCGTTGTTCACGTATATTAGGTTCATTAACACAAGACTGGAAGCTCCGCGGACAAGCGGTAAACGGTGCAATGTTTAACCGCTTAGGTATTATACTGCCTCCACTCAGCAAGCGTGCGGTTGTAATAGCAAGTGTTATTTTGCAGTATTTTGTGTTGAGAACCGCCGATATACGTCTGCCAAAATGTTTTGGTTAGGTGAAAGTGGAAGGTTTAATGGCAGCCTGACGTAATATGTCTGAGCTTAAAAGGCTTCTCAGTGAAACGAAATAAGAAGAAAATGAGTCGTACTATGGTTGACTCGTCTGTAGAATGAATCAAAGTCGAGTCTCTGTTATCGAAACTTTACGTTTCTCTTCACAATGCAACTCCCCAAAGCTCGTTGCCAGTTGACTTAGTTTTCGATTACTAAAAAAAATGCTAAGTTACTTCCAAAGCATGTCCTTGAGGGCCTTCTTCAAGACCAGCTCAGTAATTTTCTTATTCATGCGGTAATTTTGATGGATGCAACCTAAATCGTCATAAGGTCAGAGGAGGCATTTTTTTTTTCGTCAGCTTGATCGGTCTTTTGCGCTCCGATCGCGTCTTCACGCCAATTCGCTCGCAGATTTTCTAGCAATTACATTGGCTCGTAGAAAACTAAGTTCTCAGCAATCAAAATTATCATTATTATTTTAGGTGCCTTGTCTGTTTGTACGCATTTAATTCCCGCCAAGAAGTCTCCTCTACTCAAGATATTTTGGTCTCTCGTACCACGTTGCCTGTCACAAGTTCGGTTTTTTTCGGGTCCTCGTGGATGCATGAATTGTACTAAATAAAACGGCTGAATTGATCGGTCCGGCGTCTTTAAATTTTTCAGTGGTACTAGTAGCTTAATAGTTGTTTTTTATTACTGCAGAACAATTCAAACGCATGTAAGTCTTAAAGAAACAAAGAAACATCGCTGCTACGTACAATCTGAAGAATTTCGGCACTTGCTGTTTCACTTGGAACACCACAAAATGCCTTTCCCGTCAATGTGATGTGACCCTCACAAACTTTCCTGAAGAGTTCCTCGGTTAAATTCTCGGTTAAATTATTATCTTCACCAATCTTCATTTTCTTATCTAACCTATATGCAGGTTGCAATGAGCCGGAAACAATAGATCACTTCTTTCTCACATGCCACTGTTTCGCCTCACTCCGCTGAATAATTCTTGAGAGGCCGATTGGTATGCTGCGATTGGCATTTAATACATCCACCCTTTTATCGTCTCGAGCCAGTCAGTTGACTGTGGGTTGCTGGGCTATTCTGTCAGCGCTACATAAATTCATTCAGGCAACTGGAAGGATACGCTGCTAGTGGTACCGCCAGATGAAATCAATTATTTGTCTCATTTCTTATTTGTTGCTATTTGTTAAAATGTGGTTTGTCGAATACTTCTGCCCCTCTACTTTCTTTAGGCGACAAAACAAAAGGAAACAAAACAAATCAAAACTATGTGCTTGTATCTCACCACGAGTCTCTTGCCACGAGGACACCAAATGGCGGTGTCCCTTAGCAAAGGTCATTAATTATTCATAAAGATCGCACGCCGTGTGAAGTCACTGAGGGCATCACGAGAGCTGCTTCACCATTAAACCTCGCGTTTCTCTGTAACCCTCCCTTCTCGGCGTTCGGCGTACACTACCGTCTTCTATGTTCGCTTTGATCTCTCTCTCTCTCTCTTTCTCTCTCTTTGTGTCGTCCCCGAGCCACGCGACACCGCAGGTTATCGTGATGAATCCGGTGAGAGAGGTCGTGCTGCTTCTGCATGCGTTGTTCCCACGTGCGCCTTTTCTGCCTCCTCCAACCGGCACGCCACGTAATCCGCGAAAATGATGTCGCGACGTGGACGCGGCTTATCGAAGCGGCTTCACTTTCCTGCGCGAGACGGAAATGGTAACTGGCAGGAGGCCCTACTGAGCGAGAGCGCGGCAATAAAGATTGTGGGGAAGCTTCCTTCCGTTTTTGTGCCTGGCGGTCACCCGCATGTGTTGACGTCTCTTCGTGGCGTTGCTGGCGACAAATGATATCTGCGTTATGAGTACGCGGGATCTGATAAGTGGAACAACGTCTTTTTTTTCATGATTGCGCCTATTCGCGACTACATACAGACTTGCAACGCTCATGTTTAATATGATTGACCACCGTAAATGTATTGACGAGATCAGTTGTTTTTGTCTCCGATAAGGTTACTATACTGGAGGTAGCAGATATATGCCCCTCCTCCGCGCAATACTGAAAGTCGCACACAAATTGTGCAGCGTTCGGTCATGTGCCCTTGAAAGCGTCGTGTCTTTGAACTACGAAGGCGTACGTGAATGCTTTAAACGTATACATGAATGTCTTTTCAGAAAGTGACCTAGTTTAACAGCTTTCAGCCACCATCCAGTCCTCCAGAATTTTCGTTTCATTTGCGTCTTCTGTTTGCGCGCCCAGATGCAGGAACAACGAAAACCATATGTGCAATGCAATGAAATACTTTGAAATGAGTCGTGCGAACACTGAGTGAAAAGTCCTATGCCAGGCCTCACGAAGGTTTGTATAACCCTGGTATATATAATTAAGCCAAGATTAGTGGTACTAACGACGATGGGGTGTCTGTTATTTTGCCTGAAATACAGTTTCCAGGCATGTCGGTAGACATCTTGGGGGAAAATTATGTGGCGTCGCTTAGATGTCTCGCTTTGCCCCGCCGCGGTGGTCTAGTGGGTAAGGTACTCGGCTGCTGACCCGCAGGTCGCGGGATCAAATCCCGGCTGCGGCTGCTGCATTTCCGATGGAGGCGGTAATGTTGTAGGCCCGTGTGCTCAGATTTGGGTGCACGTTAAAGAACCCCAGGTGATCGCGATATCCGGAGCCTCCACTACGGCGTCTCTCATAATCATATGGTGCTTTTGGGACGTTAAACTCTACATATCAATCAGAAGTTTCGCTTTCGCTGCCGTTTCTCTGAACTGTACATATTAGCTTAGAAATACAGAGCATTTTTATTGTTTTTTTTTGCATCGGAACATAGCGCTACTTATGATGACTGCAGCTGCTTGGAAACTACTGAATTTGCTATCACTGTTGCGGTGCGCTTGCAGTCACTCGTGATTGCCCTGGAGCATTCTTGCGCAAGCACACGCACATGCACACGCACAGACGCGCGGGCATACGTATGCACGCACTGACCCATTCAACATGTCAAAACAAGCTCAGCAAACTTGAAGCCTCATTTCAATTCACCCATTCCTCATTTAGATTTTTATCTCTTTAATATTGCAACATAATAAAGCCCCACATCTTTTCGCCGAACTTTGAGAATGGGCAATGGCCAATTTCTTTGAATATGCATGCATAATAAGCGCGCAAAATAATACAGTCGTAACAACCGTGTGTGAAACGTGCACACTTCGCATTCGGCCCAACTGGACACGAAGAAAAAAGCACACGTAAACGATAAAAAAGTGGTCGACCCTTAAAAAAACTAAAAAAGAAAATAAAGATTCACAGATAAGGAGACGTTAGTCGAAAGTGGTCGAAAAGCATGAATAACGAGCAACTGCGGAAGAACAATTCCTCATTTTATGCATACATTGACAGAAGGCTCCTGTGCTCTAAAATTTGGCCGTTTGCAAAGCTTTTCTTGTTGCTCCGTTTTATTTCACGGTGCATGCGAGAAAAACTCCACAAAGCGCCGGTGAGCAAGATGCATGCCGTACGTGCGTTAGTCTTTCTCGTGTCAAGACCCAAGTCATGCCTTTCGCAAGTGCGCGCGCGCTTCTGTCAGGCCAGAGCTGAAAAGGAGTGTCTAAAAAAAAGGAAAATAAGAGAAAGTGCATTGGGTTCTGTGAAGAATTTGGGAATCTTTCGGTGGAGTAGACAGTAAGCGGCCTGTATAAATAACACAAGACACAGTGCATGCATGCTCAGCAGTCTGCGCCAGGTCGCGGCTATGTCGCGCTTGCCACGAATGTGTCACAACTGCGGCTTCAAGAGAGAAAACATAAAAAATAAGAAAGTAATACGACGAGGCTATAGGTGAATGACGCGGCTTTTGTGAAAGAGTAATGAAACGACAATCCTAACCGAAAAGACGCCATGTAGGTCCGACGTGTTGGCTATACTGCCAGTGTAACGCTGTTCCCGGGGGACCACTGCCAGTGTAACGCTGTTCTTTCTTTTTCTCTCTTTCTTTCTTTCCTTTCTTTCTTTCTTTCTTTCTTTCTTTCTTCTTTTTTCTTCCTTTCTTTCTTCCTTTCTTTCTTTTTCTTTTCCTTTCTTCCTTTTTTCTTCATTTCTTTCTTTCTTTTCTTTCTTTTCTTCTTCTTTTTACTTTTTTCTTTCTTTTATTTTTTCCTTTTTTCTTTCTTTTTTTCTTTCACTGTCACCACCGTATAGGTTAGCAAAGCTTTAAAACTTTGTGGTGGATCGATGATGCGTTTTGTTTTCTCGTTTTTTTGTGCTTGTGTGAATTCTTTTTTTTTTTTGCTCGCCGCTCTCCTGTCTCCGTCCATTCTCTAAAAGCCGTGCAAGAGTGGGTTTAGATTGTGGGATGATGGGGCGATGTACCTGGTGATCGGAACAAAAGCGACGGTGAAGCAGTGCTGGGATTCTCCCGAGATCAGCGAGACGATGCAGAAAAAAAAAGTTAGCGACATCAGTGGTTGAGAAGAAAGCAGGTGCTGAAAAATAGCAGAAAGAATTCAGGTGAGCTGACGTTGGACCTTCAGGAACAGACCGGCTGAAAAAAAAATAACAGAAACCTATGGTAGGGCGGAGACGCACTGAAGCGTGTTATAGAGGAACCGAATGAGGAATGTAATTAGTTTTTATTTCCAGCCCGCTCGGTGTGCAACTTCTTGCAAAGCCATGCGGTGACCGTCTGCTCACCTGTAGAGGGTGCACCAGCATGGGAAGATTACGCGGCTTTTATGCTCGGTGAGCAGGGCCCGCACTCATAATGGAACTCTGCTGCCTCTCTGTATACGCTGCGTGCCAGTTATAGAGGATTACGGCACTGGTTCTTTCTGCAGAAGGACGTTTTTTTTTTTCCAGAGCAATAGCCATTATCATAAACGTGCTGCGAATAGGCCTGAAACGGTGTGAATAGATGCGGGAGATTTCGCAAAATACAGAACGATAGAAAAATGAGGGTGCAAGTTATCTAGAAGGGAGCCGGTAATGAACGCTCAAGTATAACGCTCAAGTAAAGGCTAAGCGAGTTGCTGCTGTTAAGAGGGGTGGTGCGAATACTCTTTCATCGTCATTATTTTGCAGCGCCTTTCTTTCGTTCACTTTGCGACGCCATATAAATATGTCTCCTATCCGTCGCATTCGGCCAGTCCTCCTGTGTCTTTTTTTTAACTTCTTTCCCGTATGGCAGCCAAAACGCTAAAGTAGTATAACCAAGTAAAAAAAAAAACAAGCACGCAACGTCAGATATGTCGACAATATGGACCGCGGGATGAAAAGCAGCGGCCTTCCCCTGCTCTCTTCGGATAATTAAAAACGTCAGGGAAGAAAAACGACCACGCCTATTTTCGCAGCTCTGCAGCTAGGTCTCGATAATGACTGGTGTATAATGAGATAAGAATAGGCCCGCTCGAGAGCGCTGCTCTCGGCCTTAGCAGTGAAATCATGTTCCGCCTACGCGGCCTAGACGTGCGATATTACAGATTGGCGAGCGGCATCGGAGGTATTCGCGTACGTTCTCGAATCTCGTGGGATATTAGGCTACCGAATACCGATCCCTTGCTTGCTTAATTTCATTTTTATCCGCTATGCTGGCGCTGCGCTGGTGAAAAGAATAGCTTAGTGAGCATACTCTGCATGCGAGCAGAGTATAGGCTATACACTTCGGCTTGCGTGGATGCTTTTAACGTATCGCAAATCTTGAGCGTATGCCCGTGCACAAAGCGCAGTGAGCTTATTTTCGCAAATGTGCAAATACTTCTGACTTGCGCCTCTCTCCAATGTAGCGTATTCCTCTCCCTGCACTTTGGAATTGCTATTTGTGGCACGGATTTGTGTGCCGTCAACGTTTTAGAAATGGCGTTCTTGCGTATGCGTTGTCAAGGGCGGTGACAAAAAAAAAAAACGTGCAAAATGAGTGCTGCAGAGTTGCGGCTAGTCTTTCTTTTTCCATAGTGATGTGCAAAATTCTGAGTTTCTGTCGTTTTATTTCTAAATCTATTTTAATTTTTAAGAACCCAGAATTTACCTATTTTACTTCTGTGACTTAAAAAGAAGAATTGGACCAATAGTATGCCGTGATGGCCGGTGCCTTATATATGTGTGAATCAGAGATGACAGCGTCTCAAATCCTCTCTTGCGGCAACAATCTGCCGGTGGTAATAGTGGGAGGTAATGTGCCCATGTTTAGTGCTCTTCTTCTAGTGGGAGAGAAGGAGGGAAGTGGAAAGGAAGATAGGTTAACGAAGCTTTGGCTTGGTTGGCTACCGGCTACTTCAGATTGGAGGAAGGGGGAATACTTGAAAGGAAAGGAGAGAGAAGAAGATTAAGAACGAGATGGTGTGAGAATTGTTCATCTAAAAAGGGGGTCCCGTGGAGTCGGTGATGCCTCTTGTAGATCGTCTATATTCCGTCTGCAGTCTCCCCTTCCCTGACAAGGTTCAGGCATTCATGATAACAGCGGCAACGGGTGCAGTAATGAGGAAATGTGGATAAATTGTGACTTCACCTGAAGCTGTTAAACAAGAAGTAAAGTTTAACATTCGCTTAAAATTTAATAAAACCTCGCATATCATATTTACATTTTACTGTCACCTAAATGCCAAATTTGGAAACAGCAATCAAATCCACCTTCTCGCCATTGCTCATTCCTGTGAAGATAAAGAGGTCTGTCGTATAATATATTTGATAACATATGAAAACCTTCGTTGCAATACTAAATGGTTTAAGGTAAAGAGGACGTTCATTTTGTTACCTCAAGCTACTACCATAATCAGATTTCAGGATGCCGGCTTTCCAGTGTACTTCGCTAATCTTTAGAGAGGGCTGTAAGGAAGCTGTGGTGAAAAGCCGCGGGTAAAGCTAAAGATGGTAGACTTCGGGTATCGGCGGAGTTACGTGTGTGTGAGCGGACGCGATGCCGATTGCGCTACCATCAAGCTTCTCCCCCCGCTAGCACGATCGATGGGCATACGACAAATGGCACTTCCTCCGAGAGAGATTTGGGGTAAGGGAAGGGCGAGTCTTTATCACGATTCACACACCGCAGCTTTGCGTCCACAACGCGCCCTGGCGGGCTATAGGCTAATCCCGCAGCGGGCGCTGTTAACCGAAACAGAGAGCGCGAGGTGTCCACAGCCGTCGTCTTTCTTTCGTAGGATGTGGCGGTCGGCTGATTGGGCTAGCACCGGGTGGCCGTCTCAGGAGGAGCACCACTCTTGCTGCGTGCTATCTATCCGGGAGGCTTAAGGGACCCGCTGAGACGTTGTTTTTCTCGTAGCTGAGACTCGAGTCCCTCTCACTCTGAGAGTGTTTGCGTCCGGCACCGGGGAGCCACACTCCGTCGCTAGAGCGAGGCGACGATTGGGTCGCAGTTCGGAGTGTTGACGCGGACCGGCCCCCTAATGCTCTTCCTCGAGTGGCCATATACTTCATGCTTTGCAGCCTGTCGGAAATGGCGCCACATTACGATTGTATCACGCTCTGTAACGACGCTGAACAGAGCGTACCATATTAGAAAAGGGTCAAATATAGAAAAAAGTGGTGAGCTGATTGCCCTTTTCCGATTCTGGTGCGATTTGTTACGTGGGATGTGCCTTTTTAGCTCTGCAAGAGAGCACTCGTAATCGTACAAAAACTACATATTTTTTCGTTGGTGTCTTAGCATGAACGCGGGTCATATGCTACGTGCCTCACGTAAAAAAAAAACAATATAGCAGGTCGGGTTACCAAAGGAATTCGACAGCGTTCTAGCACAATCCAGAAACGCAGCAACTCCTAATTAGTACTGCCGTTTGATAAAATTCATGCTTGTGTAGTATTTTTACATGAAGAGGAGTGATGCAATTAACATCAAAGGAAGGTTGTCCAAACAATCACGCAAGGCGTCGTGGTCATTTTGATGAGTTCACGGAGTTGTACAAGATGGCGGTGAAAGAAAGCAATATTCGTTAAATACTCGAATAGCCGGCTGCCATTCGTGACGCAATAGGAACAGCTAGCATCGTGTACAATGCTATATATACATGACGCACATCTGCTGTTAGCACCTGCTCATGGACATATCTGCAAGTTAAGAAGATGACGATAACATGCGATAACACACGCACTTTTAAAGTCATCAATGTGAATGGAGTCATCAGTGTGAATGGAGTGATCAGTGTGAATGACTGTGAATGGAGAAAGAGAGTGAGAACATTTAATTATAAAATTGACGAAAACTTGGAGGAGGAAGGATAATTTGTAAGAGCAGCAGAACTTCCTTAGAGGGAGCACAAAAACACGAGTCTTGGTTTATGAACGTTGGTTCAACAAGCTGATGCTACATTATTATTTTTTACGCTTGCCGAGCCTGCACAGCTTCATTTCAGTGCTTCCCCAGTTAATTTTGATATAGCGACAATCATGCAAGCAAAAATGAAAGCATAGTCTGAAATGCGACGATGCTAAGAGAGAGCAGTTGTTATGCAATATATTAAAAGTTTGCTTATTTTATTCAAGCCTTTGAGGCAAACAGAGTTCAGTCCCAAGTAAATTTTTCCGAAAATTGCTGCAGGTTTCACGCATACGTGAATTTACCACTAACGCTTGTTTTATTTCTCCATCACTACCATCATTTTAACATTTGTTGCGTATCGCCATGAAAAGCAAACGTTTCTTTATTGAGAAGCCTTGTAATCCCACTTGAATAAATATTTTATCACATGTTCCAGATGCCTTGAGGAAATTCAAAAGCATTTCTTGAAGATATATGATGGCCGAAATCTGGCAACATATCTTGATGGTTCAACTGTGCGCACAATGCAATGTGCTGAATAATGCATAAATAAATTATGACATTGGCTTGTATGTGTTTATTTGAAGAATGTTGAGTGAGTCAATGAATTCGGAAGTGCGCTGCACCAGACGGGGCGTCTAAATAGAGTAACATGTATTGAGAAAGCTCGAGCTCGTTGAAGAAGTTTCCAAGTGTTCCTTCACTTCAAAGAGGCTTTCTTGTCCGCGATCCTCAAAAGGACCGCTGTCCAGCGCTCCAAATTTAGGACTTCAAAGGGAAAGCCGCATAACGAAGTTTTTTTAAGTTTAAAACGAAAGATGTCGTTACAAGGACAGCACGAAGACGGCGTGACTTTTGAGGATCACTGCACCAAGAATCAAAAGATTGTCAGTAGCTCTGCAGCCGCGCACGCATACAATACCTACAAGAAATATCGACCAGCAGCGTGTATATATATTAACAGTATTCTTACATTTGGTGTGGAGAGTGCTGGTTGTCTCAAAAAAGTGGAACTCCGTGAATGAAGCCGACCGCTCCAAGACTGCGTTTGTAACGCCTGACGGATTGTACAAGTTCAACGTGATGCCATTCGGCCTCTGTAATGCACCTGCCACCTCCGAACATCTCATGGACAACATCCTTAGTGGCTTTAAATACCTGTGCTATTTGGATGACGTCATCGTTTTCTCGAAGGACTTCGACTCCCACCTTAGCCACCTCGCAAGCGTCCTGACTTTTCTTTTGGACGCTGGACTGCAGCTGAATTTGAAGAAATGCCACTTCGCTGCACGCCAGCTTACCATCTTAGGGCATGTTGTTAGCAAGCATGGTGTCCGTCCTGATCCAGCCAGGTTTCGCGCTGTCGCCGAGTTTCCCAGGCCGGCTACACTAAAAAAACTTTGCAGCTTCATCGGCCTCTGCTCATATTTTCGGCGTTTTGTGCGCAACTTCGCCACCATAATCGCACCCCTGACGCACTTACTGGCCGACAACCAAGACATCTCGGCATGGTCCCGAGGATGCGACGAAGCATTCGCCTCTTTACGCCATGTTCTGAGATCACCACCTATCCTACGCCACTTTGATCCAGACGCTCCAACCGAAATCCATACGGGTGCTAGTGGAATTGGCTTCGGCGCTATTCTTGCTCAATGTAAATCTGGCTTCGATGAGTATGTTGTATGCTACGCTAGTCGCACCCTCACTAAAGCGGGAAAGAACTATTCAGTCACCGAGAAAGAATGCCTTGTCATTGTTTGGGCAATCACGAAATTCCGACCCTACGTATATGGCTGCCCATTTGACGTCGTGACTGATCACCACACATTGTGTTGCGTGGTTGTCGTTATTAAAACACCCATCTGGTCGCCTATCTCGCTGTGCACTACGCCTCTAAGATTACGACATTCATGTAATTTATCGGTCAGGCAGCAATCATTCGGACGCCGACGCTCTTCCTCGCTCACCACTTCCCCACGATTAAGTTACAGCGCCTGTTTGCAGCTGTGAATGTTCTTAGTTTGAATATGCCGACATGTCCGCTGAGCAACGCCAGGATCCATGGATAGCGTCTCTCTTAGAGTACCTGTCTCTGTATATATATAGTACCTGTATATATATATATATATATATATATATATATATATATATATATATATATATATATATATATATATATATATAATGATTAGGATTCTTCCCATGGTTTGCCCGGTTTCAACGCAAATGCCACCCACTGCTGTAGCTAGGCTGCCCACCACTCCAATTGATCTCTCTGACATGCGCACTTGAGCACCCAGTAGAGCGACTGCCAGTTGAAGTTTAAACTTTGGAATGCTTATATATAATATATCTCTCCCACCTACCCTTCTGCACCCAAATGTCGACTCCTAAAAAATTTCTTGGTAAAAACTGTCCCTTGTTTTTGTCTGAGTTCTTTGTCTTTTGAGAGGACATTATTTTTTTCGGCATAATCGGTGGGGTGGTATAACAGGTTATCCCTTTTTTCATTCAAGAGTTTGTTTTCTCAGTAGAAGCACATCTGACACACACACAGACACACACACACCACACACACACACACACACATATATATATATATATATATATATATATATATATATATATATATATATATATATATATATATATATATATATATATATGAATTGGAGACGGCGTCTGCCTCGTACTCAGCTTCTACCAACCATCGCTACCTTCTTACGTTACAGGATTCCCCCTCCCCCTGAAAGAATGCGCGCGTTGCATATTACAATGCATGATGAACAAGCAGTCTTAAAAACACACAAAAAATGTCCAAATGGGCTGTAGTTCTACATAACATTGAAGTTCCGTAAGGTCACACAAAGACTTTACAGGAGAGTGCAGCAATCCGGGGTTGAGTACAGCTCTAGTGGGCGAGGCTGGCTGTTACGCTCTGGACAACATATGCATGTATTGAGCGTGGAAAAAGATGGAAATGCAGCCGGAATTCTTGCGAGGAATGAACGAGGTTGGAACGCCTTGCAGGATCGACAGTTTTGTAGGCGTCGCATTTTTCGTCGTGAGTGACACAAACGCCGTGCATGTGGTTTGCGTGCCCGTTGATCGTGGCTGATTGGGTGCTTGTGTTCCTGCACAGTTTACTAGTGATTGTTTTGTGGCTTTTAGGAGGTTTTCTAGGACGATGGCACAGATGTTCAGACCAACGGCGCAATCTTGAACGCTGGTACAGAAAAGTTCCTTGGCTTTTCTTTTTGCGAAGATGGCTCACATGCGGAATCAGTCTTTTTTAGTGGTCGTGTTTCACAACATTATTTAAGCCACAAGTATGCTTGCGATGTAGCTTTAGCCATTTGTTGTCCTTATTGGTGTGGCCGTTTTAGCTTTTGGGGTTCTCCTTGTTGCCTTTGCTGACATCGCTGATGTTGCAGTGTCTGATGAGGTGGACTTCCTTTAGAAACTTGAGCCCGCATTTATTTGCAGGTTGATGTGACCAGCAAATAGTTGATACTCGTTAGGGTGTCGCGATTCGTGTCAGGCAATGAATATAGTGTGCTAGAATTCACAGAAAAATCTGCTGAGGCTCTTCCAATGCCATTTTTAATGAAAACTTTTGACCCAGGGCAGTGCTTGAGAGTTGATCTATCCAAGCCTCATGTGTTGGTTGGACTTTCTGGTGGCTGGGAACTCGACGGCGACATCGCAAAAAGCTTGGTTTGGTCAGATTTTACTTGGGAATGTCTGTCTGCTCAATTTTAGAGCTCAGCAGTTCTGATCCAGGAATATGGATGGAAGACACTGGATTTCATTGAGTATTTTCGGAGTTCTTCAGATTTATACCAACCGTAGCGAGCGTGTGAGCATGTAAGCGATCGTTGTGTGCAACTGAAGAGCCAAGCGACGGAAAAGCAGGAGGTGGTCAAAGTGCGCAAAACGGAGAGTAAAGTACACAGTGTGGCTCCCTAACCTGAGTGCTACGGTGCAGTGATGACGTAAAGGTTGGTTTTCGATCGGGCAGTTGCAAAACATGGTGCGGTGGAGGGTACACTCTTCCTGCAAACAGATCTGGCTGCCTTTCAGTGAGAAGGTGCCTTAATTGGTCTTGTTTCAAAGGCTGATTCATTCTTGGTGTCCCAATGCGTGAGCAGTGCTTTTGACTGTGGCGACCGAGTGCGACTGTTTTCAGATTGTTGGCAATAAGAAAGTGTTCATCATAGTCGCGAAAACGGGTGATCATCTTTACTTTTATCTTTTGCCACGATTCGTCGTTTTCGAATATGTGTGTCGAGTAAAACTTGAAAGCCTCACCGGAAATGCAGTCAGTGAAGTTGGTGATCATCTCCCGTTTCGACTACGATGCAGCGGTAGCGTGGAGTTCGGACAGGTGGAACCAGTCCTGCACGGGTCCAACGTCCGCTGCTCTGGCGTACTTGGAGATGTCAAGGTCGGCCGATGGTTGTGTCATGGTGCTGGTCGTTGTTTCCTGCTAAGAGATGATTCGGTAGTTGATGTATAGTGAGGGCGTTTTGTGGGGAACTGCGTCGATGATGAGTGAGTGAGTGATAAAGGGGCAGGCAGGTCTCCATCCTGTCGACTCGGGTGACGCTATGATGAATGGGAGACGTGGCCTGGCTCATACACCATGTTTATTCTATTGTGACTTCTTACACCACAGCTTATAACAACCATCGCTACCTTCTTACGTTATATATATATATATATATATATATATATATATATATATATATATATATATATATATATATATATATATATATATATATATATATATATGCGTGTTCACGACAATAAAGGGTGAAAGGGAGGCTGCTTAACAAACGTTTTTACAATGTCAGAATGTTTCCAATACTAAACTGGTAGAAAAGAGAGTATGTACGCCAAGAAAGTTGTTATGCACTAGCTGGCTTAAATTTTGAGCCTCCTTTGCATCGCCCGCCCGACCATCGGAACAAGCGCTCGAAAGCCTTAAGCTCAAACCTAATCCCACCGTCCAGCCACTTCCGCTAACTCGTCTACCTCAACAAGTGTTAGAAGCTGTCGCCTACACCATATGCACATGTTTTTTAATTCGCTAGTAGCTTCTCAGGAGGTCCACTTCGTGTTCGGTTATAGTTTGACAACTATTCAGGCGCACTGAACTTCTTCAGAACTGCCGCCTACCCCGTTCATGTGGTCAACGTCACTCCAACGTTGCCCGTGGCCCACACTCACAGTACCCGCAACGCAAGTTACCGAAGAGTGATTAATGCTGATTATAACAGTTATTGGTGTTTTATAACAGTTATTTCAACCCCTCTAACAACAAAACGAGCGAAAACAAGACAAATAAAAGGAAAAGTCATCTCCCGTTGCGCGCTGCCCCTGCAACAACTGACCTGCTCCTACACCGCTCCTTGATGAGTTGTAAAGCGCCGCCTACCATGGAGAATGCCATCTCTGCTGAGGGAGTCCCGGGGGGATGTTTCCAGCGCATGCATGTTTTACTTTGTCGCGTCATACACCACCACAGCTTCAGCCCAGCTGATTTTGAAACATTCATGCTTAGTCTCTGTTTGCCACTGGTGGCGTGGTGGATGAGAACGGCCTTTCTGTACTCCGTCCGGCCTCCTTTGCATCATAAATACAGCGAGCACACTCACGATAGGCCAAATGTGATAGCCAGCCAATGTAACATTCAAAGAACACTTTCGCAGCAAGGAAGTCTCTGTGTTTGACTTTTTTTATAACTATAGCGTCGGTGTCGTAGCATCCAGTGGTTCTTCGTGTGCAAAGCTCAGCTATTATGCATAAACCCTGTCTAAAGCATCCGAACGGGGTCTAGAGGAAATTAGCCCTGAATAAAGTTTTTTTTTTCGAAGCTTGTTCGCATACATTATACAGTCCACAGCATGTGGTGTAAGCTGCTTGTGTGCGCCTGGTTTCTGTTGAAGATCATTTCTGTCGGCCTGATCATGGCCAATACGCCCTAACTTTGAAAGAGATCATGGTGACTTAACTGCCTTAACGCAATCACTAAATTTTCTTCAGTGTGTCTCTGGAACATCTCTCGCTTACTTGCAATGGATGCTCGCTTAACCACCCACAACTCAGGTCACGCGCAGTTGTCCGACACTGCCGCCGCCGCTGCCGGTGTCTGTAACCACATCGTGCGAAATAAAACGAAAACCTTGCACGTGGTGGGGCTCGGCACTCTGGGTGCTGAATGCCAGCCCAGTATTTTACCACCGAAGCTACGCCGGTGCTTGTGACTTGTTGGCAAACTTTCCTTAGGCATGCTTGATGTCGGGAAAGCAATCGCGTTAATACGACGTGTAAAACATTTTAAAACAGCAAGAGAACAACCAGTCGTCGCGCAATGCGAATAGCGAAACGAGTGGGCCGTCCAATGCTCCAACCCATTACAAAAGCTTGTTGTTGTTCCCCCATTAACTGTGGCACATACCCACTTCAGCCATAATTCCTCATCGTCGCCAGCCACTGCAACAACTAGTGGCACGAAATTCCTTGCAAGTGTTTAGCGGATACCGCGCTTCTCAGAAAAATGACGAAAAATAGTATAGCGAATGTCGGCCCTACTACCCAAAAGTTTATTATTAATTTCTGGAGGCGGAAATGCTGTAGGCCCGTGTGCTCAGAATTGGGTGCACGTTAAAGAACCCCAGGTGGTCAAAATTTCCGGAGCCCTTCACTACGGCGTCTTTGATAATCATATGGTGGTTTTTGCACGTTAAACCCCGCATATCATCTTCATCTTCATCATCATCATCATCATATTAATAATGTCCTAGTGGGTATCAAGCATGTGTGCTTGCAGTAGCTACCCAATGAGTGTTTCGAAAAGGCCCTAAAAGGCCGCTCTTTTAGCTTGCTTTAGCTTTGACTGTGCTGCGCCTTCCGCGCAGTCCTGGCGTTTTTTCGCCGACTCAAGACGTAATCGTCTCTTGAGAGCAATCTTGGTGTGCAGCACATAACTGTTTCATATTACGGCACGTTAACATACAATGCCGATAACTTTGGGTCGCAATTTTTCCGTCTAGGCTGCTGCCAACTAAAGTTTGTTATTTAGAGAATTACGTGCGTTTTGCTCTTGTAGAGCCGAGGCAAAAAATGTGAAATATTTATTTATTTTTTTATTTCTGTCCAGACGCTCTCTCTCAATTTTTCTCCCCTCCCTCCGTCTTTCAGCATTGCATTTCGTTCTTCAAAAATAGAAATAAAAAGGAGCCAATACGCTGTTGTTGTAAACTGAAGAAAACGCAGGAAACTTCCCTTTTCCAAACGATTCCGTTGAATCCCTTTTTAAGAAGGTCTCCATGGGTTGTAACATTAGAGCTTTTCTTATAATTCCAGCCATTTTCCGATTTTTTCTCGTAAGAGTATAGGGACAGCAGGGATTCAAATAAATTTAAAGATGGGCGTACATGAGCCTGACTTTGGTATTATTTATTTCAAGCTTCCGTCTGACTATTCATCTGTTATGAACATACGCTGAATACTCTGGCGAGGGTAAGCACGATATGTAACATGGAAGACTTCCTACTCGTGAAAGCGTGAAACTTCCCGTGTCCTTTATTTATGTATATCGTGTTTGCCGTGTTGTGAATTTACCTTTATAAACAATAAAACGGTGATGACGACGACGCTTTTTGGGGGCACATTGTTTACCATGACAGCGGCCTCACTAAATATTTTGGTATATTTCACCATTTAACACTTGAGCATTACAATGGAGCTGACTTCTCTTTCATGAGATGGTTTCTATGACATATCACCGCAAGCATATTTTTTGTAGGCTCGCATATTTGAAGTATGAAGACAGCTAGAAACTGGTTTAATGTGGCTTCATGCCACATAACTTGTTGACAAGCTGCTGAGATTCAATTACCGTGGCAGCTAACTTTGACCAATGTGTGCTAAGGAGAAATGAAAAGGTCCCATCTCACACTGCATATTTTATTAATGTGTGATCCCCCTTCCCGTTTATTTCTTTCTCAATGTAAGGGGCCCCTCATAACTTCTACCGGTCGACAAGGGGTCCCCAAAATCATCCATGGCGGAGAACCACAAATGGAGTCCCTAAATTGTTCTCGTACAACTCGCTCTCAAAAAAGATAGCGCACGTGCAAGGTATTTATTTACATTTATTACATTAACAGTTGCGCTTTTTGGGGCTTTTTGGTGAGCCTATTTCTTATTTTCTCCTGCTGTCGGCCATTCCCGCTACATCGACGTGTCGCAGCCGGCTGTGAAGCAAAATTGAATGCTTAGTGAATGAAGGAGGGTAAAGAATAGCATCGTTTCAATGTCGTGGTTTAATAGCGGGCGGAATTTTCTCGTACTCCAGAGGCTCATGCGAGGGAGACCCGTCTTCTGCTTGATATGCTTAAACTGCGCCACACGCTGTCCGTAGAATGCGACCAGAGCTGTGTGATGGGAAGCTTCATTACGGGCGGGCACGGTGTGTGTGGTGGTCGTAACTGAGGACACGTGCTCCTCATTGCTGGCCAGTGATGTCGACTCATTATTAAAACCGCAGCTCAGCTCATCAGTGGTATGCTATATGAGCTCGCTCGTTCAGCACCAAAAGACTCGTGTATATTAAGTATGCGTAAATCCAAACAGCTGCCAGGTATTCATTTTTGCGAGTTTTTCTACGAAAGGAGGCACAGGTGCACCTTTAATGTTCGCTATCGTCATTGCGAGCCGCCACAGAAGTGCCCACGCTTTGCTCCATACACGAAATTGGAATATATTATCTTTCATTAAAAAAAATCGTGTTTCCTATTAACGGGGAAGCGAATTATTGGAATTGCCACCTTGTCGTCGCAGGATCCTCTCCACTCTTCCGTCGCTGACTCTTCGAACATTCGTTACACTATCACACACTTTTGCTCGTGTGCCTCCTCCCCTCCCCTCCTCCCCCCCACACACATACCCACGCATTTTTTGTGTGTGGTTGATGGCTTATCTTGTTAATATATTATGCGATGCCTTGCCTCAACTGAAAGAGCAACCAAGAAAGAAAAACAAGCGATAATAGAACAATTGATGAATTGGAGTATCTACGTACGGTAGCAGTCAGTCTGCGAATATCGTTATAGAAAAAAGTTGTTGACCACCACATCGGACAAAGACATACAACAAAAATAGTTTCTATAAATGTGATCTCTAAACGTAGACTCTTTCTTTTAAGTAATGAATCTCATTGGTTTGAGCTTTTCAGGGCACGTGGTTGAAGTGACGTGAGGACGTTTGTCAAACAAGTTTGGTTAGACAGTAGTGCTTCAGTGCACTTTCCGTTCCTGCTTGTCTCACCTGCGTTCGTACATTGCAATGGCAAAGAATACCTGGCGCCTGCGTCATGAGATGGCAGTGTAATGCAGCAGCAATTCAATCAAGCGTAGATAGAGATTTTTTGTTTACTTTGAAAGTTGTCTTAATTCATCTTCAAGAAGCTTGAACACAACAAAAAGCTAGTGCATTGGTTCAGATTTATGATCTGCGTTGGGTGATGCTCTAAATGTCTGTAAAGCATGAACTAAAAAGAACAACTTCGTGAACGTTGACTTCTCAGTTTAGCTTCGCTTGTGCCTGTGTATCTGACGCTTCACCAACGCAAACAAAGAAGCGAATGTAAGGGACGGTGGTATAGTGAAGAGGCTCGCTCAAAAAAAGACTAGTTGAACGAATAGCTGGCGGTAACTTGTTCGTAAATGTCATCTTCTTCTCCATCCGTAGCACGTATGTACGTGCGTGTGTCGTGTAATGAAAGTCTCTAACAAGGAATTGAACAAGGTGCAATTTTTTTTTTCGGCAGTGACTTAAGCCGACCGAAGAACCGTAGCCGATAACTGGTCTTATTCTTGCAGGACGATGTCACAGATAAATCTCTTTTGGTGTCAGAATGGAAGCCTATATGTGTCAATCGTTTGCGGTGGTGCGTAGGAGGAAGGAACGAACACTGGAGAGAGGAAAGGCAGTGAAGTTAACCCAACCTGAATAACTGGAACGCTACCCTATACTGGGGAAAGGAATGAAGAGATTAAAAGTGCGTATACAGAAAGAGAGAAAGAGGAGTGCACACACACACACACACACACACACACACACACCCGCGCGCGTGCGCGCGCGCGCATGCAAGTTTGTATTTTTTTTTAAGTTTAAAAGTGCCTTATTACCATTTATACGCCATTCAGGACGTCCTTCGAAGACTGTTCTGTCGACATTGACCTGTGGTCAAGGCGAGCTAGCTTGATTGCGAGTGATCGTCTCTGCTCGTCGTAGTGAGGAAAGTAGCTGAAAATGTGTTGTGTATTCTTGATACAACAGTTGTCGCAAAGTAAATGTGTTGTGTATTCTAGATACGACAGTTGTCGAAAAGGGAGTTGTCATCCAAGCTCATACGATGGGAAATTAAGTGCGTGAACGCTACTGTCAGCTTAACTGGAAGAGCAGAGTGGCCTTTTTTTTCGGTGGAGTAAATGATTGATAAGTGGGGTTCAACGTCCCAAAACCACCCTATGATTATGAGAGACGTCGAAGTGGAGGGCTTTGGCAATTTCGACCACCAGGGGTTCTTTAACGTGCACATGAAGTCTGAGCACATGGGCCTACAGTATTTTTTGCCTCCATCGAAAATGTAGCCACCGCAGCCGGGGTTCGATCCCGCTACCGGCGGGTCAGCAGCCGAGTAATTTAGCTAATTGAACACCGCGGTGGGGGATTCGGTGGAGATCATGCACTTGGCATTTGAAATTGAGGTGTTTGGGTGATGCGGTCTGCTATTCATTTTATTTTTTTTACTTTAGGGGGGAGTTCCTGCCATGGAGTGTGTAATATCTTGTACAATTGCTACAAATTGGCTAGCACCATTAGACTTTGATAGATCCATTGTCGCTAACTTGTGGCCTTGAAGAGCTGATAAAACAGCAATATCAATCAATCAGTAAGCTTTATTTGTGTGCATTCAACAAACCGACAGAGACGTGGCGAATAAAAGCTGTCTTCAGACAGTGTGACGAGCCGGTCGCATCCATTTACAAGGACTCATATCAGCACGGCGATAGTTAGGTTTATCTATAAATGAAATAGATTTACATATAAATACAAATTAGAAAGAAACTTTTATATCATCGTAAAAGAAAAAAAAACGGTACATCCTTTGAAAACAACGGCATTGAACATGAGAAAAAGCAACAAGCGCAAATAAAGTAGTGATACAATATTCAAAATAAAAGAAACAAATATATATATTAATAAAAACTAATGTAGTATACAAATTTCAACCGTGACTTGCTTGATGAACAACAAAGCGGATCAAATTAGTTGAAGTGTAATGATTGAGAAGGGAAGGCCAGGTATGGCACAAGCCTTGCACTGAAGAGTTTAGACGCGGCGTATTCATTGTGATGCCGCTGTGGCTTGGCCTCCACTCTGATAGAATGAAGCATTGAAACCAAACCTAATCTCTAATATCAGTTGTTAGTGTGGCACATGCCGCAGGGCTGATAGCAAAGATTGTAGTGCTGCCTTTGAATCACTGAATATCGGCTGTTGTTGAGACTTCGTGATTGCTTAGGCAAAGTGCAGCGCAAAGAGCGACAAGTTCAGCAGCCTCGTGATTGTACTTGGGGAATTCACGCCAAGTATGAGCTTTATAATAAGCAACAGCCTCTCTTCCGAGAATGAGCTTTTATGTTGTAGCGTCTACGGAGCTGCCTCAAGGGTTACGGTGCTATATGCACTGATAAGCACTAGGATGTGGGTTTGATTTCCAGCCACGGCTGCACCATTTCAATAGAAGGTTAAATGAGAAAATTCCTTTGTTACCTGTATTCGGGTGCACGTTAAGTATTCCCAGGTCGTCAAAATGAACTAGGAGGGCCCCAGTAGAATGTGTCTTGTAATAGTATCGCGATTTGCGCATGTAGCACCAAGAAAATAATATAAAGTTTTGTGGCAAAAAAGAAATGACACGCATGAGAGACACGGCGTCGCTTATGGCGTTTTCATGCCATATGCACGGGTTGTCGGTGTTGTGGCGCTTGTCTCATTGCGCACGTCGATTTTCATATCCCCCTCAAGGCAGCTTTCGGGCAGTTGAACAATGAGCTGGTCAGCTCGGCGAGAGCTGAGACGCCGCACTCGAGCATCGATTCGCGCGCGTAAATAAGTGCGCAGCACGTGCCTGTCACAGGCACCCGCTCATCGAAAAGCCAAGCGAAACGCAGTAGAGTTCGGAGAAACGAGGTGGATCGAAAGGCGTCGTGCACATGCTGACACGGCGGCGCATGCCATAATTACGTGAAGTGAACCTACCCTCGGCGACATTTTCCTTTCCTATTCCGTGGAGCCGAATTGTCGTGGTGAGAAAGGCTTGCCGATTTGCGTAGTAAAACAGGTAGCCTCGAGTGAGTGAAACGCACGAAAAACGAAAGGAAGAAAGCGAGAAGAACAAGAGATTGCGGCGTGGTTTCTGTAATGAGCGTCACGAAATAGAGCAGTATAAACATGTAGGGAAACGTGGGAAAAACAAAGTAACCGCGTCGATCAATCCGCATTCCTTGAGACATTCGCCGAAGCTCCTGTTACTGCCGGGTCGCTGCTTTCGCTTCACATCAAGTGCTTCAATTTCTTCAGCGGCCGTTTGTAAAATTTCGCTTGGAATTCGCGAAACGCTGTGTCGAGTCGTGACTATTTGGTCGCGCTTTTTTTTTTCTTCTCTTCTAGCCTTCCTTGTGCTTCATACTGTTTTCTTTTTTTTTGCTTGGCTCTGTCCTTCACGCAATTATAGAACTTTAAATTTGATTGATTTTTTTTGTTCTGATTTTTTAAAGTTGAAGTGGTTAGGTGTCCTGCTTAAATTCTGTGCACCATGATTGTGTAGCGCAAAAACGGGAGAAGTTATGTATGAGAGCGCAGCGCGCAAAATAAAGCGAAATGAAGGGAGCAACTACCAACCAGCTTTACGCCAAAGTATCTACTTATGGAACGCATAAAACAACAGTAAGAGTGGTTGTAATACCGTCGCCAGGATGGGCTTACTTTTTTCGCATTCTAAACTCATAGAGAACCTAAAAATCTAGTGTGAGCTCCACTCACAAAAGTGCAGTGCGTCTGTTCCTACTGCGCAATGGGAAGAACTTTGTTCTTCTAGTTACAGAACAATGCGAGATTTCAATGTTCCAGGAAGGTCAGCTTCCTTCATTTGTGTTTTATTTTTATTTTTGCCACCACCGTGAAGCCACCACTACCGTTCCACCATTAGAGCACGGAGCGAATGCCGCAGAGCCGTCTAGTGGAAGTGAACTGGTGGAAGCATCTAGTGAAAGCATCCAAACTGGAAGCGCGAACACAGCTGCGCCTCTAGTGAGCGTCCGAATACTAGCGGCTCGCTGAAAGCAATATGAAGAATTTCCTTCTCCGAACGACTCCTACAACTCTGCGTCACCATATCAACAATTAGAGAGACGTCTAGGTGCTTTCGAATATTTTGCTCTCGAACCGGTCCATCAACATATCGTTTGGAGTGCGCTGCCACTTCTCAACAAACGTACGAAAACGAGCGGCGAGGCGCTGGCCGTGAAACCAACACATATATGTGAAGCATGGCGTTGAGAGCGTTCGTATTTTCGAATGAGTGAAACATCGCTCGCACGATTCCTAACAGTGCTTTTCTG
Source organism: Rhipicephalus annulatus (assembly GCA_013436015.1). Lineage (NCBI taxonomy): Eukaryota > Metazoa > Arthropoda > Arachnida > Ixodida > Ixodidae > Rhipicephalus > Rhipicephalus annulatus. The sequence continues at coordinate 374,004 of WOVY01000410.1, read as the reverse complement.
ACAAATGATAGAGAACATGTTATAGAGTATTGCCAATTCGAGATTGCTTGGTCATAAAAGAGCGCATCGCAAGCCCGCGCGATTTCCCGCGTACACTGTTGTGAGATTCGTGCACTACAAAAACACTGATCAACGCTATATGGAAGTGAGACAGGATGAGTTTAAACTGCAAAGGTTGAACGACAACATTCCACTAACCTACGTGGCTACAGAAAACCTGGTGAAGCTGACATGTGCATGTACGATGTGGGCTGTCGTTGAAAGTGCGAGTTGCCACGCATTTTCACAAAAACTTCACGTCACCAATCAAGTTTCTCCTCTCACGGCAGGCCAGCTTTATTCACTGATGCAGGAAACATGGAAAGCCGTAATGTTAATTTTTTTTTCTAACGCCATTACACTAACTGCCGCACAGCTGAACAAAAGAGTGACTGTGTAGGGCTGCCATTTCGTCGCCTGCAAAGTACTGACCCTCCTCGAGAAGATCCTCGTGAATTCCGCTTGGCGGCGTGGCAATCTATGGGAATTGCAAATTGACCTTTTTTCCGATAGCCCAGATGAGCGTCCAATAAATGACTGATAGCCCAGAAGGAGGATCCCCTCCTTCTGGGCTATCGCACGGTAATACAAAAGCTGATGTCACAGCCTCGGCAGTTCAATGTTGGGGGGTTGCGCTTATCAGCAATAGCCCAGTGAAGATAATGGCGGTGCCAACGGAGCTCTCGTTGACAGGTGCATAGACATTCTATGGTCTAATGAGCCCCTAATTGATACCAGTTATTACACGGGGCAAGCATACACCTTTCTTTTTATCCCAACACTTCGGTACCACGTACGTACAAAACGTCACGTTGCTGTGTTCGGCTATGGCCGACCTATGGTTACTTGGCGCTGCTTTCAGGGTGTAAGTGGCCCTCTATCGAAGGGTTTACTGTAACGTTTTGGTTAGCTGCACACTGGACTAACTGAACTTTTTTTCTCTCACATTATTTCTAATTATTATGTACAACCAATAAATGTAACCATTGCAGTCTTTTTAGGTTTCTTACTCGACCACTTTGTTTTTCTACTTTCCTTAGATACTTTTTTTATTCGTGATAGGTCAACCTCTTCACTTTGTCCTTTTGTCGCTAGCAGTTAGTGCCATAAGAAAGAGGTTAAACACAGAAAAAAAATGCATAGGATACTTCGGTGAAGAGCATAGAGCGAAACAACAGGACGTAAATGTTCAAGATGATGGAGGCTGATTGATTGATATGTGGGGTTTAACGTCCCAAAACCACTATATGATTATGAGAGACGCCGTAGTGGAGGGCTCCGGTAATTTAGACCACCTGGGGTTCTTTAACGTGCACCCAAATCTGAGCACACGGGCCTACAACATTTCCGCCTCCATCGAAAATGCAGCCGCCGCAGCCGGGATTCGAACCCGCGCCCTGCGGGTCAGCAGCCGAGTGCCTTAGCCACTAGACCACCGCGGCGGGGCAAGATGATGGAGGCTGTCGAGAGACACTGTTCTATCTGTTGTCTTCACCTTCGTCGCAATGTATCGCTGGTTGTCTTTTTTAAAGGGCCCCTCATCAGGTTTGACAATTTTGAGCTGACGAGCGCAATGCATACACGGGGCGTTCACGATCACGTCTGCCAAAATTTGCAACACAATGAGCCGCGGAAATGGGTCAATTTTAAGATGAACGCTGCTTGCTCTTCCTTTTGCGGGCGCGCGCTCAGAGAATGAGGGCATGACGTAGACGTAGGAATGACCCTATGTAGACGGTAGTGCTGTGACGTTGGTCCTCTACGTAGACGACTGTGCTCTGACGTCGCCAACAGTAGCAAGTGACACGGCGAAAATTATTTAACACAAGTGTAGTTTGTGTAAATTGTTGCCTAAATAGATTATTACAGGCAGAGACAAATAATGAGACACAAAAGGGAACGTGCACATCTTTTTCATTTTTTGACCGTGAACTGCAACGACATGCGGCGCTAACGTGCCTACGTGTCGCATGCGTTCGTGTCCCTGTGGTTAGCATATCGAGCAGACTCCAGCCCTGAAAATAAAATTAATGGTCTTGCGCGTTTGAGCACTCAATATGCACATCTACCACATCTAGGCCAGCTTTTCCAAGCAAGAGCACACCGAGGCATTCATCCTGCAGAAACGGGCAGTAGGCCACAAAATAACTCTGGTCAACAAAACGCCGCTCGCGTGCTCGTGGGTTGGGCTCACTCGGGGACGTCATGCGCACGTGACCGTTAGCCCGGATGCCGGAGAGGATAGGGAAAAGGTTTGGCTTGCGAAGGCTGCGCAGGGCGAGCGGCAAGGATTTCTAGCTCATATCCTCTCATCGTGCATGGTATCGCGCCGCTTCAAAATACTGGTTTTGTGAGGTTATATTGAACCAACTGAAGAAATCCCGGAGGCATAACGTTCTTCTTCGAACACACAACTGCCAGCGTCTAACCATAATTCGTTATGGATGCGTCGTGAGGGGCCCTTTATTAGTATGCGCAAACCATCGTAGTTAAATATCCTTTTTCAGGAACTATATATGCTTTACGAAATGGTTATGCCTTCTGTTTTATATGTCTGTTTATTTTTTTCTTCTAATTCGATTGCCTAAAGATTGGTTGTTGGTGCATGGTTGATTTTTGAAGGTACTGGTGCGATCATTTGGCAGCCTGGGGGACTTCTCTGCTCGGAAACGTTACAGCGCACACAGTATGACAAATGAAAGAAAACACAAAAACAACGCTCGAACACGAGACGCAGACCACCGTACGCGTTCACGGAATTTCAAATTCGCTCACTTATGAAGAGATGTCTGTATGTGGTGAAATCTCGTGAATTGTCAACTATGAAGTTCGTTAGTGAAACAAGAGTTTGCGATTGTGCTCGACATTTTCGTTGAAAAAAAAACAACAACAACAACAACAACAGGAAGTATCGAAGGTCTTCAAGGAAATAATGCCACTTCAGAAACTCCGTTTCGCATTCAGTGAGTGCATTTCCTGTTCATTGCGTTTTCTCCACATACTGCTTTCTCGCTCAACGAACTCACAAAAAAGCACAAACTGACCCAACAGACAGCTCTTCAAATAGGGCTAGTTCTCACACTACACCAAGTGAGCGAGAGCGTGACGTTTTTCTATTATTATTATTATTATTAGTATTATAAATTATACAATCTTATATTTAACGCGCCCAGCAGCTTCCATAAGGTCTTGTGCCAGCGCAGGCTGAAACAAAACAATAAATATAAACACCACAATAAAGTCTTCAGAAAAAGCAATTAAATTGAAAGAGGGAAAACGCACAGGAAGAAGAGAATCTGTGCAATATGGGCAGAATAAAATATATAGTGAGAATATTATAATGTGAGCGAAATATAATTTGCATTATGTCGAAATATATAAAAGGCTTCCTGAAAGAGAAAAATGTTAAAATCTGTTCTTTGTGAAAAACCATTTTAAGATAGTGTAAAGCAAAGATAAAAATGTCTGTGGATTATGGCAGATAGCAAGGTCAAGCAAGTTAACGGTATAGAAAGTTTATATTGTTTGAGCGGTAGAGTATTGCAAGAATTTCGCAGGTACATGAAACGGTCGATTTTGTATGATTAACTTACGAGTTATTCAAAGAATAATACAGCTGAGAAGTGAGGGGCAGGATGTCATACCAAGAAATAGCTTGTAAAAAATAACAGGTTAGCGCAATTTTGTCAGTAGTAATATCAATAATTGTAATCTGGCAGTGTTAGAACTATACCCAGGGTCATTTATAGCGAAACAATGGTTGAAGATGCTAATGAGTTTTTCTGGACTCGCTCAATGGCATCACTGCCAGATTTAGCGAGGCCATTCTAGATCACAGATGCATCTTCGAGTTCAGGTAAACATGTGGTGGTGTACAATTTGTGGAAGGCGCACGGAGAACCGAATTCTCTAGAGATTCTATAAATGCAGCCGAGAGAACGAAGGCCACGCATGGCATCACGTTTAGTGTGAGCAGAAAAGCAGTGTGAGCATGTGAGCATGCTATCAAAAAGAACACGAAGATCACTGAATTCATATATCTTACATGAAGACATGGTATTGACAGAGTATGGGAATGACACGATGGATGTTTTGTGAGATATACTCATAAATTTGGTCTTGGAGGTATTTAGGGAAAGGTTATTGTTGTCACACCTTTCTCAGAAAGAACGCAAATCTGAATGCAGCAAGCAACAGTCAATAACTGAATGAATTTTCTTAAATATATTGAAGTTATCGGCGTAAAAAAAGAATAACAAGTTGGAAAAAAACATCGTTACGCCAATTATACAGTATTGGGCCCAATAAGCACCCTTGAGGAACCCCACTTGTCACTTCGTATAAGGAGGACGTTTGGCAATTTACAGCAACTTGAAATGATATATTAAGCAGATAGCTGTGCGGGAGATAAACAACAGAGGAGTTAACATCAAAGTCTGCAAGTAATTACCAAGAAACAGTGAGTGGCTGGCTACATCAAAAGCCTTGTTCAGGATACAGTAGACTACGTCAACGTGTGGTCTCTGTGAAATAAGTGCGCAGATTTGCGTCATAAAACGAGGAAGATTTGTCGTGGTTGCACGGCCAGAGAGAAGCGCATGTTGATTAGGAATTGATGAACTTTTACGCTAAAATACAATATGTTGTGAAAAGCTAGCTCGAAAATATTTGATGTGACCCACAGTAGAGAAATTGGGCTACAATTAGAAACATTGATTTCGGTGCCCGACCGGAATATTGGAACAACACGCGCAGTTAAGCATGTGGTGGAAAAGGTGGAAGTGTTCAGACAGTTGTTGAATATTGTAGTTAGTACTGGGGCAAATATACTACCATAAGCCTTTAGTATAGCGGAAGTGATACCATCTGGGCCACTTGATGAGGATGGTTTTAGGCGCTTAATGCATGAGCAGGTGAACTTTTCATCCAGTGACAGACCACTAAGTGTGCTAACTGCCTTGGGCTGTTTTTCTATCATAGTGCTTGAACCTGAGGCCCTATAAGCAGATGAAAACTGCGTGGCAAAACAGTCAGCGATGGCATGCACTTCAACATTATCCGAGTTCAGTAGTCTGAAGGACCCTTTACTTTTGCTACACCGTTTGCGTACATACTTCCCAAACTCAAGTGGCCTGGCAGAAATATTTTTTTCTAATATTGAAATATATGAAGTTTGGTCCCTTCTATATAGGCGTGTAGAAAGAGCTCGGAAAAAAGCTGAACTTTTCCTTCCACTTAATAAATGGAAAACATTGAGTGTTTTTTTTTGCGCGCAATCATGAAAGTTATGAATTTAGATACTTTGTATTTTGTGAGCGATAAAGTGTTGAAAAAAGTTAGCAGGTACATGAAACCCACACAACTTCTCAATTTGAGTACGCATCTGTGATCTAGAATGAAAGTGTTTAATGCTGCTAGCAGGAACACCATTTAACGATTCAAAAAAAAACAAATTCATGAGCATTTACAAACATTGTTTCGGGAGAAAGGACTCTGGGTGTCGTTTTAACAGTGCTGGATTATTGTCCCTGTCATCACTTTATTTTTTAAAAAACCTTGCTGACCTATAATTTTTACAAGCTAGTTCACGGTTCGATATCCGGCTTTTTACTTGTCAGTTGTATTATTTTCGAATTTCGCGTAAAATAACCAGAGAGAATTAACTGTTTCCTGTACCTGCCATGTACAAAGTATCTACACTGACAGCTTTCATGATCGTAGTGTATGTTATAGTTCACGATCATTGCTTTTATCTGATCTGTATATTCATCCTTTTACCGTCTTTCGGGAAGCCTTCCGCATAGTTGTCTATATTCCGTATTATTTTTCACTCTTATTTTATTATTCTCGCCTTCTTTCTTTATTTTTGCCATTTTTGTGTTGATCTCATTTTGTCGGTGCGTATTTGCTCTTTTTCAATGACTTTATTATCTGAAGGCTGTCTGTATTTTATAGCTTATTTTTATATTTTTATTTTTGCTTGTGCCTGCACAATGACGTTATGGCTATACTTGAACACGTTTAACAAGTAAATGATTGATTTAATTATTCATTATCATTATTGTAGTTTTATAAACTTAAAAATAAGATGAAATGGAGGCTGGCCCCACTAAAGAATTGTTTGATATTTTTTTCCTATTTATGCCACCCTAATGCGACCGCAGTACCAGGTAAGACTGATGGGAGCTTTTATCCGTTAGCGTTAACATTGGCTGTGCTTTCCTGTAACAGTAGTTCTATAGTACAGAAAGAATCACTTTAACTAGAGAGCGGAGCTCGCGGCTGTCGACGCAGTTGTTGGCCGCCAGTTCTACCTCATGTTAGTTGCAAGCTTTCGTTCATGCTTAAATAATATAGCACACGAGTCTAGCAGGCAGTATGACCATGTTTGGTAACATAAGTTTTGGGTCTTTGCATATTTGGGCAGAAAACAGCAGCTGGAGTGGCCGGCTGTGCGCTCTAGAGAAGTTTATCTGCACTAGTAGTAGCTACTGTATCGTCCACCATCAATTTGCTGGTTGGGCTGCTGAAATGGCAAGATCTAATGGAGAAGTGTCAATATCGCAGATTTGGCCAATTACTTCAACGAAGTATTAATTACCAAGGCTGGTTCTATCTCTCGTTTCCTCTTCGCCACGCAAGGCACATGCGAAATGTGGCTTGCCAACTTCCTATATCTCGCCCACTGGCCGGTGTTTCGCTCATTCGCTCCCTTATCCTCCCATTCCTGTTCGTTTGTCACCCCTTTTAGCTATTCTGTCAAGAAGAGGCTCTCGTTTAGAGCGCGGCGCTCGCAAGTGGTGATGGTGGGAGTGTACCTCCACGCAATGCAGCCGTAATTAGTCGCTTTGACATCGGCCGTATATATAATCTAGTCGCACATGCGGAGTCCACCGAACAAGTGGAGTAAAACGGCGCAGTAAGATGCATCGCGTGCATTTCGTCTGTTCGATCGGAATGAACCGCATGCTAGACGAAACGCATGCGAAACCTACAGGAGAGGATACCCCCCCACCAACTCACCCCTCCCCCCTCAGCCAGGTGCTGACGCCAAGGATGATTGTGCTTCTGAGCCCCCCTCCCCCCAGGGAAATAGGGGCGAAAAAGAGACCACCATTCTGTCATGTCACGGATACGCTTCTCACCTCCCCCCTCGCGGATGAAAATCGACACACCCGCAGCCGTGTTGCCCTAGCAACAACGTTTCCCTTCGTCGCTTTCCTTTCCCCAAAACCCCAGGCGGCTGTTTCCCCACTGCCGTCGTGCGGAGGCACAGGCGCCCCTTGGATTCCGTGGTGGCGATGGGGGATCATGATGACGTTGCTCTTGGTCTCCTCTGGGCCCCGTACGTCCCTTATCCCCTCGCCTTCTCTCGTCGTCAGCTGACTCGCCTCCTTATAGTAACAGCTCTCGCGTGCGCTGCCGCACCTGTGCTCCCGTTAGCGTTCCCGCCTTTGACGGCTTTACTGGGCCGCTCCGGAGACGTGCGTTGCAACATTCGCCGGCTGTGTCGCGGAGCAGCCGCCGCGAGCGGGCGTAGAAGCATGGTAGTCGGTCTCCTGGTTTCGTTTGCCTGAATGTAGCGTATGCGTTACGTGAATTTATTATAAACCTTTCTTTATTTGTACTGTGCCTGAAATAAGCGTTTGTCTCAATGACCAAAAATCAGAAGCGGTGCGGCACTTTCTTGCTGACAGTAGGGAACCTGCCTAGTAGATGATAACACTATAAGGATTTATTCTGTCTTAGCCTTCATTTAGTTTGTGGCGACATATCATGGTTTTTTAGTTCAAGTGGCAGAGTGAAGTAACAGAAACAAAATGAGTACAGAAAGATGGAAAAAGAGTTACCGTTCTGTTTATTGCCCCACCAAGGGAAGAATTAAACACGATCGCCTATTGTCGCAATTTCTGGAGAGCAGCGCACAGATCACAATTGCGCACTGGCTACGTAGTATATGGGCTAAAGAAATTCCACCAATGAGCTGGAGGTGTATCGTGTATACATACACAACAGCTGGAGAAATAAACGCTGCATCATGAGATCTTGCGCTGCAAGATCTCATGATGCAGCGTCCCAACGACTTAGTCACAGTGACGTGTTAATGAGGCTGATTAGAATAACACTTGTGTATTACACTGACTCATAAAATGCAATAAACAAAAACACACAGGGTCCCACACAAGGCTTATGCATTCCCTTGAGACGACTCAAAGACGAAAACCGTCTTCATCTTATTTTCAGTCTCAGTAGGTGTATTGATCCTTCCTTGCTCCCCACCTTCTCTCTTCCCAAATTTTGCAAAATTGCTTGCGTATATACATACACATATACAAACACACGCGCGAATATAAATAGAGTATGGTAGTATGGTTGAACCCCCTCCATTCCCTCCCAAAAAAATTCTGGCTATGCCCCCGATTGTGGTGATAGAGTGAGCCTAAGACCTCCGTTCAGGTTTATAACTACAAGATTCTTTAACTCACACAGACGTTTTGCTTGTACCTAAAGAGTGAACGTATGAGGAAAGGGGCAAACCATAGACGACCTCACTCGTGACAACAATAGGGGGATGCTGATTTGGTTGTTGAGATACCACTCCGATACAACCAGAGAAGTGCGGGGCATTTTCTCGTCAACGTTGGATGCACACAAGGCTGCGCCAATGAACGCGCACTCCAGACTGACGTCACTGTCGGTGATCCCAACTTCGGAGAACATTGCTGAGTGCATGACCAGTATTATTTTTTTAGTTGCAGTAGCGATTGGCAACCGCGCTTCGGCAGTCTAGGCGGAGCCTCTCCGGATTTCTAAAGTTTTATCCGGCTATATGCTAGTTTCTATCTGTCTCCACGTTAGACTATTTTAAGCCCATTTTAAGAGAAAAGTTCCTTCCTGCAGTGATTTCTAGTTATGCCAGTTACACGTAGTCTGATTTACCTCATTGGGCTCAAATCGGTAATCCCATTATTTCCCATATTTCTTCAAAGATGGCCTATAATCATATAAATACCTGCTTTTTGGCCCCGCTCTTTAATTTCAATAAACCATCACTTCTCGCATTCTACGTATTACTGGACCTGCCCAACAACCCCTTGTTAAATTGACAAAAGCATTATCTTCCCATGCCAGCGCTGTAATCCTATATTCCCACCCTTTTATATCTTCTCGCTTATAGTTTTCTTTTCACTACCCCCCCCCCCCGCACAAGCCTCAAATGCTGATGACTGTGTGTGTGTGCATGTTTCGGCCGGAACTTAATTCCCGTGAACTCCGTGCCCTTTGAGCAGCCTGCGCTGTAGGCTTTTTGGCTTATACATCCTACAACTAGAATGAAGTATTTTCTTTCTTTCTTTCTTTCTTTCTTTCTTTCTTTTTTTCCTTCTTTCTTTCCTTCTTTCTTTCGTTCTTTCTTTCTTTCTTTCCTTCCTCCTTCTTTTATTTCTTTCTTCCTTTTTTGAATTCAAGTTGACTTTTATTTGCCCGAAAACAAACAAGAATGAACAAATAGATGAGAACCCTGAAATAGAGGTTAACCTGGAACGAGTAAAAAAAATTAGACATATACCTCCAGAAAATAGTAATCTCAGTTGTTTTTTCTTTACTTTTTTGTACAGTGCTCTTTACTTCATAAGCACTGATGTGCTACTGTAAAATGGTCTGAGAATAAGCCTGTTGGTACAGTTTGAATTTTCGAAAAACAGCGCGAAAAACGAAGACCCAGGAAGAAGCACGCACACCACTTGGTCCTGTTTGTTTCTTCTAATGCCTTCGTTTTTCGCACTGTTCTCCAGCCATGTGAATGTTTGTAGTTTCACTGTAGCATCACATGCAAGCTGCTGTGATTGTAAACTGAACGGGTTTTTTATAAATATATTTTTGGTATGTTTAAAAGATATATATTTTGATATCAAGTGGAAACGACAGTTAGGGCTTGACATGAACGCATGAATCGGATAGCTTATTGGCAGTCTGTGACGTTTAATTATCTGCTGGCTCGTTGGTATTGAAACCATCTTTTCTGTGTTTCCTGCATTGGGAAAATGGTAAAACTTTATTCGTCTCAAAACATCCCTTTTTTCCCTTATCTACCAAAATCCGTCGTGTGATATATTTACCTACACTTGTGCAAAATTAACAGAACGAGAGGATGATTATTGGCCGCTATCAACTTGTTCTGATAATACGTAAAAATCTGCAATATTCTGAAGCATCGTCCAACTGCTAAACTTCAATTCATTTCTGTAGTAAATGTGGTTGTGTGAGGCCACCAAGTTATTTGAGTCACCACAGGGGTCAATATGAAGTAAGCTACGCTTTGCTCAAGTGGTGTACTGATTTTGTTAGTTTGCTGTAATGATGGCGAGTCATGCTTGATACTGGGATTGTGAAAGGCTCTTGCATATTTTCTCCAGCTCTCTTTAGAGAGAGATAGAGAGGGGGGCAAGAAATCAAAAGTTAAGGAAGTCGATTTCGAAGACCTTCTGATTTGCTGCTCACACCTGGTTCTGCACTGCGAGCTCATGGTATACATGGTATTTTGAAAGACTACCTTTGGTCACTGAGGCGATGCATTCGCAACATCACCACAATCAATTTATGCTCAGCTTCTTTGTACTGTGATGAGTGCTTCCAACTCCCAACTGCACAGTGCCACAGTGACACGAGCGTAAATTCTAGAGTCAGTATTGTATATAGTTGCGTTTTGTTTGTCCTGCAGTCAAGCCATAAGCTGAGGGTGAAGTCTTTGGTGGCAAAGACAAAGCCTTTGGCACGACAGAAACGGCGAAAAATCACAGCACACTCTGTGACCCTTAACCGCCGTCGCAGTATAAGTTTGCCAAATCTATAGGATTTGAATAGGTCTCATAAAAGTGCGTTCCAGCACTTGTACGTGCGCGTATGAGCCGTGAGATGGAAGACGCTGTGAGGATGAAGTGGGACATAGGTGGTGCTGAGACGAGACCATCTTTTCCAGCTGGTGAAAGGACAGCGAGGCAACAAATCAGGCCGCCCCCCTTCTCTCTTCGTTCGGCTGACGTAGGAGACAGAGCCGGCTGCGGGTCCCGGTCACTGCCGGCTCTGTCTCCTACGTCAGCCGAGCGAAGAGAGAAGGGGGGCTCCCTTGCTCGGGCATAATCCACGCAGCGCGCACGCGCCGAATGAATTGTTCAAACCAGATCGGCGAGCCGTGATCGAGGGCCCTTTACCGCGTCCAGTTCGCGAGCCGTCACCATCAGAGACCTTCCTTGCTCTCAGTGTCACGTTCGGTCCCTTTGAGGTGTTCATCTTGCTTTCCTCCGACTCCGAGGATCAAACGACGTGACGTGACTGCGCGCTGAGAGAAAGCAAAAAAAGCGAAAGCAAGCACAAACATCGCCCGAAAGCAGCGGTCACGACCGGGGCTCCTTGGCTTGGTTGGCCTGCTGCGGCATCCAAGGCTTAGGCGGCCCCTTTATTTTAACCCAAGCCTTTCCTTCTGAGGCCGTCAGGTCCGGCCAGCTCTTTGGTCTAGGGAGGCTGGGTGGCCGCAGTGAGCCCCAAAAGTGGAAGGCGAGAAACACAAAGCGGTGGTGGCCTGGCGTTCGCTTCTCTCTTTTGGTGTCCGGGTAACTTCGAGTCGCTGCACGAGAAATGCCGGGTCTTGTATACAGGCATTCGCTGCTCCTCGTCCCCGCTGGTCCTCGCTGGTATGAAAACGATTTTCGAATTTTTTTATTTAGAAAATATTGTGCTCACTGAAGACCAGGCAGGTGGGGAACATTCCAATAAACAATATAAGCAAACATCGAGAAAAATTATTGCAATAATCAAATTTCCAACAATACAAAATGGGTGATACAAGAAGTGTAACAAAAATATAGCAACAGGAATATTCAGCTTACCATTAAAAATGGAATGAAAAAACTTCAGGCGTGCGATTCTGCGGCGTTCTTCAAACACAGGGATATCGTTGTCTTTCTTAAGTTTGTTGGCGAATCAGTAGATTTAAACTTAGGAAAAATTAGACGCAGAGTGCGTCTTTGAGCTATTACAAGTTTGTGGATATCTTTTTGGTCCAATGAACTCGGCTAATGTTAACTTGTTCTTCCCGATTTCGTTATCGTGTTGTTAGCGATGTAGTTCACTCCATGCTGTTTACTTCTAGACAGAACCACGGTAACTTGTTGAAATAGTAAGAAACACGGCGCCGTTCGCGTATACACTAGGAGTGTTTCTCCTGCACTTATATTTGTTGAGGCGTAAACTACGTCGTCCATTTTTCTCTCATGTACGTCATGACGTATTTGAAGTGCTAGGTCGCCATAGCAAATGCCACTTTAATATCATATACCGGTGTCACACGGGCACTTTTAATCATGATCAGGGCGATCCGGATCGATTTTCTTGATCGCGATCAACTTTGTGACTGCTGCTACATGGCCCAAGCTAATCCGGTTGGAGCTTGGGTCAGAAAAAATGCACCAGGAGGCACTTTCGTGCCGTGAAACATGTCACTGACAAAACTCGGCGTATGATATTTATGTGGAGCTTTTTATCAGCAATGTTATTCGTGCAATAACCGCTCGAACGTCAAAACCTTTGCATGCTACTGCAAGAGTTATTTCATTAATCCATCATTCGATAAAGTTTTCCTTGAACTTACCTGTATTACCTGATCCGGATCATGTTTAATCCGGATCGACACTGATCGTGATTAAAAGTGCCCGTGTGACACCGGTATTAGCTTCTCTAGTGATTGCATTAGTAACTGTTCTCGGTGCTCATCATTCAAGCCTATTTAGATCTGTTTGGTAAAGTCACCGTTTAAGATGGCAGGGCCACTATACTGTTGGCGTCAAATGTATAGTTGAAAATGTTCAGAAAATGAGCTGCGTTTTTCCAACATACCACTTGTTGTGGGCTGGTCTGTGTGATCGTATGCGCATATTTCCCCACTTGGTTGATAGAAAAGCTTCTTCTTCCAGCATTGTTTAAACAAGACAACAATCGAAATCTCTGTCTCGCTAAACAAGTATACCCCAGTAAAGGTTTGAGGCGAGACTGAATCTTTATATTTTAATATGTAGGCACTCGCAACACATTGGGGGCTGAAGAGTATACGTATACAGTGGTATATATCTGAACCTGTGTAAAAAACAAACAAACAAACATTTAAACCCATTGGATCAGGTAAGTTGTCATTATAGGCTTATGTTCGTAGCGTCGGGCGCGCTGCTATATTGATAGGGAAATGGCCAACGTCATCATGTCTGCATTGTTCTAATCAGAGATGCTCGCGCAGTTGGATTTACTCGAGTGCAGTGGCTCAGCCAGAGGGTAACAAACTGGCCCGTGCCCCCCCCCCCACCCCTCTTGAAATTTTTTTCGCCATGGCGTACAAAGCAAAAAATTTGTATTTGAAAGAGGCACTCCCCCCCTTCATCCCCAAAGGAATCTCTGCCTACGCACCTGCTCTACTGTAAACATAATTGAAGCACGAACTTTGCTTTGAAAATGTTTCAGATCCGTCTAGGGAGCTGTAATGACGCGTACACGGGTGTTTATGTACAGTACTATTTCAACACCCGAGGCCTACTACACAAAACATCCCTTTCGTGAGTGCTTTTTTCCACATTGGCTGGCCGGAATAGCTAATAAAGTGTACCACACTGTCACTTGTATGATTAGTTTCAAATACTTTACTTTCAGCGTTGAAACTTTTGTGAATACGGGTCCAGGACACAAACTTACAAAACACTCTTACACTAAAATACACAGTAAACGCAAGTTTTATCCAATCCAGGTTATGGACAGAATATTGGCAAAGTCCATCGGCCAACGATGATGAGAACTTCCTGAAAAAATACTTTGTAAATACAGCCCCTGACGCCCACATAGTCAAATTACTCCAGACCGTACTGTTGTGCACTCTACATATAGTAGTTCTGAAGTGTGTTTCAGCTGAAGCGCCCCGACCGTATTGGTTCATCTACCCCTACTACAATAAGGTTTGCCTGCAGTAATTAAGGTTATCAACCCCTGAGTGATACTGGTCATTCTTCGGCTTGTAGAGTTATGTAGAATTCACCAGAGCTAACCATCGAGCGATACTACCTAGCGCTCTTAGTGGCCGCCCATGGAAATTGTGTCCCTGTCACCGGTATAGGTGTTGAATGCGTTTCTTCAACAGTTTACACAGGCGCAAATTTGTCTCGTAATAAATGATGAAGCAGTAGCGGCTCAAAACCCTGTGGCGTAAACTTAGCCCGGGAGGCTTGTTGATGGGTGCAAATCCTCCAGGCCGCCAGTACACAGCCATACGTGGTTTAGATTCTTGGGGTACAAGAAATCACTCACATCGAACTACTAAATGTATGAGCGATTTGAAATTATGAGGTGACACGTAACTCACCCGAGATTTGCACGTCAACCACGTGAAGTTCATGCCGTTTCGGTGACTCATCTGATACGGATCTGCGACAAGATGTTTTATCAGTGGTTCGAACAAATATAGCATATTCAAGTCATCGTTTAAGAGTGCTCTCGCTGTGCTGCCAAAATATCAAGAATGTTCTGTGCTACTACAACACGTGGGTGAAGTAGGGATGCTGTGGGCTCACTGAAATTTTTGCAGCGTGCTTATGTTTTTAACAAAATCGCAATTGCTATTTTACGCAACGTTTCCACCTCTAACCGCTGAAGGCTTCTTAAGAAATCAGAGTAAGTACTAAAAAAATATGCTGCTGTGGTAGTATTCGGGCAATAAGTAATTGTTGTTTAATTACTTTCATTATTGTGCAAAACCAGCAAGGGGCAAACAGCAAATCCGAACTAAGAGTCTGTGAATTTGGTCATTATACGAGCCACCTTGTGTTTTACCTGCATCCGCTCTAAAGCTTGTCGGTAGTTGAAATTATGCCTGACCTCAGCGCTGACATGATGCCAGTCGTACAGTTACTTGTCACTTGACTTGTATGGTTGGTTTGACTGGGCGAGAAGAAGAAGAAGTTGTCACAGAGAACAGCCTCTGCTTGGAGCTCTGTGAGTTTCCTAATTCTTTTGCCAAGTTTTTTCAATAATCGACACACTTCGAAGGGGCGTTCCCCCTTAGAATGGGGGATCAAAACCCCATCCAACAACCGGGACCCGGCCGACCACATCATAGTGCGTCTGATGCAAGTTCTCACCCCGGCCCAAGCGGGGCCCACGATGACAATTCTGATGACTCCTCCGTTGAAGATATGGCTTCGGACAGCGACTACGTGGTCGTACCAAGCCGACGCCTGAAGAGGAAAATCAGCCGGACATCGCCCACTAGCCGGCAAGCACAGACAAAGGCGAGTAGCATGCGGTCGTACACCATTTCGTATGTGCCGACATCGGAGACAGACATCTTGAACTCTCTAAATAGGCAGAGCCTGACAGAGTACTTTGAGCTCATCGCTCCAGGGAAAGTCGTAGAAATACGCATAAATACCCGAAAGAACATACTGTCCGTGGAGGTCACTACGAAGGCCTTAATGGACACGCTGAAAGCGATTGTTCGATTAGGAAATATTCCGGTTCGCGCATTCTCCGCGTACGACGAAGAAACAACAACAGGAGTTATATACGATGTGGATGAGGAGATAACAGACTCGAGTCTCGAGAAACTGCTGTCATCGTCGGCTCCCGTGCTTGGCTTCCACCGCTTTGGACGCACGCGATGTGTTAAAGTAGTGTTTCAGTCGAAGACGTTACCCACACAAGTAAAAGTTGGGTGCGTGAGGCACTCGGTACGTCCTTATGTACCAAAACCTCTGCAATGTCATAAATGCATGAAATTTGGGCACGTTAGTGCAGTTTGCAAGGGTGCAGTAACCTGCAAGCATTGCGGTGGCCCTCATGATGGTGATAACTGCAATGCTGTGGCCAAATGCCCAAACTGCTCAGGCGCCCACGACGCAACATCAAAGAAATGTCCAAAAATGAGGAATGAAATTAGTATCCTGAAGAAGATGTTTCGAGACCACTCCACTCACAGAGAAGCTGCAAGGGCTGTACGGCGCCGTAAACATCGTTCGCGACATCGACGCAAACGAAGCAGCAGTGCTCATAGCTTATCGAATTCGACACACAAAACCGTGCCCTCACCACCTCCTAGCCTACTTTTGTCGGCCAGAAAGGAGGATACAGATGCTCAAATGCCAATACAGTCCACGCAAGTACAATGTAACCAGTCATTGGCTCTCCCCACGTCGGAGACTCAGTGGCCTTCACTACCGTCAAGAGCTACGGTAGCGCCATCACCACATAGTGCCCCTACCTCCAATGAAGAAAACAAGAAGATGGACGACACAGATGTCAAGGCTATGCTTGAAAATTTGATGGGTTCGATGCGTAAGATTCTCAGCAGCCTAAACACTCCCGCTGCTAAGGCGGCTGTGCAGCTACTTGATGTTTTGGAGCCTCTTCTACTGGTTCTTCAGTAAGTGAACATGGCACTGATGTTCGAAGAACGCATGCGCCAGTCGCTTGTTATGCAATGGAATGCTCGTGGCCTACGTGGCCGTCTGTCAGACTTCAGACAATGGGTTTTTAAATATAAATTTCCTGTTATCGTTATATGTGAACCGAATATGGTTTCACCTTTTCGTATATCTGGATATATCCAGATTTGGTCCCGCAGTGATCAACGTACGAGCAAAGTTCTCGTTTGTATACGCCGTGATTTGACATTCTTGAGACTTGAAGTCGCGTCGCATACCAGCAATGATTACGTGAGCCTGACTATAACACATAAAAAGCGAACATTCTCCGTAATAGGAGGATACATACACCCAAGCGCACAGATGGACTGCTTCCACCTGGGGACCATTCTTCAAGCAGCACAAAGGCCACACATTGTGATCGGCGATTTTAATGCACATCATACTCTCTGGGGTAGCACTACAACGAATTATCGCGGAAAGGATTTAGCCAATTTTATATACAACTATGGACTAAGCGTACTCAACGACGGATCACCTACATTTGTTCGTGGCACGTCCCACAGCAGCTGCCTCGACCTCTGTTTCGTTTCCAGAAACCTTCTGTCTTCCGCATGTTGGTGCACAGATTTGGACACTCGCGGCAGTGACCACCTTCCAACCTATGTTCAGTTCAGGTGGTTTCGCCGCACGCACACACGCTACATCCGTCAAACCGACTGGACACTGTTCAAGGCATCTGTCAAGTCTGGCTGTGAGCACATGGCTGATCCATCTGAGGTAGAAGACATCATTGCTTCTTCACTGCGTGACACAACCAAACAGGTTAACCTACCGATGCAGAGATCAGCAGTTGACTCCCAATACGAGGCCCTTCGTGCAATCCGTCGCCGTGCCGAACGCCGATACAGACGAACGAAGTCACCTTCAGACCTTTCCGCCTGTCGTCGAGCTCAACGACATGCTCTTCGGCATCTTGACAAGATTGACAGGCAACGTTTGAGAAATTTCTGTGGATCTCTGGACCCCAGGCAACCTCTATCTAAGATCTGGCGGGTGGTACGAAGTTTGCAGACTACTCCCCAACAACATCAACCATTTCAAGCTGTTGCTCTACATCAGGGACGGACAGAAGTTGAGATAGCCAGTGACTACTGTAGCCTCATCGTGGACACCACTGATGATCTTGCCACTAATGAACTTCTTACTACCATTGCGCCTCCATCGTCTGACGAGCGCATTGATGTACGTTTTACAATACATGAGCTTGACGCTGCGATTTCTGCCTCCCGCCGATCATCGGCACCAGGACCTGACGGAATCACGTATGCTGCACTCAACCATCTTGATACAGAAGCACGACATATCCTGTTATCTCATTATAACACCTCATGGGAGTCAGGAGAAGTCCCAGCTAACTGGAAATGCAGTCGCATTATTGCACTGCTCAAGCCGGGGAAGTGTCCTTATACACTTTCCTCCTACAGACCAATCGCGTTAGCCAGCTGCGTCGGAAAAGTGATGGAAAGAATAGTACTGGCACGATTAGAGTGGCTTCTAGAGAGCAACAACTCCTTTCCTGCATTTATGAACGGCTTCAGAAGAGGCCGATCTGCCATTGATGGTGTGGTCGACTTGATCACCAGCGTTGAAGAGGAAAGAAGCCGACGCAGACTAGTGGCGGCGGTGTTCTTAGACATTAAGGGTACCTACGATAATGTGCTGCATTATGCGATCCTTGACGCACTGGAAGATTTCGACATCGGTGGACGACTGTACGCTTGGATTTTTAGCTACCTTACGGACCGCACCATTTACATGACGACAAGTAACGGAGACACCGATCGATATAAGGTTCATCGTGGTGTTCCCCAAGGAGGAGTTCTCAGCCCGATCCTATTCAATGTCACAATGATCGGCCTAGCAGCAGAACTTCCCAGCACGGTGAAGATCACTGCATACGCTGATGACATATGCATATGGGCATCCGGAACTACTCGTCCGCAATTGCGAGCTCGACTACAGCGTGCAGTGACGATCACATACAAATATCTACGACGTCAGGGGCTCACCCTTTCAATCGACAAATGCGCAGTGCTTGCGTTCACGCGCACACATATGTCGCAATACCCGATATTTATTAATGGGACAGCGATACCTGCTGTAACGCACCACAAGTTCCTTGGGGTTGTCGTACACAGAGATCTATCGTGGACGAGGCATGTCGCCGTACTTAAATCTAAATTGAAGAGCTTTGCTCCCATTCTTCGCCACGTAGCAGGAGCAAAATGGGGCCCATCAGAATCATCGCTACTTCAATTATACAATGCTCTATTTGTGGGATACATTCGATACAGCATGCCAGTGCTTTCCAATATGGGACCTAGTTGTGTGAAGACACTCGAGAGTGTTCAAGCTCAATGCTTACGAAGATGCTTGGGTCTGCCACGCTGCACTTCAACAAATGGGACAATCGCAGAGGCTCGGGCTTGTCCCATCAGTGTATACATGCTCTGCGAGCCACTTAGAGTTCACCTACGATTACTGAGCAGACACAGACAGCACCCTCTGTCAGTACTACCCGCCACTCACCCAGTATGCAGTTTCTCAAAAGTAATATTGCGGCATGAAAATATTATACCACCAAGGTTTTCTCCGCCAAATACCCCTGCAGTGCCACCATGGGTTCTGCCTAAACCACCTATCTCTTTTACGATACCTGGAATTACGAAGAAGTCGCTCATTTCTTCTGTTGGCCTCAGACAACTGACCCTATATCACATTTATACAACGTACAGTGATTCTCTGCACGTGTACACCGACGGATCCACCACGCTAAACACCTCCGCCGCAGCCTTTGTCATCCCAGACATGGATATCGCTCGACGATTCAAAGTGGACCATAAAACCACATCAACTGCCGCAGAGCTTGTCGCTATCCGAGAGGCAATAAGGTTTATTTCTGGAGAGCGACCTCGAGCCTGGACGATTTTCTGTGATGCCAAACCCGCTTTGCAAACCATTAATTGCATCATGAAGCAAGGTCTATATTACAGCTTGGCAATAGAAATCACAGAACTTATTCAGGTTGCTTCAACAAATGGCCATCGTGTAACTTTCCAGTGGATTCCCGCTCATTGCGGCGTGATGGGAAACGAAGAGGCAGACGCTCAAGCTAAAAATGCCTTAAGCAGTGCCCCTGAAGTACGCATTGCGTTTTCACGAGCTGACACGAACGCCCTGCTTCGCTGCGTGATGCGCAGCTACACACTTCAGCACTGGACCAAACCGGAACGGCGACACCAGCGACTTCACAAATGAGACCCGGAAATGAGGTTCCGCATGCCTCCTAATGAAACGGCAACTCACAAGTATGATCCACCGCATTCGTCTTGGTGTAGCGTACACTAGACGTTACGCACATATCATCGGTCGCAGTGACACCAGTCCTAATTGTGAACACTGTGATGTGCCAGAAACACTTGAGCACATATTTTGTGTCTGCCCAGCATACGCACGTGAACGACAAACACTGATTTCTTCTACTGAACAATATCGCAGTAGGTCATTAACTGATGAGACCATGTTGGGCCCTTGGCCAGACACCAACAGTGCAACTGCGGTCACAAGAGCAGTTATTACCTTTTTAGAAACAACTGGACTATGTGCGCGGCTCTAAAATGTGTCTCAGCTAGAAAGAACACTACATACTCACCTCTCTATCTCACCATCGTCATCCATTAATCTTTCTTTTCCCCTTTCCCTTCCCCCAGTGTAGAGTAGCAGGCTAGAGCAAACTATCGCTCAGGCCGACCTCTCTGCCTTTCTGTAAATAAACATACTTCCTTCCTTCCTTGACTGGGCGAGAAACACTTCAACTGAAGCGATGGTTGTTCTACAACCAGCACTGATTGCATCAGCTCAATTTCTTGTAGCAATGTACGCATTTTGGTCAGTAGTTATACCACGCTCACAGCGCTCTCTGGCTGCATGAGATAAAAAAAAAACTCTGAGCAACATGCACACGGGGTGTAGCGAACAGACGCAAGAGGGCATCTTGATTCCATTGATAACGAAGGTTCTCTTTGCCACACCACCCGTAAAGATTTTGCTTCTCCTGTTACCCATCCCCCTCCCCCATTTGAATCAACGTGAACTGTGCTTTTCACTAGAACAAAGGCGGTATAACAGGCATGCTCGTATTCGATGATAGGTGGTGATTTCAATGCGTTGACGATTATCATGTATCTCGAGTTGTGCTTTTGTGTTTCGCCTACAAAAACGGTTCTTGATCACTGCCAGATTGTTAAAAAATTATGTTTGAAGTAATACCTATAATGACGACGACGGAAAGCGAAATCAACTCAATATTGGCATTATTCGACTTGGAAAGGTTAGAGTAGATAATTAAGGAACGTTATTTTTGTTTTTACATTTAGTGGAGTCCATGGTCGTTTCGACACCTGCAGCGAATCGACACGGTTTAGTGGCGTAAAAAGAGTGATGCGCTGAATATAGCTTCTTGATCTGTAGTACATTACCGTCAGGTTCTGAGAACACGACTCTCCACTATCGAGCAAGACTTCAACAGTGTGGCCAGAGCACACGTTAGTATACTCCCTCTACAATAATAAATAAGTAGCATAAGGTAGAACACAATTTTTTTAGAGTGAATAAGATAGAGTAAAAAAGAGAACCATCAGTCTGGAGCCAAGATTTCCACATGGGCAAACGTTCTTTTGAACAGAATCGGCTTCAGGCTTCAAGTCTCAATTTTTGTTTCATGACTTAGGTTACTTTTAAGCCCCTAGAAAAAAAAGTTGTAGATGTCGGAACTTTTCTCCGATCACTTAGCCTTGAGAGCACGGTACTCACCGCTAACAAGCAAAAACTCTGGAGGTAATTTGCTGTTATAGTAGAATAGTGATCATTGTGGAGTTGGGTAGCAAGAACGTTGACAAGATGATCAGGGTCTAATAACAAGATTGAAAAATAAAAGAATAAAAAGGTAATCGTAAACATTTAGAGTTACACGAAAACTTATCGAAAGTGAAGATGAAAGGGGGGGGGGGTGTTACACGACTGTGTTCAATAACATATCTAGTTTGAAACTTTTGAAGCTCCCGTTCCCAGAAACTTTTTGGTTGAGGCTACATTTTTATGGCTGATGGGCCGCTTGGCAAAAGTTATTACGTAGTTTTAAACATAATGGTAGCTTTTTTAAAACTACTTTCTACATTTAAACGTGTCAGCATTTCTTTGCCAACCCCTCACGCTTTGATCTAGCATGGTAACGGTTGTGAAATAGAACGCTATTGAAACCGTAACTATGCATCGCGAGCAATCAGGCAGATTTTTACGCTTCATATTGGTTATTTACCACGCGCTTTGCAATCAGGCATTGAGTATGTTTCTCTTCTGCGAGATAAACTCCCGAGTAAAATGTCGAAGCCCCGCTCTGACGCTGCTTGTACTCTAGCCGTCGCGTCGCCGAAGCGGAAACATCACTCAGCAAAACAGGTCAACCAAGAAAAAAGGAGGGAAACCACGAAATATACGCCTCTCTCGTGGTGTAAGAACTGTGCACTTGCATGTTCTTCGGCCAGACAGAGGCGTATTTACTTTTTATAGCCCACCTCATTCTATCAGAATGTAAATATTGCTTTTATGGAGCTCGTCCATCCGTACTTACTGCAAGACCTAGTAGATCAGCAACGCCGACTGAAATATATTGAAATCACCTGTGAGAGCATGCGCCCGTACTTTCACGCGTTTGTTCACATGTGTTGCAAGCACGTGGCCAGTGTGCGTCTTTGTGGGCAGTATTGCTCAATCTCACATGCTGGGCACTGTAGTAAAAACATTAATATCTCAATAAGTATGAGTGATGGGCGCATTTATTTCATGTCATAGCAATATATGTATATAGCCGAGGAATTTTCATCTTTTTTTTTTCACTACAAACAAGATTAAGAAACAATGACTGGGCTAGATTAACGGTGTCGAGAAAGAGAGTGAGGTTGATTTCCTGTCAAACAAAGAAACCGTTCGAATAAAACTTGCTGAATTGCTGTTTGTAAGGTCGACTGAAAAGCGTGTTTCGAATAAAAACGCTATAGTCATATTGTGCACATAGCTAAATATAAGTGAGCAAGATACAATTTAACTGATGGCCATGCTACGCGAATTTATTCTGACCAAAACGACATAGACGCTTACAGTGCACTTAGCGCTTAATTGGTTCCTCAGTTTTTATCTCGTTTGACGTTTGATCAGTTTTTGTTCATGGACGGTGCACTTAAGGTGCTCAATGGCAGAGATGAAGACGTTGAGCTTGATTCCGATAAGAAGAATTTACTCTATTCTATTCGCTCCACTGAAATAACGCAAATGCTATGGACTCATTACATGTTTGTGAACACAGGTAGGCCGATGTCGATATTATGGGTAAAATTATAGCGACGTCCACACGTAACTTGCGCCAGTAGTGCTGAAGGCTGCGATGTGCGCCAACAAAACGACGTTGTGAGATGCCATGAGCGTAGTGAAAGCCATAAGTGCTGAGGGCTGCGATGTGCGCCAACAAACAAAACTAAGTTGTGAGACGCGACTCACATCCAACCACGACGCAGCTCGTCGGCATACCGTTTTTTTCTTCTCGTTGCTTGACTGAAAACACCACATGCACCATTGAAAACCCAGCAGAAACTGCGGTAGGCAGAGCATCTTTTGCCTATACCAAGTCAGCGCCACCACATTTTCGTGACGCAAGTCCGGTGGATTTAGTCTATACCGTGCTCCAAAGCCGGGATAGCTCCTGAAGCCCCTGAAGCGTAAACATTGGCAGGAGTGGCGCCATAACCACTCAGCTATTAAAGCGGCTAAAAAAAACAATTATCTTCGTTTTGCATAGAAAAGTCCTTTTCTTTGTACTACTGCATGTCGTTGGTGCTATAGAGTGCTTCACGGATGCCTAAATAGCGGGTATCATAACGCCCACGGAAGGGGTTATCAAATCCGTCATTTTTATAATTATCGAGCCGTGCAGCCTGTTCTCGTTACTAATTTGCGGCGAACGGTTGCTGCTTGTCCCCAATATTATCGGAAACATTCGCCTACTGTGTTTGCGCTCGCGTGGCTATTTCATCGGAAAATGACGTCAAGGCTAAGAAATTACGCTCAGCTATAGCGCAGGATTCCCATTGTGTCACAGAAGGAATAGAACTTCCAAGAACATGACGCAGGTGCTATATATAATCTGTGAAAGCATGTAGTGAGAAATGCGCCCTAGCCGCTTCGTCGGGCGCATAGCTCTGCGCTGCAGGCCCCAAGCGCGAATTGTCGTTGGGGACTGCATGTGAGCGCGCGCAGGCAGAGCGCATTTATTTCCCCCGAGAAGAGAGCGCTGCAATAGGAAGGGAGATTGAGAAAAACATGTCTTCATTATGTGGTGTCAAACAAGGCTGCCTGCCCAGACTATAAACAAAGCACCGGAGACACGCGAAGCAATTTGACGCTGCAATGGCGGTGCTTTACACCGCTGCCGCCCTTGGCTCGCTAAAGGACAACGAAAGGGCCGACAGCAGGCAAATAGCGTCCCTGAGTGCGATGGAGAACGTCTCTCTGGGCGGTGACGTGAAGTCCGGCAGATGCGAAGAACGAGCGCAAACACTGAAAGTACTTCAAGTGAAGGTTGTGTAATGTGACAAGGGAACAGTCGTTTCGGAAAAACGGCCACGTTTTTCTTGGAAGCCCGACGACATACCGCCCTGAAAATATGGGGACAGCTCGCTTGTTGACACGGCCAGACGCTTGGGGCCGCGAGCGACTGCACGCAGTACGACAGTTACGGGCGTCAACGCCTTACAAGTCAGACTCTTATACGGTCTCACCCGGCTGCGTGGTTCTTATTTTAGGGCTAAGCTGTTTGGGCACGAGTAACGTTGCTTGTGTGCACAAGGTGGGAGAGCTGTATGTATGCGTATGCATGTAATTGTTTTTGCGTATACTCAAATCAGTGTTTCTTTGTGCGTGGAATACTGCTTTTCATGTGCAGAGTACCATAACTCCTTTGAAGTATGTCTCTTTCTCACGCATCCACAAGCATGAGTGTGCGCTTACTTCAAACTACTTCCAAGGCTGCCCTTTCCAAACTGTCTAAAATTTTCTGGAACCTAAGCTTTTACTTCAGTGTAATCATATGTAACTACTGCACAAAAAGTTTATGCAATGGATCTCAAATACTGTGAAAAAATGCCCTTTCTAACTTTCTTTGAACAGCGCTAAAATGTACTGTGTTATTTTAATAGATAGTTTTTAAAAGTATATAGTTCGAAAGAGCGACTAAATTTTGAAAAGTTCTAATTTAAAACGTCGAGAAAGTACTCCACCTAATAACATGTGCCGTCGTAGAATTTTATTGTAGTATCACACCTTTGGTTTCCTTGGCTGCGTTAAAGGGGTTTTTGGTCATTAAACAATTTCAGCCTTGTCGCAACTTTTCTGCTGCCTCAGAGCAATGCTTTGGTATATACGAAAGTGATGCTTTAACGCAGTTTTATGGTTACACAACTTGGGCTCAGCGAAAGTGGTTAATGTTTGCTTTAAAATCCAGACAAAAGTGCGGGCACCTCAAATCGGCTTCCTGAAAGTTCGCACGAGGTGCTTCAGTTCAGTACTACAAGCTGCGGTCCATTCAGTTTCATATATCTGTGCATCAAGTGCATATATACTACGTTCTGGAGCTGGAGATAGTATACAGTGAGACTGTCGCAGCGTGTACCAAGGAACCACAGTTATTTTGTATACTGAATAGAATATATATCGATCACTACAAGACGAACAGCTTACGTCTCCCCCTGGCAGTAAGATGTCTTCACACGGGCTGCAGTCACTGATACTTATGTCTCAAAGCTAGGATATGGCCCCGCCATGGTGATCTAGCTACGGTACTCGGCTGCTTACCTGCAGGTCGCGGGATCGAATCCCGTCTGCGGCGGCTGCATTTCCGATGGAGGCGGAAATATAGGTCAGTGTGCTCAGATTTGGGTGCACGTTAAAGAACTCCAGGTGGTCGAAATTTTCAGAACCATCCACTACGGCGTCTCTCATAATCATAGGGTGGTTTTGGGACGTTAAACCCCACATGTCAATCAATCAATCAAGTTAGGATATGACACGCAGATGTGTGCGAAGCGGCGAATGTTTTCACGACCAGATTCAACTATTTTCTGTGCGGTGTCGTCTGTAGATAGCCCCTGTGATTTACTCGTTCGTGTAGGAGCAATTGAGTCCCGCGAAGCTTACCTCACCTCGGCCGTCGTAAGCCGGCACCACGCCCTAAACGTGAGCACTGCACCGTGTGTGTACCGAAACGTTGCGTCATGGTTCTCCCACGCTTCCAAAAACTACTTGTGCGTATACTATAGTTCACGGTCAGTTGGGAAACGGTGCCCGGTTTATGTGTAGTTGGTTGACCATTCGTATTTTGGTATGAGCACTTCTTGTTCTTGCTCTTTCTTTATTCGAATTTCGTTTCACGCCCTGGCATGATTAACGGTGTCCTGTGCCAACTCTAGCCATGGTCCGATTGACGATCGCGTGTGACGCCACCTTTGCAGGCTGTGGCTGGCACGGCGGCATGGCGCTCCTGTACCGATTCACCCGACTCAACGATCGCTCCAATACGGGCGTGTTCACCTTCATCGCGACGCGGTCCGTCACACGAGACCTGCACCGGGACGCCACCACCAAGGATTTCCCTTTCGCCTACCACCGATGGGCCGTCTCCTTCGTCCGCACCGACAAGGTACCGTTTTTAAAGACGATAGTCTTTCGGGGACCTTCAACGAAAACATTTTGGTCTGTCTGTCTGTCTGTCTGTCTGTCTGTCTGTCTGTCTGTCTGTCTGTCTGTCTGTCTGTACATTTGTCTGTTTGTCTGCCCTTAACGATACCTCAAACGGCACCGAACGGCCAGCCCCATCCGCAGCACCCACCAATATTGCTTAAGATTTAGTGTTCATAGTTGCGCGATTGTAAATCAAAAAGCAATTATTGCGCATATCGTAGGCGTCATAACAACACATCTCTGTTTTGTATGTCTGCCTTTATACTATAAGAGGCACGCACAAGTAACTCTGAGGACTGAAGCGTTTATCGTGCTGCGCTGACAGTGCAACGCGATGTTCAAAAAGGTAAGTGTTTCCAACGCTTGCTACGACGACATGGTGGTGACACCTGCCCGTCGCTTTGCGTTCTACACCTTATCGCCCCCGAGACAGGCGCGCATCTTTCTCCGCGGGTGCTTACGCCTTCGTTTTCGACGATAACTGCCAGATGGTGCTCGGGTCTAACGTGCCTCGATGCGCTCCTTCGCCTCCGCTACACGCTCGAGGCACTCTATAACGCAGCGCCTCCAGAATACCATTCACTGATTTTCTTGAGCAGAACTATAAATAAACGTTTTGTTCACTTTCTCCAGACGCAAGACTATCGTCTTTCGACAACATTTGCAGTGTAAAATGCAGATTTGGGCCAATTTTTTAGTTAAAAATTGGCACCTTTCTTTCTCACTAAAAAGTAACTGATTCGTTCGGGGGCAACGGTTATCCCAACGCGGTGAAATGGCTTCTGTAATTTCCATCAACTTATTTTAACAAGTTAACAGATCTATCTCAAATCAATCAACCAATCAATAAATCAACAAACCAGTCAATCAGTCATCTAGAAAATCAATAATACTCGAGCTGTTATTGATACTGTTTCTGAGACCTCTCAAAAGTAGCCGACTCATACGGAGACATTTCCTTCGGAAAATCGATCTACGGAACTACACGTTGCCTAAGAGAACTTGGTTCCGCAAGAGAAGGTATAAAGAGAATAAAAGGTTATATATCGTAATATGGGCAAGATTTAAGCATAGGTTGATTTTGATAGTTTGACACCGATTTATATTATCCAAAGTCATAAATTATAAGAAAAAACTGTTAGTCTAAAAATGGCTCTCAGCAGTTGCATTGCTGCAAGAATATCTCGGCCGTTTGTACTCTCACACAATATTTTTTTTTCGTTTTTCTTCTGTCTGCGTTTTGCTTGTCTTCTTTTACTGAGGCGAATGCCTTAAGTGTCTCATGAGACACCAACCTTGCGAAACGTAGCTTGAGGTACAAAATCTGACGTGACCACTCAGAAGGCGCCTTGAAAAATGGGGTTTGAGCCTGAATCAAACCCAGTCATTCTGCACGGCACTCAAGGGTTGTACAACAACAGCGTTAGAAAGAGTTCTGGAAAACGATGCTATACAGGCGTCGCCTCGGGCGAGGAGTCATGATATCAGGCGTATATATAGTGGCAGAAGCGTAGAAGCACATTAGGTGCCACACCAAGCAAATTGCGTAACCAGCGAGTGTTGTATAGAGCATCGTGCTCATTACAAAGGGCTCAGCATTAAGTCATAACTATAATAAATGACAGCTACAGCATCAACAGAGTGTACATCTGCGAAGGGGTGTGCATTGCCTTAGAAAGGCGTAGTTGTTAGTACTGCACTAAAGTCGGCCCACCTTTGAAAAAAATATACAGAGTGCCTGCATGATGAGCTGAAAGTGTCGATGTACTATGGTGTAGGGTCGTAAAGGGTCGATGAGCAAATGCACCCGCTTGTTGGTACTCATTCAAACAGTCCATCAGTGGAAGAGGAAGACATCTATTGATATTTTTAAAGAATTGCTTGATAATAAACACGCATTTTCGAAGCAGTATACCGGGGCCAGTCCCTGCTATAGTCTTTGTGAGAAGTTTCCTCATTCATGGAGCACTATGGCCTTCGCAGTCTCATTGACTCTATGCCAACGGGCGAGAAGAAAAAAAACATTTGATAAAAGAAAACAGAAAATTTGAACCCAACACCTAAATTGATGTAGTCAAGTATTCAAGCACAGGCATTGAACAGTTGCTTGAAGCTCTGAGCAGAAAAAAAAAAGAATCAAGTAGGCTTACAATTCCTTTTGTAGCAAAATGGAGAGACGTTCAACTGAAAAATATTAACGTAGCCTAATGTTGCACTAGAAATTTCGATTACTCACAGTTGCGGAAAATGACGCGCGAATAACGAATGTGAGCATTTTCTTTTTGTTTTTTTAATTGCGGGTTTAGCGCTGCCTCAAATGAAGTGATTACCGTCAGCTAAAAGCCAGCAATCATATTTTTTCATCTATATGTACGATATTTTAGCAAACAAGATGAATTAGATTGCAGTGGTAATCTACAGCTTTGTAATACCACTTGCTGTAGTTTGGTTAGTCGAAACTTTGTTAACGCCTCCATCAAATTTGTTCCAAATTTCTCCTTCTCAGTTGTTTTTTGTCTGCAGTCTTCACGATAAAATAGGCGGTGGCGGACCTCGTTGAAAAATGACTTCTTGCATAACTTGTTGGTGATTTCGGTTATCTTTTAAAAATGCATTGCAAAAACAAGGCAATACATATTCTTATTCGACTCAGCTGTTCATGTCAAGTTCACTTGTTTGTTTAGCCTACCTGCCCATTTGCTTCAGTGTTACGCGATACTTTGAAGTACTAGTAAATTATTTGTAATCATGGAGCATGACTGGTCGTCACCTTAACCTCGTAAAGGTGTTGAAGCTTATAGCTGCGTTATTTTTCTTTTCAAAAGAAACTAAAATAGGTTCGTTCACGAAATGATTATTTGACAGACTTATTAATTCATTGCTTAGTGCTAACACTGACTCATCTTCCTTTGCGTGAAGAATGCCTTAAGGTGTACAATAGAATTATATCTAACTAAAGAACAAGAATGTTTCAGTAAGTATTTTCGTACAGTTGTATCTCTAGAAACGAGGAAGCTGACGCTCTTGTGATGTCACCACAAAACTTCGACTTTTAAGAAAGTTTTGACGACGCTGCACCGCTTTATACGCAAATACTCTAGTCGGGTACAACTTTAGCAGACAGGAGAGGCCCCGCCCAGATGACCGAAGCGCAGCAGCCAATTCGCTCCACGACAAAAGAAATAGCCCCGCTAAAGAAATTGTGATTGCTTCTAAAACGCATACTTGTTCATATAAATAAGATTTGTGTATTGTGACGTGTGCTTGGGAAAAACTACAATAGTAGAAATGCTACAGCACATGCCGGATCGCACATGCCGATAAGCAACGTCCCTCACACATCATGGAGGATTTGAGAAGTGGCATTGATTGATTGATTGATTGATTGATATGCGGGGTTTAACGTCCCAAAACCACCTTATTATTATGAGAGACGCCGTAGTGGAGGGCTCCGGAAATGTCAACAACCTGGGGTTCTTTAACGTGCGCCCAAATCTTAGCCCACGGGCCTACACCATTTCCGCCTCCATCAGAAATGCAGCCGCCGCAGCCGGGATTCCATCCCGCAACCTGCGGGTCAGCAGCCGAGTACCTTAGCCACTAGAGCACCGCGGCGGGGTGAGAAGTAGCATAGAAACACATTTCAATGCTGGCGTATCTGAATTGAAACGCTATTGTTCCCTGATTATCGTTGGTGAGCTCAAAATGCTCATTCGGGCAGCTCGACACTCAGCTATCTTATCACACTGCTGCCAACAATCGGTCGTGTGAGCGTTGAGCTGGAAACAACGAAGGCAGCATGTTCTCTGTCGACAGGGTCACCGGCCGTCCGGCTCATTGAGTCATCTGAAGTGCCTGCCTATTGGTAGAGGCTCATGTGAATTCACCTTTGAGGAGAAAATGCCACTGCCTTCTAAAGTTTTACCCGACTAAAGTAGCACTTACAACGAAATGATCTGCTCACCACGAGTTTGTATTCTACACCAATCTCTGGCTATCATTGGAATCCTCTCAGAATACCTTTATTAGTACAGCTAAGCGTCAAATGTACTTACTAACGCCACACATCGCTTTGTCCAACATGGATGTGAATCAAGCCATATTTGTACCCTATTTGTAGACACTACAGAACTACTGGTTAAGCATTTATAGCACCGCTTTCTGCCGTTATCGCTGTGCTGTAAAGTGAATTCCAGCAACTTAATCTCTTATGAAGAGCACACGATAATTTTTAGGGGCGAAGCTCCTTAGGGCGTGGGCTGTGCGTCCCCTGTAGCCTGTATGTAGCCACCTCTAGTTTAGCTCTTGCAGTGCTCACTAGATGGCGGTACCGTCCCCTGTATGTAGCCACCTCTAGTTTAGTTCTTGCAGTGTTCACTAGATGGCGGTACCGTCTCCTGTATGTAGCCACCTCTCGTTTAGTTCTTGTAGTGTTTACTAGATGGTGGTACTTGTAGCTGATGATGAAAAGATGCAAGATGTTATAAACTAGAAAGCGGTACTTGTAGTTGATGAAAGACGCGAGATCTTATAAAATAGGAATGATGTCACATATGGCGCTTGTCATTGGTTGAAGGCAATCGTTCGATTTAGTGCGGCGACGTACGCTAGGGGGAGCGATGTAATAAAATCGAGTGGGCAAAATGTACCGAGGATTCATGGTTTACCAGATTTACCTCCGGAGCGTCGCCCACTCATCATCATTCACTTCGTGGATATGGCGGAATTTTTTTTACATTCGAATGGTCGT
The DNA here is from genome assembly GCA_013436015.1 of Rhipicephalus annulatus. Taxonomy (NCBI): domain Eukaryota; kingdom Metazoa; phylum Arthropoda; class Arachnida; order Ixodida; family Ixodidae; genus Rhipicephalus; species Rhipicephalus annulatus. Next base: position 342,915 of record WOVY01000410.1, on the reverse strand, counting down.
ACATTAACGAGGAATGAGGCTTACAACGCTGTGCTGTAATTCTTGTGAGCTTTTGGACTAGACTATCGTCTGTAATGCTCGTACTCTGCGATTGATGGGAGCTGTTGCAACGTGTCTTCCACTCTTCCTTTCATGTCCACATTTATTTTTTCATTTCTAGCAAGATGCTGAATAGTTTGAAGAGCCTTACCGTTGAGGCGACCTTGACCAAGGTTATGTCGGAGTGTACAAGAGGCAATCACTCTGCACCTATAGCATACCTGTGCTTTGCACTCACTGTATTTACGCAGCATATAATAGTGATGTACTGTAGTAGGCACCGCCACTAGGTTGTTCGCGTGTTCAGGCGGCTGCATTGCAATGAACGTGGAAGGCAGCAAGTCTTTAGTCTCAGACATTCACATTGAAAAACCTCGGTGATTATGTAATCTTGCGCTGGGTATCTTAAGGCTCACGTTTACACATTCACTGACATTAAGGCAGAACAGTAAAGCAGTGTTGTATTATTATCCACATTTTTTTCTTTAAAGGAATCGTGGCTAAGGACACACTTATGCAACATTCCAGAATATCTGTAATTGTCCATAGTTGCCTGGCTTATTACACTCACAGTCCAATCTAGTCAAATGGGCATTTGCAGAGCTATAATATATCTATGCAGCCCCGAGATTTCAGTTCAGTAACTTCGAGAGCGTGTTTTCTTGCGAGACAAGGATAGAATTGAAGAAAAAGAAAGGTGTAGGAGGGGGGCTCATCAGATTAAGCATGGTCTGACACCCTACAAAGGGGAAGAGAGGATCCTTTTTTGATGCATCATCAACTGTCCTAAAACTTGTAGCCTGTCACAGGCACCTTCCTAAATATAGACACAGACCTAAAGAGTGGGCCACATTCAGTAATTAGAAAACTGCCCTGCAAGATCTGCTGTCGAGCATACTAATTGACGCTCCCTTCAAGCTGCTGGTAACTCAGATCAAAGAATTGCACAACGCTGCCTCTAAAAAAGAAGCACATGATAAGGGTTTCTTGGTAGACTGATTAATCTGCCCTCATCGGTAACAATATTGCCGATGAAGAAGAAAAGCATTCCAACTACCAAGTTCAGGGGGCGCCTGTGCCTTAAGTTCTCATGTAGCGAGGCAAGTTCTCGTACTTTTTTGTAAAAAGTCATTAGGAGACTGGAATTAACTAGAATGCGTGAACTCGTGTCTGCACCCCCGTGACCATCCGGTGCGCCTTCGACTACCATTCCGCCTATAAGGATACGAGATGCAGCTTACGGTACGGCACTTGTAGCTGAGCGACCTTGGTACACGAATGCTGGTTCTTCGCATGTCAGCATAACAGATATTGCTTTGTGCAGCGTATGTGAGGGCGACGTCATATCAAGCACTGAATTACCGTGCTTTCATTGCGTGTTGATTTGATTGATATGTGGGGTTTAACGTCCCAAAACCACTATATGATTATGAGAGACGCCGTAGTGGAGGGCTCCGGAAATTTAGACCACCTGGGGTTCTTTAACGTGCACCCAAATCTGAGCACACGGGCCTACAACATTTCCGCCTCCATCTTTCATTGCGTGTTTCCACATTATTAAGCTATAGATGATGCAGTACAAACTAGCCCGATCTGCCGCCCTTCTAAGTTACTGGCATTCTTTTGTCAATAAATGACCGACGTCGCGTCCCGCTTTGACTATACGTATGCTGTTACAACATTATCCAAGCTGTTTTATTTTAATAATAGCATATTTTTTTAATAATAGACTCACTGATGAACAGACGTAGAATTATTGGTGAACGTGATACACCAAGTCGGCGGGCAGCAAAATCATAGTGACATTCTTTAAGACATGCAAGTGCCTGTGATTGCGTTTCCTCGAGTTAGCCATAGTGCTAACCGGTGAATGCACTCCTCTTGAAATCCTTCCCAGGAAGCACGACATTATGGACCCTGCTGGCGCCGAAATAGTGTATGCACTTAAATAGTATAAAATGAACGTAAGTATAGAATTGAGAAAATTGCATTTGATGTCTCTTAACGCATTACATTCACCTTGTTTTCTGGAAGTCTTAAACAAGTAGCTTGAGGCGCACCTACAGGTGGTCTCAAACAAGGTTGTGATAAGCACACGAAACGTTACGCTCATTCACTATAGCTCGGACATAGCACTTGTCAGCATACTGTGTCCATAGGCCGACAGAATGAAGCTCCGCTGGCGGCCCATACAGAATTAAAACGCTTTCTTCAAAACAATTTTCGTTTCTCTTTGTGAATTATAGCTCATGCACTACAGAAGCAACACTATAACAACATGTGCCGCGGAAGATTAATGATCCTCTAACGCTCTCGTTTTGCCCGGTTGCCCATGTGGGGCACAGCTAGCGCATACTGCTTAGATCATAAGTCGTTGAAAGCGTATTTGTCACTTTTTCATCGAGAAGGATGATAAAAAAGCTTATTTTTAGGCTTTTTTAAATTGTGTTCTTACTTTTAATTGAACTCAAGGAGGCCCAGCAATTTTGAAACGATGCGGAAACCAATATTTCCAAGTTTTACGTTGACTTCAGCCACTAAAATTAATGAATTGACAGGCTATCAATAAATTGTCAATAGTTATGCTTGCGACGCAAAAAGTGGACAGTACCTGAAACATACTTCTAATGAAGAAACTAAATAAAGTATGTACAACTAATGGCGTTGGCCATAATTGTGTTCACTTTCATTCTCTGGGTAACGTATATTCTCGCGAAATTTTTACGCATGGGCACCATAAAGTACGCAACTTCTGTAGTGCTTGTATCGCATTGCAACAAGCATGCAAGTGCTTATGTTTCATTGCTGCTTCGTCACAACTTCACATTGCGAATCGCTAAGTGATCAATTTCGCATTGGGAATCGCTAAGTGATCACAAATCGCTAAGTAAATCACTTTGCGTTCCTATTTTCTTGTGCTACTCCAGAGCGGAAGAATGCGCCCTAGAAAAAATATTTTTTTAAAATTCTCAGTACTTATAAATTTCATTGTAATAAATTCAAATAGTTGCTGCAGCCTATATTATAGCTAGATAATAGCGTGGTGTGAAGTATTAGTGGTACCTTATGAGAGCTCTTAAACATTCGTATCAGTCGGAGCTTAATATCAATTACATATCTGTCACGTTTTCCAGATAGAGGACGTAGTTTGGTGGAAAAAATAAGATGTCTCTCGTATAATTCAGCAAGTCAATACTATCACTTCCACAAAAAAAAGAAGGCAAGAGGCCTGATCTCAGTGACCCTCATTTTTTACTATAAAAAGTACACTTGAATATCGAGCATGCTTACCAACTTTTGCCCTATGTTCGTTTCGAAAGCTGACGGTCACTTTTGCTCCTCATCGTTGAAAGGAGTTTTGAAGCCTCGCTGTTAATGTCGTTCTTTTTTGCAACAGCTAGCTACCTTTGTGATGCTCGGTAGCTAATTACTTTTCCAATCGCTATAGGCGTTGTGCGTCAGTGAATCCCACTTTTTGCTTCATGAACCAGAACAATTTAAGATGTTAAGTTTTATCTTTCAAAAGAAATGCGACCAATCAATAAAATCCCAAACCAGGAGATGCAGCTTTAAAAGGGCACTGTCGCTTTCTTAAAGTAATCATCAAATGGCTTCAGTAAAAGAACCCATTGCCTCATGTTCCAACTGCTGCGAAAAAAATGTAGATTTCGTGAAGTACGTCCCGAGCTACAGGAATTTGTCGCAAGCTTCAAGTGCCTTCTCTTCTTTCGTTCCGTAGAGTGTCCAGAAAACTACACACAGGGTGAGGGATTTCAAGAAGTCAAGAAGTTGCATGCAATCGTCAGCGCCCGTCATGACCTCCTGGAGAGTTTTTCTTGTTTTTTTTTTATGTGAAGCATTTTTAGTGAACCCAAACCCCTTCGAGCGTTTCTAATTATCTGTCTACCTACCAATGCTAGGGTTTAACGTTGCATAATCACGATATAATTCTGACAACCGCCGTAGGGAAGAACTCGGGAAATTTAGACCACCTGTGGTTCTTTAACGTGCACCTACATCTAATACCCCTGTCACACGTGGCAACTTAGGTGCACTTTGAGTGAGTGTACTTACGCTCAAGAAGTGTCATTTTGGTGGTTCGCTGCGACACGAGAAAGCGAAGTGTACTTTGGGAATGAAGGCAGTGGCAATTGTCTGCTTGTAGCGGAATATATATTTGTTACTTTTGCGCACACGTCTCATCGTCAGGCCACGTTGTCTTCATTAAAGTAGCACCAGTGGCTCACGCTATCGTAAGCGATTAGAGAACGACTCGCCTACACTTGTGTAAGTGTGTCTGGAAGTAAGCAACGCGATGGACGCAGCCATTGCACAGCATGTGCTGCCACATCCCCCTAGCGGACATGGTAGCAAACTGGCCGAGGGTGAGAGCAGCAAGGAATTTCGTTGATATTTGGCTTGTTTTAATACTCATCAGTATCCGTTATAACAAAAACAATAGTTTAAGAATGGTATGAGTACCGCTTTAGGCAACAGCCTATTTTGTGCAAGTCACTGATACAGAGTTTACACACTTCGTCGCAGTGAAGTGCGGTTGGGCGACGCACTCGCCGTGAAGTGTACTAAGTGTACTTTGCAGCGAGTGACACTAAACTTGCTCGTTTGACAGCGCGCAATTGGAACTCACTGCTAAGTGCACTCGCTCGAAGAGCACTCAAGTTGCCACGTATGACAGGGGTATAAGTATACAGGGCTCAAGTATTCTCGCGCTCCAACGAAAACGCGGCCGGCGCGGCCGGAGTTTGATCCAGCAACCTACGGGTCAACAGCCAGGCACCGCGCCAGATAATAGTTTATGTCTACCCAGGAATGTCGCAAGCATACATCAGTAATTTAAATGCGGGAGCATCAAGGAAACCCGACCTCTGCAGCGTTATTTCACTAAGTGCAATTAATAAAAATCAAGGTCACAGCCGGAATTGAACCCGAGGGTTCTGCTTATAACGCTTTGGTATTCTACCAAAGAGCCACTTCATGTCTTCAAACTGCTTATGAAAAAAGACCCTGTGCCAACTTCATGTCGGTTCAACGTAAACTGTGGTTGCAGTGCTGGCTATCGGTCTTACAACAAAACAATGAACCTCACGTACGTACTCTTATGATACAAATGTCATGTCGGGGGAACGTCACTTGTACTTCCAGCGTTCGCTCCACTGTTAGATCAGTGTATTAAGCATTGCATTTGTAATGCTTTGATTCACCAAGCTATATTCAAATGTTGCTCGATCCTGGAGGAATACGCAAATGAAATTTTCTTACGATATTCACGTCATCGCACCGTAAAGTTCACTTGTTTTCAATAGTACTGACGACGGTAGTCTGACGTGAGTACTAACTTTAGGTCAGAGCATAAGCTACTGTTGAAATGCCAATGTAGTAGTCTTTTCTGGTAACCGCACAGCTACTATATTAGTTGTGTGTACATCGTGCACATAAAACAAGGTCGACCTAAGTCTGAAGGCTTGGCTGAAAGTAAAAATAAAATGCAGCATAGACAGTTACTCGCCGAATGCTTCTCATAAAACCGATTCTCATTAGGCGTGGAATCTGTTGAACGTTTTTTTTTCGAACGAGTGGCTAATCTTCAGCGTGATCACGAGGAGGAGCACGGGAACGTGACGGCATACTGTGGTCGCTGCAGTAGCTATCCAGCTCAGAACCCTGAAATAAGCCACTGACCATAAACTTTGCGTTTATGGCACAACTTGTAGAAGTAAAAGGTAACGATTTCTAGCCGACTTTGAGTACTAATTGTTCAATCCCGGCCGCGTGCAGTGCTATGATGTGTTTTGTTCACATTTTTTCAGGAATCTTGACTACCGATTGGCAACTTTTTTTTGACCATGCTGAAAAAAGTGTAGCAGTGTCCCTTAAAAAAGAACACTGAGAAGATAAGTAAATGATCGGCAAATAATTATTTACGGTTACTAAGGCAAAAACATGACCCACTGCCCCTCATACTTTTGCCTAAAGTCACCGGAGCCCTCGTTTGTGTGTTGACAAGCTCCGCGCAATCAGGCAGGTGAAATAAGCAACAGAAACGCTACCTATATGTGCCAGTAGAATCCGGGAGTTCCCAAATCATTGTGAACTGAATACAGGATCATGGTCCTTGCATACTAATGGCCTTGCGTATTTCCTTGCCTCTTTCTTTTGTGGGCAGCGATGGTCACTCTTTGTCGCCAACTTTAACTCCTCATTCTTACGTTTCCCTGACCCCAGCTGGGTTCTCATTGCCTGAACACTTCTGTTTCGGTGAGGCGCGTGTGCTCTCACCCACCCCGCACCCTATTCTTCATGGTACTTCTCGGTAGAAGCAGGCTTCTCTCCGTAGAAGGTGGGAGGGGTGCTCCCGTTGACCTCCCCTCACTCGGAGTCAACCAGAAGAGCTGTATCTGAAGCACACTGCTTTTGCAGGGATTGTGCGCTATCTATTTTTTTAGATATATGTGAACTGGTGTGACATGACGTAGCGCAGCGTATGCGTAGTGGTTAGAGCATCAGCCTCGCATGCATAAGGTCCGTGGTTCAAATTTCGGTGCCACGCAGTTCCCAACCGGATTGAAAAAAAAATCCGCGTGTTGATGGAACTGCATTAGGAGGCCTTGGGTGCGGCCTCACCGGTAACCACCACCGGGAACACACTCCCTCGCCAGAGAAGGATTGGCCACCCTGGTGCAGTATCCGCCCACTACCTTCCCCATGCATACGTCAAAGAACTCACGGCCCTCAGTCCCCAGCAGCTGCGAAGCAACTGACCACGGCGGCGGTCAGATCTGCAACGCAGCAGAGAGTGCTAAGAATCTCTGGATACGGACAGGCCGCCATTGGAACCTGAACTTAGCAACGTTTAACGCTAGAACCTTATCTAGTGAGGGAAGTCTAGCTGTACTATTCGAGGAGCTAGAGGGTGTTAAATGGGATATAATAGGGCTCAGGGAGGTTAGGAGGACAGATGAGGCTTATATGGTGCTACAGAATAAACACGTTCTTTGCTATCAGGGCTTGGCTGACAAAAGGAATCTGGGAGTGGGGTTCCTAATTCACAGAGACATTGCTGGCAACATAGAGGAATACTATAGCATTAATGAAAGGGTGGTATGTATCGTAATTAAACTGAATAAGAGATACAAGATGAAGGTGGTACAGGCTTACGCGCCTACATCCAGCCATGATGACTCTTCAGTTGAAAGCTTCTATGAAGACGTGGAATTGGCAATGAGTAATGTGAAAACACAGTATACTCTACTGACAGGAGACTTCAATGCAAAGGTACGGAAGAAGCAGGCTGGAGACCAGACAGTAGGAGATTATGGCTTCGGCACTTGAAACGCCAGAGGAGAGCTACTAGTCGAATTCGCAGAACGCAATAATTTATGGATTTTGAATACCTTCTACCAAAAACGTGGAAACCGCAAGTGGACATGGAGGAGCCCTAATGGAGAAAGTAATAACGAAATAGACTTTTTAATGAGTGCACACCCAGGCACCGTGCAGGATGTGGAAGCGGTTGGCAAAGTACGATGCAGTGACCATTGAATTGTACGGTCTCGAATTCGCCTAGACTTAAAGAAGGAACGACAGAAACTGATACGCAAAAAGCCAATCAATGAGCTAGCAATGAGAGGGAAAGTACAGGAATTCAGAGTCTCGCTTCAGAACAGGTACTCGGCTCTTAGTGAGGAAACCACACTCAGCGTAGATACAATGAATGATAACCTGACGAGTATCATTGCGGAGTGTGCAGTGGAAGTTTGAGGCATGGTAGTTAGACAGAACACTGGCAAGATTTCCCAGGAAACGAAGAACCTCATTAAGAAGCGTGAAACCACGAAAGTCTCAAGTACAGTAGACAAAATAGAACTGGCAGAGCTTTCGAAGTTGATAATTAGGCGTAAGGTATGCGATGTAAGAAGGTATAACATGGAGAAAATTGAACACGCTCTGAAAAACGGTGGAAGCGTCAAAGCAGTGAAGAGGAAACTTGGCATAGGCAAAAATCGGATGTCTGCACTAAGGGACAGAGAAGGCAAAATAAGTACCTATATGGATAGGATTGTTGAAATATCGGATGAGTTTTACAGAGATCTGTACAGTAGCCGGGGAAACCACGACCTTAATACTATAAAAACTAGCAGTAACCCAGATGGCACCCCACCAGTAATTATAGAAGTTAGAGAAGCTTTGGAGACCATGCAAAGAGTCAAAGCTGCTGGTGAGGATCAGGTAACATCAGATCGGCTGAAAGATGGAGGACAGATTGTGTTAGAAAAACTAGCCTCCCTGTTTACGAGGAGTCTCCTGACGGGTAGAGTACTAGAGTCTTGGAAGAATGCTAACATCATTTTAATTCATAAGAAAGGAGATGACAAGGACTTGATGAATTACAGGCTGATCAGCTTGCTCTCTGTAGTATACAAGCTATTTACAAAGGTAATTGCTAACAGAGTTAAGAAGACATTAGAATTCAATCAACCAAAGGAACGAGCAGGATATCGAACAGGCTACTCAACAATCGATCACATTCATACTATAAATCAGGTAATAGAAAAATGCTCAGCATATAACCAACCACTATACATAACCTTCATAGATTACGAGAAGGCGTTTGATTCAGTAGAAATATCATGCGTCATGCAGACACTGCGGAATCAGGGTGTTGGTGAAGTATATATAAACATCATGCAAGAAGTCTACACGGGATCAACTGCTACCATAGTGCTTCACAAAAAGAGCAAAAGAATATCAATCAAGAAGAGTGTAAGGCAGGGGGACACAATCTCCTCAAAGCTGTTTACCGCGTGCTTGCAGGAGTTTCCTAGAAGCCTAGAATGAAAACAGTTAGGGATAAGAGTTAATGGAGAGTACCTTAGTAACCTGCGCTTCACCGTTGACATTGCATTGCTGATTAACTCAGGGGACGAATTGCAACTCATGATTATGGAGTTAGACAAGGAGAGCAGAAAGGTGGGTCTTAAAATCAATCTGCAGAAAAGGAAAGTGATGTACAACAACTTCGGAAGAGAGCAGTGCTTCGAGGTAGGTAATAGTGCACTTCAAGTTGTAAAGGCTATGTCTACTCAGGACAGGTAATAACCGCGGAGCCGAACCACGAGATTGAAGTAACTAGAAGAATAAGAATGGGGTGGAGCACATTTGGCACGCACTTTCATATTATGACCGGAAGATTGCCACTATTTCTCATGAGTAAGGTATATAACAGCTGTATCTTGCCGGTACTTAGCTACGTAGCAGAAACCTGGAGACTTACAAAAAGGGTTCAGCTTAAATTGAGGACGACGCAGTGAGCAATGGAAAGAAAAATGGTAGGTGTAACCTTAAAAGACAAGAAGAGAGCAGAGTGGATTAGGGAACAGACGGGGGTTAAGGATATGATAGTTGAAATCAAGAAGAGGAAATGGACATGGGCCAGGCATGTAGCGCGTAGACAGGATAACCGCTGGTCGTTAAGTGTAACTAACAGGATTTACAGAGAAGGCAAGCGGGTTAGAGGGAAACAGAAGGTTAGGTGGGCAGATGAGATTAAGAAGTTTTGGGGGATAAATTGGCAGCAGCAAGCACAGGACCGGGTTAACTGGCGGAACATGGGAGAGGCATTTGTCCTGCAGTCGACATAGTCAGGCTGATGATGATGAAATGGTGTACTTTATAGCTTTTGTAACGTTACAGATCATTACTTCACATGTGCCGTGAGACAAGTACAGTTGTCATTGTGTACTACCTGGTTGCTTGACACTTCTAAGGTATATAGAACGACGCCTAAAGGACAACACAGTTTATGTCTCTCTTGTAATATCGGTATTACACGGAGCTACATGCTGACATTTAATTTAACTGAGGTGCTATGTCGCATCGTAGCGTTAATGAAGAGGAATGCAATGTTGAAACTACAGTTGAAACTCAATTCAAAGAAGTGATCGGGGTGCTCAAATTGCTTCGTTAAATTGGGAAGTATTTAAAATAAATAAAGAAGTTTCTCGATCATTCAAACTTTAAATTGTACTGCCGTGTCACCAGATGCTACGGTACAATTTTATTTTCCACGAATACAAGCAATAACGTGCAGAAGCCCACTAGTACAACCCGAGCTCGAGTTATCCTCATGTCCGGGCGATGCAGGCGAAGTAGACAACCACGTGAAGCTACAAGCTGCCGATATTTCAAAACAGGGAGACAAAATGCAGCTTGTATTCGAGCAGGCAATGCAAAAAAGTTCCAATGAGACGATGAGTGTTATCTTTCATATAAAGCTTTAAATAAGGAATGTAACAACCATGTTTCTGTGGGAGTATTTGCAGGGCTATTATCGCCCAGTGCTTTTTGTATGTAAAAGTACTACCGACTCTGTTGTGCGGCCAGGCGGAAATAAAAGCAGTGTTGTGAATAGGTTGCCTAGAGCGCATGACCAAAGAAATGTTGTTTGCGTAAAAAGGGCGAAGCAATCAATTCAATGTTGCTTATTTCCGGAAAAACTTTGTTAAAGCGAGTAAACTCGCTTTAACAAAGTTTCGCCAATTAGAGTTGGTTGTAACATTCTACACAGTGGATACCTACCAGAGAAATAAAGCTTCTTTGTTAGATTGGGAGGTTCCTACGCAATCAGGTTTCATTAGGTCAACTTTGACCGAAGTTGTTAAATTTGTCTTAAAAGGTCTGCTATGGGCTTTTATATCAGCACTCATCTTCCCACGTTATGTATCACTGCCTCGTGTTTTTAGAGCGGTGGGGCATCACTTACACAGCGAAAAGAAAATCGATGTCCCATCCTCTTGAACAGAAAATAAAGAAAGAAACGTAAATATAGAGCTGGAAAAGAAATATTGGTTCTGAGCACGCGTCACGGTAGAGCACCGTGAAAAGGATAAAAGTATAAAAGAAACATAGGGTGAAATGTCAGCAGAAAGCGCTGTAACATGTGCGTTACATACAATCGAAAAGACAAAATGGCGGCCGTTCGTGCCAAATTAAAGTTTCTGAGATCATTTTTATTGACGCAGACTGTTCTGCGATCGTTTCGCAGCTACCACTGTTTGTTATTATCTTGAGCACATTGTAACAATATGTAACAGAACACAGATGTCGACAGAAGAGTTGCAACACTTTTAGAAACAAAGTTTATTTATGTTGGCGCCTGGGTTGGAACAGAGCGCAAAGGCAGCGAGAAATTTCACTATATGCGTGGAGGCAGTGGCTGGAAACGCCCTCAATATACCGATCAAATACTGTTGTTTTTTGCGTCTCCCAAATCGCAGGCTCTTAGCGTGTTTTTATTTGCTCGGTTTACTTGAACAGGTTCATTTTATACGATTGAATTCGGTGCATTTCTTTCTTCATTAGATTACTCTCAATTTTCTTAGCCGGCTTCGACGCAGCCATGCCGCCCTGTTCGTCACGTCCACACGTACATTTGTCGCAACGATTGCTCAACCTCGCAATCAGTGCCGTCGCCATGACCTCTCCCCTACACCCGTATTCGACTATTTGTCTTCGGCCTTTCCTTACAGCGGTGCTCATTTGGTCCACCGAGGCTTCGGTTACGTGTTTCGCCTTTTAACCACTGAGCCTGCCTCTTTTTCCTTTTGGGGGGGTGAGGGAAGGGGGGAACGTTATACCCTGCCGAGTACATAACCTGTGGTGCTTCAGTGCAGGCTTCAATTAGATACCGAGCTAAGAAGAGAAAGCGGCGCCTTGCGGAGGCGTTTCGCAAGCCGCGAAGAAACGGACTGCAGTGCCTCGTGCGGAGAAGAAACGGCTGATGCGGCCTTTTGTTTCAGCAGCCCTGACTCCGGGGAAATGGGCCGCGCAGGAGCGGCTAGAAACAAAAAGCGCCTCGCTGCTTTTTTTTTTTCGGTGCCCGTATTCGATGAAACAGGCTGTAAAAAATTAGGCAAAAGGGGACAAAAAAAAACAAAAAAAACCTACGAAATGCCGTTTGGCACTTGTCCTCTGGACAGCGGACGGTTACGTTCAGCGGTCGGGTCTGCTCACGCAGATCGTGATGCAGTGCTGCAGAGATCGAGCGTTTAAACCCACCGCTATGAACAATCCTTCCGTTAAGGGAAGCGTGTGATCTTGTTCAGATGCTGCCTTTCCAGGTGCGCGATTTTACTTTCCACTTCAAGACCTAGCTGGCGCCACGGGCTGTTGGAGAAAACGCGAGATCAGTTTCAGTGGTGGTTCGGCGTTCGCGCATCCTAACCGTGTTCTGATTCCCCGGAGCAACGCGCACTAGCCGTAAACATTGCGTTTCAGTGTTTTTGTTAATTTGACTGCGCAAACTTTCTGCATGATATTTCCTGCTTCTCTGTGCTGTGGCGGCTTGTCGTGCTATGTTGGGCTCACTCCTATACTTCCGAACGCGGGTGATGAATGGAATCAAGAGTGATCGCAAAATCGACAGAATGCCATCGATCAAACCGACTTAGTGCTGTACTTCATCATACTGCTTTCTGCATATGATTGAGACACAAACGAAAACAATTGTGCGGAGAACTATCTTCAGGAGAAGTTACTGATCTTCTTAAAGGGGCACTATAAAAAAAAAGATAAAAGAGTGTGTTTTGCGTACTACTAAATTGCTCTTTTACAACACCAAATACAACAATTTAGCAGCGCGAAGATACTCTATAAGGTATAAAACGCAAAAAAAAACAAAATACAGTTTTTACACCCCCTTGATGTTCCTGCACTAACTATTAGAAACGTTATATTGTATACTGATAGAGACTGCTAGGGCCCTACACAGGTTTTATAGGTGAAAATCAGTTGTGATATATTTTAAGAGAACTCATTAATTTACGCATGAAGCTTCAGGAATTTTTATTGAGCCACTGAGGTAAGAATACTAAAAAAAGAAGGCTGTCAAATCTGTGACAGCATTGTGTCATTCAGGTGCTGATGGTATGGCGTCTGGTGGGACATGAACTTTATTCAGGTATTGAAAATCAAACCTTTAGGTTGAAGGAGGCGGTTCCCACGTTAGGTACAGTAATATTTCATCTTACCGCAATACCGCGGGTCTACTGGACGGCGTCTACTTTATCTAAAAGAAGGAAACTGAGTAGGAATCATCGCCACCAGCCTCTCGTTACAGTCTGTGAAAGCGAAGGGTTACTGCCAGAGAATAAGACTTATCATGATGCCACCATAAGACTTCTTCCACTTACTTTGTACCTTTCTTTCTAGATATGCCTTCTGATAAATTTTCGACTAGGGAGGTTCTAATGAAGTTCGGGCTCGTATAATCTTATTGTCTGTAACATTGTCAGAGTCACTGCGAGCGCATACCGTATGACACTGGTAATTCATGTGTGCTCATTCAGTAATGCTTCATGACTTCATTATATGTAAGTAATTTGTCCTTGTTTCACCCCTGAATATTATTGTTATCCTGATGACGTAGTGGAACCAATAGTTCCTCGAGCAGCTTCGTTAGCCGTCTCGTTCTTCGGATATAGATCAACAGGCTCCTTGTGTGCTGAAAACTGGTGAAATTGGTGAAATTCTTGTCTGTCCTATTACTGATCTGCTGGGCAGCTGCCTCGTTTGCATAGCTTTTAGTAGAGCGTTTATTGGCCGACTTAGGGTCACTAAATTCGCGCCCACTTGTTGTTCCTTAAAGCTGATGCTTTAGCTGCTTGTTCAGCGACTGTCAAGTATTTATTCGTCATTGCACTATCAGGCCGAGCGTATCTCGGCAAAACTTTTGTCTCACTCAGACTCACTCATAGTGCACAGGACTCACTCGGACTCAGAATCACCAATTTTTTTTGAGTCGCACTCACTCGGACTCACACTTACTAAAATTTACTTGAACTGGACTCGCTCGGACACAAAGTCGCTAATATATTACTCACTCAAACTCACTCGCATTCACTGCTCGCTCTGAGACTGAGTGTGACTGAGTGAGTCGACTCATGAGTGAGTTCGCTGACCTATGATCTCGGAGGAATTCACTTACACCTACTACTACAACTGGCGTAAAGGGTCTCCTTCTTCTAACCCATGCAGCACTTACAAATGCCGTATGTTCTCTGTTCTGTTATATCTCCTGCAGGAAAGCTTCGGCCGTTGCCTGCCTTCTTTTGAGGCTGTGCACTAGGTGCATATTTTTTGGGGAAATAGTCGTCTATAATATCTGTTATATGCTATATTTAGGTTCTGCAGTGTCTTCACCCGAATTTCTGGATTCGATTGGGTACCACCCAACCTCGTCAACAATTATTCTACATGACTTTGTTCCAGTGAGCCTTTCTTTTGGTTTTCTAGGCTATTGTTTTGTGACGCCCCAGTTTCATTCATCTTGTGTGCCGACTGGCAAAGCCATGGTTGTGTTTTCAAGCTTTCAAAATTTGAAACTAGATCTCGACTAATATTGTATTCGAATAATGAGCCTATGACTGACATTCTCGACAACAGAGTTTCAAGAACAAAGAATTCTCGAACTAATTTAGTTGGCCTTTATTATCCTCTCATGGCGAATTTGGTGTCTTTTGCATATCTAGACCTTAAATTCACTTGGAAAGGGTGATTATAGGGAGAGGCAAGAGCAATTTTTTTCTTACTAGTAACCCTGTCATACGGGCACTGTCATACGGGCACTCTAGTAACCCTGTCATACGGGCACTAGTAACCCTGTCATACGGGCACTCGCGAACTTGTGAGGCACTGTTCATGTCACACAGTCTCTTTTACGCTAAGAATAATAAACATAGCTTCAAGCTTCTGGCAGAGGAAGTTTAGCGATCTCCATCAGCGTTGAAATGGAGGGGTCTCGTCCAGAGTAATGTGTAGTTACGAAACAAATTGCTCAGACAAAAGTGCTGCAGTCATCACAATAACAAATTTTATCAATAATAAATCTTCTTTATTGCAATTTTTTATCATACCGTGCATTTTACGAAAATATAATAATATGTACAAGTGCATTTGCACTCCTCGCTATGTTTCACAAAAGGGAAAGTGAACCGTCATGCCGTTATTGTGAATAACTTTCTCCGAGTGCCTGTACTCACTGTCATGTTTACACCCGTGCATCTCGTTCCACTGTTATTGCGGGGCTTTTTATTCTACTTCAGCATAAGCCCCGCCGCGGTGGTCTAGTGGCTAAGGTACTCGGCTGCTGACCCGCAGGTCGCGGGTTCGATTCCCGGCTGTGGCGGCTGCATTTCCGATGGAGGCGGAAATGTTGTAGGCCCGTGTACTCAGATTTGGGTGCACGTTAAAGAACCCCAGGTGGTCAAAATTTCCGGAGCCCTCCACTACGGCGTCTCTCATAATCATATGGTGGTTTTGGGACGTTAAACCCCACAAATCAAATCTACTTCAGCATAAGAAAACGTCACAGCAGTGAGTAACGCGGGTTGTTCATGATCCTCGGTGGTCGTGCCGACAGTACATGCGAACAGCTTCAGGACCCATCCGCAACAAGGATTTCTTGAACTGAATGTGAGGTGCGTGGTCACCAGATACACCAAGAAATCGATGACAACTTGCATCAATTAAGGTGTGTTTCAGCGTGTGTTTGGCAACCAGCGGGCGTAAAGAAAAAGCGTACCGAAACAAACGTGCAGTCTTGCGATAATCGCTGTCAACATTATTGCCAACAGGCTGGAAAGTACGCGTTTCTGATGAAAGCCTGAACAATTTTTTGTTCCCATTTGAATAACCAATAGATTTTGTAACCACACCTATGCAATTTAGAACATCTCCAGCGTTATTATACGAGAAATCTTGCGTGCAGACGTAGGCGCAGGAGTGCCTAGGGAACACCTTGCGGCTTCTATCCAAAGCTGTTAGAATTAGCGTGTGACATGGCTACAGCTTCTTTTCTCGAACTTTCTTATGGAGTTTAACAATTAGGAAGTTTACCAAAGTTCGTTGGTGCCCAGATAACAAAGGTACAAGCCTTGTCCTTAATGTATCTCCTGTGACATAGCTAT
Organism: Rhipicephalus annulatus; assembly: GCA_013436015.1. Classification (NCBI taxonomy): domain Eukaryota; kingdom Metazoa; phylum Arthropoda; class Arachnida; order Ixodida; family Ixodidae; genus Rhipicephalus; species Rhipicephalus annulatus. The sequence continues at coordinate 326,893 of WOVY01000410.1, read as the reverse complement.
TAGCGCGAAAATAACCTAAGGAAAAAAATTAAGTTACCTTCATGCTAGCGGTGAAGGAAGTGTAGAGCTAGAAATCCTTCTGTTTCTATTCGGTTTTCTCTAATCATTTCTTGTTCTCCTTATCTTATTTTCAGGGGCGAAGCACCATAGGGTCATGGCTTGACCTCTGTCCCTGCTCACGGCGAAGATGACGCTGATGAGCTTTGCAGAAGATCACTAGAAAATATGGGGCTAGTTGGTTCGTTCCGAAGAAATGTTAAGGACGCAACCCAACTAGACCAAACGAAGGAAGACTATGGGATAGTTGCAAGTCGACCTCTTATCCTGTCCCCTTCCTTTTAGATGCAGAGCAGCTTTGGCTCGGGGCGGTGTCCATCTCTCGGCGACTGTTCGCTCTTTTATTGCGCATGCGCCATCTCTCGCCACTATTCACGTGAAGACGTGGGAGGAGGTGGGGTGGAAGAGGTGGCAGAGCACTGACTCTGCTTCGTTCCTCCTCTCCCGCTCATCTCTCCGCCACACCTGTGCGCTCGTATATGGGCTCATGCCGTTGTACTCTCCTGTCAGTCGTTGGTATTCACTTTGCAGCACACATACATGGTAATACACACACATGGGAGGGGGGGTGTAACATTAGCAGTACACAACATATACAGAACTCTACACAAATGGAAAGAACAAAGGGAGACACAAGGGAACACCAGTGCTGCTTCGCATCTCCACATGGTTCCCTTTAGTGGAACGTGGTCTAATTTTCCTTTCGTCGATGTAGGTTGCGTCATAAACATGTCTTGCAGAAGCTCATGTGCGTTCTATGAAATATACTTAGCATCTTCAAGTAAGCCAACGCAATGGCTTTCTCTAAGAAAAAAAAATACCTCCAATTATCTTGAAGATCAATTCTGCTTTGAAAAACTAGGCGTTACCTGTGTCCAGCAGCTTTTTGTACAGTAACCTAACTTAAATATAAGGGCCCGAAAGCGGTCCTTTATCTTAATATTAGCTTACTTGTTTAATCATAGATGGGCATCACGGATGAAAATTTTCTAAGGTGATCTTGACGTGCTTCCTTTTAGAGACTAACACACAATAATTGCAAGAAAAGTACAGGGGATTTTATGTGTAATACTTGCGGTGTAACTGTGAAGAAAGAAAAGTGGACGAAAAAATAACCTGCCGTTGGCAGGGATCAAACCTGCTATCTTCGAACTACGCGTCTGATGCTCCTTTCATCCACTTTTTCTTTCTTCACACTCACGTTACTGTTACTACCAATAAAACCTCCTATACTTTCCTTGGCATAATCGCCTGTTATTTCTCCTTACTAATATTGTATACCTAACAAAAAAATGAGTCCTTAATAATTTTCAACTTTTCTTGTAGGGATGCTATACTCCAGAAGCGGGTTTTTCTTCACTTTTTTCTTTTTTATACACAAGAGCTTGGTGGTCGTTATCCTGTCTGCATACTGAAGTGGAGGCGAGGGGGGATGGTGCATAGAAGTGGCCTTTGGAATAAAAGTCGATACCTTGCGGAGCCCCGTTTGGTGACACTGCGCGCGAAATATATTTTGGCGCTTCTGACAACTCATGTGCACCTTCGTTTCGGTGAATGTTGGTGCCGAGCAGACGCACCATGTTGTTGTTGGTGGCCGGAGAGAGGAACATCGTTAAGGAACCTCTCTGTGCTACAAACAACCTCTCTCGTTGTTGTCTTAGCCGAATGTAGTGCTGTTTTTCTCATTTTTTTCTCCAGTATCCTTTACTGCAATGGCTTCATTACGGCTATGGGGCGCTTCGGCTTATCTACGGCTGAGCTCAGCTTCTTTCTGGTCGAGAGCTGTACGCACGCAAAGCACGAACACAAACCCATCACACCTCCCAGAGAGTACTTATTCGACTTATTTCCTACCGTGTTTCTAGTGAGAAAGTTATTCTAATACTGCTGCGTTTTTGCAAGCTGGTTTGGTACTTTGGGTCATTTTTTTACCGTGTTGCTAAATTCAGGAAGCGCTTTGTCCCCCTCTAACACGGCGTCGTGCCAGAGACGGATATGTAGCGTGAAATTTGGTGGCAACGTATGACGTTAAAGGTGGAGTATGTCGCTGCACGTGTCTGCTGGATTTCGGGAGCGGGTTTTGGGAATAAAGAACGGCAACTTAAAATCCAAACAAAGCATTGCTTGCGTTAATGATGTACCGGCACAAAGATGTGCAAGTTGGGCCGTCAAATCTCCTTATTATTGCTCAAGTTAACCACGTTCTTACATTAACGTTATGATTGCTATTGAGGAGGATTAATTTAGGGAATGTCACTTATTTTTTTATTGTGAAAAAAAATTGATGAATATACTGAAGTCTATGAAAATAGGAGACAAAACGAGCAGTATACTTTAGATTGCAGCATCTACAATGGCGTTGATTCTGGTTTGCAAGTTATCAGAGAATACGCATCCAAAACAAAGGATGCTTCCCGTATACATTGCAGTCGTTGCGCTTTCAGATATACCACGCATCTAACTTTTTTTTTCTGGCAATGTTATGTCGCCGCAGGTGCTCGGGGTATTGCTCCGAATTCGGAATGCAGCTCCGGGATGGAAGTGCTACCTAGATTTCACGTTCACCTTGCTCAATCGCGAGCACTTCTCGAAGAACGAAGCCCTCACCGAAAAGCAGGTGAGTAGCCTAGTTCGTGTGTGAGCTACTACAGTGAACTGAATATTTATTTACCTACACTGACGGCCCAAGGGCATAACATGCGGGCAGGAGGGGGAGGCGTAGTGCACAGACATAAAATCAATAAGAACAATTGAATAAAAAAAGAGAGAATAAAAAGTAAGTGTTTATGTCTGAGTTTCGTTTTCTGAGCATGTTATCATGCGGGACACGTCGTTGCATGCGTCGGTGGATATAGATTAGCATTCATCTCACGTGGCATTAGGGCTTCATGGGAGACGGTATTCCTCCTCGGAGGAAAGCTAGCTCTCGTTTCCTTCGTGCGTCGGCACAAGGGTGCTTACACCTCGGCGAAAGCCGCGTGTTGTGAACTGTTCAATATTGTAGTGTAACAATATTTTTCGTTTACTGTCCTTATAATGTGGTCAAGATGAATTGCATAATGTCAGTCTAGGGCACTGTTAAAAAAGTAAAATTCACTCAGTTGAAACGCCAGGAATGTCCTAATGTTCGATATCACAACAGCTTACGAAACACGCACGTGTATATTATACAGTCTGATAGCCTTTACCCTATGCCATTTACACCGGCGTAAATTTTTTTGCAATCTTTTTTTACTAGTAACCATGACAACCAAGTTAACGAACTACTTTGATAATATTACGCACGAGCTTCATGTTTAGCCAACCGCGCATGCCGAATGGCTGATGCAGGTCCGCTTCTCGGCGGAAGAGTCGACGCATGGCGCTGCCCGTTGGATCCTCATCTCTGACCTGCAATCTCGGCGCTTCTCGGACGAGACGGGTGAATTCCTGCTGGAGCTTTCGTTGGCCAACGCCATGACGGTGTTCGAAACAGACATTCGAGTGCCTCCACAGCTACTCAATCACCACCACCACCATCACCATCACCACAGGGGAAGCGGCGCGGGACAGCAGGTGGGTGCAGTCGCATTCTCTGAGCCGTGACGATGCGCTTGGCTTTGAAACACACTGGCCGTCATGGACAAGCGCCCGAATTTAATTCACGTGCAATGAGCAGCGTTCAGCCCATAATGGGGTTATACCGACAACGCATCATGTTTGTCACGTCATGTGACATTGTCGCTCAGACACCCATGCTCGGAAACTATCTGGTGTCGAAGCTTTATACTGCGCTTTCTGATTACGACCTGTGGCCGATACCATTCCGCCCTTGTAGTTATCGTTCAAGTGTGACCTGAACTACCCTTAACCATCGATACGCTAATTTCATAACATATTGCTTGTTCTTGTAAACATAACAGCATGTAGGGGAACTGAGCATGCTGTCATATCAATCAATGAAAAAATCTATTATTCAATTTATTAATTTATACGTGGTGTTTAACGTTCCAAAACCACCCTATTATTATGACAGACGCTGTAGTGGAGGGCTCCGGAAATTTCGACCACCTGGGGTTATTTAACGGGAACTCAAATCTGAACACACGGGTCTACAGCATTTTCGCCAATAAATCAATCAGTCAATCAATCAAATTGCAATGTTTTAAGAGGTGATACATGTGGGTTTGAACGTACAGAAGAAGATCCCATAGCTCATGGCTGCAAGGGGACCTCCTGTTCTCCTGCAGCCCAAGGCTGCGAGTGGATCTTTGAATGAGAAAATGTAAGGAACAGGGATGCAATAATCATAGGTTGTTTACGTGACGAACACAGTCATGCTAGTAGACGTAATGCTTGAACTTGCTGTTAGAAATTTTGTTTTCAAATGCAACAAAGAGTACATATTACAATTTTCCCTAACATTTATTTTGTTTAGACAACGATGTCTACTAAATTTTTGTGTCATCGTAGTGTGTGGCACTTCGTTGTTATCACCGAGATAGCAGATAACAACCAAAGTGTGCGTGCGTGTGCGTGCGTGCGTGTGTGTGCGCTGCATGAAAGGCAGATGGCGAAATACAAAGTCTCATTCTTGTGACATGTCTTTAGTTACACCGCATGCTGTGCTGCATGCCCTAAAGATAGTGCATCGAAAGACCTTTCTAAGCATTGATGCCCGAGTACTAAAGAAACGTTCAAGAAACAATGCATGATACTTTGTTTTTTTTTTACTTGAACATTGTCAAATACCTCTGTGCCACCCGATGCTGTCTTCTTTATATGTGTTTTCGCTACAAGGACAAGCAATGTCAGGCAAGTGAGTTTTAGTCGAGTATTGCGATGAGTTGTTTCGTGTGACAGTAAAAACCAATTGATGTATAGTATAGTTTATGATTTCTCCAACATAGTCATTCATCTTCGTTTGGCAACGGCTGCTTCCAGCATGTAACACGAGCCAAGTATTCTCCGTTTTTTTGCCACCTAAAAACATATTTAGCGTAATCGACTGCTTGAAGATTCCATTTTTTCAGAGCCATTTGATATTAGTATCTCACCTTCCAATTGACACTAATAAATAACCCTGTTGGTAATCTTTATCACATGGATATATTTATCCTACCGAGTTGAATTTTAGAGTTACCTGTTCATGCAACTTCTGGTTTATTTCTTTCGTTTTCCAAATGAGCCGATCACTTTACTGTTGTGAGATCCTCTTAGACTATAACTGTCACTCAGAACGGCTCTTATATCAGTCCCTGTTGTCATGTTATTTTAGAGATTGCTTGCAGATGCAGATAGAAGAGAAAAACAATATTAAGAAAAGAAATAAAATTGAAAAGAAAGAAAGAAAGAAGAAGGAAGAAAGAAAGAAAGAAAGAAAGAAAGAAAGAAAGAAAGAAAGAAAGAAAGAAAGAAGAAAGAAAGAAAGAAAGAGTACGGAGGCAGAGTAAACAACATTAGGGAATGTTTCCTTTGGCGGTCGCCCTATCAGAGCTCCCATAATTTTTTTTCTATCTGTCAACTGACAGCTATATATTGCGAACGTCGCCTTGTAGCCCCCAAATCGTGTTATAGCGAGTGCATGTTTCACGCTGTCGGACGGGCGCGCACACACAGGCACACGTAAACAAGCGCATCGTACTCGGTCGTTGACAGCGACGTGCAGCAACGAAGTGTTGGCGACGGCACTGTGAAGCGCCGCGGACGCTAGAGAACAGCGCGGCAGCTGCGCCGAGCTTCAAAGCGAGGCTCTCGTTACTACTGCCTGAAGCGAGTTTGCTTCCGCTGCCGCACGGACTCGCTTTTTGCTCTTCGCTTCTGCAGAAAGACTGGGGCCCCCTCGGTTCGGCACCCGGCACACCAACGGGATCCGGAGCAGCGCAGACATCCCGAATCGAGTCGTCCTACTTTTGCTTCGGAGGTTTCGACTGGAACATCGCGCTGCTGCCGGACGGTTCGCCCGAGGACGGCGACAACGGCCGACCCCGGGTGCTCCTCATCAGGCACACAGGTCGGTTTCCTTGCGCCGCATCAACCACGCCTCGGGGCTCTGGAATTGTTTGTTTACCTAAAGCTCGACGGAGCTCTGAGATGCCCATTTATTTAGATGCTACCAGCGCATATGCTGCGTACCAGTGGGAATCCAGAGTGAGCACGTGAATAGGATCTCTCTCTTTCCCTCTCTTTATATATATATATATATATATATATATATATATATGGAAAGAAAGAGAGAGAGAGAAAGAAATCAGTTCATTATATATATATATATATATATATATATATATATATATATATATATATATATATATATATGTGTGTGTGTGTGTGTGTGTGTGTGTGTGTGTGTGTGTGTGTGTGTGTGTACATGAAAAAGAGGCGTACATCTTGCATTCTGGCTGCCTACACCAACTAAACGTGCTGCCAAAATATCAGGGCCACCATTTCCCGGATTTAGTAAGTTACAATACTTTTCATTCATTTTCGTGATATTATCGCAACGTTCGTGACGCATTCGCATTTCGCGTACCTCAAGTAGGGCTATTTTCTTGCAGGTCGCTTCGCAAGCTTTCCGCGTAATCAAATTGCCACGCATTACTCGAAAATATAATTGCATGAAAAACACTGGCACCATATGTTCTGAGGCAATATTGACTATTATTTACGTGGATGGGGACATTACATGCCGCCGCATTTCTTACGTGAAACGTCCGCTGTTCTTGCGGGTAGATAAAAGAGGGGCATTTTGAAAGTGCTCCCACTTGAGACTACTGAGTTACATCGCATATACTTTTTGTTACAATCTTTTTTTCTGCTGAATTAAAGAATGCCAAATCTGGCATATTTTTTAAATATTTATTTAGTTAGCAGCATGTTTTTTTTTCTTGTTTACAGTAAGGCAGTAAATAACTGAACTTAAACGCATTTGATAATCTTACGGCAATAGAGAATAGTTGGTACGTCTTTATGCTTGTGATGCGCTGCAAGTTTAAACACAACCCCCCCCCCAAAAAATAAAATAAAACGCGAAACAACAAGTGCTGATGCCGTATGACCGCATGAAACCGCATCAGCGCATGCGTAATTTTTGACACGTTTTGGTGGCGTTTGACTCCCTGTTATGTTTTGTTTTTCTTATTTTTGTTCTACTGTTTTTATTACTCAATTCCCCATCCCCCTCTTTCATGTTCTCTTCTTGCTCCTACATCAGGTTCTCTATGCTTGAATTGAAATAGTTGCTAATTTGCGTGTCACCCGGTGTTGTTTCTCGTTTTTTTTTTCTTGTCCGCGTCTTACTTTGCAGCGCCTCACAAGTATGATGTTCACGCAGCTGCAAATTTTTTTCACACATTCAACACTTTTGAATTTCAAGACTTCTTTGAATTTCAACCGAATAAATTTAAGAAGAAGGAATGGAGGTAGAAGAGGAGACGTTTTCCCGTTGCGTGGGTGTGCCATCAAAAGTTCTAAAGAGATAAGAACTAAGTATTTATTGTGCAGCGTTTTGGCAATCAGTGTTCCATGGCGTATTCGCTGGTTCTTCTAGCCTACACCTTTAACCACGTGGAAAGAGGCACGTAGGTTTATTCTGAAACGACCTCACTCTGAAGCATTTTTCCCCATGCACCATAGAGCCTACTATTGCGCATATCACTAATTCCCTTTGGTATATTTGACTGTCCTACCACAGAGAATTCACAGGTGTAAGTGTGGAGAGACTGTTTTGTCGTTTATCGAAGGTGCAAGCACAGTGTATTCTATATGGTAACAGCTCCACTCCTATAGCTTCAAACACAGGTAGTGACTCGTTCCGTTAAACTAACCTGCAAGCTGAGCCAAACTTGTCAGCTTCTCTGACCTGCGTCAGAATACCATTTACACATAGCCTGCGAGATGGCGCCATGCTCTCGCCGAATATTTCCGGCCGCTGTTTCTCAAGTTCATTTGCACGCTGATTACGCGTTTTGTTCCACGGGCTTCGCGTGTCGTCGCGATTGTGGCCCAAGGGCTTCAGTGAAAAGCTGGTGCACGCGTTCGCGCAAACAAAAGTTTCCCTCATACTAACTAGAGGCTACTCTGGCTAGAGGCTACTCTCGCGCTGTGATTTTTCAGTGAGCGTGGGAATTGGGGTAGTACATGGATTTGTCTATTTTTCGCACTTGCGGGCCTGGAATCGTACTTGTAGTTTCGTTTATTGCTGTGTTTCGGTTTCGTTTCGAATAAAAGAACAAACCGATTTGAACTTCGCGACTGGATTTGAATTGGTGAGCCTAAAAAGTTAAGGCGGCAAAGCCTAACTAATAAACTATTGCTGATTGTCGTTTCATGACAAAACAACTTCAAGCCACGCGAAGCCAGAAGGAATGTATAGTACAAAGACTAGGCAAATCCATGTACTGTTATGCCTGCGAGTCGACAGCGAACGTCCGTGCCTCTGAAAAGGGCAATCTGTGTCAAGGCCAGCCGCGAGCCCGCTTGACGCAATCAACAACTCAACGGCGTCAGCACGCCACGGCGCCTTTCTGTCGGCGCCTTTCTGTCGCCCACGTGCAGTGAGTCCGCGCACGTGCAAGCGAGCCCATCGAGTAAACAACTGGCGTCTTCCTGTCTGGTGGGTCTGACGCAATGCCTTGCGACGTTACTCGTCCTTGGGTGCAGCCACCTGGTGCGCAGCCTCTCCCGATTAGGTGAGAAAGAATGACGCGGCCCAGCGGCGACCCCATTGGAGGAGTCTGCCCTGACGACCAGCGGCGCTTCTGATTGGATATTTTGGTTGGACCCGGAGCATATAAAAGAAGCCCTGCGGCGCGTCGCGATCGGTGGTCCTAGGTGAAAGGAGACCTGTTGGAGGGCCGACATGTGCGTCGCAGCGGACCCGTTTGAGAGCAGACCTATGTGTTAGAGAGGAGAGCTCGGCTCTTCGAGTCTCTGTCGGCCCCAGTGCCGAATTTGTAACGCCTCTGTATATATGCTGTACATAAACCTTGTTTAACTCACCGTCGTCTCGTCCGCTCGTCTATCAGCTCTGCGCAGAAGCAGTCGCGAGCTGAGAAACCTACGCTACCAAACGGCTGGTGACCTTCCCTGCGGAGTTCGAAGCAGTGGCGCCTTCGGGACCGTGTTGGCGTCGCCGTCTTTCGCAACAGTGGTGGCAGCGTTCGCAACAGTGGTTGGCAGCTGCGGGATCGGCCGGCGTCAGCGACATAGATGCGGTGAGTGCCTGATGTTTTCCCCTCAGTTCATCAGACTACTCTAGCTCAGGTTGTAGTAGTTTAGAGAAGGGCTGTGTGAAGCATTGAAGTGAGCTTTGATCGTTTCAAGCCAAGTCGAAGCGCTTTGAAACCAAAGTTAATGCGGAGGGGGTAAACACGGGAGTGTGAAAAATTGCTTGCGCGTCTTGCTAGTAGGCTTATAGTGGGTACGGCAAGTAGATTCTTAACAGGGGCAAACAGCAAGAGGCTAGTGTGAACGATGGAGAACCTTAAAGTGAAGGAACTCATCGAAATTTGTGAGGAACTCGGCATTACTTTGGGCCGTGCGAAACGAAAGCAAGCGATTCTTGAGATCATGAAGCATGAGGGAGTGTCGGCTGAGGAAGTCGATGAGGCCTGGGTGGATATCAAAGCACGCCGCCAGGAGGCTGAAAGGCGAGAAGCTCGCGAACGTGAGGAGGCTGAAAGGCGAGAAGCTCGTGAAGAAGCTGAAAGGCGCGAAGCTCGCGAAGAAGCTGAAAGGCGCGAAGCTCGCGAACGTGAAGAAGCTGAAAGGCGCGAACATCGCGAGCGCGAGAAGGCCGAGAGACAGGAGCGCCTCGAGTTGAAACGACTAGAATTGGCAATCCTACAGTGTTCGCAGGCGCCTAGCGTAGCTTCTCCGACGATTCAGGTCAGCGGTTATAGAATTCGGGACCAATTGCCACCGTTCGTAGTAGGCGAGGACATGGCGAAGTACCTCGTCAAGTTTGAACACGTCTGTGAGCGAAACGCTTTGGAGCGCTCTCTTTGGGTGCAGAACCTGTTAGCTCTTCTTCCCGGCGAAGTGTCCGACGCGATAACTTGCTTGTCGAGGGAAGCGTTTGAGAGCTATGACGAGGTTAACGAAGTGCTCTTGAGACGTTATAAGTTGTCACCCGAGGCTTTCAGGCAAAGGTTCCGGTATGCTAAAAAGGGGAAGGAGTCACACGTTGACTTCGCGTTTCGTCTTAAAGCCGATTTAATTGAATGGCTCAAGGGCGAAGGTGTTTATGACGACTGCGATAAAGTGGTGGAATGCGTTGCATTGGAGCAATTCTACCGCTGCATCGAGGAGGATGTCAAACTTAGGCTGCAGGACAAACTTGGGGAAGTACAGCTAAACAAGGCAGCAGAGTTAGTTGAAGAGTATTATACTCGCCGAAAGTTGCATAGCAGGGCAGTGCGCGTGGAAAAGGATGATAGAAAGAGGGCTTTTCAAAGAAACCTGATCAACGGAAACCCGCTCCGTACCGTAATTTCAAGAAGGACCCGTCTCTTACGAAGAAACAGTGTAGAGGAAGGGCAAACAGAAGCGGAGAAATCGAGTGAGGTTCCTAAACAACGCACTGATACCACACGGGCATTTGAATCACGGAAGCCGCTAATCTGCTACAACTGCAAAAAGGAAGGGCACATCGCGATAAACTATAAGCAAAAGTTTGCTTTTGCTACAATCCGAGAATCGGAAAAGAACATGCGGTTGTTAGAACCGTATATCCAAGAAATTAGTGTGAATGGGAAAGCGTGTCGAGCACTTAGAGACTCTGCGGCAACCATGGATGTTGTCCATCCTTCATTGGTGTCTCCGGATGACTTTACAGGAGAATGCGCGTGGATCAGGCAAGTCGCCGAGGAGCAGAGTGCTTGCTTACCAATCGCCACGGTTGTCATTGAAGGCCCGTTCGGTAAGCTTCGCACCGAAGCGGCTGTGTCTGCCGCGCTAAATGATCGTTTTCCTTATCTTTTCTCCAACAACTCAGAGCAGCTTCTCAAAGACCAGGCCAAATCGTTCTTCCCCAACTTAGCGTGCATGGCCCTCACGCGATCGCAAGCGCGGAAGCTTTCGCGGAAGCTTGACCTTGTTCAATGCGGTGAACTCTCAAGTGACCTTGTCGGCGGGTCGACGAAACCCCAGAAAGGTAATTTTCCGCGTGAGTCATGTGAACAGTCACGCGAGCAGCCCGTCGCTGAAGCGACAGGCGCGGTATGTGTAGAGGGAGACGACATGGCGCCATTAAGTCAGAGCGAGAGGGTTGCAACGCTCTCGCCTGTAGCGGAAAGTTGGAGCAAGCTGCCGAGAGTTGATCGAGAGACGCTCATTCGAGAGCAGCGTGAGGACCTCTCGATTGAAGTGCTAGTGGAAAGCCACAAAAACGCGGCACAAGTGCTGTCGAAGGAGCACTACGAGAAATCGGTGAAGAAGCGTGCTTTTGAAATAGGAAGTCAGGTAATGCTGCTGCAGCCATCCAAAAGGAACAAGCTTGAGGTTGATTGGGAAGGGCCTGCCAATGTAATATCGAAGCTTCCCGATACGAATATGAGGTGAAATTAGGAAGGCGGCAGAACAAAATTTACAACTTGATGAAACCCAATGTTCAACATCAAGTGGTCGTCAATCAGCTGTTGAATGCTTCAGAGGAAGAGGGAGCAGAAATTTGGAGTTCTAATGATATATTCGAAAGGGGATCAGAGGTGATCTTGGAGCAGTTGAACCTAGAGCCTAGGTTAAGTAAAGTCCAGAAGGAGGACCTGAGAAAGATTGTTTCCGAGTTTGGAGACGTGTTTTCGGACCGCCCCGGAAACACGAGGGTGATCGAACACGATATCGAGATAAGCAGTGAGGAGTCAATCCGTAGCAAGCCGTATCGTTGTTCCCCTGTGCAACGTCGCAAGTGTGAGCTGCTCTTGGTACCGCATAGGTATCGTCGCCTAAAAGTGGCCGGTTACTGAGGTGGAGCATGATGCTCCAATTGCACAACTTTGTCGTTCGCTAAAAAAAGGGAAAGCTTAGCGCTAATGCAGGTGCATTGAGCAGTGCGTTCTAGCTAGTACCCTCTCAACCTTTCGGTTTCTCGCTGGCGATTCGGGGCAAAATTTTGACCTTAGCTGAGCGCTCTCGTCCAGAGTGAGCTCAAGGAGCCAACTTTTTGTTGTATTCTAATTCGTTACGTTGTTGTACGTGAAAAGAAAATTGAGTTGTCATTTTAGGGGTCTTGTGTCCCACATGTGCCTCTTGATGTAGAGGGAACGAAATTCCGATAGACACATAGATAGGTATATGTTGTACTATACTTTGTCTGGTGTTCTGTCGGGTGACCGAGGGCACTTGCTCGTGTCGTGTGTTGTCTGTTGTCGAACCGTTCTTAGCAAGTTGCAGAACCATCGACAAGTGCTGAAACCGAAGGTGGTCAGAAGAGACGAGTGAAGCTGGTCGGCAAGTTGTGGCGACAAGCCAGTGGAGCTGGGATCCGTCGTCAAGAATTGATGTGTTCCCGGAACAGTCTGGAGCTGTATTCTCCCCATGGCTCTGGAGGCGAACCTGGAGGGACCTGGCGAACGAGCGCGCCTGACATACGAGCCCCATGGAAGCAGCTCGTCTTTTCGGCGCATTGTCTGGCGGCGGGGGTGCTGTTATGCCTGCGAGTCGACAGCGAACGTCCGTGCCTCTGAAAAAGGCAATCTGTGTCAAGGCCAGCCGCGAGCCCGCTTGACGCAATCAACAACTCAACGGCGTCAGCACGCCACGGCGCCTTTCTGTCGGCGCCTTTCTGTCGCCCACGTGCAGTGAGTCAGCGCACGTGCAAGCGAGCCCGTCGAGTAAACAACTGGCGTCTTCCTGTCTGGCGGGTCTGACGCAATGCCTTGCGACGTTACTCGTCCTTGGGTGGAGCCACCTGCAGCGCAGCCTCTCCCGATTCGGTGAGAAAGAATGACGCGGCCCAGTGGCGACCCCATTGGAGGAGTCTGCCCTGACGACCAGCGGCGCTTCTGATTGGACATTTTGGTTGGACCCGGTGCATATAAAAGAAGCCCTGCGGCGCGTCGCGATCGGCGGTCCTAGGTGAAAGGAGACTTGTTGGAGGGCCGACATGTGTGTCGCAGCGGACCCGTTTGAGAGCAGACCTATGTGTTAGAGAGGAGAGCTCGGCTCTTCGAGTCTCTGTCGGCCTCAGTGCCGAGTTTGTAACACCTCTGTATATATGCTCTACATAAACCTTGTTTAACTCACCGTCGTCTCGTCCGCTCGTCTATCAGCTCTGCGCAGAAGCAGTCGCGAGCTGAGAAACCTACGCTACCAAACAGCTGGTGATCTTCCCTGCGGAGTTCGAAGCAGTGGCGCCTTCGGGACCGTGTTGGCGTCGCCGTATTTCGAAACAGTGGTTGCAGCGGTGAGATTTCGAGGCGCCCTTCGTAACGTCGTCGGAGGTGCGCTTCGCAACAGTACTACCCACAATTCCCATACTCGCTGAAGCGCCATGCGTTGAAGCTCCCATAGACACTAGCGCCACAGTTCCCTCTAGTGTATTTATAAGAAACCCTATGCACGCAAACAAATAGAGTGGTCCAAGATCAGTCTTTCATGTCGCCATCGCCAGACGCACAGGATGGGTGCAAGTTCACTGTGCGTTCGCACCAAGTGCGCCAACGGTGCCGAGCAGCGTCTCCGTTTTGTGTTGTGGTGAAAGGGTAGAAGGGTGGTCGTTGTGGCTACAAAGAGCCGCTGCTTGTCTGAACTGAGACATGTGGTTAAGTTAAATATCTGCACGCCAATCATCTCGCACTTTCCCAGAGTAAGCGAAACCGAGGTGTTACTTGGGAAACTCGTTTTCACCACGTTAAACTGCAGCCTTCATTTACAGCGCTGCGAGCCGTAAGTCAGTAATGTGCACCCAGTGTGCAAAGATACTGCACGTTGCATTCTGGTTGAGCTCTGGCGTAAGATAGGACGTGTTTTAAGACGTCAGACAGCGTACGGGAAACAAAACCAGTTACCTGCAAGGTTTATGTTCGGCAGACTCGAAAAGCCTCTACAACACAAGGTAAATTTAAGAAAAAGTAGCCGTGACATTTGATTTTAGTGCTGAATTCGTAGTCAAATATGACATAAGCAATACTGTGAAAACAGTTTTTATTATGCAACAGTAACTAATTTCATCTTGAACGAGCAGACAAATAAACAAAAAGCACAATTTTTGCCCTCTCACTTGGTCTTAAAGCGATAGGTAAGTTGCCAATAAATTGATAAATATAAGTCAGTGCGTCGGGTCGTAGTGCGTTACTGAGCTGACAGTAACGCATAAAACTAAGCGTTTGACCGTACACTTTTTTGTTATATAAATATTCATCCAAAAGATCAATTGCTTACGTCAAAACTTGTTAAAAAAAGTAGGCTACATTGCAAACAGTTGCCGAAGAATAAAATAAGTCATGTGCAAATAGGGACGTGACGTCGTGGGTCGACGGAGATGATTGCGCCATGGTCTGTTTTATGTGACCCAGTTACTCTAATCGCTACCTAGTCGTAATTACTCTAATGGCTACCTAGTCGTAATTTAAACTTGTCAGAATATAATGGTAACATACTAGCGAAGAACTCAGGGATGCTAAACGCCGAAGCAGATTTCTTAAACCATATACTGAAATTGATTAGTATCTTTATAGCAGTCCAGCTGCAACAAGTGAAATGAAATTGAACGTCCAGTCCAGCTTTATTTCCTTGCACATCTCCGTTCACGTAATTTCATACAAGAACACGTGCTGCGAATTAGGATTATAAAACGGGAAGCATCAACATCGTGCTAGATCGAGACGCGCTTGTCTAAATGCGCGTAGCTTCGTCACATGAACTTTGCTGCTGCGCCGTGCATAAGGGTGGGCTAATGCACATCACCCCTCTGGAGGGCATGTACGTGCATTGGCCAACACGACAGAAAGCCTTGGACTCTATGTGTGGGCTTTAAGCTTGCTTGTTTGTTTATAAGCAAATTATGAGGAAATGTCGAGCGTGCCAAAATAGAAGTTCAGTGTGCCTGAAAGTAGCCATGGGGCCAACCTGAAATCGTTATCATTTGCTGAGGGTCGTAAATTAGCCAGTTTGGCGTTACAAAATTAACAAAAGCAACCCTGTCACGCTGTCTCTGCCACCACATTAGATTACGCAATGTGAACATTTCGACGACGTAGTTATATACGCCTAAGGCGCTTCACACGCACGCGTTTCGCCTTAATAGGTACGCTCCTTTAGGAGAGTGCGCTCTCCCGGCTGCGGCGGCTGCATTTCCGATGGAGGCGGAAATGCTGTAGGCCCGTGTGCTCAGATTTGGGTGCACGTTAAAGAACCCCAGGTGGTCTAAATTTCCGGAGCCCTCCACTACGGCGTCTCTCATAATCATATAGTGGTTTTGGGACGTTAAACCCCACAAATCATCATCATCAGGAGAGTGCGCTTTTTCGGCATTACGACTGATGATTCCGGTACTGTCAATTTTCGGAAGCTTGCGATCGGTTGATACGCGTTATTTCGTTTGATACTGATGATTTAAAAAAAGTTTCGTGTTGGTCATCAAAATGGCTTACGGGCATGGTTTCCGGGTTTCCGACCTTTGTGGTTTTCCAAAATTCATGCCCCGCCACAGTGGTCTAGTGGCTAAGGTACTCGGCTGCTGACCCGCAGGTCGCGGGATCAAATCCCGGCTGTGGCGGCTGCATTTCCGATGGAGGCGGAAATGTTGTAGGCCTGTGTGCTCAGATTTGGGTGCACTTTAAAGAACCCCAGGTAGTCGAAATTTCCGGAGCCCTCCACTACGGCGTCTCTCATAATCGAATGGTGGTTTTGGGACGTTAAACCCCACAAATCAATCAATCAATTCCAAAATGCATTTGCTCTACGACTGTGGCTAAGGCTCGCCTGAGTATAACTTCGCGGCTAAGCAGCTTCTGCACAAAATGAATACCTGTAACTTGTAATGAGGAATGTTATTGCTACATTGTCACTCCACCGGCGCTGCAATGGTGCTACCAGACAGTACGCGTTTAACATATCCGCGAAGAGCAAAGTGTGCCAACATTTACTGTTGTTTCATGTTGAATTCAAATGGCAGATCCAGATCAAGTTCTTTCTGCTCTGAGTGGAACAATCACATTCTAATGGCACATTGGGAGCGTGAATTGTGTGTTCCGATGCAGATTGAGAGCAACCGCAGATCACGGATTTCTCCATGAGCATGAATTCTTGCTCCGCCGTAATCGGCGGATTTAACCGGAAGTTCTAGTGACGTATTCTGTGCGCCGACCTTTCATCCAATGACCGATGGATGTCTGGAAAACGCTTTGCACTGTCTCGCACCCACTCGTGCTCTCTCGCTAGATTTCCGCTCACCAAGAGCTCCCATCGAGACGCTCGCGTTACAATCGCAGACATGGCAAGCGCAATCCCGCTCGGATCTGCGCTCTCCATTTGTGATTCGGCCCAGCGCTCGTGATCTGCCATTGGAGTTTAACATCAGATCAATGTTCTTCTGGGTGTGTCGCATGCATTCTTCGTATTTGATAGCCACGCCATTAAAGTCATCAAGCAGACTTTGAAAACGTCGAGAAACCGAACTTCTGTGGTAGCTCTGTAGTTGTGGTGAGCAGCTGCTGAAGTAGAAACCCTAATATTGAGTGCCGATCATCTTATGATAGCGAAATACTGATTTACTAGTGTGTCTAAATTCGGGTTGTTCTAGAGAACATAGGCAGAAGTGCGAATAATGCACTAATATACCATTGTCGTCTAAATTCTGACAATCCGTAATCTGACGTTGGGACAGAGACAGCGTGGCAGGGTTGCTTTTGTAAACTATGTTGCGCCAAACTGGCTAATTTGCGACCCCTGCAGGTGATGATAATTTGAGGTTGGCTCTATGGCTAGTTTCTGTATATTTTGGCACACTCGACATTTTCCTGCTACTTTCTGATAATACTGCGTTTCGCACTAGCGCATTTCCGGCAGCCTTGCTGCTTCATTGTTACCGTTTCAAGGAATCAATCATTGTGAAAGAAATGGTAACTAGCTTTTCTTTTTTCTCTCTCCTGTATGTCTAACTTCACTGCAACAGGGGTGTTTGACAGAAGAAATGTCCTTTACAGGAGAAGGAACTTTGCTCCGATTCTCAATCATTCCCCCCCCCCCCATTCTAAAAGTTTATCATCATCATCATCATCATCATCATCATCATCAGCCTGTCTACGTCCACTGCAGGACAAAGGCCTCTCCCATGTTCCGCCAGTTAACCCGGTCCTGTGCTTGCTGTTGCCAATTTATACCCACAAACTTCTTAATCTCATCTGCCCACCTAACCTTCTGTCTCCCCCTACCCCCGCTTCCCTTCTCTGGGAATCCAGTTGGTGACCCTTAACGACCAGCGGTTATCCTGTCTACGTGCTACATGCCCGGCCCATGTCCATTTCCTCTTCTTTATTGCAGCTATGATATCCTTAACTCCCGTTTGTCCCCTAATCCACTCTGCTCTCTTCTTGTCTCTTAAGGTTACACCTACCATTTTTCTTTCCTTTGCTCGCTGCGTCGTCCTCAATTTAAGTTGAACCCTCTTTGTGAGTCTCCAGGTTTCTGCTCCGTAGCTAAGTACCGGCAAGATACAGCTGTTATATACCTTCCTCTTGAGGGACAGTGGCAATCTACTTGTCATAATTTGAGAGTGCCTGCCGAATGTGCTCCACCCCATTCTTATTCTTCTGGTTACTTCAATCTCGTGGTTAGGCTCTGCGGTTATTACCTGCTCTAAGTAGACATAGTCTTTTACAACTTCAAGTGCGCTATTACCTATCGCAAAGCGCTGCTCCTTTCCGAGGTTGTTGTACATTACTTTCGTTTTCTGCAGATTTATTTTAAGACCCACCTTTCTGCTCTCCTTGTCTAACTCCGTAAGCATGAGTTGCAATTCGTCCCCTGAGTTACTCAGCAATGCAATGTCATCGGCGAAGCGCAGGTTACTGAGGTACTCTCCATTAACTCTTATCCCTAACTGTTCCCATTCTAGGCTTCTGAAAACGTCCTGTAAGCACGCAGTGAATAGCATTGGGGAGATTGTGTCCCCCTGCCTTACACCCTTCTTTATTGGTATTCTGTTGCTTTTTTTATGAAGCACTATGGTAGCAGTTGATCCCCTGTAGATTTCTTCCAGAATGTTTATATATATTTCATCTACGCCCTGATTCCGCAGTGTCTGCATGACGGCTGATATTTCTACTGAATCAAACGCCTTCTCGTAATCTATGAAGGCTATGTATAGTGGTTGGTTATACTCTGAGCATTTCTCTATTACCTGATTGATAGTATGAATGTGGTCAATTGTTGAGTAGCCTGTTCTAAATCCTGCTTGTTCCTTTGGTTGATTGAATTCTAATGTTTTCTTTACTCTGCTAGCAATTACCTTTGTAAATAGCTTGTATACTACAGAGAGCAAGCTGATCGGCCTGTAATTCTTCAAGTCCTTGTCATCTCCTTTCTTATATATTAAGATGATGTTAGCGTTCTTCCAAGACACTGGTACTTTTCCCGTCAGGAGACACCTCGTAAATAGAGTGGCTAGTTTTTCTAACACAATCTGTCCTCAATCTTTCAGCAGATCTGATGTTACTTGATCCTCACCAGTAGCTTTGCCTCTGTGCATGCTCTCCAAAGCTTTTCTGACTTCTTCTATCATTACCGGTGGGGGGTCGTCTGGGTTACTGCTAGTTCTTATAGTATTAAGGTCGTGGTTGTCTCGGCTACTGTACAGATCTCTGTAAAATTCCTCCGCTATTTTAACTATCCTATCCATATTCGTAGTTAATTTGCCTTCTTTGTCCCTTAGTGCATACATTCGCCTTTTGCCTATCCCAAGTTTCCTCTTCACTGCTTTGACGCTTCCTCCGTTTTTCAGAGCGTGTTCAATTTTCTCCATGTTATACCTTCTTACATCGCATACCTTACGCCTAATTATCAACTTCGAAAGCTCTGCCAGTTCTATTTTGTCTACTGTACTTGAGACTTTCGTGATTTGACGCTTCTTAATTAGGTTCTTCGTTTCCTGGGAAAGCTTGCCGGTGTCCTGTCTAGCTACCCTGCCTCCAACTTCCACTGCACACTTCGTGATGATACTCGTCAGATTATCATTCATTGTATCTACGCTAAGGTTGGTTTCCTCGCTAAGAGCAGAGTACCTGTTCTGCAGTGACACTCTGAATTCCTGTACTTTCCCTCTCAGTGCTAGCTGATTGATTGGCTTCTTGCGTATCAGTTTCTGTCGTTCCTTCTTCAAGTCTAGGCGGATTCGAGCCCGTACCATTCTATGGTCACTGCATCTTACCTTGCCAACTACTTCCACATCCTGCACGACTCCTGAGTGTGCAGTCATTATAAAGTCTATTTCGTTCTTATTTACGCTATTAGGGCTCCTCCATGTCCACTTGCGGTTTTCTCGTTTTCGGTAGAAGGTATTCAAAATACGCAGATTATTGCGTTCTGCGAATTCTACTAGTAGCTCTCCTCTGGCGTTTCTAGTGCCGATGCCATAATCTCCTACTGCCTGGTCTCCAGCCTGCTTCTTCCCTACCTTTGCATTAAAGTCGCCCATTACTATAGTATACTGTGTTTTCACCTTACTCATTGCCGATTCCACGTCTTCATAGAAGCTTTCAACTGAAGCGTCATCATGGCTGGATGTAGGCGCGTAAGGCCTGTACTACCTTCATTTTGTATCTTTTATTCAGTTTAATTACAATGCCTACCACCCTTTCATTAATGCTATAGTAATCCTCTATGTTGCCAGCTATGTTTCTGTGAATTAGGAACCCTACTCCCAGTTCTCTTCTGTCTGCCAAGCCCCGATAGCAAACGACGTGCCCATTCTGTAGCACAGTATAGGCCTCATCTGTCCTCCTAATCTCACTCAGCCCTATTATACCCCATTTAATGCCTTCTAGCTCCTCGAATAATACAGCTAGACTTCCCTCACTAGATAACGTTCTAACGTTAAACGTTGCTAAGTTCAAGTTCCAATGGTGGCCTGTCCGTATCCAGAGATTCCTAGCACCCTCTGCTGCTTTGCAAATCTGACCACCGCCGTGATCAGTTGCTCCGCAGCTGGTGGGGACTGAGGGCCGTGAGTTAATTGACGAATGCCTACGGGAGGGGGTGGCCAAATACTGCACCAGGGTGGCCAATCCTTCTCTGGTGAGATCATTGGTGCGTACCAGCTTTAAGCCGGTACGATCAGTCAGTTTATTACAGTGGAGCTTTTTATGCCCCGGGCTTGTAAGGTTCGCGATGTAGGCAAGAAAAAATTAACATCTTGCCGGCATGTATTGATTTTGTCGTCTTTTGCTTCATTCCTCGAACACGTGCGCCTGGTGCACGCTCTACCACTGCACCGATTTGTCTGTTGTGGCATGCATAACTCAAACGCGTGAGGAACGATTACAGAGTGAGAAAAAGAGAGAAGAAAGGATGCAAAGAGAGAGGAAGAAACACACACGGAGAGGAACAGATACGAAGAAGTACAAAGAAAGGAGAAGAAAGATGAAAACGGGGAGAAGCAGAAGGCAGCGGGCAGGGCGGTTAACTAGAAATCAGACCGGTTGGCTTACTCTACGCTGGGGAATAAGGGAAGGGGAATAGAAAAATGGGGTAAAAAGGAGGGAAGAAAATAAAGCAAGAGAGAGAGAGAGAAACCAGGACAGAAGTAAACAATATAAAGAAAGAAAGGGATATAAAGAAAGAGGAAGCGAAAAAGAGAGAAACTGAGTAATGGAGAAAGTAACGCGGAACTTCTTTCGCAGAAATTCCCGCGCTGGTGCCATTGGTTATGAGCGAAAACTCATCTTCTAGTCCGTGGCCAAAAAGTCGAGAAATATGCAAATAAAACTAATAATAAAAATTTATGTGTTTGATTTAGGATCGAACCCAGCGCGAACGACGCGATACTACTTCATTTCCTTACAGCACCGACAACTGAGGCATGTTAGCAGTTTGAAACGCGATGCGCACGAGGCTCGATTACGCTACGGCAACCCAACTTGAAGGCGTAGCTCAAGCGTCCTCCTATTCTTTAATCGTGGTTAGGCGCCTTCCATTTTTTAGTAAAAGGATAATTAAAAATCAGACACCTAGTACATACTAAGGACAAAAATGAAGTTTTTCTATTCGATTCCAAAATCACTGTAATGGACAGAACTGTCACCTAGAAGAGTGCTTTACGAAATCAGTACTATTTTTAACATAACTGTTTGTTGTATTGGAGAACAATGAATTTGCTGCGCTTGAACTGCATGGCTGCAGCGCTTGAACAGGAATGGTATTGTTCTAGACCAGGCATGGCCTTTTTTGCAAAACATGGAAGGTCTGATGCAACGCAGACCATTTTGTCTACGTGAGCATTTATACTGACGAACTGATATTTAGGTTTCGCTAATACAAAGCTGCAACAATATCCATCAATGAACATCTAAACACAGACTATGTCATTTCAATTATGTGCGTATTCAGAGTAACAAGAGGAGAAAGAGATCGAGAGACATATAACGAGGGAGGCCGACAGTTTACATCCGGTTCGCTACCCGGCTTTGGGGTGGAAAAAAGGGCTGGAAAAAGGGTGTACAGATCGAGATACAGAGGAAAATGCAATGGCAACGAAAAAATTAAGAACACACTAACACACGAAAACAACTACACAGAAAAGCCGTTCTCATTACAATCGTTCAGAAAGGCCGGTGGATTGAAAAAAACCGCAATAGCGCTTCCACAGCCTCCTTCTGTGGCATTGTGTCCTATAGTTCCCATGTGGTTATTTCTTTCAGCACAGGTTGGCCGTCCGGCTTTCTGAGCTCGTTGCCAAAGGATAGTATGTCGCTGTGCACTGTAGTGCCTCTTTGCATGATATGTGTCTAATCGCATCTTCATTGTCACCCTGGTCGTGTTCGGTGGTGTCGGCCATCCAATAAGAATCACATATAAAACGCCCAACCATTGTGTACGCAAAAGGATAACGTCTACTTTGCGAAGCCTGGCTGGCACTCGAAGACATAAAGTCGCGTCAAAGGGGTTCAATCAGCGATGTTTGAAGTGCGACTCATTCCACTGCGACGTGCTGCACTGGTGAGCTAGCAAGCGGAGCCTCCGTGCAGCTTCGGTCTTAGAAAGCGGTAGTGGTAGGATCGCTGTGAAATAATCGGTAATGAACGGACCATTCAAGCTTCCCGTTCAGCCCATACAAAATGTACAATGATACAACATTAATATGGCTTGCACTGACGTCACTAGAAACGTCGTGGTGGTGCATCGCATGGCAGGACGCGATGTTCGTGACGTGGCGTTGATAGTATCATTACATCCCTTCTAAGTAATTTAGCTATTCATGCACACTGGCCGTTATATTGTAGCCGCACTGTTATCATATTGAAACAGGTTAAGCAAAATATGATTGGGCTGCCTTCACATCATCTAGTCTGTCATGCCATTGTGCAAGTACGTTAAAATCCTTATGAATACCTGTAAGGTATTCATATGTTTCCTCTAGTATGTTGAAGCTAAAGTTCTTTCATAAAACTACCGCTAAATAATTTGATTAGGAGCTTTAAGTATGTCACGCTTTATTCGCCGTGTCAGTTTTAAACAGCGAAGCTGTTTAGCAAATCGTCTCTGGTTAACACCATACCCAAAATTTTATCATCATAAACCGGTATGCGCCACAAAAAATAGGTAAACCCCATTACTTGTCATTTGTCTTCGAAAGAAAGTGACAGTCAGCTGAACAAACGGACATGTGCCACGTAAATTTGTGTGGCCTATCAGGAAGCTATCATAATCACTAACGGGTATCAGCCGCAGAAATTGGGTAGATTCTGTTACTCACCACTTGTATTCAAAGGAAATCAACAGTCACCAGAACAAACGAATATGTGTCATGTATATTTGTGTGACCTATAAAGAAACTACCATCATAATAAACGAGTATCAGCCACAGAAATTGGGTAAATCTTGCGACTCCCCACTTGTCTTCTAAAGAAAGCAACAGTTAGTGGAACGAACAGGCATGTGCTACGTAAATTTTTGTGGCCTATCAAGACACTGTCGTCGTGATAAACGCGTATGAGCCGCAGAAATTGGGTAAATCCAGCTACTCCCCATTTGTCTTCAAAAGAAAACGATAGATAGATAGATAGATATGTGGAGTTTAACGTCCCAAAACCACTATATGATTATGAGAGACGCCGTAGTGGAGGGCTCCGGAAATTTAGACCACCTGGGGTTCTTTAACGTGCACCCAAATCTGAGTACACGGGCCTACAACATTTCCGCCTCCATCGGAAATGCAGCCGCCGCAGCCGGGATTCGAACCCGCGCCCTGCGGGTCAGCAGCCGAGTACCTTAGCCACTATACCACCGCGGCGGGGCAAAAGAAAACAATAGTTACCGAACAAACAGACATGTCTCAGGTAAATTTGCATAGCCTATCAGGGCACTATCATCGTCATAAACGGGTCTGAGCCACAGAAATGAGATAAATCCTGCTACTCACCACTTGTCTTCAACAGAAAGGAACACTTATTGGAACAAGCAGGCATTTGCCACGTAAATCTGTCTAGCCTACCAGGACACTATCATCACCCCCGCCGCGGTGGTCTAGTGGCTAAGGTACTCGGCTGTTGACCCGCAGGGCGCGGGTTCGAATCCCGGCTGCGGCAGCTGGATTTCCGATGGAGGCGGAAATGGTGTAGGCCCGTGTGGTCAGATTTGGGTGCACGTTAAAGAACCCCAGGTGGTCGAAATTTCTGGAGCCCTCCACTACGGCATCTCTCATAATCATATGGTGGTTTTGGGACGTTAAACCCCACATATCAATCAATCAATCAGTCAGGACACTATCATTGACATAAACGGGTGTGAGCCACAGAAATCGGGTAAATCCTGTTAACTCGCCCCTTGCACTAAACAGGAAGAAGGCTACATTTTGTCCAATAAATGGCTGCAGAGCGACTGCGGCGAGCTGTAGGACCCAAGTACGTACAACGAAAGATTACTAGTGAACGGGGAAGGCAACGGCGGCTGCGATAAGACCCCGAAGCGATAGAAAGCAAGGCAACGGTGACGTGTGTCTGTGTCGTGTCTGAGATTATCGGTGATTTAACTCGAACCTTCCTGCCATAATAATCAACATATAGAAACAGCCTGGTATCACCTGTAGCTAAAGGCCAGCAATGACCTAGAAGCAAGCTACGAAGAACCTGCGTCACTTATAGCGAAGGCCTAGAGAGAGCCTGAAAATAACCATATTAGTCCTCTGAATCGTACTGTTTTGCTGTTTCAAGGTTCGCGCGGCCTATTACAAGCTTCGATAATTTTTTTACGCTTGAAGCATTGTAAGTAAAGCCAATTATGCTCCCCCAGTCATGTCTCTGCAGCTTATATGCTCTGGCGAACATCACTTCAAGAAAAAGCGAGTAACTGATTTAGTAATTATTGAGACACTAAAGTGAAACAGGGACTTAGTTTAAATTGAGAAACGGCTCTCTAAGAAACCTAGTGCCATATGTTTGACTATCATAAGTTCATTATTAGCAAAAAACGTAGGGCTGAAATTTATTATTTACATTTCGCGTGAAAGTCTACGCACGTGTGGCAAAAGTTTAAAATGTATTTTCAGTATTTTCGTGACATTGTCGTGATGACATTTTCTGAAACTTGAATTTATAAGGTAACGGCACCCACAGATTATCACATAATGTTTATTGATTGGAAGCTACTTAGGACCCAGTAGACACCTTTGCAATGTCTCACGTCATGGCCTTTGGTGCGGAAATTTAATGTGGCTCCACCACGGTGGTCTAGTGGCTAAGGTACTCGTCTGCTCACCCGGAGGTCGCGAGATCGAATCCCGGCTTCTGTGGGTGCATTTCCGCTGGAGGCGGAAATGCTGTAGGCCCGTGTGCTTCGATTTGGGCGCACGTTAAAGAACCCCAGGTGGTGAAAATTTCCGGAGCCCTCCACTACGGCGTCTCTCGTATTCATATGGTGGTTTTGGGACGTTAAATCCCACATATCAATCAATCAAATTTAAGGTGGCGTACACGCATTTCCTTTTCGTGCTTTTTCTCGCTTATTAAGCGTCGTGTCGTGGTTAGAGTGGGATTTTAAACATTGTGAAATTGCACTTCACAAATACGCGAAAAACGTTTTTTTTTGCTGCTTAGTGTCCCCTTAACACAATCACTTCAGTTCCATTTTTATTTAAAAATTTTACTAGTAAGTTGAAAGGCTTTGTTGTTCGTGCTTTGTTAAAGGCCCCACTCTTCAGCAGCCTGGGAGTACTAAAAGAAATATATAAAGCAGCACTTGGCAAAGACGACGAAAGAAAGAAGTGACGCACACGACGATGAACTTGCAACTGGGTTTAGGAAAAGCTGTTCGGGTTTGAGCTTTGATGTCAAAGATTTTTTCTGACTCTTGCTTTCGCTAACCTCGTGCAGTAGTAGCTTTATGAAGGCATCAAAGATTAGAATGACGAGCGCATTTGCGAAATGAATCTGGGATCTCGACTGGGCCATTTCTCGAGCTCCTGTCAGTCTACCTAAACAGTACATACGCCCATTCCCAATGAAAAACGGACCATCGGCCTCCGTATATGTTTGTCATCTGCGTGATCTGGTGGTGACTCCTCCGTTGTCGAGAGAATTTCCCTGGCGAATTCCACCAGCGTAGTAATATCGACAACTATTTCGTTAAAAAAATGCTTTCGACAGCACACGGCTATTGATCAAATGGCGTTGACAGTGATTTTGGCTCGTAATTCTGTGGTGCGTATACATTTGCTCACGGTTGTACATTGTCTCGGAGGGCCACACATTTATGCAAAAGAAAGAAATATCAATAGGGGTGAAAGTGGCTCCTGTACTGAGTAACATCTTTCTTAGTAAAGTTGACAAGGGAGTAGAGGATGATTCGGCTGCCGATTGTACTCGCATCTTCTGGTGATTTTCTTGGTATTGTTAAATCACTTGAGCCGGGAAGAATGCGATGCTTTGTTGATGTCCCGAGAAAAAATTTAAGGATCCACATTCAATTCCACTCATGAAATTTCGAAGCATAACAGATTGCTTTATTAATATTTAGAACTAACTTTCCAACCAGACAACCTGTGCTGGTAACACGCCCATGTCTCCTGGATTGAGAAGCCGCGGCTCAACTGCAAGTATTGCCCCTCAAAACTTGTAAAAAATGGTGTAGTCATCAGCTGTCTAAGAATCATGGTAAAAAAAATCTTGTACTCACAAGATGTGCACTACTCTCGGGGCCCGAGTGCGTCGTGGTAGGGAAGGGGATTTCAAGAATTTAGTCCTTGTATAATATGCGGGTGGAATCCTGAGAAGATTGACATCCTCAAAACGTGACCTGGAGCAACGCAGTGATATAGATGACCGTAATAAGTAGCGCTTTTCTGTGAGTTTGGGAAAGCAGAGACCAATTATGGTCTTCATGTGTTGTTTTAAGCTCCTAATAAAGTGGGCAATGTGATAGCTGTGGTTCAATTTAGAGAAGGGCATCGAAGCGAACTAAAGGCTGCCGAATAAAACACGTGGGCAAGTTTGTGTAGTGCAAAATTGCCGTTGTATACGAGATATCTTTGTCCTGCAGCCATACCTACAAAATAAAAACACGATGCGACGTTAATCTGAGAATTTTGGAGCACAATAAATCATTAGAAAACAAATCAACTAACTTGGCCAAGAACTGTTCCGAGTCAGTGTGTACCGTTTTTTTATTCACACCACAATCTTGTTCGTTAAAAGTGATAACTACAAAAGAGAAATTACTAAAGCTCTTCATATATTGAGAAAAGGAAATCATAGTATTATCCAATCTTCCCTGTCGTTATCATTGAAAGAAACGAGCTTGTTAAACGATGGAGGGGGCAAGCTCACATGACGTGATACCTAACAGAATGACAAATGTATCATCATCATTATCATCATCATCATCAGCAGCAGCAGCGGCAGCCTGACTACGTCCACTGCAGGACAAAGGCCTCTCCCATGTTCCGCCAGTTAACCCGGTCCTGTGCTTGCTGGTGCCAATTTGTACCCGCAAACTTCTTAATCTCATCTGCCCGCCTAACCTTCTGTCTCCCCCTGACCCGCTTTCCTTCTCTGGGAATCCAGTTAGTTACCCTTAACGACCAGCGGTTATCCTGTCTAGACGCTACATGCCCGGCCCATGTCCATTTCTTCTTCTTGATTTCCACTATGATATCCTTAACCCCCGTTTGTTCCCTAACAATGGACAAATGTATAGTTTATGACAATGCTCATGCGCAACCACTTTCGGTTTTTAAATTAAAAGCGTTTTTTGTGCACTGTAAGCACTTTTGGCATCTATCTATCTATCTATCTATCTATCTATCTATCTATCTATCTATCTATCTATCTATCTATCTATCTATCTATCTGTCGAGCCTTTTACGTCTGGGTGCTCTCATGATCACCCATTACCATGGTGTGAACCGAAATTGGTATGGTAGTGTAAGATGGCATTACGAATATGACGTGATGGTCGACACATGAATAATGTCACAATCTCGTCGTGTACGTCGTCAAACACTTCTCGCCGAACAGTGGCACGTACTCGCGGGTGGCTTTGTGCCACTGTTATATGGCTATATGCCACAGCTGACAGAAACCTATAGCTTTTCCCAGGAACGACGAGAACACACATGTAAAAAATTATTGTTAGGGTCCCAGCAGGAATGGAACCCGAGAATTCTGCGTGGCAATCAAGCATTTTACTACAGAGCCACGCCAGGCCTCGGAACTGCTTTTAAAATAGACCCTAATGTTCGGGCAACATGAGTTGTGGTTGCGGTGCTTCCTATCGGTTTTATAAAGCTCACACATGTTCTCTTTTAATACAGCTGTCACGCCGGGTTAACGTCTATTGCAGTTGAGCGCCGTGTGTAGGATTTGATTTATGTAGCAGAGTCCAGGGCTACCACCCTCGCGAGCTCCAGCGCTTAATTTCAGCTTAACGCTTCAGAGCTTCCTAATCCTCATGTTCCTGTGGGCATCGCTGCGCAAGTGCAAACTGGTTATGTAAAATCAGCAATTTTTCAACATATCTCTGTGCGTGCAACATTTATGCATATATGTAGGGTCATTTCTTGACCTGCCATTGAATAAAAGTAAAAATTCAACACAATTACCTTCACTCCACATGCTTCGCATAACGTGATTTGCCTAATTTGTTTTTTGCTTAGCAGCATGTCCTTTTCGATAAACCCAATCGCAAGTTCAGCGCTGTGTGTGTCCGTTTTTTTGTCCGGAACGTGCAGCGCTATTTTACATTTTCATCATCCTAGCGCACCAACTCGCCCAATCTGCCCGTATTCTCAAGACTGGAGTAACTGCCGTAAAATTATTCGGTGAAATTCGGTCCGTGTATTCATCGCAGTGCACACGTCTTGCGAAAAATATAATAAAAACAGTGGGAATGTACAGTGAAATAGCACGAATGTCCAGCTTGGCTTGTGATGCAGATCTTGTGACGTAGCATAATGGTATACCATGCCACGTGACATCTCTCCGCCGTACTGAGCGATAACAGTCGGTCTAGTTCCCACTACTAACTGAAACTACTATGCCACGAATCGAGAGATAGGCAATATCAAACATCGAATACAACGCATAAGGTTGTATCCTATGTCCCCTGCTCTTTAATTTATGTTTAAAGGACGTTGTCTTTATACACAATAGTGCTAATTATATCATAGGTGCAGACGATATCAACGTATTCATTATATCTTTTGTTACAATAGACTAATGAACAGTGCCAATGACTTTGTCCAGGACACCGTTGACATGGTCAATCAAAAGAAATTGTGAAAAAACGAAAGCACTAATTATTCACGCCAAAGGAACCATAATTCTAAACAATCACATATTGGTGATGAACAACAGAAATGTAGAAATATTTATTAATATAAAATACTGGGGACTTATTTTTGCAGTACCCTACGCTGGGATCAAGACGTGCTCTTATAAAAAACTTGGCGCTATCACGGTAATATTTAGTAGCTATAGATATCACATACAATCATCCGTAAAACTATCAATCTATCACTCGTTATTTGCAATGCGAATGAATCATGCACACCTCGTCTCGGGTATCACAACTAAATCCTACCTTAGAAAAATACACTTATTACGACAAAAGATAACATGTATTACAACCGATGTAACATACCAACATCCCACTGTGATGTTAGCAGACCGCAAGACAACGAGTAGTTACGGCGTAACTACTCGTTGTCTTGCGCTGTTCAAATATGTCGATTCCCAATCACCAACCAAGCATTCGTATTATCGCATCACACTGGGTACCTTTTCTGGCAGCCCCTTCGCGTTGATCTAGTGGTTATGGCGCTCGACTGCGGATCCGACAGTCGCGGGCTCAAATCCCGGCTCCCTCGGCTGCATTTTCGATAGATGCGAAAATGCTGTAGGCCCGTGGGCTCATATTCGCGTGCACGTTAAAGAACCCCATGTGATCGAAATTTCCAGAGCCCTCCACTACGGCGCCATATCATATCACCTTTTCAGGCAGTGTACACTATCCTCAATATTTTTCTCTCCTATACAATCGTTTCCCACTTCGTGTATGGCACTACAATATAAACTAAAAATAGCGTATGTAATGAAATAGCCGGTCTACATCAAAAAACAGTTACTTATACTACTCTTCACAGTGTATTATGGCCTATACTACAATTGGTCTATACTACAACAAATTATGGTATTGAAATGATAAAAAACAAATTATTCAGATTGCCTTATTCACTTGAAAATGTTGGTTTTAAAATCTCAAACATAAGACAGTCACTCTCTTAGTTTATTTTTAGATTTTTTGTTGTTGTTGATATGTATAGAAATTACCCCTGCCTTTGCTAAGTGGGTACTTGAAAATGTAATCCGATCGCATTGTCCGAAAAAGATGGCTTCCTCACCTGCCACTATACTAATGCACTGTGCTTTATATTGTTTTTTTCATTGTCTTGTGTAGTTGTCACTTATTCTTGATGAACTGTTGACTGTTAAACTCAATCACGTTACTTATGCTACCTCCGTGATCACCTGCTGCCGCCATAGAGAACGGGAACTATGAACTTCTCAAGCTGTTTAGAGCAGCTTTTTCTTGCCCTACCGTTGTATAACAATGTTTATAACGGAAACAAATAATGAATGAATGAAGTGTAGATAAATACGGCTGGAGTCTAATTTTTCATTAATAAAGCATAATGCAAAGTTTGGAGATATGGCTAGATTTTTAGCAGTCATCATTTTTATGACTTTGATACCTTTTAAGGCTTTTTGCGCTTGGTAAGTGGTCAGCACACGTTATCAAACAGAAACTACCTAAAAATGAGCGTTGGATTAAAAAAAACAGGCAAGAATTTAGCATAACACAACACTACAAAGTACCAGCCCGGTTGTTAATTAACAATTATGTTGTAATTATGAGTTGATAGCTGTGGCTTCTCCTAGAAATTATGTCGGTTCGATCTGATAGTTGTTTACAGTTATATGATATGATCCGGGCAAAATTTATGGGTTGTTAAAAATAAGGCTTTCGAAAAGTATAAAGAAAAAAAGCACACAAGAGACACTCTTATATACATGGTAACTTAGCGTAAGAATTGCTAGTGAATTACGGTGCTGCTATTCGCAAAATTTAAAAGGGCCATTAGTAGAGTCGTATTCTAACTTTTATCTTAATTTTTAGGTATGAAGCCTTGCTTTATATATCATTTGATGTTGTTCAATTTTTTTATAAAGCCTGGACAGAAAGAATCCACACACGGTGTCACGTGTGCAAATGTCCTTCGCCCGCCATAAAACTTCTTTTGCAACCATTCCTCCGGGGCGAAACATCATTCTAAATGGACCATTACGGGGTATACCTTATAGCTTAAGGAATGGAAATATTTTACAGGTAAAATGGCGTGCTGTCCCGCTGCAACTATGTTAGCCACACATAGAACGAAGTAATTGTACGTTGTGACGCCGATCGTTTCGCGAAATTGTCTGACGCAATAGCTTCGTGGACCACCTCAGTCACGACATATTGGAGCGTGCGACGACATTTTAAGTTCGGTTGCCTAATGTGAGGTCGAAAAACTTTCTAGGTGGCTTGTAGGTCGCTGCTAGGTTTTCGCAAGGTCAGTTGTTTCAACGTTGATTCTCGGTGCAGACAGGTTTGAGTTAAACCACGGATAGTCTCAGACACGACATGGGCACGTCGCCATTGCCTTATACGCCTTCTATCGCTTCGGGGTTTTCTCGCAGCCGCCGTTGCCTTCCCCGTTCACTAGTAATCTTTCATTGTACGTACTTGGGCTCTACAGCTCGCCGCAGTCGCTCTATAGCCATTTGATTATGATGATGTTGATGATGATGATTATGATGATGATGATGATGACGATGATCCTTGTTATCCTGGCGCACCCACAAAGGGGTGTGTGCCATTTGTTGGACAAAATGTTGCCTACTTCCTTTTTAGTGCGAGGGGCGAGCTAGCAGGATTTACCCAATTTCTTTGGCTTATACCCCTTTATGTCGATGATAGTGTCCTGGTAGGCTACACAAGTTTACGTGGCAAATGCCTGCTTCTTCCACTAAGTGTTCCTTTCTGTTGAAGACAAGTGGTGAGTAGCAGGATTTACCGAATCGCTGTGGCTCATACCCGTTATGATAGTGCCCTGATAGGTCATACAACTTTGCGTGGGTCATGCCCGTTTATTTCGCTCACTGTTGCTTTCTTTTGAAGACTAGCGGGGAGTAGCATGATTTAACCAATTTCTGGCTCGTACCCGTTTATAGCGATGATAGTTTTGTGATAGGCCACACAAATTTACTTGGCACATGCCCGTTTGTTCCGCTAACTGTTGCTTTATTTTGAAGAAAAGTGCGGATAGCAGATTTTAACCAATTTTTGTGGCTCATACTCGTTTATGACCATGATAGCTTTGTGATAGGCCACACAAATTTACTTGGCACATACTCGTTTGTTCCGCTAACTGTCCCTTTCTTTTGAAGAAAAATATGGAGTAGCAGAATAAAAGCGATTTCTGTGGCTCACACGCGTTCATGACTATATAGCTTCGTAGTAGGCCTCACTAACTTGCGTACCACATGCCCGTTTGTTCTACTAACCATTGTTTTTTTTTAATACGAGTGGTAAATAGCAGGATTGACCCGATTTCTGTGGCTCATACCCGTTTATGACAATCGTAGTTTTTATTGCGGGGTGAACAAGGAATGATTTGCTAAACAGATTCGTGCTTAAAAGATGCGTGCTTATACTTTAGCCGTTTATGTCATGGTAATTCAAAAAAGGTAATCCAACTATGTTAAAAGCGATATCTGTTCCTGTATGATGACAATTTCGTTTTGGGAATTCAGAGCACAAAACATCTTTGACTTTATCATTTATCCGAGTACTGAAAATGATAATAAGGAAGATGACTACCTGAATGTTGACGTTGTTCTGTATTTTTTTGGTGGGTTGGGGCAATGCGATTTTGTCTTTGAAACCGTATGATGACGACAAGATTGGTTCATTAACTCTAACGCGAAACGGGATGTTCATTCGGGATATTGAAGCCGAAAATTCAGGTTTTACGCGCCAAAGGCCAAGGCTAGGCTACAATCAGCTTCGAACCGCAGATACACGAAACCGTAAGCGTGTCATTAGCCCTCCGCCGTCTTACATCACGTCTCGCTGAGGGTGTCTCATGTCTGCAGGCTCAACCTCTTGATTTTGAAATAGAATCGATTGGACGTCGACACAGCTGAGTCTGATTACACCGAACCAGGTGTATAATTTAAGCTGGGAAGTTAAAGAATATGTTATGGCTTGAGCTGCCTCTTCGTTCTAGATAGAATTTGCCTACCTTTGGCATTTACATCTGATTTCAACTGAACTGTTACAAATAGAAAAAAATGGAGTTTAGTGTTACCATTACATATGCTCTCTTGCACCCTGACTCCTTGTTAGCTCTTGATTGAATTAGGAAGTTAAAGCTTTTTTTACTTCTCATTGCCCACCCTAGTGTATAGATCGGCTGCTCAGATATTGCACTGCTAAGTTGTTTAAAAGTGGGGTTAATTTCTATCCATGGTATCCGTATTTTGAGGGACCGAAATGCTAAAAGACAGGTGTGCTAAGACTTAGGTGTGTCAGGAAAGTTCAGTTGGTTGAAATATTGAGTAGTCCTCCACTGCACTAACTGAATAATAATGTATTGGTCTTTGCGCGTAAAACCTCAGAATTTATGCCGCATTGTTATTGAAGCTTGAGTCAAACACCGCTATGTTCCGAGGTTCACGCTAAGCAAATTATGGAGGCAATGGTTTTAAAGGGCAACCGGGACACGCACAAAGTCCAAGGACTTCATTTTTGCGTGAAACAGGAACACAAACTGAAGGTTGAAGATTGAGATTTTTTTAGGAATTTTTAAAATTTAAGATTTCTTGACATTTGTTTACGAGGTGACAGGAAAGTAGGCGTAGCAAGCTTCTTTAAACACTTAATAGCTCGGCACATATAATAAATAGGTGCATGATCGAGCAAAGGTTCCTCAGCTGCTACTTTTGCAGGTAGCTTTGTTGTTCTGTTATGGCTTATGGTGCAAAGGCATTTTTTATATGATGCGCGGATAACTTGAAGATCAGCTTGCGAATGTGGTTGCTTGAGTAAGCCCATTTTCAGTGTATAGACAATAACTGAGCACTTTCATGTAGTGCACGATAATTTCAAGAATTTAAATCACGTTTGCTGTGCGCAGAGAAATAATAGTACACGATAGGGGTGTATGGGGATAATAGACACAGCAGCAACGTTAGCGACTTGTTTTCGTAAACGTAACACCGTGTTCTCATTGTAACAGAACAATTTAAATCGGAATTCGCGATGGTCACAACACCATGAAAACTCGCATATATTTGGGACGCCATGCAACTAGGTGACGAACAAGTTACGGCTTTGCACTTTTTTTAGATGCACAATAATGTATAATCATGAAAATGGAGAATGGCTTGTGCTCGGGGGTTTTCGTTGCACAGAGCGTAACAGCTATTCTCGCACTGCATTTTGTTCAGTAGAAATGCAATGCTAACGGAATTTGAAGCATATATGGAAGCATGCTCAAGTTACCTTACAGCGCAGTCCTCCGTAGGTAGCGTTCGTCTGTTGGCGCTTAGGCCGTTATACTTTAGACGGAGAGTTTTATTTCTTCTACGAGTTGAAATTCAGCTGCTCGACAGATTAAAAAAATCAATTGACCAAGCCAGCTACATCATTTAAAGGAGAGATGACTCATCAGTAAACTCCAATTTCAGGCGCACGGTGTTATGCTGTGGCTGTCAGTGCGCTCATTATAGCGGGGAAGAATCTCTTTTTTTTTGCCTCTTATCTGATTCTGAAAGTACACGTGCGTGTGCCCAATGCAGCTGGGTTGAAACTCGAAAGTGCTATGCAGTGGCAGTAACAGCAATTTCTGGGTGCTCATTTGAGCTGACACCCCATTTTCGTTTATGTAGATGAGCTGTCAGTTCAGCCAGCCATAGACTAGAAAGATAGAATGACTGTTTGACGCAGAGCCATATTGGGAAGGTTGGCAGTAAGGCAAAAGCGTGAAAAGCTGAAACACATATGACAACACCTGGACCTTGTTTATGCCACCATAGCGTGAAGATGAAGCTTTTTATGTGAAATTCGCTCTTGAAACCTCTTTCGACTGCGAAGGGGTTCGAGCTGCCGGTACCTTGTGCTCCATCAGCTTAAGCCCATCAGGTTGGTATGCGCCACAGGTACTGAGGAATTTCTAATACCATGTACAGTGTCAATATTTATGAAAGCGAACACGGGAGCACGTGGCCTGCACGCTCCGGCTGCTGCTGGCAGCGCGTTCAAGCGGGAGCGAGAGCAACCACAGTCTCTTTTCGCGACATTCTCACGGTGAGAAAAACAACCATTCGTTGCTGATGTAGAACGGCAAGATTCTGTCTTTCTCTCTCTTTATTGCAACCCCTCCCCATTCAAGACGATTACCGGCTCTCGCATAATTGCCTTGAAGGGGGAGAGGGTCGCAATCTTGCCGCTGGTTCCATATCAGCAACGAATGGTTCTTTTGCTCGCCTTGAAACTGTCGCGAAAAGAGACTGTGGTTGTTCTCGCTCCCGCTTGAACGCGCTGCCAGCAGCCGCCGGAGCGCGCAGAGCACGTTCTCCCGTGTTTCCTTTCATAAAAATTGACACTGTACAGCAGGTGCACCCGCATGCGCGCGTAAAAAAAAAACACGAACCAGTGGATTAGAGAAAGAGAGAAAGGAAACGATAAAAAGA
Organism: Rhipicephalus annulatus; assembly: GCA_013436015.1. Taxonomy (NCBI): domain Eukaryota; kingdom Metazoa; phylum Arthropoda; class Arachnida; order Ixodida; family Ixodidae; genus Rhipicephalus; species Rhipicephalus annulatus. Next base: position 291,407 of record WOVY01000410.1, on the reverse strand, counting down.
AAGTGGGAGAAAAATAGGGAGAAATAAAAGGAAGAAAGACACAAACAAAAAATAAAACACAGACTTAGAATGTGAAAGAGAAACAAAGCAAGAGATGGAAAAAGAGACGGAAAGAAGTTGAAAAAACAAGGAAGCGATAAACAGACAGAGAGACAAAAGAATGGAATAAAGAAAAAGAAATATAGAAAAGCTAGAAAGAGAAACAAAGAAAGATATAAAAAGAAACAGATACCTAAAGCAGACACAAGAAATAGAGATAACGGAAAGGAAGAGAAAATTAAAGAGACACAAGGATGGCCGCCTAGATCCGCTCCTCCTTCGGACTTGAAACCACCAGGGAGAAGCAGGTGTCATTTATTCTTGTTTTCTTTGCCATTATTTTTTACGGGCGAAGTTACTTATTTCACTTCTCCTGTACCAGAGACATAGGCGTGTGCACAGGGGCGTGGAAAGCTACAACCACAGGCCCATATTCATCTGAGAGGGGCGCCTACTCTATGGCCGATAACTTTGCTGGGACATGCCCCATCATTATTTAAAGTGCAAGTGTATGGCCGTGTAGGTTTTTGACTCTAATGACGGCCGAAGACCCCGATATTGCATTGCAAAATCTCTTCAGTTCCATCCTTTGCCCCACAGTGGCGGCTGCATTTCCGATGGAGGCGGAAATGTTGTAGGCCCGTGTGCTCAGATTTGTGTGCACGTTAAAAAACCCCAGGTGGTCGAAATTTCCTGAGCCCTCCACTACGGCGTCTCTCATAATCATATGGTGGTTTTGGGACGTTAAACCTCACATATCAATCAATCAATCATCCTTTGCCCCATACAAAGAAGAGGGAGTGACATTCGTCACTGCGAGAAGTATGACATCACTTCATTTTAACTTTCATATTGAATTCATTCTGACGCGTGATTTATTTTGGGCTCGACCAACGTTAGGATAGCCAGGGGACGCTGCGGTGAAGCTTAGCTACCTCTTTTTGGAGGACACTGTACATGCCTACGACAACCTTTCTTCGCAATCGGGTAGCATCAGTCCAGGCTGTAGCTGTGGTTGTATCTTGTTTTCCGTCAAACTTCTTTTTCTAAATGGCATTTAGGATATCATGTATTAGGGAAAAAAGAATGAATGGGTGGATACGCATATTACATCCCTTTTGCCCTTTTCTGTGTCCCTGCGGTAAGCTACAAAGAAATAGGGTGTAGAAAGTTTTGCCCGAGTCATTTATTACTCTTGGATACAAACTTCGTCGTATTCTGAGACGATCAGTTTCGGTGACATCCAAATTTTCACAAAGTTAAGTGGAATTAGTTGTGGTCCCGTTGGCATGCTCGAACAATGGCGTTTATAGGTAGCATTTTCAACAATGCTGGCACGGTGCTATACGGTTGTGACCCGTCGCCTTCTCAACGCGTCAGGAGCTGGTCTCGTGAAATCTCGAGAAAGTGTCGTCGAAAGCGATTGTTTCTATCAACTGCGAACAGTTATTTTAAGTTTTTATGTATGTATTGCGTTATTGTTCAATTTTTGGCAGCAGATCTGCTTAAGCTGCCAATCATTTTATAATGCATGAACAGAAATGATCATCATCATGCATGAACCAGCACGCACACTATTCATATTGTTCGTCCTCTTCTGCTTCGCTCCGAGAACACGCGTGCCGATTTGTCCAACACGGAATGCCGTAACTCTGGTGGGATAGAGAGCCAGTACAAAGAGTGAGAGAGAGAGAGAGAGAGTAAAAAATATGAAGAGAGAAACGCGGAATTTTGATTTTCTGGGGGGGGGGATTTTAATCAGCGTAACCGCGATCCTAAGTCAAGCATCATAACTACTCGGCTATCGACGAACGCTAGAAGCGCTAATCGTAGCCTTGTATAGTATGGTATTGCAAGGGTGTGAGAAAGAAAAGCGAGGGTGAGGATGAGATGTGTGAGAATGAGGAGGAGAGAAGTGATTAAAAGAGAATGTAAAGAATAGCATAGAGAGAATGAGTAAGAGAAATAGAGTCAGAAAGCGAAAAAAAAGAGAATCAAACAGAGAGAAAGAGAAAAACAGCAGGTTGAAATAGAGAGAAATAGAGCCGAATAGAAATAAATAGCAAAAAAGGACGATGAAAGCGAAGAGAAAGAAGAAAGAAAAAGGAAGCGAAAAAAAAACTAAGGTGGCGACGTAGCTCCTCATTGCCTTCAGGCTTCGCAATACAAGTGCAAAGCTGCCTTAATTTCCTTTTGTCGCTCGCTTGATTGCAACTCTTGCGAAATTACCTCCTTTCAAAAAAGTCTAATAACCAAATTATTGTGGCTTAGTTTACTCATTAATCAGCTCCTTACCGGAAAGTCAACAAAGAAGGAGAATACACTGGTGCAAGGAAAATGGTTTTCAGAAATACGACCCATGTCAAATGAAATTAAACTGTGTACCAGTCAGTAAATTTTGTTAATAACATGCAAAAACGTCATGGATTGAAACGGGGACAATTTAGAGCTGAGTAACACACATACGTTTGTTTGAACCATCTTCAGTACGGGTATACAGCCGTACTTTCTACTCGAACGTGAACATCCGAGCCGGCATTTTCTACCAGATTTAAAGCGACATGACGTGGTAATTTCGAGCAATTACCCATACCTATAGCTGTTAATTCTAAAAAATTCACAGTTTCGCCAAAAGGGCGAACCGATGATTGTAATAGGAACATATTCGAATGCTTTACTAAGCATGGCTAGCGTCTTTACGAACAATATTTTTTGTAGTAAACATGCGCTTGTTAAGTAACCAAGGTTCCTGCGGCGCAGCCACCGTAGATGACCGCAACAAGGCTCGTGCGTAGTGACGGCGTTGATATGCAAAGTTAGGCGGACAGTCAAGTCATTTAGATCCGATCTAACGTAACTAAAAAAATGCTGGTATAAGAGAACAGGGCTGCTCCATATATACTTTTGGCACCTTTTTTTGTGTGTGTGTTGAGAGTGCAGCCCTTAGAAGCTCCCGTCTGTTGCGTGGGTAAAAGGCGCGCACTGATTGTTGCCGCGATAGCACGGTAACCATAAGCGTCGTCCCCCCTCCCGTCCCTCCCCTTGTAAGCTGGCGAGATAAGCGCGTGCGCAAACGAGCCCGACCGAAAAGCTGATGCTCGCTCCACAGAAAGAGGAGCCTAGCGCATCTTTCCCCGGTAAAATTAGCCGAGACTGTCCATATAATTGCTATCGTAATAAGATCTTGGGGTGAAATTGAAATCCAGGAGAACTGTACATAAATAGGTGCATAGGGGGAAGTAGCCTCAGCTTCTCTTTTTTTTAGTGGGTTGTTTACCATGCAGACTCTGTTTACGTTGGTAATCTGAGTGCTGTCGTCATTTGCAGCTCTTATTTTGCCAATAGAAGAGATGGCCATGACCTAAGAGATTCAGAAAAAAAAAGAATTCAAAAACCGTCTCTAGCTTCTTCCACACTCAGTGCTTCGTTTGAGAGACAGCCGGCGGGCGCCCTTTATTTAAAAAGCTCTTCAAAGTTTTGTCCCCCCTAAGTAGTAAAGAACGAGGGAGGGAATCGGCGAGGGGCTTGAGCGTGCGTTTTGTCTTGATCACGCTTATGAGACCTACCACGAGAGTGTGTCCAGCCCCGCCGCGGTGGTCTAGTGGCCATGGTACTCAGCTGCTGACCCGCAGATCGCGGGTTCGAATCCCGGCTGCGGCGGCTGCATTTCCGATGGAGGTGGAAATGTTGTAGGCCCGTGTGCTCAGATTTGGGTGCACGTTAAAGAACCCCAGGTCGTTGAAATTTCGGGAGCCCTCCACTACAGCATCTCTCATAATCATATGGTGGTTTTGGGACGTTAAACCCTACATATCAATCAAATCAATTCCAATTAAATGAAAGGTAGTTATAGATCAACCACCGATTCGGGTAATCAATGCTCCGTTTCGGAAATGCTTGCGCAAATTCTATCTGGTCAAAAGAAAATAGAACAAGATATCGCGGAATTGCGTAACTCTGTCAACTTCCGATTCGAGGCCATCGAATCGCTACTGGTGGTTCTCGAACAAACACCACCCTTGCATAAGGCTGCACTTCACGGCAACCTGTGCTGCCAAATTGAGAACTTGACTTCTACAGTCACCAAGCTCTCTTCTAGAAATGACGATTTGGAAAATCGATCACGCCGACACAACATTACTATACATGGTCTCGAGAAATCGGAAGATGAAAATGACGGTTCTTTACAAGTCAGTCTAAAGATCTTCTTCTCAGAAACACTTAAGGTTGTTTTTCCGCATATCGAACGGTTCCACAGGATTGGTACATAACATGGTAGGAAATCCCACTCTGTTATTCTTAGGCTTCTTGGTTTCCGCGAAAAGATCAATTGTTGAAGAATGACTTCAAACTAAATGGTTCCAGACTGCGGATAACTGAAGATTTCTCGGAGCATGTACGATTTATTCGTCAAAAATTAGGGAACGCTAAAGCTTATTTCAGGAACAATGGTTCCATTGTACATTTAAGGTATGACCAGGTATATGTTGATAGTGAACGTTACGACTAGGATTGCATTTTCAATTCACCACTGAGTCCTTGAAACAGTAGTTATTAGGAGCTCTAATGTTCCATCTAACCGTACGAAATGACCACATCATGAGGCACAAGATAACATCTGCCTGCTAAATATGAATGCCAGAAGTTTCAATAATAAACTTCCAGATTTTATACACTTGCTTGTAACTTATTGTCCCCACATCAGTGGTGTCACGGAAATTTGGCTTCTCGCTGAAATTTACGACTCAGAAGTTACTCTACCAGGGTTCAATGTTGTTCGTGCTGATAGAAAACATGGTCGAAGTGGGGGCATGGCCATCAAAACTGTTTGGTGTAATGTCCATATCGCGAGTACTTCTCAAATTGTCGGTGTATTTTATCGTCCTTACGGCTCATCACAGGATCAGATAACGGTACTCAGCAGCTTTATAAACCAAAAAGGGTTTTCTTCAGGGAACCTAATTTGCGTGGGTGACTTCAATGTGCCCAGCATCTCATGGCAATCGCTGGCTATCCTGGGTAGTGATTTGCCACTTTGTAGGAAGTTGGTCAATTTTTCATTAAACTTGGGACTAAAACAAGTGACTGATGCCACAAGAGACAGTGCTATCGTAGACTGTGTTTTTCTAAGTGCGTTACTTTATACAAGGGGCTTTACATCTCAAGTAATTAATGGTATTTCTCATCACAATGTCGTATTATTATGTCTCAACCACACAGTTACAAAAGGTCGGTATGAGTACATAAGTTACCGTGGCAATAGCATGCCTAATGATGTGTTCATAATTGACACCTTAAGTAGCGAGTTTGATACATTTAATGAGATTAGCTATACTGATAATGTGAATAGCTTGGTGTCTTATTTTGAAAACCTTGTTAAAAATGTGTTCAAACATATGTTCCAATAAAAACTAAAAAGAACTTGAGCTTCCATGGATTGAACGTCCATGGATACCGAGAGAAATACTCCAACTAAGCGTCGTCTAGCAAGACTAAGACGTGCTAGTCGTAATGCCAATGTTCAGCGGAGAGCCGAATTTAATGCAGTGACGCAAGAGGCGATAAAATAAATGCTGCCGAGGACTTTTTCTACACAATTATTTTACCAAACAAGATTAAGAAGAACCCCAGAAAATTTTGGAGCTCAATTTCTCCTAATCAATCGACCACTAATACGTTTATTCTTGGCGAAACTCCCACTAGTGAGCCGCAGGTCATTGCCAACTTTTTAAATGAGTATTTCACATCTGTATTTACTCAGGATAATCATGAAATTTTTTTGCAGTACGTTTCGTGCCTCGCTTGTTTCTATTGATGAAGTGTTTGAGTCTACAGAAGGTGTACTCAATTTTATTTCAAATGTTGATTAAAAAAGTTGTCCAGCCAAGAAAATGTCAACGTCTTTCTTCATCGCTATTCATTATGATTGATTGATATGTGTGGTTTAACGTCCCTAAATCACCATATGATTATGAGAGACGCCGTAGTGGGGGGCTCCGGAAATTTCCACCACCTAGAGTTCTTTAACGTGCCCCCAAATCTGAGCACACGTGCACCCAAATCTGAGCCTCAGCATTTTCACCTCCATCGAAAATGAAGCTGCCGCAGCCGGGATTCGATCCCGCGACCTGCAGGTCAGCAGCCGAGTACTTTAGCCACTACACCACCGAGGCGGGGCCGTTATTCATTATGGAAAAGCCAATACCTGTCAGTCATTTTATAAAAACTAATTGTTGTCAACATCAACTTACCATCATCATGGAAAAGTGCATAAGTGCTTCCTTTACACAAATAAGGTAGTAAGGAATCTTTTTCAAACTACAGGCCTATATCACTAACCTCGCATTCGTGGAAACTGCTACAACATATCGTCTTTAAACACATAATCAATTTTCTTGAATCTAACAACGTCCTCTCCTGTGCAAAACACGGTTTTCGGCGTGGATTAAGCACCATCACTTAACTGACAGAATTCACACATGATGTTTCAATCGATCTTGACTTAGGCCTTCAGGTGAACGCATTATTCATTGACTTTTCAAAAGGATTCGACACTTTCATTCATTCCAAACTGCTATATAGGCTCAATCTTTTGATAAAGAACCCCTGTTTGTCGACTAGATTAGTAGTTTTTTTTTTCAAATGGTTGCCGATATCTACTTTATGAAACATTACATCGTCCGAAATACACGTATCTTCTGGAATGCCCAAAGGATTCGTGCTAGGGCCCTTACTCTTCCTATTGTACATTAACGACCTACCAGGCATAGTTTCCACTAAAACCCGTCTTTACGATGATGATTCTCTCTTCTATCACGTAATCAATTCGCCTGATGATCATACACTCAACACTTCATTCTTAAACTTTTGCGAATGGTGTCACAATTGGCAGATGAACAATAATTTCGAAAAGACTGATTGATTGATTGATATGTGGGGTTTAACGTCCCAAAACCATCATATGATTATGAGATACGCCGCATTGGGGGGCTCCGGAAATTTCGACCACCTGGGGCTCTTCAACGAGCACCCAAATCTGAGCACAATGGCCTACAACATTTCCGTCTCCATCGGAAATGCAGCCGCTACTGCCGGGATTCGATCCCGCGACCTGCGGGTCAGCAGCCGAGTACCTTAGCCACTACGCCACCGCGGCGGGGCAATTTACAAAAGACTGCTGCCATGTGTTTTAGCTGGCAGAAAACGCCATCAACGTTCAATTATTCGTTTAACAACTACGCCATACAGCGGGCTCCACAATACAAATATATTGGCCTCCTTTTCACCACAAACTTATCATGATCTCAACACATCGACGAATCTTGCAACAAAGCTCTAAAAAAACTCAGATATTTTAACCGTTCGCTACGTTTAGCTCCAAACAAAACGAAATTGTTGACATATAAAACTCTCGTAAGACCAACACATGAATATGGTGCCACTGTATGGTACCCATACAAAATCGATGACATCAATCGCATTGAATCCATCCGGAAAAAAAGGTATTCGTTTTATATATAGACGCTTTGGCTGCAATTTCTCACCGACATTCCACCAAACGCACCTCGTTTTAACTTCACTTTCTAAACGATACGACTTCGAGCTTCTCAAACTTTTCCACTTCTTCAATTCCCCACAATATTCATCGCACAACTACATAACCACTGCAAGGACAACATTCACGAGAAAGAGCCATACACTTAACATATCTTTGTTTCATCACCGCACAGACTTCATCAAATACACTTTTTTCCCGATGTATTGAAATATGGAATACCATACCAGGTGGCATTCGCTCATTAGAAAAAGATTAATTTTCGAAGGCACTAAAAGGACGGCATACACTAATCCGTACTTCTAGCTTTGCAATTTTTGTATAATTACCTTTAGAGCGTTTTTTGTAATTATTTGATCTGTCATTCTTTACATTTCTATTATTATCAGTTTCTTTCTTGTATTTTTTCTGCCCTGTACCCACTCCTGCGATATCCCTGTGACCGGGCTGCTGTATGTGAAAATAAATACATAAAATAAATGAATAAATAAATAAATAAAGTGATTTGTTGCTTGGGCTCGCCCCTTTATTTTCACTCATCTCGATACCGTTTGCGTCCACGCATCACAAAATTTGGCGTTCAATTTCTTTTTTTCCTGGTTGTCTGATTTCATTGACACATGAAAAAGCTTATATGCCGTCGAACCCGCCTTTTCCGACGCTTATTTTCGAAGTGCTAAGCATTGCTTAGCAAAATGCAACTTCAGCGTGTTGTATGCGTATCTATCTATCTATCTATCTATCTATCTATCTATCTATCTATCTATCTATCTATCTATCTATCTATCTATCTATCTATCTATCTATCTATCTGTCTATCTGTCTGTCTGTCTGTCTGTCTGTCTGTCTGTCTGTCTGTCTGTCTGTCTGTCTGTCTGTCTGTCTGTCCGTCGTCCGTCCGTCCGTCCGTCCGTCTGTCTGTCTGTCTGTCTGTCTGTCTGTCTGTCTGTCTGTCTGTCTGTCTGTCTACGTCTGTGTCCCCCGTGATGGCCCCCCAAATTAGGGGAAACCAACCAAAATTAGTGTGGGAAGGTAATAGGGTTTGATGAATTTGCCTGGCTAGTCATAACATAAGTAACAAGAAATTCCCGTCGCGTACGTTGTCAAACCCTTTCCTCCAGACTTGTGTGAAAAATACCCGTATACCGCGGGCCACAATTTGCTGGTATCCACTAGAGGTGATTGACAATCTGTAACTGCCAGGAATAAAAAACAGATTTATTCCTAAATTTAAATACTATAGTGTTGAGAAAAAAACCAACCCGGCAGCATTGACCAGACTAACTGAAAGAATAGGTATCAGGGTCCCAGCAGGAAACATATCCAAGGATTGGGCGTCGTAACGAAGTATTCTACCACAGAGCCAGGCCAGGTCACGAAGCTGCTTTGGAGGAAGACCCTATACAGGCGTAATGTTGGTCAAACGTTCATTGTGGTTGCAGTTCTGGCCATCTTATTTTATATATAAACATTACATACGTACCCCAATGAAAGAGGCGTCACGCCAGGTTAACGTCAGTTGTATACCTGACTGTCATTCAGTGAAGTTGGCCTACGTAGCGTGATCCAGGACTACCATCCTCGCAAGCACATGCGCTCCATATTATCTTACAACTTCTGGGATTGGTAATATTCATTTTACTGTTGGCATCGTTACGTGAAATTCGCAGATATTTTTAGCATCATTTCACTCCACACAAAAAAATACCGCAAGATCATCTTCCCTCCGCATGCTTCGCGTAACATCGATTCCCATAGTGCATAGGATCTACAGAGTTTTTTTTTTACTTCCGGGCATTTTGAAGTGCTTACATAGCGCACTTTCTTATTGGTGACGTATGTATTTTGCAATATTTTGAGCGTGTAATGAAAACAGCGTATCAGCTTGAAAGCCGGCCTTGATTGCAAGCGGAAGAGCGTCTCTTCATTCACTGAACCTGTCTAGGTTCGGAGCTTTCAGAAGCCTTTGACACAGCTAGCAGTGCTCGCTTGTGAAGAAGGAGTTGGGACATATTTAATTATGACTGGAGAGGATGTGAATCAATATTTACCTGCAGGCATGACAATTGGCGCTAGCTAACAAAATTTCGTCTTTGTCGTCAGGAACTACATTAAATACAGCCTTTTTGCCTTCCATTATTACTAAACAAATCAACGAGATCACCTCTGAGGGTTACTTTGTATTGTTATTCAGGAATACTGTTCTGTTCTATCTGTTTTGCTGTGGAGATGTTGAGGTTCATATTACCTAGGCTACTCTGTATCGATAAGTTCTGCAGCAAAAAAATAACAATGAGTGTACCCAGAAGGAATTATCAATAATAAAGTAGTAGAACACTAAAACCAGTTCAAATATTATGTCAATGTACAGTTTTCTTGCAGCAGTTCACACTACCATAAAATAATCGCACGTACATCTTTCTATTTTTACTTACAGTATATATATTAACACATCATTCCATATATATGAACATCTAGTTGTATACCACAAGCGCTTACCCAGTCCGCTCTCCACTAATATGTCTGTTAGGAAGAGGTTTGCCTTTTTCTGAACGTGCATGTCAGGCCATTGTACAAGCAATCTCTTCAATGTGAGGGGCCGTCTGTCCAAACTTGCTAGTTTCTTCCTTACTTTTTCTTCTTCATTTGCGTGATTTACGCACTCCAAAACAATATGGCAAACATTTTCATCTGCATGACCACGGTGGCATTCCTATGTGCTAGATCGATGCCTTTCGTGCAGGAAGCTGTTTGTCTTTGCTAATTCCAGTCGAAGTCTCTGCGTATTACACCTCTAAGTGTCGTGAAAGATCTGTCGCTGTTAAAATTTATCTGTGTGGATCAGCATCATAGAGTAATGATTCCTTTGACTTAGAGTATCAAACCACTTCTCTATGAACGGTGGTTTTCTCCTTGCGTTATAAAATTTTGAGTATCCTCCCCAGACATCTATAGTGATTGCGCAATCCTGTCCTTCGTTTAATGTTTTCTTAGCGAGGCTGTCTGCATCTTCATTACGCTTTATTTCAATGTGGCTGGGTATCTGTTGGAATACGATGTTGTGACCCTGCGCTGAGGCACATTTTGTGAGGTGATCTCACATGTTTGATTATCTCAAAGGTAGGCTTGTTAGTCGTGTGCACACCACCCTCTGCCTCGTTGCATAATTCTCACAGATAAACTTAACTTCGTGTTTCGTAAATATAAACAAGACACACACTGAACAAGAAGTTCATCCAACAGGTACCTGCTGGTTTGCTTTTGTTCCTTCTATTTTAGCTCATGCCTTCGCAGGTATTTATTTTCACTCAACAAAAAATAACGCAACATCACAAAACATTGATTTGTCTTAGGGGGGGAAACAGGGCAAAATGTGTAAACGATGCATGCAATGGCTGAACAGAGTAAAGAGAGCGTAGAACAGAGTGAAGGGTATGAGTATGAAACAGTATTTATTGCATGTCAGTTGGTGGACGTGTCGTATTTATCTGAAACAGGTGGCATTTCCATTTCTTTCTCTTTTTTGCGCACACACCAAGGCATGTGCATTCAGGCGAATGATACGAAAAGCCTTATTGTTATTATTTTTACATCGATGAACAACACGTTCTAAAACATGTTGCGCGATGTCCGCGTGCATAATTTATGATATGAACATAATATATTTCGATTTGTAGTGTGATAATATTTGACACATTTCCTTACACACCAGAGCTTCATACCGGCGTTCTGCGTGCTTCAAATTCCATTAAAATGCGCGAAGGAGGGTTGATTAAACAGACTGTTTCAATCTACATTCTTGGCCGAAGCTGCCTTTGATAATTCGTTCAACTTACGTTCGATGGACTTAAACGCCGCGCTTGAGGCAACAGTCACGTGGTATTTCTCAAGATAAGCGCGGTTTAAACAAAGACTAGAAAAAATTAGGCATGCTTGTTATCTTACCAAACATTGATAAATTTGACGCTTCTGAACCAGTGCTATAACTTTTGTACTGATGATATTTCTGTAGACTTACCATTTGACAAGTTAATTAAAAAATCTGTTAATTTCTGACTTTGGATGATTGAAATAAATATCCTGATGAGCTTTATATATGGCTCAAAACAATGCCGTGCTAATTGGAAATGCATAACACTCATGTTCAATACTTTATTACTTGGTGCTTCTTAACTGAAACATCTTGCATAAAGCAGTAGTACAATTACTTCACATTTTAGTGCATTTTCTTCTACAAATATCTCAGAAGTCGACAGTTTAGGCTACCTGTTATATTGGTATTTTCGAGATAGCTTTACTTCATGTCCTTGTAGCTCAGTTGAATGAGACGACTATCGCCAAATCTCTCAGCTAAATTTTGAGATTCAGTGACAGATTAGCAATCACTGCTGTCAGCAACATATCAAGGCACACATAAACAGCGTCAGAGATAATATTACACTATCAAAAAAGAGCTTGCAAAGACCTTGACTAAGTACAGCTGTGGCTACCGAGATGCTACGGCACCACTGATGAATGAAATCGTTACTACGATGCCTTTAGTGAACATTAAGAAAGTGAAAGCACATTTATTGTGTTGTCAAGGATGAGATATGTCGGAATTTTCCCACTGGCGTCTACAAGCCATGAATTAATTAAAAAAATACAGCATTTACCCTGTTATACCAGGAAGGAAGAAACAATATTATGTAGCCTGCAACTACACGAGCTTAGCTTATGAATGCCTATTTAACTGAAATCGCGTAGAATGCGTATTTCAACACATTTGAGTCGCTGAGCCATAAAACACCTTTTGTGTGCCTGTTCGATATACGATGGTGAGAAGCTTGTCCTTTGCCCAGTTTTGCGAAACTTTATAGCAGGCTTTTTCAAAGCAGGAGTTATTGGGACAGTGTAGCCTCTTGTGTGTGAAATGTGCATGGAACGAACGCTGTCCTGCTCTTCTTGAGATCTCAAAGCCTGCAGGGCCGTTGGGGATGATGTGAACGATGAACGCTTCGTTGCACGTGTGTCCATGCGATGTGTGAGCTACTCTGCTCCTTCTCATCCTTCTGCCCTGTTTCTTCTTTCCGTCATGCAAAGCTGGTAACGGGGATGATTTAGCCTGGTTAACATCCTTCCTTTTTTTTAGAACTCTCTAATAACCGGCACATAGCTTGCAAGAGCGTTGTTGGGACTGACTCGTTATGACACAGTGTTCAGCCACAGAACACTGGTTTTATATACAAATTATTATTTTAGGTGAATAAAGAAATCCATCTTGTTCTTGACAAAAAATTCAAGTGATGCAATGCTCTACAGAACAATAAATTCTACCGAAAAACTTTCGTAAGGGCACCGGGCGCTACTCTCTGCCGCAGTCACCACCACTGCAGTGTCCAGTTTTCTGGCTTTCTGCAAACGATGAACAAACGACAGTGCACGCCTTGCAGAACAGTGGCTCGGCGTTGGCGGCGTATACACTGCGAGTGGCCGCCCACATGCGTACGCACCTGCCTGTGTGACACAAAGACCCAACCGGAGAAGATAAATTGCTCGCGTAGCGGATGCTGTCAGACTGTGGGTGCCTTCCCGTGGTGTGAAGTGGTATAGTGCAGAGTCAGTAACTCCAGTGCCGCGCTATACAATGGCGTGTCGCACGTTCTGGACACGCAAGCTGTAACCGCCACATTTGTTTTCACAGAGCGCACAACGCCCTCCGCACTGCGGCGAAACGAGGACGGTTATTTTATCGCAACATTTCGCAGAAGCGAATGAAACCGTAGAATGGAAGTTAGGTGAACAAAAGGACCAATGTAGAATCAAGGAAAACGTGAAAGATGAAGATTTATGCATGGTATTCAGCAGCAGGTCACAGCTACCAACCGATCATGGTTGATAATACCGCAAGGAGCTGTGAACACCAGTGAATGTCAATTTACATTACGATGAGCATTTGCCAAACTGTGCTTTGATTTACGGGAGCGCATGTTGTCAACAATATTTGAAAAGCGAACAAAATGTCATTAAATAATAAGAACACATTAAGCGTAACTTCCGTAGGCCTAATGTCCCGCAATAGAGGGTATTAGTGCTGCGGCTCTAATAGGGGGCAAAAGTACAGTACTGGCACTCTCTACTATGCCGGCAGCAAATTGAAAGCTCCAGGGAGTTCCAACTTATCAGGAGTGTGATCGTGCGAGAGAACGGTGTGTTTTTCCACTGTGAAACTTCACCTGCTCTAAAAAAAGGGGGGGGGGGGAAGAATAAAGTCGGGAAACTGCTCTGGCCACTGCAAATTGATTTAGTGTGACGAAGCCAGAAGGGTACAATCACGCCAGACAAAAACACTTTTTGGCAAGTTTACAATCGTTGGTTAGGCCAGCGCTATGTAAATGTTCGCCGCATCAGCCTCTCTGCATCAGTTATTTCACCTTGTGATGAGGTATTCCGTGCATGTTGGGCTACCATTTCCAAATCGCGTCTGCCATGGAATGCGCATTCGAAGAATGCAGCACTTGCGAAGATTTATTGTTGTAGTTGCAACTACGTCCCCGGCATATTTATCATTGAACCCATAAATTACAGCGAGGCTCTTTCGCTAATTGGCGATACTTTGTTGTTAAATGGCACCGTAAAGGTTGCCTAGGTTGGCAGTATGTGCGATAGACTGCTACCGTCGGAATAGGTGCTTTACGGGGATATCTTGGGGACAACGCCGAGTCCCTCGTTAATGAGTTAAATCCAATATTAAAGATCTTAATAGGCTAGACATAAGAAAATTCCCTGTGGCAATAGTTGGTACACTCGCGGGTTGTTTTTTTTTTATCTTGTGACTCTCCAAAAACACCAAGAGGTGTTCTATAAAAAAACTAATTACGTTAGTTAAGACGGTAGATCTTAAAGGAATATTGAAGAAAAAACTATTTTTTGCGTATTAGTAAGGTACAGTTCCACAATATCCGGAAACGCCACTTTTATAGCGAGACGACGCTTGGCAAGTGGGTGAACGGGTGTGATTGAAATTAGGCTGCAGACGCCACCTTGAGATTCCGGCACCAGGCATCATGACGAAGAAGATTTTGACGGCGTCTACTGGGTCCAACGTAGTTCCTAATCTGGCAAAGATGAAAGGCATTGCCATTTGTCAGTGCCATAAACTTACATATCAATTTTCAGAAAACTTCATCGAGCCAATGTTGCCAAATTATGAAAAATAGAATTTGAAATCAGTGAAATCAAGTGCGGGCATTTCGGAGCAAAATTTGAAAATAAAACTTCAACCTTCATTTTCTCATCTAATAATAAATTTATGATGGTGAAAATTCTGACGTAGGAGTTCTCAGAGTACAGTTTATCAATCTAAACCAAGTTGTTTTTTTACTTTGATAACCCTGTAAAGAAAAAGGAAAAGAACAAAAAAAAACAAGAGAAACCATTATTTTTTAAAGAAGCGCATGCATAACAAACACCAGAAATGGTTATTGTTTGCTATGACTAATGTTTTTAGAAATGCGGGAAAATTTGACCAGAGTTATGTAAATATGTTCATTCTTAACTTAATTTTGTTGATTTAACCGCAATTCCATTCTTTTTTGGGTGATTCATTTGTGACTTCATTAGAGGAGTAGAAACTCTCTAAACAGTGCTAAAGTAAAAAGCTGGGCAAGTGGGTTTGGTTGATTTAATGTTTTTGTAGCGCTAACGAACGCCACAGGAAAATAACAGTATACTCAAGCTTGGCGTTTAGCGTCCATCCTATTGTCTTCGCGTGTTGTGTTCGTTGTTTTTAGCGCTACAAAATGCAAAATGCTTTAGCAGCGTTCTTTATAATGTGGATAACAAGGCGACAACTCGTCTGCAGTGAAAACCAAACATCTTAAACTGTTTCTTAGAGAAAGATGAATTATACAGTTATAAGACATTTGCATTGATGAATAAATAACGAAGTAACACATTATGTTCTACACTGTTACCGCAGCTTGAACAAACTGTGTTTGGGAACTTCCTAAAAATTGGTGAACTCCTAATTGCCATTCATGTCGCTTTCTTCATTAGTAACGGTTTCCCGTTTATTTTTATGCGTATCTATTCGTGTACTTGTTTTTTATTTACTTTTTGTTGCCCAACAAAAAAGTTTTGTAGCAAGGTAACTGTTTACTTAAAGCTCTGTACTGCATTCTATGCATAATAGAATAAGTAAATAGGAGGATTGCTTAAGAGTTTTCACGCTGTGGTGAATGCCACGTCAATTTTCTAAATTCTGACACTGTCATCTCTGTGCTTCGGGCTTTCCATGATATTGTGCAAACTTGTAGTGTGCGGTACAGAAGTTTGCCTCTCAGTCGTCGCAACTGCGCCGGTGGTTGATCAGAGCAGTGGCGACGCAGGCTTCGACCACCCGTGCCGCGTGCAGTACCGAGTGGTGCTAGGTGAGGGTGACCGACGAGTGGACTCCGGGGTGCTGGACCAGATCTCGGACCTGTCAGGCCGCATCCGGGGCTTTTCGCTGGGCGCCGCTGGCCCTGCTGACTTGGTGCGACGCGGCACGCTCAGACTCCAGCTGCACATGTTGTCCGCCAACGCCATCTCGGAGGCCAAGGTGCGCCCGAGGTTTAACAGCGCGTTTATCAGTACTCGTTTGTGCTTCATTTCCCTGTTTGCTCTTTTTTCTCCTATACAGTCAAAGCGAACAAGCTTCATATGAAAGGGGAAAATGATGATCAGATGCTATGCTTTACTAAAGGAAAACCCTTGTGTGCGTGTGCGTGTGTGTGTGTGTGTGTGTGTGTGTGTGTGTGTGTGTGTGTGTGTGTGTTTGGGGGGGGGTGAGTAGAAGTATCAATACCACGCGTGAAATTATTGAAGCTTTTAAAATAGACAAAATGAAAGAAAAATGTGTGAGTGTGGTTTCCATAGCATTATCATCTAAAGAAAAGAAGTATCTAGAATCTTCTCTTTGACAGGCTAGTGTAGATTGTCGCTATCGGTGATGACACGTTCGTGGGCTGTGCTGTATTCTTGACGTGACATTATCCAGGTTTTATCGGTCTAATGTTGTATAAACAGCGTGTGTGATCGCAAATAAAACATTAGGTGCAAGCTAGCGCTGTGTGTGTGTGCATCTCTCCTTTGTGTGTGTCCTTGTCGTGGTGCGCTATACCAGTGAAAATGATGGACTGAGAAGAAAATTGGTCGATTGATATGTGGGGTTTAACGTCCCAAAACTACCATATGATTATGAGAGACGCCGTAGTGAACGGCTCCGGAAATTTTGACCACCTGGAGTTCTTTACCGTGCGCTTAAATCAGAGCACACGGGCCTACAACATTTTCGCCTCCACGAAACTGCAGCCGCCACAGCCGGGATTCGATCTCGCAACCTGCGGGTCAGCAACCGAGTACCTTAGCCACTCGACCACCACGGCGGGGGTCTGCGAAGAGAAATTGTAGGCGAGCGCATGAAGAACTATGTGAGTTTTTTTTTAATGCAGGTGTCTGCAACTGCGAGCACGCTGACTGGTGTGGAACCGTGTGCACCAGCGACAGCCAATTGCTACGACCGAGACAAGCAGGCGTGGTGCGTAGAGGCCGACATGGAGGGCGAGCGCTTGCGACTGAAGCTGTACTACGCTGAGCTGCAGCACATTCCCATGGGCCACCTGCGCTACGTAGCCTGGAACGCGTACCTAGTGCGCCGCCAGCCGGGCTCCGGCGCGCGCGAGAGCGTGCTCGCGCTGCGCGCTCCGCACTCCAGCTACTACGTGCACGACGGCATGGACGTCGCCGTGGTCATGGACACCGACGTCCCCGTGCGACAGGTGCCCTCGCTCGCTCAAGAATTCGTATTTGAGATTCGCACTGTTCACGACAAATGATAGACCCTTTGCGGTAACTTTGGCTGTCCGGGATAAATCCGAAAGAATGGCACTGACTAATACTGTATCGCATTGCTCAAAATATGAATGAGTACAGGTGGAGTAATTAGGTAATGGCCATTTCGGTTGGCGGATGAACGTGGTGTACCCGACTGCTCCGTGGACGCATGCGTATATGAAGATGTCCGAGTGCAGGGCCTGTGAATTTTGCATATGAAACACGTTGTTTCAAACACATTCGTAAATTAAATATTCTTTCAGCGGCTACATGTTCTGAATAAATTTACGTATAAAAAAAAGTGCCTTGGCCATTTGTTTCTTTGTTCCTCTTTTGTTCTGGCCGTTGCTCTCTATGTTGTAATAAAACATGGTATAGTCTGAGAACGTAACAGCATTATTCATTAACTATTTCTCGCACGTAGTTGAGTGTCTCTGAGGGTGCAAAATCCAAAGCAAGTATTGAGTACTCTGGACATCTGCAGATGTCATGTTTATGCATGGGTTGAAACGAAGTGTTAATGCGTGAGACAGAAGGCAGGTGTTCCGGCTTTCATAATTGCAGCTTTGGCACTTGCGAACAATCGCCGCATGCAGAAAACACAAGCTCATCTTCGCGTCGCACCCTCTACCACAGATTCGTGAGTCAGCTGGCATGTACTTGGACGGTGCCGGAAACCTGACTGTGCACGTAGAATGGCTCGACTCGCAGCTCCTATTCGGGGCCACGTACCACAAATACGACGACATTGCCCGCACCCAGTGTCATCAAATGAAGTAAGTGATGGCGCCACATATTGGGATCGGGCTGTGAATACTTAAAGTATTCCCCTAATCAGAAGTTTGGAGAGCAGCCCTATGTGCGCAAGCTTTTAAGAATTGAAAAATACTCTTTTTCACAGTTTATTCTACAATCATTTGAGGACGTAGGCTTAATTGCAATAATGAGATAAGAATAGAGGACACTTCTCCCCCGCTAATGTGGAATATGAATTTGCCCAGGATTGTACGAACTCTATGGCAAAATCTAATTGCCAAGGCTGTCATGTGTTTGCGCCTGAATACAAAGAAAATATCCACTGTTTTTGCTCTTGACAACTTCCTTAGGGGCCGTGGTTTAGTCCTAGATCTCAAACATTCAAAGACTTGCTGGTAGCTCAGGTCAACATCTATATAGTACATTTCATTCGTTTTTTTCCACCAATGACAAGACGTGAGCAATATATTGCTATCTAATGTCGACATCTATTGAATTTATCGTCTGGCATATTTACGCGGGGCAAACTTGATTTGTAGAAAGTGCAGTGTAGTCATCAGCGAAGAGCTTGTAGTGTTACATTTAGTGATATCTATTTTGACTGGTGGCCAGCAGATGAAGTGTTATCGTCAATTACAGCCATTATTGTATAGCACCTCTCCATTCGAGCAAAATTATTGGAACACTCACGTTTTTTTGCGCAGACGTGAGATCGCTGCTCTCCAGACTGAGAACTACAACCTGGAACGGCAGGTGTTCAGCTACCAGAAGTCCATCTCGTACGCGAGTGCCCGGGGACAGCCGTCCGAGGACCTGCCCGACGACTACTACGCCAGCACCGTGCGGCGGCTCTCCGAGACACAAAGCCTGTCCGAGTCCGAGTACGCCTGACGAGCCCCTGCCGCCATCCAGAAGAGCGAGCCCGTCACCACCGCCGGCACCACCGTTCGGTGTTCTGCACAATCTCCATCCCGCTGCCTTGAATGCGAGCGGCGTGCCTGGGCACCGCCCCTGCACCCGCCCAAAGCCCGGGCCATCCGCCACTGAGTGTGCACTCGGACATGCTTATTCACCTCTTCACCCCCATATTCCTCCCCGGGGGACCACTCATCATCCACCGCATCGCCCATCACGTCCACTGTCGGCGCCTCCTGGGGACGACAAAACATCGCCCATGTCGCACTGCTTGCACCGCCTCATCGTTCGCTCGTGCCGAGCTGGAGAGCTACGCGAAATGTGTCAACCTATGAGGCTTCGAAATTGTCACCCCAAAAATATCTTCAGACAATTATGGCAATGGTTGTGTGTAAGGTTCACAGAGGCGACACGAAAATTGGGCTCAATCTAGATGCATGCAACACAAATCTCCAGTATTACCACGATGTTAGAATTGCCGGAATTTATTAAGCCCCTGAAAAATCTTTTCGTGTGGCTACTCTAGTTGCTTTAGGCTGGGGGAATTAAGCTTGTTATCTGCGCACGACGTATTCGCGTCATATTATAAGGATCAAAGCAGAAGAAGACTGGTGAACATAATATCCAGTATTTTCTAGGTAAATGTATACACAAACCAGCTCCAAGGCTTGCAGGTATCAAGGCCACTATGCTCATTGGAGTCCAGTATCATAATTAGCAGCAGAAGAGGAGCATGCATGGTACTATAGGTGAAACTATTACTTCCTTTCAATGAAGGGGAAGGCACTGTTAATATCATTTACCAACTATACCAGCCTTCATGCAAATTCGCAGCTTGAACAGACAGCAAGTTTGCCCTAAATGATCCGCTCAGAAGTAGTCCGCTGGATAACAGTGAATTCAATAGATCACGGCAATGACCTGTACCGTTGTAATCGGAGGCAGTTTCTAAAATGAAAGATTGAATGGCGTCGACAAAAATTGTGGTGGAATTGTTTTTCGGCCATCCTGTCTTGCCACTAGTGAGAAAAAAAATTGCCTCTCTTAAGTCCGGTTGCTGTTCTCCCACAAGTTACGCAGTCCAATATGGGGTGTGTTCCTTCGCCTTACTTCTGGACTATCGAAAGACAGTGACATGGAGAGCTTGCTATGTGCAAGCAGAGCGACCTGGAAACTCATAAGCTTTGTACCTGTCCATTATACTGGAGCAAAGAGATTTTACTCGCTAGCTCTTACCTGTTTGATGCCTGTAACCCCGGTTGTCTTTTCACGAATCTGCACCAATGAAAGTTTCGAGCTTTTATGCTGATGGATTCGCTGACACCGGGTTGGAGTTCTTCGAGTTTTACCTGCATGGAGCATTCGTTGCATGACGAGTTGTAAGCTTCAGCTTAATAATTTTATTAGCGTAGAACAGCCCTTTGATGCGTTCTGTCTTGAGGGATGAGAGCCTCATAAATCGCCTTGCGACTGCATTGACTAAACAGCTGCTGCGTGCAACCTGCGGATCGGTTTAGCGCTCAAAGGGCACTTAACAATGCGCCCCTGTAGCTGGATAGGTTAACGCCTGAAAGGCAATCATTTCAGTACATTCCACCACGCCACTTCGAAACTGAAGTGCGGTGCCAATAAAACGTTCTTGGTGAAACTTTTTACTCCACAGCTTTGGCAATACTCGTCCTCAAGGTCATTCCGATGTGTTAAACAAAGCGTTCATGCACTGCGTGGCCAAGACTCTCCAGTATTCTTGCGCTACTTTCCTGTCATCCGTCTTCAAACCGTTCTTGCCATTTCACCTGTATAAGAAAACTAAGAGTCGTGACCGAAAGACGCGACAAAGTTGTTTCGCCAGGGTGGAATTCACCCCTCGTGGATGAGAATTCGGCTGTTTAGCCTCAGTGCTGCTGGCTCTTGGTTTGTCGTTTTCGTAGAAGAAGTGGCATAAAAAAACCGCGCACAGTGGAGCAAGACAATGCTCTACCGATGTCTTCTATGCCCCGAGCTGTTGTATGTGCCAAGTATGAGCGTTCCGCTCCTAGTTTCTTACAGTCATGGTTGGAACAAATGTAGCGCTATAGAGTTAGCAAAATGAGTGCGCGTGTTCTTGGAGAAGCCTGTGTGGCCTGAGTTTTCATTTTATATTCGTGTGTATAATGACAAGATGAATAGCTATCGTGTGATCATCTATTGATAACTATACCCGACAGGTAATGTGCCTCCCATTAATAATGTTTTGCCTTTATTTTTTCACCGATGTCAAAGTCTTATTGTAAGCCTTCAAGGAAGTGAGTACTCCGTTGGCTTCGCAAAAAATAAGTAAATGCAATTTGCAAACGCGCTTTGCACATTCTGAGGGCAAATCATCTTTAAAGTACAGTTGATTAACTACATTACAACGTTGTATGTAAATGTCTGTGAAGATATAAGCTATCAACATTTCGTATAAAACGCCTTTAATTGTTCGTCTGTCTCTTTCATCACTCAAACAGCTTTTGTTTATTAGGAGGAAAACATTTATCGTAGTATTTTTTGCACGTATCTATGAACACGTGACTTAACTACTGAAGTTTCGGAAGTGCAATGTGTCAGATTGATTAACATTGTGGCTTTTTTGTTTATATTGGACAAATCCCCACATAGAATATCACAGAATGTGCTTCAAAAAAAGAGCCTGGCTTTCTAATTTATGTTTCAAGAAAACGTAGAATGACTGACATGTGAACAAATGCTTTCATCATTTCTTCAGTATAATTAACAGGATTTTGATATGCGTAGACGGGCCCTGAGCAATAGGTAGCCCGCGAGCCATATCTCTCTAGTCATCTTTGGTTTCGCTCGAAAAGGAGCTGTTTTCACCTGCTTTCGCATCTTCTAACACTGCTCTAGACGTCACCGTGTTTTTTGCGCTCACTTTAGTCATGAACAGAAAAGTGCTTCCAAAAATCATTCCGCGCAGTCTTCACTTGCACAGCTGTTAATTTCGCTGTCATTTTAACGCAATGATGACATCGGTGAGTGGAATTTCCGAGTCAATACAAGTATCTAAACTTGAAAAACGTGCATACTTGCGCTTGCGGGTGCACATTCATAGTAGAAAACAGCACGAAAACAACGAGGACGACTCATGTTTAATTTGTCTCGTCCTCGCTGATTCCGCGCTGTTTTTCACTTTGACAAATAGCTAGCAACGTATTTTCAATGAGTAAAAAAATGAATGCTGGTGCTTTTTCGTCAATAAATTTGCCGCGCCATTTTTCATCGTGAGCGTAAGTGCACTTCCATTCACCAGTACCCCTGAGTGTGATTATTTTCATTTGCTTTTTTGTTTTTATTATTTTTTCAGCCTTTCAGTTGAGCCCGCACAATTATCGGGTGATGGATTCTCTACGCCGCTCAGCCGGATACCTTGAAAACGCTGCCGGCCACTTTGTAAACATATGAGCTCGACAAGGCAGAGAGTTGTATCAGCCATTTTCCATGCCCTGAGTGTATTGTTTATGAGAAAGAAAATTGAACTGCGATGAGCCTTCGAAGGCCTTCATTACAGGCTACATTAACTCGTCGCGTTTGCAAAGAACAAAGGATGTGCGTTAAACTGTTTTCGCGCCAAAAACCTTATCGATGTTTCCATTTGATGGTTTCGATGAAAAAGTGTATTGAAGTCTTCGGTTAACCATGAGACTTCACAAATGAATGATTATGCGAGGAACTGTGGGGGCATACATTCAGCAAATAGAAACCTTGGGAACCAAAGACACTGGCTCCTCAAGCTGCGTTGGGTAGGCTGCTCTTACGTTCGGAGGATCAGCAATGTTTGAGAATTGGGTTGAACTGACGGGGCACCACACTTGGCGGAGTGTGGGACGTGGGCCGTACTGCGAGTGGCCCTCCTAGCAACCACGTCGTCTCGCTGGCGACACCTTGGGGGAAACACGCTGGTCTCTGATTAGCGAGTCTTGGAAGAACGCGAATGCCAGAGCCGAGGAGTGGCTTGGGTTCTGCTCATGCGCCCTTGTAGATCGCAAATTTCTTGGGTCCCGAAGCTCTCTTTGGAACCCCCGATTCTCAAATTCTGTCGTGTCTGAGCTCCCTGTGGTAATAAATGTGAATAAAGAATTTTATGCGATGCCATTTTATATATAGTGGCGTGCTCATGCATAAAATATAATGCTGTATCACCAGTATAACTTGTGTGGTATGCTCGGAAATATACGCAGGAGCAGAGGGAAGGGTGGGGAAGGCAGGGTTAAGAGTTACCCTGTAGCTTACAGCAAACTTGATTCGTTTCGCCTGGCTTCTCTGGGGGATGAAAGTACCTGCTTCTTTTTCGTAAGCACCACCGAATGCCTGCTTTTGTGTACGTCTTGTGTCGGCAAATATCGCGCCTATGTCCGGCTATCGTCCTTATTATTAGCCGCTGCACATTAATACTGAACGCGTTGTTTCATGTGCTTAACTGAAAAAAAAGCCATAAAAATTTGCTGCAGCGAAATTAGTAACTTCATGGTGTGTTGTTGTGTGTGCTAACTATTGTCAATGTCAGCACCAGCGGCTGGAAAGAAGTTAATCACACATGAATACTTGCAGAGATGTAGCTTGGTGACACGTGCACGGTTCGCTGCATGTCGTATCTCCGCGTCGCGAATACATGGCGTTGTTTTCTTCCGTCTCCGTTTGCGTCGTTCACGTTTGTAAACAATGCCCAGTTACTCGAGGCGTTCAGGAAGGTGTATATAGGCGTTAAAAATGGCGATGCGAACGAGAGTGGCAGCGCAGCGGAGCGCTGTTTTCGGTGAATGCGGCTAGAAGAGGTGCCATGACAGAGGAATTAGCTATCGAACGACTTATCCTCGCCTCCCTCCTTATGGCAACGCCATTTTTGCGTTGGTTGCTCCCCTCAAAAAGTTGTGGCAACTGTTCTTGAATTGGTGGTGTCTCGCGCACCACGTCAAGTCGGGTTCATCGGCTGAGCGTGACCGAGAGGCCGAGACAGGTTCTGCCTCCGTAGGGAAGCCTTAATTTTTTGTGGAGCGAACCAAAAAAAAAAGCAAGGAGTCAAAGTCTCTTTTCTTCACCTGGGTGCCACATAATGCGCTCGGCCGATTATTGTTGCTCCGAACCTTGCATGCTGAAGTGCCTCGACACCCTGTGGCGTGACGTCAATTGTTTTTGCACTCGTGTTCCAAGTTTGGCCCTCGGGCTCCACTGTGAAACGTGGTAGAAAGAGTAGATCTGGACGGACTCTCTCTGGGTGCACAGATAGCGTCGCCTGCCCTTTGCGCCGGTCCATCAGCCATTATACCACTTCCACAGCCGAGCATTTGTGTCACAATATATCTTTGCTAATGGTAGACTTAGCTTCAATCTGCAGATGTACGCAGGGCCCAATCAAACCTTTTATTCAGTCGAGCCTGTACGGTGTGACTCTGGCATGGCAACAACGGATTGCCCATACGGTGCTTAGCCGAGTGTATTTTTTGATGTGCTTCTAATTTATTCTCAATTTAGAGTAGGAGAATGCCCCGTTTGTACACTTTTAATTGTGAGCACTTTCTTTATACTTTCATCTCGCATACGTTTGTGGCCACTGTAGCAATGTTGTATCCCATTTACTGTCTGCATTCCTCTTCGCGCTACATTCACAAGATTCCTCGCCTAATTTACATCTGCATACATCAAGCCCTGGGTTTATAGTAGAAAGTGAGTCTGGTCGGCAAACGTGAATGTGAATTATCACTACTTTCTGTTGTGCACAATAACGACCATACCATTGTACAGCACTGCCTGGACCAAGGAAGGCATCAAATGCTGCACCGAAGAGCATCCGTGGGTACACAATTGTAGTTGCGTGACAGCTATTAGAAAATTGTGTCTGCTTCTGGTGGAGGGTACTCAGTCAGAGCTGCCGACAAGAGTCTAAAAAAATAATAAACGAAGCTTCCTTGATGTGCCGAGTCAATATACGAGTAAAAAGTTTACACATTACTTGAGACTTTGCCATTACTTCAAGACATTTTAGTGTATAATTGGGGCATCAAGAAATGAGCTAAATATTTTTGCTTTTCAGCGAAGCAGAGTGCTTTAGCAACTTTCCAGCTGTACCTTCGTTCCTAATGGTTATATTACTCTTGATAATTATACATTTCGTGTTAGTAAATACGAACGGTACAGCTTTACGCTACACCTAAAGTAAAAAGTACTTAAATAACGGAAACAATAAAGCCGAGAAGTTTAGGACCCACACTGGGAAGACGAAATAGCGTTATTGAATATTCGTAGGTAACCACAAAGGGAAAAAATAGAGTATATAGAGGCCACTGCTTCCTATCTGTATAAACAAGCTTATATATATATATATATATATATATATATATATATATATATATATATATATATATATATATATATATATATATATATATATATATATATATATATATAAGTATAAGGAAGACAGCATATTGGAGCTTCCGTGGGAATTCATCCGCCCCAAAAAATTGCCACTTTTCGTAGAGTACAATAGTCTCTATCTCTACGGTTCACACAAATCCTTGCTATCATCTGCGCTTGTAGCGGAGTAAGGGAGTAGATTGCAAACTGATCGTCTATAACAAAGCCTACGTGCATTCTTTAGCAGTATTAGTTAACACAAATTTGATTTTTTCACTGTTTCCGTCAACTTTAGGCTGTATATATGTGAGACTGTTGTATATTGTTTTTTTAAACGTATATTGTCATTTCTCTTTTTGATTTCACTTAGGATTTTGTTCATATTGAAGACTCCACTGAGATGCCTGAAGATACAACAATATGTCTGTGTCTTCGGGAGCTCAGTCTCAATCGATTTCGGAATCTTGTAAAGACAATATAAGGGGTAGTGCATCTTCAAAATCTATTGTGCATTTCACTCTGTCCTGTCCAATGCAAAACTTTTGCTGCCATTGATATTTCAAAATATTGATGCATGGAAATACTGATTTATGTGAAAAAATATTAACGCGTCCCCTTTGTTAGTGCTTCCTATACATTGGAGAGATTTTCTCATTATAAATGGCTTATTATTTATATTGCTTGTTCAGTTTTTTTATTGAACCTTGATAGAGGAATACCATATTCAGGAAATAGATTAGAAAGCTTCACCCAAGATGTTTTATACTGGCCATTGCCATGTTTCCAGTAAATGTGCGTCTGTGTTCTAATATTTCAATATTTAATAATTGGCATATTCTAAACATGGATCACTTATGCTTCACCCAAGATATAGGGTCAACTTTGATTTTTTTAATCCGCGTACACATCTTAACTGGCTTTTTAAGACCCCGCAAAAGTATTGCTTTTTTACGTACTGTTCGCCTTCGAGCTTTGTAACCAACCACATTGTGCACCTGCCTTTTGGAATATGTGGACTACGAGCAGCAGATTGTGGTGAATGTCCTTCTGCTTTATCTCCATGTTGTAACGGTCAAGTGATCCCAAGCTATGAAAAGGTGGTGTTTACAAGGCCATATGCGTCGCCAGTGATACGGCTGTCGCTTAGAGAGCCCGAGATAACGCATGCGTAGTAATGTGCACACCGCTAGTTTTACAGTTTGGGACTGCTTTACGAGGTGTCCGTGTGGCGATAACGCTTAGCGCACTGCATATATATATATATATATATATATATATATATATATATATATATATATATATATATATATATATATCATGACGTCACTTCTTACCCACGCATTGTTGAAATAAACTGTTTTTGTCTTGTCCACAGATCATTTGGCTAGGTGTGTATCTTTTAATTCCCACTGGTCACTATATTTTGGCACGAAACGTTTTGTCTCTACTCGAAGCGCAAGTACACAAAGCAAAGCCTTAATTCTCGGGCCGAGTATCACATCAAGTGAAGAAAATTCGCACTAGAATTGTTGGCAAGAGAAATTGACAACCAAGCATGTCAAGATCGGTCAGGCAATACGGCATCTTGCAGGCATCTTGGACATATGTTTTTTTGTCGCTGTCCTCATAACTGGACTAAGAAGAATGTACTGATTTGTAGAGCTGGTATTTTTTGTAACTGGCAGCTGTGATGGTTCTATCACAAAGTGGATGCCACCATTCGCACGATAGACTGCTCATTGTTTACACAAACAAACAACGAATAATTGCGAACAATTGCAGCCCATTCGCATAATAAGATTACCCCCACTTAGTGGCTGCAGTGTGCCCTAGAGTTCTTGGCGTCTTTGAAGTGAACTAGTTCGGAGAGCAAAAACACAGATAACATAAGAAACTGTGCTTCGTAATAGAGCAGTCTCCAGGTTAGTGTCACATGCAGGCTTGTTGAGATTGCGATGTTTAGATAAATGTTCCTGAAGAAGTGCCACTGAAAAAATATTATGCAGAGACGCATGGATGATAGTTATATATTTTTTCTTCTGGTAGCCCTTCGATAGCTCATCGGAAGACAAATTACGCATCAGGGGGCTATCTGACACGACTTTATAGCTTGGGATATTCTGTGGCCCATCACGAGATGCCAGGTTTGGTGCCAAATCTCTGATGTCATGTCGAGAAGCTTCACGTTTGGAGTGCTGAGTCAATTCTGGGAGAAGTAATGATGACGTTATTATTATTTTTTTGCACCAAAAACGTTCGCTTTGCTGAGCACTGCGTAACGTATGAAGTAACGCCTCACAGGTAAGATTTTGAAAAATATCCACGATCTTTACCATGACCCAAGATGGTGTTTCAGCTTGCTCATAGTAAGTTTGCAAACCAGCAATTGTTTGCAATACTTCTTGTTCTTGCATATTTATTGCACTCAAGGACGCTCCTTGACCATTCTTTCATGCGTACTAGCACCATGATAGATTTTTTACCGGCAAGCTAACGTTCACGAACGACAAGCATTTGCGACACTCGGGGAGTCAGGTGCTATTTTATGTTTTTCTGTGTTATCTGATATCGTAAGCTTGTTATAGAGAAGTAATAAAAATTCTTTTTCTGTAGAATCATCCTAGTCAACTTAGCAGCTACACACTGGAGCGTTTTAATAGACTCGAAAACGTGGGTCTAAAAATTCTGGAGGTTTTAAATGCCAGAATCATGATATGGTTATGGCATAAAAACTATAGAACAGAAACTGATAATCATGCGCACTTCTTCAAGCAGAAATGTTGCGAAACGTTTTTTAAGGTACCCGCACGCCAATTAATATATAGCTATCCATTATTCACCGTACTTTTGCAGGATTGATGATAATAAAGGGAAAGAAGAATGTGGGAAATAATCAAAAATGTTCAAAACAAAACATCCAGTGTGCTGACCTGCAATGTGGGTCAGAGCTGGGCTTGTTGAATGAAAGATAAAAAGGAGAGAGAGAGAGAGAGAGAGAGAAATACGGAGATAATCGACACACCTTCAAGGGACCGACAATGAATTTTTTCCACCATGTATTTTCCGGGCTGACAGAAAACTTACTCTTCGTAGTCTTCGTAGCTGCCGTAGTTATTCCCAAAATCACGCAGTCTATTTATTAGCAGTATTTTTTTTTATCTGAAAGGCTCTGAACACGAATGAGCCCTTCCTTCGAGCAACACTGAGAATTGATAGAGAAGTCGGTAGCCTTTCTGGCGACTTGTGTATGCCATTATTGTTCTGCTTTCGCCGGAGTTTCTGTAACTATGCTTAACCACGTTTATTCGGACCTTTACGGCTATTTTTGAAAATATCAAGCCGTTACAATAAGACGATGAGCCTTTATACAGCTTATCTATATTTGTGCCGTGTTGCGTGCGCCTGCGCACAAGGTTGTCGCGCCTGTGTCGTGGATGGCTTGTCCCGTCATCGTTGCTCTCTCGACACATGAACAAAGCAAAGTCACCGAAAACGTCACTGCGAATATTCGCGACCGCGCCGACTAGCAGTACATGTCATTTTGAGAGAAATTGTAAATATAAAAACCACGTCGCTCCATTATCTTAGCGACACACAAACTGCCTGCACTATTTCATGAGCACGCGTGGAAAAGTTGCTCAATACGCTGATGATTGATTGATTTGTGGGGTTTAACTTGCTCAATACACGCTGACGAGAATTGGATGATTACGTTATGCGAAAGCAGCGTCAATTTATTGCGTACTACTAAAACAGACCTATATGTACATTTTTTATGGAGCATTATCTTTTACTATAAAGACGCAAAGAATACTTCAATACTAACAGTAAAATCATTGACCTTGTACACTAGTTTACGGTCACATGACAGGGCACATCGGATAGTGGAAGTTCCTGCCCCCAGGTGGCCCCACGGTCTGTTTTCACGATGTTCCATGAAGAAATAAAGTATAACTTCACTTTTCCCGAAAAAAAAACAGGGTTGGTTTGAGTCACTATGAGGGACAATCTTTCCATCAATGCAGTCATCTCATTTCGTGTACAGGGCAGTTGTCAGTCCCTTCAACAGTCAGTCACTGCGGAATGTCACTTGTCTATCACAACAAAACTGGTGGAGGATACAGCTGCTGGTGCAGGGAATTTGACCTTACCGACCGAATCATTGCCATTTTGCCGTCAGGTGGGATCTCTTGAGGTTCGATCATTTTTGAAATGGTTTGCTGTGATGTTAAACTGTAATTTGTATCGGTTGATGGTTGACGATGGTAGTAATTGCCTCTGTTGGCACAGCTTTGGACAGACTTATACAAACTCTGAGTGCCTGACCTTGTGCAGCCTGTGGAAAGCGAAGATTCGTCTTGCAGATGTTGGTTAGCACAGACAGATTGTATCACAGAAACCTATATCTTAGAGCCTTGAAAGCTGGCATAAAGTCTTTCGCTCGAGCTCCTAGTCACCACCTGACAGAAAGACAGCAATACTGATATTTCGCAACCCTCTTGAGTTAAATCCCGCACCCACCGTCAGGTTTCAGCCCTGCATACGAACCATCAATTCCGCCTCGGTGTTTGATATGTCCTGCAGTTCACCGCAGTGCACTAGGAATAAAAAAATCTTCATTGTCATCGCCTGTCCTGAAACAGTTGTTGCTATTTCTACTGCACGAGAAATACACCGACCATATACATATTTACACCGACGGCTCAACGATCATCCGAAGTTCCTCCAAAGTAGTGATTGTTCCAGCGAGAGGTGTAGCTGTCAGTTTTAAGACCGACCACCCAACAACATTAATGGCGGCAGAGCTCGCTGCTCTTCGCGCTGCACTATGTGTTGTGAATCTCAAACCACGATGATGGTCAATCTTTAGTGATGCGAAGCAGCTCGACAATCTCTCTTGTCAGCCTGGCGGCATGTACCAACAACTGGTACTCGAGATAAGACGCCCCACCGCAGTAGTATAGTGGCTAAGGTACTCGGCTGCTCACCCGCAGGTCGCGGGATCTTATCCCAGCTGCGGCGGCTGCATTTACGATGGTGGCGGAAATGTTGTAGGCCTGTGTGCTCAGATTTGGGGCACGTTAAACAACCCCAGGTGGTCGAAATTTCCGGAACCCTCCACTACGGCGCCTCTCATAATCATATGGTAGTTTTGGGGCGTTAAGCCGCACATATCTATCAATCAACTCGAGATAAGACACCTCATTCATACGTCATTCGAGAAGGGGCGCCCAGTGACATTTCATTGGTTGCCAAGTCACTGCAGCGTGATTGGCAACGAACATGCCGATAATGCTACCGACTCACACTGGGAGGCGAAAAGGGAGAGGCTATACACCTGTCAACGTCTGATGCTTATTCTATGCTTTTAATAATCGCGAAAAATATTTCGCGCTCAATATTTCATGCATAAAGAAGCCAACACTATCGGTAACACCACCTGAACGCGTTGCGGTGATACAAAATAACAAATGGACTCCACCGAAAGGAGTCCACTCTGCTATGTCATTTATGGCTAAGAGTGAACTTCCCGAAGTCATGTCATTTCAGGTATATATGGCCGACAACACTTTTTGTGGCACCGGTGGTACCGAGCAGATTTACCAGCCTATCTTCTACGACTGCAGTGCCTGCGACTGTCATAGCTACGCTGTGCAGAGACGGTCCCGCTCATTCGCTCTCACTCGTATCGACAATACGACGATGACACTATAAACTGTTCTCTAATGTGATCGTGAGAAATCATCTAGAATACAAGTAAACAAGGCATTGCTAAAATTTCTAATATCAACAGACGTGCACGAGTGGCTGTAGAGAATGTAATGCTGTACAGCGCACAATGTAGTCGCTCTGCACGGTGACGCTATGACTGCGCGTGTCCTCTCCCTTCTTTCTTTTTTACTCCTTTTTCAATATTTCCCATCCCTTCCGCCTACGCAGGGTAGCATACCTGTTATGCCAAACTGATTAACATTCCTGTCTTTCCTCTCACTCATTTTCCTTCCTTCCTTAGAGCGATATTGGTTTTTAAAGGGGCCGTAACATCTCATTTTCGATCATGATCTGTCTTATCTCGGTTAGTCCTCGGGTGTTCACAAACAAGCTGAAATTTCAGTGCATTCGGTCGAGCATTTAGATTATATTTAACGTCTCAACAAACGCGTGTCTGGCCCTAAAGTCCTACAACACTGGTGCACTCACAAGCCGTGGCGTAACAAGCCGCTTGCTTTGCACGCGTGTGTATCCTGGCCAACAATATTGTTTCAGAGCCAGACGCGCGCAAAACTGGACTACTTGAGCTTCGTTCAGCTCGGCGTTGAAAATTGAGCAAGTTACAGCAGCTGAAATTTAAGTATATGACACTGTCACCTCCAGTGAACGGCGCTTATAACTAGTTACTTCTAGGGCTCATTATGAAACGAAATATTTTTATTTTATATAAGTAGAGGCATAATATACTCTTCATTTATATTTTTCACAGAAAAGCTCAATTTGGTGGGTGACCATGTCATAGCCTCTTTAACCAAAATGGAAGTAAGTGCCACCGGTTTTCGCCTTGCATTTACATTATATTTTTCTTCAGCAGTCGTAGAAGCTGAGCACGTTGCGAAACAATTACCGTGTCGGCGATGGAGCTGCTCAGTATGTCAGGTCTAGCAGTCTGTGGCGAAGAGCCACAGGTCAATCTAGTGACTTTGTGTTCGTTGAAAGAACCAGTCGTCATGTCGATAATTGCAGAAGGGTCCAGACTGTAAACACGCCCGACGCACTCTCCCCGAAGAAGTGTTACAGAACATGCCAGCAGATTTGAGATGAGCAGTCTGCTGACGCCGTCATAAAGTTCCGAAAGGGCATGAGGTAGCGGCGAACACTTGCGACGAACGAAAGCGGCATATGGCGTTAAAAGGTCACTCGACTCGGCGAGCACGTTGCAAGACACCATGGCTAGGGAGAAAGAGTACGGCGGTACGGTAACGTCTTCAGACACAAATAGTTTGTCCCCGGTTTCAAGAGCTTCGAGACATCTCGGCTCTTTAAGTCCCTAAGTTGTCGGCCCCAGTGCCGACTATGTAACGCCTCTATTTCTATGCTGTTCATAAACCTTACCTTAACTCACCGTCGTCTTGTCCGCTCGTCTATCAGCTCTGCGCAGAAGCAGCCGGGAGCTGACAAACGCACTATTGAAGAACCTTGGTGGCCCATGACCTCGCCGCACTACGCAACAATATCGGCGGTGGTGCGAGTCTGGGTCAGAGCAGAGCATCGCAACCACCACACTACCGCGGTACACACGTATAGAGCATTGAAGAACAGTAAGATTACTTTGTGTCACCATACGTCAGTGCACAAAAGGCACGTCTTGCGAGCTGGCCCGATTAGCGCAAAAAAAAACTTTGACGAAAAGCAAGCTAACGTTCCTTTTTAAAACCTTCCCTGTCTTGTGGTTTCTGGTGGACATGTGAAGTCAGCAGGCAGAGTCCTTGCACAACGACAGACGATGCGTTATAGGCCTTCACGCCAAAACAAGGGATTTGTTTAGCGTTCAGGACCTCTTCACCATCAATGAGGCATTGTATCCGAGTTTCTCAAGCGTCTAGGTGGTACTTAATACCCGACTGCGAAAAGGGTAGCGTCATCGTCTCGAACAGAGCTAAAAAAACAAACATTAAAGTACAGGTCTCACGTGTGCTGAGCGACTCCGATACTCTCTGTGGGCGCCATATTGAATCGCCCCATGCGCCCTCTGTAGGCGACCAAACTTGCGAATAGAAATACATATGCAGGCCCATTTAACTTTAAACTGAAGCAATAAAACGAAAGTTCAGCACAGCGAGCTTTGAAGCTTTTCATATGGAGCTCATGCAGACCTTGCCACAGAGACAAGTGGCGCTAGGGAATTTTTCGGTGCTATTCTGGACACTTTCATCCGGAACACTGATACTGCAGTGCAGAATACATACGTGACTTTCTAGCAGTACACCGTAAGTAATGGAAAAGTTCACGCCTCAACATCATGATTCTGGAGTTTAGCTTCTTAGGACATCTCTATCTCAACCCACTTGCGTGAGGATTACAATGGCTCTTGGTACCACGCCAACACAACGTCACAAACTTAGCTGTGCGACCCCAGTGTATATTGTTGCCACCTACTTAAACTAGACCCACCGAAAAAAACGCGACTCCATCACACCTCTCTCACCGTGACGCAGCAGTACTTGTGGTTAAGAGTGGCTTTCATAGACGAATGAAAGACTCCTCCAGATATGACTCGTGCACCAGTGCCGACATGATAGAACAGCTGCTGTGTTTTTGTGATCGCTTCGAGACCGGAAGCAACGTTATTTGTGCTGCTTTAAACAAGCTTTACGACAGACCGCTTTCAGAAGAGAAAATTCTGGGATCATAACCTTATATGCGTCGCTGGCCACAGAGAAATGCGGGCATTGATTCTGTTTTTGAAATCACCTGCAAGCGATCACTTACAGGTGTACAATGAGAAGACGCACACCGACAACAAGGTCATTCGCACACCGACAACAAGGTCATTCCATGCCAACTCTCCCAACCATGACGCTCGCCAAAAGTCAATTTACATAAAAAAATTTGACAAAGGCATACTTATATACACATTAGGTCTATGGTGTTTTCCAAATTATTTTGAGTAGCAAAGTATTTTTGCGTGCTTGACCTTCATTTGAAAGTCACTGAACTTGTAAAACTAAATACGAATACTTATTCACTATAAATCAACTGATTCGTGAATACTTTAAACAATTTCTTTTCCTCATTTTTTGAGAATCGTGCTTTCATTATAGGAGAGTTCTTTATGATAGTTTTAAGTTTTTCACTCCTTAATACTTCCACAAAATTAAGTAAATTATAGCATATTCCAGAAATCTTATACAAAAGGCGATCATCAATAAAATACATAAACTGCTTTTATCAAGCTCTCCATAAACCTTACTTTTTAATATTCTTGTTTTGCATGTGTGCGCGCACGACTTTAAAAATAATATCCTGAACTTAGGAAAAACGCCAGTTTGGCCTATGTTGAGACGTCTGTGTAGCGCCCTAAGGTGGTCCAAAAACTTTGTGAAACCTCGCTTGCAGTTGGCAATCGTAGCGGTTTTGCTAACACAGAGTTTTATCAAAGTAATATTTGTTCTAGTGGCGACAAAAACATTTGAAGTGTAGTCTTGTCATTGCATAATTATGTGGGGGGAGGGCAGTACAAACCAACTGATTTAGCGGCATAGAATATTGGTATTTTATTCGTAGTACATGTTATTACTTTATGTTCTATACTACATATCAAATCAGGCTAGTAATAAAGGGTAAAATATAACGATTCGATTGGCTTACATGCCACTGTACCCGAATTGTGAATCACGTTACTTATTGCATTGACGCACAGCAGAGGCGGCGGCCGTCAGCTACGTCACAATAATCGAATGTTGTGGTCTGATAACAGCAGTAAAATTGTGCACGTTACAAAATTAGAAATCATATTTTAACCAAAATCTGATTCCGGTAACCACCCAAATTAATCTGTGAAATATGGCTCGGCATATTCCGTTATTACAGAGTCGTGGGCGGCGTACACGGCAGGCGTGAAGGCGTAGTGTGTGTTCAAATCGCTCTCAATTCCTCGAGGAATATACATAGATGAACTTGTCGTTCATCAGCTGTTGATGACCATGCTCATGCCTCCTTCGTCCGGTCTACATGAATGTTGAGACTTAAGGTTTTTTTTTAAGCCAATTTATTCTCATGGATGCCGGCAATCGGCAACGGGATTCATTGTTAGAGTCCCATTGACATCTAAGCCAGTCGCATTGTTATATTTTGAAAATCTGCTTGTTATCACCTTTATCTACAGTCTACAGCATAAAGTACTGAAAAAGAAAGCCGGTACTGCGATTACACTACCACTTTTTATACTTCTGATCCCGCTGTCTGTATGGCCCTCATAGAAAATTAATACAATGGCGGGACTTAACTTCAAAAAGTTTTTTCCACTGAAACAAAATCTACTTCGATCAAAGTTGCTGTAAACAAGGCTGCTATGAATCTGAATCGCAATGAATATTTTGTTCCTTTTTATTGGGTCGCCTCAGGATGCTATACAGACGTCTCAACATAGGCTGAAGTAGCGTTTTTCCTGAGCACAGGATTTTTTATAATTACTTATGCAGCGCACATCGGCAAAAAATATTATAAAGTAGTAATGCCGATGCAGAATATGGGAAACGTAATTTGCACATTTTGTCAATATTTGTTTTGAAGAAAAAACTTCCGAACAAGCTACACATTATTCAAGTTGGCCTGGAAAATATAAATTGAGTGAAAAATATAAATATACTACAACAATTTTTCCTATTATAAAAGCACGATGCTCAAAAAAACTTATAAAGCAAGTGTTGACAGAATGCGCGAATTGATCGATTCATAAGTAATTATTTTTCGTATGGCTTCCCCCAGTTTGCGAATTTTAAATGGCGGCCACGTACACAACAAAATGTTTGTCTCCCATTATAAGTATTTTGCGAAAATACTATTAAACTAATGTCTATATGTGTGTAATTTGCTTAGGTTTTGTGATCAAAAATTGATTTTTGGAGAGCTCCCCGGTTTGGACAGTTGACGTGGAATGACCGACTAGATTCTTTGTTTGTTTTATTTTAATCGCTTACTCTCATCTTCAGTGCAAGGTAGCAAGCCGGTTGCGATTCTTATTGTCGTCTATGCCTACCTTTCTTCTCCTCTAGTTGCTCCAATTCTTATGAACTTATCTGCGATACTTATCGCGGTGGGTATTCGAGGCTACATTTTCTTGCTTCTGAGCGGGAAGTCTGTGTCAGTTATTTGAAATTAGTCAAAAGTTTATGTTGTCACAAAGCTGTATGGTTGAAATGTGAAAAAAAACGCACAAATGCATTGTTCTACACTACTGTATGGACTCAGATTTTGCCAGCCGGGAGTGACACATACAAGGTGCACTGTGCATTGTGTAATTAAAGGTGGGTGATTTTCTGGGATAAAATTTTCAGTTGCTAAGTTATATAGAGAGAAAGAATAAAATGTGAGAAAATCAGACAGTTTAACCAGAAATTGGGGCATCCCGTTTGCTACCCTGCACTACAGGAGAGGGGAATGGAGAAGAAAGATATGAAAGAAAGTGAACAGCAAAAGAGACGCACAAAAAAGGAAAAAGAGCGGGGTGCTATAGTCTATTCAATAGGCCGCTACCACGGGAAAAGTTCAATAAGACCTTCACTGATTGTCTGTGCGAAGACAGATCGTGTCGGCGTTCGAGCACTGACAGTTCTGACAAGGGTCTATTTTCAAGGCGGGCTAACGCAGCAGCTAGCGGGTGTCTTTGCGTGCTGTAGCGAGGACAGTGGCGAAAAACGTGCTCTATCGTTTCATCGCTGCCGCAATGATCACAGGCAGCACTGTCTTCTATGCCGATTCACATGGCGAGAACTTTGGTGAAAGCGACACCAAGCAACCGTCAGCAAAGCACCATTGTCTCAATTCGAGAGAGTGCGGACGGAGGCCCAGGTCGACAGGCAGGCCCAGTCTATGCAGTCACGTGTGCCGTAAGCACTCTGTGTTCCACAGGAATTTTACACCTTCATTAGAAATTCTTCCCATTTTTATAGCAGCATCAGCCCTTAAGAATGGAATAGATTCTTCTACACTGTCTTCGTGTGCCGTACGACTCAGTTGCTGAGCGCTTTGTACATTTCAGTTCTACCCGTTATTGAAGAACTAATATCACCGGTATTTTATGTTATTCGTAAATTTTTCCATCTATGTAAAAGTTCTTGTGAATTCTAGGCTCAATCAATACTTTGTTTTAAGGAATGATAGGTTAAGTCTCCGGGCTCTCCGACAGCGATATTTCATATAAGAGCTTAATAAAATGGAATTGAATAGCTTGACTTAGGTACATGACTTTTATTTTACTGTTGAAAAATTAAGGACACTTTTTGTGCATACCGGATACCCTAAAAAATCTAAACTTTCTGAAATTGGAATCGTTGTTACATTTTTTGCGAGTAAATGGTATTACGCGTCATACGCAACCCGCCACTCAACGTGGGGTTAATGAAGCTGGTAAGATATATTCACAAATTCTGGATGTTAGCCATGAGCTCACGCTACGTTTATGGAAAGTGTGAGTAATTACACAAATTTTACGGGAGCTTTAGTACCTAATAATGAAAAACAAACACAGAATACCATCGTTAATTTTTCAAGTGCCATTAGACTGCCTCTATTAGTAAATCGCCGAACTATCAGTAATGACCGAACCATCACTTTTGTAGGCACTGCTGACACTAACGCCGGAGCTCCCCTCAGTCAAGATTCTACAGCAGAGGCTGTTATGAGATCTCATACTTGAACTCGTATAGTCCATAACGGTACAGAAGAAATGGCCGAGAGAAGACCGACACAAGAGCACAAAGCGCTTACTTCCAAGTGCTTCGAACTAAGATTTATTAGCAAATTGCATCAAATATGTACACGCGTGCAAGCATACAAAGATACCCGAACCTATCACTAAGATTAGACAGCACTATCGCAACCAGACTTGCAGCCTTTCTTTACCTGTTTAAATAAATTTTCAGCTATAGAAGATAGCAAGATTGCTGGGTACGCAGAACTTAACAGCCATTCAGCTTAAGCTTCAAAGCTGCGATGCTTGACTTAGTGACACGATTCCCTGCAAGAGAGTTATCGATAAAACAAAAAAATTGTAAGACTTCGTTTCACTGACCTTGAATGGGAAGAGGCAAATGGTAAAAGAGGGTTTCAAGTTCTAGGTTCATATAGGCAGCAGCGATGGTCAGGTGTTGATTGATGATTAATTGATATGTGGGGTTTAACGCCCCAAAACCACCATATGATTATGAGATATGCCGTAGTGGAGGACTCCGGAAATTTCTACCACCTGGGGTTCTTTATACCTTAACCCAAACCTGAGCATACGGGCCTACAGCATTTTCGTATTCATTGAAAATGCAGCCGCCAAAGCCGTGATTCAATACCGCGGTCTGCGGGTCGGCAGCCGAGTACCTTAGCCACTAAACCACAGCGGTGATGCTGATGGTCACGAGTAAAAACCAAACTCAAATCTAAAAAGCGTATGCTGTTGCCAAATGGCATCATGTGGGTCAATACAAGTGGTTTGAGGCACTCTTTTCAAGAGTCATCACAATATCATCGGTTAGGTGCTGGCAGGGAGCTTTACTGTAAATATTAAACACATTTGATTGATTGATATGTGGGGTTTAACGTCCCAAAACCACCATATGATTATGAGAGACGCCATAGTGTAGGGCTCCAGAAATTTCGACCACCTGGCATTCTTTAACTTGCACCCAAATCTGAGCACACGTGCCTACAACATTTCCGCCTCCACCGCAAATGCAGCCGCCGCAGCCGGGATTTGTACCCGCGACCTGCTAAAAATAATAAACACAAGAAATTAGTCTACGTAACAACGTACTTTAACAACGATACATTGGTCTTGCGCCGCCGTGGTAGTCTAGGGGCTAAGGTATACCCGGCTGCTGACCAATAGGTCGCGCGCAATTGAATCCCGCCTGTGGCGGCTGCATTATCGATGAGGGCGAAAATACTGCATGCCGGTGTGCTCAGATTTGGGTGCACGTTAAAGAACCACAGATGGTCGAAATTTCCAGAATATGGCGTCTCTCATAATCAAAGGGAAGTTTTGGAACGTTATCGCGCACGTATCACACGTATCAATCAAATCGATGTGAAGTGGTAAGAAAGCACCTGTCACAAATCACTCCAAAAATTATTCAAGTGCATTGTATAGCAAGAGCTGGCATCACAAGTGTCAGCGGCTCTTTCCTGGCTTTATCTGAACGTGAAGTGTCCTTTCTTAATAAGGTTAACCATCTATGAATCTTTGGTGTGTGACGTCGTGATGGGGGTGTCTAATCTTGGTGATACCTTGGGTTATCTTTTTATGCTTGCGCAAGTGTTTATCTTTGACGCGATTTGCAAATAAAATTTATGAATAAGCGCTCTGTCTTTTTGTGTCGGTCTTCTCGGCAATTTATTGTTTACCGTAATGTGCTATATTATAGTTGAAGTACGACAAACAAACTCGCCCAATTTTCTACACTTGTCATGAGATCACAACAAGGGTACCGTAGTTGTCCGCCGGTGTCAGCGTGCGTAGTCACTATCAATGAAAAATAAAAAAAAAACAAATAAGCTAAGAAAATATAGTGGATGTAACACCGTTAGAACCTGAATCCTCACCGTGGCCCCCGAGCATTCGACTCCAGAGCTATGCCAGTACTTAAAATTCTGTGCACAAAAACTCTGTTCAAGCGTTATGTCGAGAAGGACCCGCGGTAACATACTATAGGGTGGTAGAAGAGTAAAATAACAGCCTCGCGTCACAAACTGGGAATTGTGTATCCAGGTGTCACACAATATGATTTGCGTAGTAAGTGGGTCATTGAATGCTTCCAACCCATTGCAAAAGGGCTCACCCATAATTCTTCGTCATCTTTAGCTACCTAATTATAATTAGTTAATATAGTAGTGGCTATACTATGGAAGCGTACGTGTGTTAGTAGCCCTAATAAAGTTCGCATTGTGTTCGAGAAATAATGCGTTTTTAATCTTTCGTTGTGACTGCGGCGCTTTCCGCGCAGACCTGCTGGTTTTTGAAGAAAATTCTTCGACTGCCACAGTATTTAGCATTCAAGATAATGGATAGCAACTCTTTCCTTCCCTCAGCTTAGTACTGAGCACGAGCAGTGATGTTACTCAGAAGAAAATTCGCATTCGCCGCTAGAGAGAAAACGTTCAAAACAGCAACAGACGTATGCCATAATCATGGCTTATAAAACAAAACAAAAGAAACGTTAGCAGAGAATGGTGTGGCGGGTATCAGCAATCTGTTTGGGCCGTTAGGACAGCAGCCGTCAGAGCGCGATTACTTAGCGGCAGAGCTGGGTGCTGCCGAGCTTTCCACTCTTCGATTTTTTTTTGGGGGGAGGGGGTAGAGAGGAGGGGGCTGATACGAGAACAGAAATAGGAGTCTGTTGCTGGAAGAGCTGTAAGTGCAGCTGCCCCAGCAGAAGAATTTGCGCCCAAAGGGGGAAAAATAGACGAAAGCCAACGACGGAAGTAAAACGCGTATTAGAAGAAGTGAGCACCGCGAAAGTGCCATATGGGGCTTCATAAAGAATGTCAGGATGACAGCCGTGAGAAACTGCATGGGGCGCTGGCGGCCAACAAGCCTGACCGGAGCAGAACTCGAGGTTGAGGCGCCTCTGGTTTCTCGCAACTGGACACCACATAACGACCGCCAGTCAAGGTGGATCGAAAAGAGAAAAAAAGTTTGCTTAAAAGAAGAAATCTGTTTTCATCTTAGCCGTCCCCCGTCAGCCATGCTCTGTTTAAACCAGACCTGGAAGGCTCAGCCTTGCATTAAAAACATCAGAGCGACCGCCTACGCGATCCAAACTGCGCGATTTCGCTGCAGGGACGGGTGTATCTGTTCTATTTTCTTCCCGTTCTTCAGTATTTCGCGTGCTTTTACGGTGTCTAAGCAGACTGCGAGATTTCGCCAGAATGTTCTTCCTCGCTATCCTTCAGATTCCCTGTCCGCTTTATTACGAATGAGTTCACAGATTCATTGGCCGCTGCTCATTAAACAGGAATTGAATGAATTTTTCTCGAACATTCAGTTTCTTGGCCAAATCTTCATTTTACTTTTCTTTCGTCACTGAATGCAAGCTGGATATATTTCATAGGCAGCCCGGGCCAGCGCGTGCAAAGGCTCTAACGATGCTCGTCTGCTGCGCTTAAGTAACCACGTTGTACACACTTGTTATCTTTTTCTCTTCTACTCCTTCTTCTTTTACTTGTTATTTTTTGCTAATGCACTTTAAAGGTATTTACTGGGCACAAAGGAACGAGTCTGCGGCCAAGTATATCAGACAGGTTTAGCAGACGCGTGGTCGATTTGCTGGCCTAGCACACAAGTCTTGCCGTAGAAAGTTAAAGAGGCCGGTGCAGTGGTAAGGACACCAAAGTTGCGCAGAAAAGTAACACAGCGTTTCAAAATTAAAATATTAGGTTATTAAAAATTTTTAATCACGAGCAATACAAATGAACAAAAAAAGTTTCCGCTGAACACCAATTTTTCATGAATGGTGCGCCCGAGTGCCAATGAGTTTTCTCTCGTCTTTCTTGGCCAACATGAACTCAGTACCTGGAATCAGTACCACTGATACTATTTTTAAGGAGTTACAAGGCAGAAAGCCAAAACAACCACGTGTCTGATTATTGATCTTAGTGTCTTGCTGTCCAATGAAATCATGCTTTTAACGCCCCCATGTATTGGCCCTTCAAAAATATACTTTGTGCCACAACTTTCTCTATATTATTCTTGTTTTCGTCATTATCGCCACAGGAAGTTAAGTCTGGACAGGCAAGCCGTCAAAGGAAACCAACTATGAACGCTCCTTGTGTAATACTACAATAATAATATTTGCTTGGGTTAAATGCCCGAAAACCATGATATGACTTCAGATTAACTTGGGCGAGTTGGTGTTTAATGAGTGTATGTAGTAAGGCGAAAATTGTGTAGCAAACAAAATGAAACTGTCTCGTTTTCTTTACGAATTTGGCACTACTAAAGTATGCCCACGATATTATTTTGAGAAATGACGTATTAGAGGGCTCCATAAACTTCCAGACCTTGCGGTTCTTTAATAAGCATTTGTGGGGCTGTTGGACTCATACGTCCCACTATTTTCTTCGCCAAGTTTTAATTTTTTAGATCAAGACCACTGATTGGTTTGCTTTCTAACTATTAGCGCAAGCGCTTCAGAGTTCTAGAAAGCAGTTTTGGTAGTTATTTTGTTGGTATATATTTGGAAGGTTGCCGCACATACATATGTTCTAAGCGAACATTTCCGCTTGCACGCGTTGCATCTTTTTTTTTCACTAAATTTTGGCACGCACTGCCCCCGACGGAGCACAATAGGTAACCTTGAAACGTTGAGTTCATGCTCACGAGTTTGTACATGTGCTATTATAGTGGTTTTCTTCGTTCTCGCCTATACAGTTTCATAAAACAAAATGCGCAATGCAGAACTGACAACTATTCAATGATATATTCCTGGAAGCGTAGCCAGTTTAACATTGTGTACAGTCGATTTCTGCATCCACTGGCAACATCCAGTAGCAACTTGTCGACGTTGCCGCTAGCTCTCGCCTTTCGGGCAGCTTTTTGTCTGCATCGGCATAGCCTGTCGCGCGTGAGAGTGCGTCTACGTTCGCCCGGAACGCACTTATTCTTTTCTTCATCGTCTTCACCATCATCGTCATCATTGCAGCGACCACGGAAAACGCACAATAACGGACAAGCCTTGACTCTACGCTGCTTCGTCCCTTAAAATAAAGGTGCTTTTTTTCGGAAACGACTGTCTTTAGATGAGCCATGAGACACATATGTCCCAACGCTTTCTCGAAAACACTGAATTAGACGCTGATAACAACAAAAACGTGGGCCTCAGTGGTTGGTGCATGTTTTTTCATACATTACAATTCATAAAACATTAATAGGCACCTTAATCTACCTACATGAGCCTACACGCAAGTTGACTATTTTCTGTGACCCGAAGGCGGCACTGCCCTCTTTACTATCAGCCTTAAGACGTTGACTGCACGAGCAGCTGGTACTAGAGATAGCAGAGTTTATACACCACCTGACTTAGAAAGGGCACTGAATTACACTTCAGTGGTTACCCAGTCACTGCGGAATCATTGGCAATGAACGGGCCGATCAAGCTGCCCGCTCAGCCCACGCAGAAGACCATGAACTGCTACTACCACTTTCTAGGATAGATGCTCCACGAAAGCTCCACTGGCTTGCTCGCTAGCAAACCACATCACAATGGAATCAGCACTTCAAGCATGCCCGCCTGTACTTGCTTGACCCTACGTTAAGTCTTCAAGTCTCATCCAGGCTTTGCCAAGCAGGCCAAACCCTTTTATGCAGGCTGTGGTTGGGCGTTGCGTTTACCAGCGCCTATGCTTTCCGCACTGGGATGGCCGACACCGCAGAATGTGGCCACTATGGCAAAAAAGAAGCCATTCATGATCCAACATATCCTTTTTGAATGCCTAAAGTATTGTAGAGAACGACTATGTCTTCGCAAGGAACTCAGCGAATTAGATAATCAACCTCTGTCATAAGAAAGAATTTTACAATATCGACTAGATGCAACTTCACATAAGAAGGCCCTGAAAGCGCTACTGCACTTTTTACGATCGGCCGGCCTTTCTGAATAGTTGTAGCCAGAACGCCCTTCCTGTGTGTGTTTTCATTTTCTCATGGGTGCACGTGCGTTTTATTTCTCTATATAACCCCTCTTTCGTGTCCCTATTTCCCCACCTCCAGTGCTGTTTAGCAAACCGGATGCCAATATCTAGTTAACCTCCCGGCCTTCCTTTTAAAGGCAATAGTCTTTCTTGAGGAACTTTGACGGAAAAATTTGGTCTGGCTGTCTGTCTGTATGTACATTTGTTTGTTTGTCTGCCCGAACGATACCTCAAACGGCCCCAAACGGCCAGCCCCATTCGCAGCGCCCACCAATATTGCTCAAGGTTTAGCGTCCATAGTTGTGCGATTGTCAATTAAAAAGCCCTTATTGCGCATATCTGAGGCGCCATAACAACACTTCGAAGTTTTGTATGGCCCCG
Organism: Rhipicephalus annulatus; assembly: GCA_013436015.1. Classification (NCBI taxonomy): domain Eukaryota; kingdom Metazoa; phylum Arthropoda; class Arachnida; order Ixodida; family Ixodidae; genus Rhipicephalus; species Rhipicephalus annulatus. Next base: position 247,123 of record WOVY01000410.1, on the reverse strand, counting down.
CCACGGTGGTCTAGTGGTTAAGGTACTCGGCTGCTGACCCGCTGGTCGCGGGATCAAATCCCGGCTGTGGCGGCTGCATTTCCGATGGAGGCGGAAATGTTGTAGGCCCGTGTACTCAGATTTGGGTGCACGTTAAAGAACCCCAGGTGGTCGAAATTTCCGGAGCCCTCCACTAAGGCGTCTCTCATAATCATAGGGTGGTTTTGGGACGTTAAACCCCACAAATCAATCAATCAAGTTTTGTATGTCTGCCTTTATATTAGAAGAGGCACACACAAGTAACTCTAAGGGATGTAGCGTTTATCACGCTGTGATGACAGTGCAACGAGATGCTCAAAAAGGTGTTTCCAACATAGAAGTGTGGAGGCTTGGGCTAGTAGGTATGGCATGACAATAGCTATAGCGCGAGAACAAAACGACAACACAGAGACAAGAAGGACCCGAAGGACACAAGCGCTACGCCCTTCGTGTCCTTCTTGTCTCTGTGTGATCGTTTTGTTCTCGTGCTATAACTATCGTCGTGTTTCCAATGCTTTGCTATGACGTCACGGTGTTGGCACCTGCCCGTCGGTTTGCGTTCTACACTTGTATCACCTCCGAGACTGGCGCGCATCTTTCTCCGCGGGCTGCATGCCTTCGTTTTTGAAGATAACTGCCAGAGGGCGCTTGTGTCTAACGTGCCTCGATGCGCTCGTTCGCCTCCGCTACACGCTCGAGGCACCCTGAAGCGGCGCCTACAGGATACCCTTCACCGATTTTCTTGTACAGAACATCAAATAAACGTTTTGTTCACTCTCTCCAGACGCAAGACTATCGTCTTTCGACTACATTTGCGGCGTAACGTGCAGATTTGGAACAATTTTTTTTCTTTCTCTCTCTTTGCCTCCATCTAAAATGCGAATACGCTAATAACACCCTTCGTGCACATGCGCTCGCGCGCGTGTGTGTTTTAGTGTGTGTGTGTTCAAATCAAGGAGCATTTTCAAGAACGTCCTGACAGAGTGCATAATTGTATACATATATATAGTTGTTGAGGTTGATTACTCACAGCGACTGACATTGTTTGATTAACAAATATAATTATGTGATATCCTAACTAATGTTACAAATAACAGTTTATTTTAATTACATTTCGCGCCCGTTGCGCATAAAAATTGCAATGCGCCAAGGCATTGAAAGAAATTTCAGGCCGACATCACTAAGGAGATATCTATACCCAAAGTGTTCAGTGAATGGAATGGGCTATCTAGTTTCTAACGAAAGCTCTGCTGCTATTTCTGTAAGATGCTGTATTTGGTATGCGGCCGCTCACAAGAATATGGCTTTGTGTAACCGGCCAGGTGTGCAGCTGACAGAGTGCGGAAAAGAGCACTATTCCTTCGTGGTTAAAACATGCGCATGTACTCGGACAGAAAGTGCAAGACTTTTTCGCTGCGTCAGCAGAGTTCACAAAAACCCTATTAGTAATAACAATAGAAAGAGAGGGGGAGACAAGGAATTTGATAAAAGTAGGTAAATTTACTTGCGTACAGCCAATTTGCTACCGTCCACATTGCACACTACGCACACAGTGCAGGATTTCACAGATTGTCCCTCAGTGACGTTGCCTTCAAGAATTGTCGAAGGGCTCCTGTGGCTTTCAGGAGCATGCACCCAAGATCTCTTACCGAGTATAGGGACCAGCATTCAGTATCCTCGAGACACACTGGAAAATCCGGAGATATTGTTCAAAGTCGGGACAGTGGCACAGTACGTGTTAAAGAGTTTATACACAGTTGCAGTTATCACAGTTGGATGATTCAGCCGTACCGATGCGATTGGTCAATGAGTTGTCCACACTGAAGTACAACCGACACAGTATTTTAGCTTCACGCTGGGAAGTCTTTGAAGGCAGGTGTAGGTAGAATAATGAATCAAACTTTTGTGCGCGATGAGCGGAGTTCGGTGCAGAAGTCCAAAGCGTAAGTGTGGCACATTCGCGATGTGGCGAAGCTCTCTTGCAGCGTCGACGATCGACAGGTGTATGAGCGGTGTGGGTGCTCCGTCGTGGGCACATCAGGCAGCGTTCTAAGCTACGTGGTTACCACTGATCTAACGGCAACTCGGGAGCTCTTTGAAAGACAACATTGCGTCTTGGTTCAGTAGCATGATTGTTAACTCATTGATTTGAGGCACCAATTGATGGTAGCTTACACGTCGTAGATATCTCACACATCGAAATGTCACCTTGGAGTCGCAAAGAATGGTCCACTTCATCTTAGCAAACAGCGCGAAAGACGAGAAGACAGAGAGAAGCACACATGAAAGAGCACTGCGAGCGTTTTGGGAAGATGAAGCAGTACCGAAAAGGTAGAAGCCGCACATTTCTAGTGGCCCACTTACCAGCAGATTCTTTCATAACACATTCCATTGCTGCTAATAGGGTGCTGTGCTTGCAGCCAGTAGATGTAGTGACGTGTGAAATCTTGAACTTGACGGGGATTGGTCGATATGGAACCACAACGGCATTCGCCGAACTTCCTGAGACAGAGCCATCCATGTAAATATGAATTCAGTTAGCATACGATATATACAAAAGGTCCTATGAAATCTGATTGAGGTCTGCAGAAGACTGGCTAGCATTTTTTGTATATCGCCGGCACTTTAAGGTGCACATGGGGTCCTTGCAAGCACCACTTCGGGCATAGCAGTATGGTTGCGGGCGAGAACCTTCAGGAAGTGGAATGCTGAATAGCCGCAACAACTCCAGAAAACTGTGAATTTGGTCTATCTAGTGACAGGATAGCCAAGTAATGGTCTCGCATTCTAGATATATGACAAATAAGCACTTGGAGTGTGTTGACAGTCATATATGTCGTAATCGAGTACTATTTGGCAATGGAAATTGTGGCAACCGTTTTAGCACACGTAATTAGTCCCAAACATGTGTGAAGAACGTTTGGGGCTTTGCAGGACCCGGATGTTAGTGTTCCTGGTATTTGAAAGCACGGGTGTGCTATACCACAGATATCCAAGTAGAGTGCTCTGTTCAGTTAGAGCACAGCTGATATGCATGTGCCCCACGTTTAATTAGTGAGATATTTCACTACGTGGGTGATATAGGTGAACCTCTCCTTCAACTTAAAATGCAAGATGTGAGTACTTCACGAAATATCACTGTCAATAATGGCGCCCAAGAATCGGTGAGATCTTGCATACAAACTTTTTATGTTGTCGATTGAAACAGGATACCACAACGTCGGCCAGCGGGTAAAATTAACTCGGACGCACTTTCCAGTGGAAATTCTGAGACTTCAAACACGCAGGTACGTCAACCTTATTCTCGCTGCTTTTTGGAGCTTGGCACGTGCCTGGGTTTGAGTCACTACCGAAGCCCAGACGCATTTATGTCGTTGGCGTATACAGATACGTCGACTGATCGAGGAAGAGCTCGGACATGTCCAATGATAGTAGCACTAAACGAAGTAGGGCTGAGAAACCTTACATGCGGGAGACCACGAGAGTTGTAACGGTCGACGCTAATAACAATAATGCAGGAATAGCTACACATTGTCGCTATGCGTTTTTGGTCTATTTTGTGCTCACTTACGTTCAAGGCAACCTACCTAATCTTAAACTATCGAGCAGTGTAGCTGCCGTAGCCTAATTTACGTTGTGAACCAAAATATTATTGTATCATGCCATTAGTGACCACATATGGCTCTTAAGAAAACCAGTATTGCACGTACTGCTGTCACTTACTGATCGTAGTCCCGTGGAACCGCTTATTTCTGAAGAAAACGTTTTTTGCGGCATGTCAATTGAAGAATCATCTCGTGCCTCAAAAGTTGCACATGCAAGTGCGTTACTTTCTGCCTGTCATACATATGACACATGCAAGAGCTGCATATTCAACTGAGCTGCAATTCAACTCATACATGCATGTTATACCATTAAGTTCACGTCGTGCATGTCAATGCGATGCTCCTAGGCAATTTAGATCATACACGTATGTCCTATACTTGTCTCACGACATGTGCATCCTGGCAAATCAGATCGTTCATGTGATGTCATACATGTCTCGTCATTGGTGCCGTGTCATGCTACCCGACATTTTTAAGCATGACATTACGTGTTATGAGTTTCATTACTTCAAAATAGCCCTTAAGCTGCTTTAAAGTTGAGTTCGCCAACATCGAACCACATGTTGGGAACATCTCGACCACTTTCGCTACCCCTTGGGTCTATATACTAATATTAAAAGAACCAACTATACAAAGTCATGAATAATTTTGTGCATAAGGAACTCTTAACTTTGCTGAACAGCATAGATCTCAACGAGCAACAAGGGCAACCGAGGGGCACGGTATTTGTTAGTTACATATATTTACAACTAATAATGTCCTCTTGACGAGATCTTTTATTATTGCATGTAGCGTTATATCTGTAGGTATTAAATTTTTTCCTGCATTGACCGAGGGTAGCTCATTAGGTGGGCATTAACAGCTTCATGTTAATATTCAATCGTGAAATCTCTAGTTGTGAGTGCTAAATCATGTCGAAAATTGATTGCAAGTTTTATGTGAAAGCAATTGATATTGATAACCCGGAGTATCTCCGAAGGCTCAGAAAGTCTGACAGGCTGGACGAGTTGGTGTGGCGTAACGCTTTCAGAAATTTTTGCAACTCCTAATCACTGACTCATGAAACACGACAGCAAAAAGACAGCAGGCTAGCCCTGGTACAGTACTTTCGCAATGCATGCTGAAGTTTAGGGTCTTGCCTCCTCTTCCTATGTTCATTTTGTTACCTTCACTCGTTCATAGCTCAGCTAATTTGACGAAACTTAGAGGGTGGTCTGGCACTTGCTACTGAGCTACAAATGCGCAAGAATCTAGGCTTATGGTGAAACACTGCTTCCACAGGGGCGCAAAGCAAGTGCATCTAACATCTGCATGAACCAGGGGCCTTAATAAAGCTTCATGAGTACGCGTTGAATGTGTGTGCACGTTTGCTGCTGTATGGGTAAGTTGGGCATTTTTCAGCTTACTGTAAGCTTCACGTCTCTCACTGGACATCTGGATTAACGTGACGGGAGGTAAAACGTATTCAGCTTTTACTGAAGGCAGCATCTTTATCCGTACACGTTTGTGCTGCAGGCTGGTGCTATATGATCCTTGTTTTGCCAAGGGCTTTTCTGCACTGCGTCAGCAATCGGTTTTTAAGGATGCAGTTTATTTGGTTCTGGTAGATTTTGTAATTAGCCATCTTTAGTTTAATGTGTACTGTAGGCTCCACCTAGGCACTGTATCACAGCACGTTACACGCACACAAACCAGACAAGCTGGAACGTTAGTGGGCATTTACAAAATGCTCATTTAGAGGAGCACGAGAGTGCGTAACACTTGGTTTCTTTGCCACTTTGTAGGGAATATGTCTGGGCGTCGCTTGAGCCCCTGAAAGTAGCACACAATTAAATGCGGCACAAAGGCATTGCTATGTAAGTGCCTGCGGCACTTGACATATACATGAAAGCTCCGATGAACCTGCAGATTAAGTTATTCCAACAAAGTAAGTTAACTTCCCTTTACCCCACGCACATTATGTACCAGGGGTGACTCACACAAAAGTTTATCCATGTGTTTCTTTATTAAAATGATGAAATACGAGAGGTTTGGGCCATTATGGTGGCACCGGCTACTATTTTTCTCTTAGTTGGCAAGATATGCTGTAATATCAACAATGAGGGCACGAAATGCGAGTGTGTACAACGTACGATGTGAATGTACATATTAACAAAACTTTACAGGTCAGTTCCCATACAGTTAATAGGTTGATATGTTCCACACGCAAGGTCAGTTCTCCTCACATGACAGTTCATAATCACCTAATAGATACATATGTACACAATTTCAACATACAAGGTCACAGACGATTTCAACATACACTGACACAGACGATTACACATATTAAATACACTATATCACTATTACATACTTCCTTTTGCATGAAGACGACATCGTATGTTGTAGGTCAATATTTCCATAAAATACTTGATTCCTCAAAAAACGTCTTGAACGCAACAAGTGCTCTTTTCTGAAGACCTGCAGTTGGCCGTATACCTAGTATTTTAGTCACTGTGAAGGGCCTCCTATCTAAAAGTTGCAAACTTCCTCGTAATACTTCTCTTTGTGTTTCATAGTTTAAGCACTCCAGAAGCAGGTGAGGTACACCTTCGTCAGGGTGGTCGAAGGAGCACTGTGTACCACGCGCACACTTTATCCTGTGTAGGAAGTGTCGCGTAAATACTGTACCAAGCCGTAGGCGGTGGACTAATGTTTCAAATCTTCTGTTTTCTCTCAACTCTGAAGGAATGTTTAGTTTTATGCAAGGAACTATTAAGTCTGAACTTTTAAATTTTTCGTCAAACCAATCATCTTTGGTGACGTTACAGGTTAGCTGTAAATTGGCAGAACAAATCTCCATTCGTTATTGTGGGCCCTATTGGCCACAACGTCCGCTGCAGTGTTTCCTGGAACGGTGCAGTGACCTGGAATCCACTGAAACTCGATCATGTGGCTCATTTTTTTGTTCTGCGTGTTCTTTTAAGGTCTCAGATAACAAAGAAGCGTTCTGAAAGGGGTTTTTGTCCCTTTGCAGCGACACTAGAGCGACCTTCAAATCACTAAAAATGACCCATTCTTGTGCCTCTTTTTCAGATGTTATGAAGCGTAGCGCAAATATAATTGCAAAGCAAACATCTCCGCAGCAGTAGAGGACGTCACTCGACAAAATTTAAATGTCTGTTCTATTACCAAGTATGGGATGACAAAAGCTGAAGAGGAGAAGTTTGCAATAAAAGGAGCGCCTGTATACACGTGAATATACTGCGGATATAGGTAATAAATCTGAAATAGTGCCAGCTGCTGTGCAGCTGTCATGAACATGTCCTTTTTAGATATTGTTCTTGGAACGACAACTGCATTTTCGGTCTTGGTAGCGTCCAAGGAGGAAAATTAATATCTACTCTGTTTATCTCGTACGATCAGTAGCAATGCTTTATGTTCTTGTGCAATTTTGCGTAGCTTAAGTTTATTTCGTTCTGTCAGTGCTAGGTTCAATGGATGTGACTCATGCTGAGTTGTAATACCTAAAGTATGGCGACAAGTTTTGACCGTTCATATTACGGAGAATGGCACATGACGAGCTTCGGCAATTACGAGAGAACTCAATGTGGCCTGTGGAACTCCCATGCAAAGTAATAAGGGTTGCAGCGCAAGCACGAAAGTACTAGAAGAAAAGTGAATGTAAGGCAAGGAACGAAAGACACAAATGACCACACAGCGCTCATGTTGTCATCTGTGTCTTCCGTTCCTCGCCTTACGTTCACTTTTCTTCTAGCACTTTCGTGCCTGCGCTGCAACCCTTACTACAACAGAATTTAACCAACTAGCCCAAATTGCCGTTCTTCTCCCATGCACACCCTTAGCCCCCTTGCCAGTAATCTATGAAGGCGCTCCTCTGTAGTTTTCGACAAATCCTGGAGAATCGGTGCTGAATATGCAATTTGTTGTTTTATTAGTGCGTTATGCACTTGCAGTAGTGAAGAGACTAATCCCACCCATTTTGTGCCAGCTATTCGACTTAATGCGTTTCCAACTACGTTGGTTCCTTTTTCGAGAGCACGGATGTGCGACGCCCACGACAGCTGTATATCAACGGTAACGCCAAAAAATTTATGTTCTTTCACCAACGTCAATGTTTGTTCATCCTGTGTGAGTTTGAAGTTGTTCATATGTCGTCTAATGAAAGGTAATACCACTGTTTTCGCGTACGAGAGGCTCATGCCTCTGTCCTTCAAAAACTTGTTGACTATTTCAAGACCACATTGTATAGCACTGCATGAACTTCACATAAATCTGGTCCTGAGGCCCATATGCAGATGTCATCTGCGTAGAGCGAATACCTCAATCCGCTTGGTAACTTTCCAGGTAACGCTGCCATAACACAGTTTAAGAGGAGTCTGCTTAGAACACTCCTTCGTGGGATGCCCTGTGTGACGGAATGATAATTCCTTGGTCCTTCAGTTGTTTGCATGTATATTTTACTATCTCTCGAAAACTTTGAAATCCATCGCAGTGATCGACCACATATTCCAAGTTCTAACATCCCCGCCAGCACATGAATGTGCCTAACTGAGTCAAATGCTTTCTGAATGTCGAGAAGTACCGCTATTGTGACGTTTCCACACATGCGTTCATGCTCAACACATGTGACAATGTCTAATATCGCATCCATTGTGCAACGCCTTTGACGGAAACCGGTCATATAGTCTGACAGCACATTTGTATGTTCACACTATCATTGAACTCTACTGTATACCATTAGCTTCATCAACTTGCAAATACAGCTTGTTAAAGTGACTAGGCGGAATGATTCAAGACAGAAAGGAGTCTTTCATGGTTTTAGGACAGGAATTACCCGTCCTGACTTCCAAGAGTCAGGAAGAGTCTCTGATATTCAGATATCAATAAATAGCTCTAGGAGTGTCATTCTACATGCTGGTTCATGGTTCTTACGCATCATGTTCGTAACGCCATCTGGTCCCACAGCTGTTTTTGTACTACATAACTCAAGGACACACTTAAGTTCGTCTAGGCTAAACTCGCCATCAAGTTGAGGGTGTTCTGACATAAAACACGCTCGCACCTTTTAGTGGCAAGTGCTGTGGAACTTGCAAATTGTGGGCATGTATTTGTGGTTCCTGGTCTGGTTACTAACTGACAAAATTCATCAGCAGCATTTGTTGGTGGAGTGTTCAGTCAGGGCTATAGCAAGAGCTCGAAAAGGGTGGCTCTTAGTAACAGGGCCACTGAAGGATCGGACTATCGCCCATATTCTAGGCAGAGGAGTGAAAGGACTCAACGGCGAGCAGTAGGGTCGTCATTGCCTGCTAGCTAATTTCTGTAATCGAAGGTGTGATTTTGTGTGAGCTTTTTGTGTCATCTTGCAGTCCTCAAGTTTCCCTTTGCGATGGTAAGCCTGTTCTGCTCATCTTCTGATTGCTCTTAAGTGTTCGTATCCTCCGTCAATTCTAGTACACTCATTTGGCCCTATGATTTGCTTGGTGCTAATGTTGTAAGAGTCACTCAGTGTAGTTGTAAAAGTTTTCAAGTTCAGTTTTCGCCTAATTCACCTGTTATGCAATGACGAAAATGTTGCAAGTTAGTAAATTTTGAGTAGCGTTGCGTCCTTTTACTCCTCATAAGTCAATGTCCTACCAGAATTGGGAAGTGATCACTGCCATGCGTTTCGATATCCGTTGATCATTCAGAACCCTCAAGACGGTCATGTGAGCACAGCGTGGCGTCTATACAACTAGAGTAACGATAATCTTTTATAAACGTTGGAGAGGTATCATTCAGCACTGTCAAATTGCATTTCTCAGCAGCACATTCGATAACATTTCTGCGAGAGTCAGTATGTTCACTGCCGCAGTTTTTATTATGAGCGTTCAAGTCTCCACAAACCAGCTCACAAGATTCCACAATATTTCATTTCATTTATTTATTGATACTGTCAGCCCTTTGTGGGCTATTACAGGAGTATAGTTGACTCATATAAAACAGAAATGTGCATAAGAGAAACATAAGAAAAAGAACCTTCACTACTAGAACACATCATTTCAGAGCACATACAACAAATATATCATAATGGCTAAGCATACATTTTAAACAGAGAAGTTAGTGAAAAATAAGAGAAGAGAGCATGACTGCCGAAATACACATCATATTTTGCGCATAATAAAACACATGATAAATATCATAGCCTAGTTACAAAGCATGTAATTCACACATATTCACAATCCTAGCGCATGGTATCAGAGTGCACTATATGTTTTACTGCTTCTAAATGTATTAAACACATTAACTAAGCCGTATAAAGATATTTTGCTAGAAGATTGTAGATAAAGGCTTATCACAGTGACACTTCTATTTCTAAAGGATATTTTGCAGGCCACAAACTCGGGTATATCTGAGTCACTTGATTGTAATAAATAAGATGGCACGTTTTTTCTAACACAAAGCATCGCTATGCTCTTTTCAGCTCTGCGCGATGACTTATATATCACGTAGTTGGACAGTCGAAAATCATATCGCACACCTGCTTCCTGTATGCATAATACAGGGAAGCTATGTTTAGCAAGGAGCTTACAAAAACCAGCTGACCTATTTCGTAGGCTGTTAGCATTCCACTGATATATGAAGACATTGTTATAGCGACTCTTGAGAGTAAGCCTGCCGTGAACATGACTGAGTTTGTGGGAGCACTAGTGGCTCCATTGAGAGTAATGCTTTCACCTCTAGTAGGTTGTTTGCCTGTGGAGGAGCACTGAGAATTGCACGAAAAGCTGTGACTACCATCGGTAGGATCATATCAACCAAAGGTACAGACGCGCAATCACTAACCGGCACTGAATGTCCATCCGTGGTCGGAGCTGAACGTCGAGGAGGAGTATCAGATGACCGCTGAGATAGTTTCTGCGTCAGCAGTGTATGCTGAGGTAGTTCCTGAGATAACTTTTGATGAGGTGTCTGTCGTGGTGTCTGCGAGAGATGAGCCTTATTCTTTAAGGGTGGATCTTGTCGTTCGCTGACTGGAGGTTGTCGGCTCGGTTTCTTTAGAGCTGAAGAATAACTCAATCTATCCGCCTGGTCCTGTTCTTTGCGGGAAATCGGAGCCATATGTCTTACAGTGTCAGGGTTAGGTGGGGGCGCATTACGTGGTGGCGACTTTTCGTGTATCCACTCGTGCCGGCGCAATCTTGAGGCAGCTCTGTTCTGAGGGTATTCAGAGTATGAAGCCGTGTGATTTCCTTCACAGTTGGTGCTTTTTAGCTGCAGCACCGACTTGCACACCGAGTTGTTATGGCTATCTGAGCATATCTTGCAGCGACGTGGACTGTGACAGTTCTTCGCTGAGTGACCGAATCTCTGCCAGTTGTGGCACCAAAGGGCAGGACCTAGGTATTCATCCACAGAATGGCTTGTGAAGCCCAAGTGTACCTTTTCCGGCATTGGTCTGCCTTCTCTGAAGGTCAGAATAACAGCTTTCAGAGGGTGAAATTTTATTGCATCATCTTCTTGTCTTTCGAAGCGTGTCGGACGGCGGGCAGATGTCACACCAAAATATTTCAGGAAATAAATCAGTTGCTCCTCGGTGTAATGAAGTGAAACATGGCGTACCTTGCCAACATTTCTCGTATATGATGTAAGAATATAAGGCTTGACTCCCAATCTAGCCACTTCACTCATCGATAGAAGATGCTTTGCCAACGAAACAGAAGAAACGCTGACAGAAAAGCTCCCATCTCTGTTCCCTCGAAACGACTAAACTTTTTCTTTGGGCGCTGAGACCATTTCTGACGCACCGTGGTTTGAATTCACGTGCTAGAAGTTGTCGCTTTTCTCTGATAGTTGAAAGACCACTAGGATTCGCTCCGCTCTTTCCTCTTCTATGTCACGTAGGTGAACGGCGTGTCATTAAAGTCAATTTCCTCATCACTTAAGTCGTAAGTCGATGCCCTATAGTCGTCCACGCGAGCTTTCTTCGCCTCGTTTTCGCCTGCGTCAGTCGTGGTCTCCTAAGGTACGTTGGCCTGAGCTGCAGCATTTAGTGCTAGCGTTGGCGGTTTGATAACCTGGTTTGCATGTTGTGAGATTCTTGAATGCTTGGTCAGTTCTGTGGCACTTACGTGCCTTAGAACGCGCCGCTGGTCATAGGGCTCGTGCCGTCGCTCTTTTCTGCCTACTGCCGTAGTTGATGGATACTACCTAATGCCGTAGATGTTATACCCCTGTCACACGGGCACCCGTGAAGACCGTTCAACTCCCTTGTCTTTACGACAACGAAGATGCGGTTGGTGTCACATGGCCACCCTTACGTAAACGAAGGTGAACGGAGCATTTCGCAAAAGACGTTCAACGATCTCCCTTTGCAGCGAAACGAGGTACTCTCGTCCTCAGCAGTCTAGAGGTCAGAAAAAAATTTCGAGCACTAAGTGGCCGCAGTGAAAGAATAATACATTTTAGCAATATTAAACGTTCTTTCGTTGTATTACTCATTCACAACGCGTGTTTGTTTACAATATTTACGCCCGCCAGAGTTCACTTACTCTAAACACCGATGCCCTACACACTGTGCCTCGCGAGTCAGGCCGGCCGGCGCCAGCCGATAAACGTCATTACCAGCGCAATATCGCACCACGTCCTCACGTCGTCCGCTGTGTCACTCGTGGCTGAAGAACACAAAATGTGCGCTCACGAGGCAAGGAAGCATAAGAACGTTCGTACCGGGCATGTACACAGGCAACAAAACAACTAAAAGCACAATGTGGCCAGCGTCACTAGCAGCATTGCTACATTTAGCAAATGTGTTTTTATTTGAAATTATTTCTAATGGTTTGTTAGTCGCATACTTACTAAATAGTGCTTTTTTGTAAAAACCGCATAACGAGGATTCACAAAAAAATCAATAGCGATCAAGTTAGAATACTTTTCCGAAAATCAAACAGCACCAGCTGAGCCCCCTCGCGGCAACTGTTACAACCTTGCCATTGCCGTGTGACACTGCCACAACTCCTTCTCCGTCGAACCCCCTAGGAGAGATTTACGTTGACGGTGTTCAACGGAGTTTGGTGGTGGCCGTGTGACAGGGGTATTAGAGGCGCCCTGGAGAGCGCACAGCAACCCCACAATAATGTGCAGAATTCAATGCATACGTGTCCTAGAAAGTGTCTGGTCCCTCTAGCCAGCACTGGAAAGTATCAAACAAGCACTAGGCCTTCAAGAACAGAAAAAGAATGGTTCATCAAAGAGGCAGTGGTCACTCGGTGGAACTTTTCATTTATATATTTTCCTATTTCCAAGGAGTTTTATTGGGCTTCTTTATAACTCTTCTACGTTGCGCCTATGTGGGCGGCAATTTTCTAGCAATACCAGTTGGCAAGGCGAAGTATAAGTGCGTGCGCAAGATGTGACGCCTGCACGACGTTGGTGGCCAAATAAAAAAATATACACCATGGCAAGTTTTACATTCAATGTTTGCATTTTATGAGCATTATTGCGCAATTAGGGTCACACAAGTTGACCAGTGACATCACTTATACAACACCCTTATATCAATAAGCACATTGTACTGCAACGAGTCTTTCAGTCGCTTCACTGAAGATACCATCAATGTGTTTCTTTATAAACCTTTTCTAGGGGTAGCCAAACTCGCACACATCAAGCTCGAAAGAAAACAGAAAGGAGTTCGATGTACTGCATATTTCGATAATAAACTTCTCACGAACTTTAAAAGTTCAAATGCAAATTTCGGGTTACAAATTGGCTTCACGGCAACACGTTTGATTTTGCAATGAAGCCAACTTCACGGTTATACATGGTGTTTCTGTTTTGGGGGGGGGGGGGGAGTAGGGGAAGGTGGGGGATTTGGTGTGCGTGAGCACATGCTTCTGTGTGTGTGCATGTTTTATGCTAGTCTAGTGGCTATGCGTTTCTGAGCTCTAAAATAAGAGCAAGACCACCCAGTTTTTTTATTGATATGATATATAAGGATATATTAGCGCACAACTATGGCGCCGGCTACTCCTTAGCCCTTCAGTGAAAGTTGAACATGTATCTTAAAGGTAAACGTACAAAGCAGTGAATGTAAAATAGTACAGTCAAGCACACTTATGCAAACACACACATTACGCACATGTCACAACACAATGATAAGGAAATGTTTGAAAGTCAACGAATGAAGCCCCTGATAATGTACCTCGTTTATATTCAAGCCAACCAGCACAAAACAGCAGAGCACACGCCTGGTACTTATGAATATGTATTCGCTGGTGTGTACATAACGGTCGACACGTCATTCACTTCGGCAGAAACATATGATAGGTGCCATATGATACTGTGCATAAGTACGACACGTGTTATGCAAATGAAAGTTCGTTATTTCTTAGTACTTCTCAGCAATTTCGCGGTCTTGTAAGAAACGTGTTAACGCTTTTAAAGCGTTCGTCTAGAAAACCCCAGTTGGTCACGGGCCCAGAAGCTTCTTCATGCTCAACGGTCTGCGGTCTAATGCCAACAGTTCCGATTTAAGATAACGTCTCGGCATGTCATGTTGTGGACAGTATATGAGAAGGTGACATACGTCTTCATCTATAATTCCACAATCGCATTCGAGAGTTTCAGCTCTGCCAATTTTGTGCAAAAAATGTTTTGTGTATGCAGTGCCTAGCCTCAACCGGTGAACAAGTTTCTATACTTCTATCTAGTGCTAGCGTAGTTTCGAATACAATGAATTGATCGATGTGATATATATCACAGCTCTTTGTACTTTAGTCAAACTAAGCAGTTTTGCTCATTCTGAAAGTTGTAGCGTTTATAATACTACGCAATTCATTTTTCAAAATCGGTAAAGAAACAGTAACATCTTTACGCTGTAGTCAAGAGTACGACAGAATCCCGTCTGGTCGGGGACAAACATAGTGCAAATTAACAAAAACGCCGACCAAGGTGAAATACACAAAACTTATAAAGACGTTTCGGCTCCCCACACGGGAGCCTTGTTCACAGTGACCGCAAATGGCATAGTACGCTCTTCTTAAGTATGTTTCATCACGTGTTGCAGACATCGCGCGTACACAGGGGGGAGTGTCCCAATATTTCTGTTCAACGTATGCGCAGTAGTTTGAATGGCCAGAGATTATATGTACAATCGTGGTAACAACTTTCTTTACGTGGCAATGATGCGGGTTTATCCCAGTCGATAGCGTTCCCAGTAGATGCAACATGTTCTGCGAGGGCATTTGAAGCTACTTTCTTGTTCTTGACGTCATTAAAATGTTCCCGGAGCCTTCTTTTGTAATTGCCCATTCCGCCAATGTATCCGTATTCACAGTCTTTGCGAGGAATTTTATACACCACACCGGGAAAATCATGTCTGTCCAACTTATCTTTGACATTCGTAAGACGGCCTCGGAGCTTTCGTATCGGAACGTGAGCAACTTGGACGTCGTAGCCGCGCAATACCCGAGCGAGGGTCTCGCTGAAGCCTGGGACGTAAAACACCGATGCGCGTTTTCTTGTAGCAATGGTGTGTGACTGAGCTGGACGCTGCAGTTGTCGCTGCACCGAGTTCATGAAGGAAAGCGGGTATCCGCAAGTAGCTAGCTCCCGTCGAACGGACTCAACATCTTCTAGTGCGTCTTCACCCTTAGAACAAATTCTCCAAGCGCGTTTTACGAGTGTAGACACAACAGAACGTTTATGACAGGATGGGTGCACAGAAGTGAAGCTTAGAAAACGACCAGTGTGTGTTTCTTTTCTGTACACGCTTAAAGTCAGGCGCCTACCGTCTCGTTTCACGAGGACGTCAAGGAACGGAAGGCAGCCGTTTGATTCTTCTTCCACGGTAAACTGTATCGCAGCTTCCACTGAATTTAGCTGTTCCAAGAATACTGGCAGGCCATCCCGTTGCAAAACACAGAAGCAATCATGCAAATATCGAACGAAAGTCTTGGGTGGGGCAGCAAATGAAGTGAGAGCCCGGTTTTCAACAGCCACCATGGTAAGTTTTGCGACAGTGACGGACACAGAAGATCCCATTGCAGTGCCATGCACCTGCTTGTAGTATTCGCTCCTGAATATAAAGTAGGTGTTCTCTAAGCAGAACTTAGGCAACCGTAACAGATCAGGAAGATCAATGGGCGTTATGTCCGACAATGATTGGTCTGACTCAAGGGCTGTCTTGCACACGTTGATTGCCATACAAACAAGTACACTTGTAAAAAGCGACCGTACATCAAAAGATGCTAGAACATCATTGTCATCTAGTACCATGTCGCGTACCTTATCAATGAAATTACTAGAATTCCAGTGATTCCAGTTTTGTGTATTTCAGTTTCCAGTTTTGTGTATTTTTTGTGTATTTCACCTTGGTCGGCGTTTTTGTTATTTTGCATCTTTACGATGTGCTTGTCGTGCCGCTTCATCGGCAGCTGTGTTTCCAGGAATGTTGCAATGGCCAGGTATCCAAAGGAATTTGATCTCATGTTGCGCCTTGCTTCCTTTAGTGACCTCTTTTAGCGTTTCGTATGTCATACTATCACTAATTACTCTTGTGTTTGCACTGGAGAGTGATCTTAATGCGGACTGTGCATCGCTGGAAAGTACCCATTTTCTTGCGTCTGCTACCGAGTTTATAAACTTAATAGCATACAAAATTGCGAGAAGCTCAGCAGTAGTATATGACGTCGTGTGTCATAAATAAATGACTGTTGAATAATGAGCTGTGGTATAATAAATACTGATGTTGAAGACGTTCTGATACATGAGCCATCTCTGTAAACCTGTATACACCCTGGATACCACATGTGTATCTGATAAAGCGCTAGTTGCTGAGCAGCTTGGATGAACATGTCTCTTTTTCTGATAATGTCATCTACAGAGAATTCAATGCTTGGTATTGCAAGCAGCCATGAAGGATTGTCCCCTTCAGAGCTTCAAAATTAATTCCTTGGTGAGATATGTAGATTACTCTGTATTTCTTCATGAGCATTGCTTTCATGCCTTCGTAAAATTTTCAGTACCTATTAGTGGTTTTTGTGTTGCGTCTGCAAGCGAAAAATGGACGGCATTTTTCGATTGTTCTCATGACTGGAAACGGTAGTTGTCGAGTCCCTGCTATGACAAGGCTGCTGGAAGTCGCTCGTGGAACAGCTAGGCAGACGCGTAATCTCCTTGCTAATAGTATTTGAAGGCACTCTTTTGAAGTGCGGGAAAGGCCGTGTAAGACTGCTGCAGTATATGCAACTTTCGTCTTAATAAAGCATTGTGAACAGCAAGCGTGGATGATACAGATCCACCCCATGATGTACTAGCGATTCCGCAGAGTATATTCACTAGCATATTCACCTCGTTTTCGAGTTTATTTATGTTAGGTGCCCATGATAGCTGTCTATCAAGTATTAATTCAAAAAACCGATGCTGTTTCACAGTCAATAGTGGTTCTCCTTCTAAATTCAGATTGAAGTTTTTTAACTTCTCACGGATGAAGGGCAATACAGCTGTCTTTGCGTGCGACAGAATCATTACTCTTTCTTTTAAAAAGTGGTGAATAATATTTGTGCTGTCTTGTAAAGCAAACTAAGTTAACCAAACGTCCACGCCAGAAGACCAAATGCAAACATAATCTGCATATAAAGAGTAGTTTAACCTAGAAGGCCATCTTTTTGCTAAATCAGCCATAATACAGCTGAAAAGAAAAGTGCTGAGTACGCTTCTTTGTGGCATTCCCTGTCTGACGTCGTGTTTAGCACTCTTTCCTTCGCTCGTCTGAATGAATACTTTGCAACCTGATAAAAATTTTGAGATCCACCACAAAGACCTGCCGGACAACCCGAGTTCTGAAATACTCAGCAGAACTTGAGTGTGACTGACTGTCAAATGCCCTTTTGATGTCTCAGAACACTGCGACCATCAAACTACCACAGGTGCGTTCATACTCCACATACGTTACTATGTTCAGTATTGAACCCATTGTTCCTGTCTCCTTCCTAAAACCTGTTAGGTAGTTGGAGAATACACCAGTTCTGTTGAACCACCACTGAAATTGCGCATCAATCTTTCTTTTTTAATTCCCTTACATAAGCAACTTGTCAGGCTAGTTGGGTGGAAAGATTCAAGACTCAAGGGCATCTTAGCCGGTTTTAAGATCAGAATGATGCGAGCAAACTTCCAAGACTCGGGTACTATTTATTGTATTCATAGATTATTGTAAATATCTACGATAATGGTTTTGCCTGTCGGCCGAAGGTTCTTTAGGATATCGTACGTAATGCCGTTCGGTTCAGAGGCCGATTTTTGACGACATGACGCTATAGCACATTCCAGCTCACTTAACCTGAATACAGGGTCTGGTTAGGATTCTGGGCCCAATAGCAAGCATTAAATTTTTGGCTGGCTAACTCGACATATTTATCAAATGAGACACATTGTGATGTGCCAGGCCTACTGATAAGTTGACAAAATTAGTTTGCTATCACAACTTTCCGTTTGTTCAAGGCTACAGCAAGAGCACGAAATGGGAAGCTCTATAATACAGGGTCACTAAATGCTCGAATTACAAGCCAAATCCTTGGGACAGGTGTGTGGGGAGAAAGCGTGCCGCAATAATCACGCCAGCGTCGTTTACCTAAATCATAAAGTCAGCGCGTTTCCTCATTCACAACCAGGAAATGGCTTCAGTGAGCTCAACAGCAATGAAAGTCGATGAAGCTGAGAGCAAGAAGCTTCGCTCATAGAAGAGAATCTTGTAGTTGACGGTAAGAGTTGACGATAAAACGCCAACTTATATACCTATGTGATGAAGAAGACATGGGCAAAGATGAACCATTTACGTTAGTTGCGTGTAAGAAGCGAGCAGAGGGCATCCCAGTCGTCTTTCGTCCAACAGCTGAAAATGCTAGTTTCTGGAAAGTGAACCTCAATCCAGTGTCAGCCGAAGTAGTTTCCGCTGCTAAACAAAAAGTACAGTCATTCAGAATGACCTGAGATGAAAGCTTCAGTGTGAGCGTTGCTTCCTTAGCTTCAGCAAAGCGTCTTCTGATGCGTTCGCATGTAGGCGGCCTGGAAGTAAAGCTCCTAATCCCAGAGTTATACACTGGGAACATTGCGAAAGTAAAGCACAGGCCTCTGCAGTATTTTGACGAACAATTTCTAGAGTAATTGAGAGATGCAGGGGTTATATCGGGGCGGTGGCAAATTAAATATTACCGCCAGGAAGATGGGGCAGTAACGTCGCATTCACTGCCCATAGTGATTCTGACCTTTAGAGATGACCGCCCGATTCCAGGAAAAATCTATATACTTGGCATTCACCAGTCACCGTGCGGAAAAATATTTTGGTCCAGTACTTCACTGCTATAACTGCCAGTAATTCAGATACATGGCGAAAAGTTGCCGTAACACACGCTGGTGTAAGATCTGCTTAGAACAACACCACCATAATAAGTGCAAGTCAGTTCTTCAGCCTAAGTGTGCAAACTGTGCAGGTAATCATGCTGCCTCTTATTCAGGCTGCCCGCAAAGTGAAGCTGCTGCGAAAATGCATCAGCATGAGCTTATGCGTGGAAGAAAACCACGCCCCAATGAACCCTCTCCAAACCTTGAGATTATTCATCCTGTACGTGATCTACCAGTGCCCACCGCAACAACAACAGCCGAGAAACACACCAAGAGAACCACCAAGAGCACACTCTAGAGATCACTCACTAGAAGTACATTCAAGTACCCCAACCTACATGTCAGAACTGCGAACGCCCACGCGACCTCCGCCGGAAAGTAGCAGAACTGATAGCGCCAGGGTTCACCCAACCTACAACATCGAAACATCCCGTCATTCTCAAAAGGCCCCAGAAAGTGAACCATTCACTGGTGACCGTGCTTCTGCATCTGTCATGCAATCGATTCTACCAATGCTTTTCGCATCACTTATGGGGAGATGCTACTTGAAGACACTTTTTTTTATTATTCACCCTAGAGCAATGAAACTTGAGCTGTTTATGGAACTTTGTATGCTGATTTTAAATATATAATTAGTTTTCTTGCAAGTTACACACATTTACCTCTGCCACATGACAAAGTGAAAGCTTTAACACTCTTGCCCCCCCCTCTCTTTTCATCCCTAAACTTCTGTATTTTCACCATTCATAGCTCATAATGCTTCAAAGAAAGTGTAGAGTCCAAATAACTAATTAGGAAGCACATACAAAATATGTAACACGCGTGAAAATAATAAACGTAAAAAGTCTATATTTCACCTTCCCTAGTAAAGGTATACATACAATGTTTTAATATACAATAAAATATTGACATTTAAACTACATGATTGCATTTGTCACGCTTTGTAAAAAGTTTGGGTAATATTTCACGCAGATCCGAGCATTAGAAGTGCCCGAAAAAGAAGGGGCGCATTGGGAAAAATGGCAAAACTTGTGTTGTGAGAAAAAACAAGTTATAAAGTCAAATTTGAGTGTTTATTTATGAAAGATATCAATAAATCAGATGAAATTTGCACACCAAAACGAACAATCCTTCTTGTAGTGGCGACTGCGACTAAAATACGCCAGCACCATGAGTTTATCCCTCTCGGCTTTTTCGAGCCAACTCGTCACAGACATTTCGCTCACAGACAGGGCTATGAAACGCTTGGCAAACTTCCGCTCCATTTGGCAGAGCCTTGTGCCAACTGCAAGCTAGCAAGAAGTTCGACAAGAGTGTGAAATCCAAACTAAGTCCAGTGTCATGCCATTTTGCAGCCATGCTTGTGCCACATACCATCGTACATAGTGGCAATGTCGTCCCTGCTAAGTTTTCTCACTGCGAGCTCTTTCGACCTCTCAAGATTGGCGCTGACGTCATCCATTGCCACATCACAAACTTTCTGGCTGACAGGTGTGAATGACTTTTGATGCATTGGCTTTTGCAAGCCAACAACTGCCCAAACCTGACCAGCTGCTCGTAGCCTATTCCTACTGGGCGCGCCGCACAACGGCTTTCACTTGCAAGCGATGCTTTTTTTTTCATTCATAACGGAAATATTTACACGAGAAAAGCATTGTTCAGCTGTGCTGCTCGACAAGGCATGGACCCCCGCAAATAGGTTTCACAGCACATACAGGCGCGCAGCGGCCAATGGCGGTCCTCGATTCGTACCCTGTGATAAGCCAGTCATGGCGCTCAAAAACATGCAGAAGAGTGCTTCTTTTTATTATTTCTTGCGCTGCATCAGCAAGAGAAACTGTTGGTATTTGAAGAGTGAGGCTCGAATCTTCGACTCATGCGATCAACAATGGCGAGCGGCGGCGCATTATCGGCGGCGAGGTGCTCAAAGACTGCACACTTTCGACCTTGAATAGGCACCTTGAGCTCATTAGATGCAATTTTAAAGCATTTACAGTTAGGTCTCGACCTGTATTCTTTTTTTCGTAACAGTTGAGGTACTGATCTTATCAAACCAGGCAAAAATAAAAGAATCGGTAATTTTGAAAAAAAAAAAACTCGCATTTTTCGACCAGCATCTCCTCTTCAAGTAATCCTGTCTGCTCTACTGGAAGCAGGCAACCTGCCAGAAGTAAAAGCCCTGCTGCCTCTGGAAGCACTAGCGTATCAACAATTCGGGTCAAACCTGTGACAAGTAACGTATAAATAGGCGCTTTAAAAATGTCTCTATATTCCAGTGGAATGCCAACATTCTTCGAAGGAAGTGTGCTGACTTCCATAAACTTCTTTTGCAATATAATTTTCCAATGCAATACATTCAAAAGGCAGGAATGAATGACGATTTCCTCCTCTCTTACTACGTTATATATGTCATCTCATCGAAGTCCTTCTAGCAGAGTACATTTGAGCATCAAAAAAGACCTACCTTCTCACCAAGTTGCCCAAAGCGATTCAGATTTCCCGGAATTCGTCACTTGTGAGGTATCCTTTGGTGAGCAGTGCATAACAGTTATTATTCTTTACTTAAAATCTTTAATCTGAACTTTGGTGGAAGAGCTAACAAATATCTTCCATATTTCTAATTCTGTTCTGTTCTGTTCTGTTTTGCTGTGGAGAGGTTGAGGTCCATATCGCCTCGGCTACTCCATATCAATATTTTCTGCAGCTAAATAAAATTCATACACATTTGTATGTGGAGACTTTAACGCGCACAACATAATCTGGGGTAGTGGTCAATCCGATGGACGTAGGAACGTTCTTGAGTGCACCGCAGATAAATGCAATTTGGCTATTTTAAATGAAGGCTGCTCAACTTTTCCCTGTGGGTGAAATTACTCGAGTTGCATAGATGTTACTATGTTGTGTTCCCAAGATCTAGTGAATGGTGTGGAATGGACAACAGATGTAGAAACACGTGGTAGGGACTATTTTTCCATCCTTTCAAATTACCCCTACTTGCGGAATGACAACATCAGGCGCTACAGCAAACTGACGAACTGGAAAGAATTTTGGTACCGCCTAGCAAACCAGAATAGTGAACTTACAACAGTTGAAAGCTTTACTAAATTTTTGCAGAATACTTCGAATAAGTGTATAAAAAACGCAACCCAGCGTTTTGATTGTAACTAGAAGCATAATGATATTAATATCTGAGGTATAACGTCACAAAATATAAACAACAATATTATTATGAGAAACACCGTAGTGGAGGGCTCCGGATATTGCAACCTCCTGGGTTCCTTAACGGGCACCTAAATTTATGTATACAGGCTTCAAACGTTTCCGCCTCCATCGAAAATGCAGCCGCCTCAGCGGGGATTCAATCCTTCGACCTTCGGGTTAGCAGTCGAGCGCCATAACTACTACACCGCTATGGCGGGGCAGAGGGTCGATGGTAAGAACGTGATAGTGAGTCGGTCCGGGTTAATTTCTCAGTTTGGGTGAACTCGAAAGTGTGTAAAATTTGCGTTAGAGATCTAAATGCACGACCATTTTTCTTTCATTTCCCGCGTAAAACATTTATGTTCCCTAAATAACATTCTTCAAGCACGTTATCTTGAAAAACAAACAAGAAGAAGAATGTAATGAATAAATTACTAGTAATTTTGCTTGGTCTGCATCAGCTTGTACGTCAAATAAGCGCACCGCACCGCGCTGGTCTAGTGGCTAAGGTACTCGACTACTGACCCGCAGGTCGCGGGATCGAATCCCGGCTGCGGCGGCTGCATTTCCGATGGAGTCGGAAATGTTGTAGGCCCATGTGCTCAGATTTGGGTGCACGTTAAAGAACCCCAGGTGGTCGAAATTTCTGAAGTCCTCCACTACGGTGTCTCTCATAATCATATGGTGGTTTTGGGACGTTAAACCCCACACATCAATCAATCAAATAGGAACCACACCTACCTTAACTCTTTCTGGAGTACACGTGCTTCCGAATTAAGAATTATGTTTTCGCAGACGCCTTGCTATTTTTAATGTTTACCCTGAAGGTATATAAAAATTATTTCTTGTTCATGCGTGACGACAAATTAGACATCTTTATAGACAACCCACCAAACTGTGAACCTAAAACAATTTTTTGTAAGGCTTTGTAGAGTTATTAGAGTATATTAAAAACATTTTTGCCAGTTCTAAAATCAAGATTATGATTTTCAAATTTTTTTATGTTTAAACATCATGGCTAAGAATTTTCCTACAGTTCCATCCAAGCCATGCTATTCTATAGTATTAAGCTGATTTTCTTATATTCCTGCAAAAAAAAACGGATAAATCACTGCAATCACGTCAGCAAAGGATTGATTGATTGATTTGTGGGGTTTAACGTCCCAAACCAATATATGATTATGAGAGACGCCGTAGTGGAGGGCTACGGAAATTTTGACCACCTGGGGTTCTTTAACGTGCACCCAAATCTGAGCACACGTGCCTACGACATTTCCGCCTCCATCGGAAATGCAGCCGCTGCAGCCGGGATTTCAACCCGCGACCTGCGGGTCAGCAGCTGAGTACCTTAGCCACTAAACCACCACGGCGGGGCCACGTCAGCAAAGGAACTGAACATCTCTTTTCTCAAAATTTATGTAAAGGAGCTTTGTCGTTTTTCTGTTCTGATCTATTCTGTTCTAACTGTTTTGCTGTGGTGAGGTTGAGGTCAATATTGCCACGGATACTCCATATCGATGGGTTCTGCAGCGAAAATAAACTCAAAGAATAATACTGAATCGTACCCGAAATGAGCAATCAGCAAAAAACACTCACGTAATAGCACCTTGAAAAACACTCACTTAATAGCATTAAATGAAATAACATGTTAATGTACAATTTCCTCGCAGAAATTCACACTGTCGTAAAATGTTCGCACGCACATGTTTCTATTTCTACTCTCATTATGTGCACTGACACATTATTTCCTATATGTCAACCCCTGGCTGTATATCACAAGTGCTTACCCATCCCGGTGTCTATTAGAAGACTGTCAGGAATATGTCTGCCTTTTTTTTTGAATATGAATTTCAGGCCGTGGTACGAGTAATTTCTTTATAGTGAGGGGCCGTCCGTTCAATGATTTTAGTTTCTTCCGTATTTTTTTTTTCATTTGCCTACTTCACGCATTCTAAAATAGCATGGCAAACATTTTCTTCTGCATGACCACAATGACATTCCGGGAAGTTGGATCAATGTATTTTGTGCAGGAAGCTGTTTGTCTATGTTACTTTCAGTCGAAAACTGTGAATTAGTCTCTTTAAGTGCCATGGGAGATCAGTCGCTATTGAAAATTGTCTGTCTAGATCAACTTCATAAAGTACCGAGTCCTTTGCCTTGGGGATATCAAACCACTTTTTCATAGATCAAAGGTTAGCTCCTTGCGTTTTAAAATGTCGAATATCTGCCCTAGACATAGGGATTGCGAACTCCCGTCCTTCGTTCAATGCTTTCTTGGCGAGGCTGGCTACCTCTTCAGTACTCTTTATTCTAATATGACTATGTATTCACCCTAATACAATATTGTGACACTTCGCTGAGGCATATTCCACAGTTTCTGCAATACATTGTGCTATTTCGCGATTTTCGTAAAGGGATCTCACATGTTTGAGTAGCTGAATGGTGGAAACGCTGTCTTCAATAATGAACTAGGGAGTTTTAAAGGGACGGTAAAGTGTTTCTGCTAAAAATCGTTTTAAGCACCGGAAACGCACTGCATCATGAAAACATTGAAGTGGAAAGTGAGAACGGGTGTATGTTCTGTTTATTTTCTGTCACGCTATATCCCAATAGTGTCAAGCACTGATTCATCAACATCATAAAAAATCTTAAGTGTAATAAGTGCATTAAAAACACACTCATAATTTAGTAGAGCAATAAGAAACAAATGACTCCATGAACTTTCAAGTAGATATTTTCAGTATTCGTTTGTCAGAAAAAATGCTGAGTAACCCGGCGCTAAAGCATAGCTATTAAAAATACCAATCAGTGCTTCAAGCATAAATATTAAAATTAGAAGACCCTAAAGCTTCGCCTTTAGGAGTTTAACGCGATATCGACATTATGTTTCGAGTGTGTACGTCAAACACTTAGTGCATAAAACCTTTTCGAATTTGCTATGCACTTACTAGGTGGCCTTAAAGTGCTCTGCAACACTTTTTGAGCATGGTCAGAAAACGCTGCCAATCAGTAGTAGAGGCTCCCGACAACACACGAACCAAATAATATAGCGCAGCACGTGGCCTGGAGTTAACAATAAATTATCAGTCAGCTAAAAATTGTTTTCCCTTCTCTCGACAAATGACGAATGGCGCCCAAAAATCACTCGTAAAAAGCCCATCTATCACCCATTGGCTGATTTGAATATAGCGCGCTTGGTCGGTACAGAGATCGCCGTGAGAAGCTGCGACTTGTCGACGCGTGCGTGCGCGATCACGCTCAAGAAGCCACGCATTCGAAGAAATAAAAAAAGAAAAGAGTGCTTAAAGTCACGACGTTATAAGTACAGCGCTTCGTCCGTCTTTTGTCACTGTCTTGTGTTACGCGCTGTTTTTTCGCTTCATTGACCATGTTCCAGCCGGCCTAAATATGCACGTTAGCGCAGGTGACGTATTTTCTTGGCCCCTGTCATCTCTCTCTGCTTAGCTTCCAGCGCTTTCGTTGGTACGAGAGAAGAGAAAATGCAATTGCAGCATGCGACAAATCTTTGTAGCTCCATTCGCGCTGGACGTATTCTCAAAATTTTTGCAGCGTTGAGTTCATGAGGCAATAAGCTCTTCCAGTGAATTGAAAGTGTTTCAATTCACTGGAATTTGAAAAAAGTGTTTCAGGGCGCCTTTAAGAGAATACACGCCGTAGCGTGGGTGCCATTTGTAGTGGGGTACCGGCAATGGCGCAGCCAATATGATAATCACATATTCTGACACCTGCTGGTAATGGACGCTCGTACCAGGCATTATTACTGCAATACTTCATGTTGAATTCTGAAGCATGTATACAGGGCGCGTGTGTTTGTGAAGCATGAAAGCAACTTTCACTGCATTTCCAAGTAGAGGAACTTCTTTTCACTGTTCTTACAAGCAGAGCGAGACCGTGTGGTAGAACATCCGCTTGCCAACGCAAACGACCGGAGTTCGATCCCCACTTGGACCTAAAAAGCCCTGGTTCAGTCGCCACTCCGCTCCAGGTTTTTTTTATAATTTATCGTGTATGCATCGTTCTCAATTTTTCGCTCACGTATACGATGATGGTTTTTCGCTCACAACCGCCGACACCTACGCCGGAATCGCTGCAAAACGAGCAAAAAAAAGTTGCGGGTTAAAATGAGCCTCCGTCAGTCTCAACCTCTTGCTAAAAATAAAAATAAATAAAAATAGGTATGCCGAGTCACAAGCACTGACGGAGACGTAATCTTCGAGAATCTCTGCTGCTTTATCAACCTAATTTTCATGCAGCTTACTAATTTACATACATTATAGAATGCACTCAGGGTCACTCATGAGAGAGAGAATAAAAAGAGGGAAGGCTTACTAGAATCTGGTTTGCTACCCTGCACTAAGGGGAGGTGGAGTGCGAAAGAAAGATGAGAAGTAAAGCGGTAAAGGGGAATGGGGAAGAAAGATGAAACGGAAAGCGAAGAGAAATAAAAAGTATTTTACGCACAGGACTTGGACTCGCCAAAAGCTTTCTTAGATGAATTCACTCGGACAAGCACTCGCGAAAATTCTCTTTTAGTCGGCTGACGCGGACTCAAACTCACCAAAATATTACCTTCACGGGCTCCCTCAGACTCCAACTCACGACTTGATCTGATTCCGAGTGAGTCGACTCACGAGTCTGGTGGTATAGCATTATCTTTTTCGACCATAGAGTCAATGTTTTCTCACCCCAATATCTCACGTATTCGTGCCCTTCTAGGCGCCTTTTGATATCGCACCTGCTTTTACAAATTATGGGTGGTTTCAAACCCATAAGGACATTTTTCTTGAAAGAGGTAACAGTATCAGATATATTTATTAAGAACTTACCCGGAAGAGAAGATAAAGCGGGGTCAAGCATCCTCTATGCTATCCACGCCTTTAATCAATAGATTTTGAAAAAATAGTGTATGAATAAGTATAAAGGTGATTTCAGGTAATTCTTATAGTAATGGCGAAGATGAGTAGGTAGGACTACAGGTCGCCAAGGAATTTTGCATCTCACTGGGACTCGCTCAAATAGTATATATTGCGCTTTGGAGTCCGAAACATAATTTTTTTTTCCAACTAGACTCACTCGGACTGAAACTCGAGATAATAATACTCATCCAGACTCTCTCAGGCCCTGACTACGGCTTGATTCATGTCCTAGTAAGTCGGAGTGAGTGGATGCATGAGAAAATCCGCCGACCTTTGCTAACGTGTGATATACAACACAATAGGCCCCATCCTTGCGTAAATGTCACTGCTATGAACTCGCTGTGGCTGTCAAAGTGATAAATATTTAGCACGAAAACATGTGGCCCATTTGTTTCCACCGCATCATGGGAGACTCGGGAGGTGCTGTGAAGGTAGTGAACGCTTCGCAGACACTACATTCGCACGCACGCGTGCTGTTTGTGTAAACGAATTGTGAAACCACACACATGTCGCTCAAAGAGGACGAAGTTCAACAGGGATTGCTCTGCGCAAGTTCATATCGAAAGTCGCAGGACGTGCGTCCTCGTTGGGCATCGTTCCTCTCATTTGAGCGGATGTTTTTACTGACACGTTGGCCCATAACACGCCGCTACTGTTTTCCAACTCGCCGGCCCTCTCCGCTTCTATGCAAGAGTGCGCGATTCCTCGACGCTGCCGCTATCAAGAGTTGAACGTTGAAGCCGGGGGTCAAGATGGGCGGCAGCCTACGACCGGCTCGGTGCTGCCATCTTGCGTACTATAACTTCCTCCAACTGGTAACGCAAGTTTTTCTCTCGCCTCTTTTCCTTTTTGTCTCTCTTCTATGCGCACGGCCTTCCTCCTCTCTCTCCTCGTATCTCGTTGTGATGCTTTGCTGTTGTTTTGCACGCTGGCAGTTGTTTCCGTGCCAGCTTCGCACATCCTGCAAAAGGGGGAGGGCCCCTCCGGGCGAGCTGGCTTGGCGGCAGGCACTACTGCCAAAGCGGCCGACCGTTTTCGCCGGGGTCTTGCCACGCGGGCGTGGCAGCCAGTGAGAGTGCAACCACAGCTGCTGCGTCCACGCCGACACTTGTCGCACGAGCGTCAAGGGAGCGTCCCCGCGTGCACCGGCGTTTTTACGTTTTTCCTGCCACAAGCCAGCCCTTGATTTGCGCCGCAGGTGAGTGTGCGAGCGGGGCAGTGCTACGCGCCTCTACGAGCGATGCTTGCACAGGTGCGTGGCCTGTCGCCCACCGGCAAACTCGCATTCCATTCAACGGTTATGTAATAGAGCGCGGCTATCTTGGATAAATATCAGTAGTGTCAATGAGCATGCAGGTGACGCTCGTTTCGCTTTCAAACTTGTGGATTTCGCTTTCTCTTTGTATTATTTTCCCCTGTGTTTCTTCCATTGCTTGGCTCAAAGCGCGGCCTTTCCAAATCCGCCGCCCCCTTCTGCAGGCCTCAGCACTCGCACTGCGTTCATTAGTAGCTGAAGCGCAATGCAACAGACCATGCGTGACTCTGAGTCGAATAATGAGCTCGTTATTTGGACGCCTGTTTTTGAACTTGCCAACGTGAGCAACAGGTGCGGATAATGTGTCGTTTAGGTCAAGCTGCTATATAGGGAGCGGCGTCTGCCCACAGCTTCATGAACGAAGGGACATTTACTCCTTCAGTAGATGAATAAAGTGGCAGCAGTGCTTTGCCAAAGTTCGTGCCTTGGTCAAAATTTTGTTGTACAAGCTAATATAGCAGTTATATCCCCATTCTTGAAGCATTTTTGTGACAGGTTTGAGCCTATATCGGAGCATTCCGGCCTGCTTTATTGCTCAGTTTCTAATTTATACCTAATGCGCTCACTTTGCAGAGAAGTTTCAGTCGCAGCAAGGTTGACGTTACACACACGTGTCGAAATTCCTTGGTTACTTTTTGTTTGGTTTCTATTTTTCTTCCTTGAAGGCCAGCCTTTCTCTTATTTCCGAAGTTATATGTAACTGTAGGGGTTTTATCATCCCAAACTATGATAGCATTATGAGAGACGCATTAGTAGAGGGCTTGGGAAATTTTGGTCATCTGATGATATTTAGCCTGTGCCTAAATTCATGTACACGGGCCTCTAGCATTCCACCTTCTTCGAAATGTGACTGCCGCTTCAGGGATTCGAAC
Source organism: Rhipicephalus annulatus (assembly GCA_013436015.1). NCBI lineage: Eukaryota > Metazoa > Arthropoda > Arachnida > Ixodida > Ixodidae > Rhipicephalus > Rhipicephalus annulatus. The sequence goes on along the minus strand of WOVY01000410.1, from coordinate 217,797 downwards.
CCGTGACGATTCGGGTCAGCAGTCGAGCACCGTAAGTGCGGCCATGGAAGGTGTTATGCACAAACTTGAATTAAACTAAAGTATGCCGTATGGATAACACAAAAGGAAACAGATACTTACTTTTCCTGGTCCGCGCGCAGCTGCCGATATACAAGCACTCATATGTATATACTATTTATTCCACTATAATTTAGACTATTGCACAAAGAACTCTTTTTTCTCAGTTCAGCGGACAAATGAAAAAAAAAATGGCTGTGCATATCACAATATGACCCCGTGTTTTGTTTTTGTTTTTTCCCTCTAACGGAACTAGGTACTCACAGTTCGTTCATTGCACATGGACTAAACGCATCGCCTTTCCTCGAGAATCGCTGCTTCTTCGGAACAGCTTTTTCTCCAACCACAGAGAGAAGACCTCGTCGCGTGCTCCGGTATCTGTTCCCTTGTCTTTTCGTCGCAGCGAACTCACAGGAGGCCTCGGGTCGAACGCGGCAGAAGCAGTTACATGCTCGGGTGAGCGCGAATATCAGAAGCCCGAACGCCCAGGAAGCTGCGGCTCTCAGACGAGAGAGAGATTCTTGGTCGCGGCAGACGCTCGTTTTTAGAACCCCGAAAAGGGGGAAGCGCTGAGCATGACGCCTATCTCGCAGTTGTTTTTCTGTTCGCGACTGCAAGAGAGGAAGCAGCGAGAGCTCTTCCAATGCGACGTCCTTCCCCCACCTTCGGGTCGTCTGCTGGTGTTCGCTTCAAATCAACGAGCAACGCCTCGCGTTGACGTGATGTTTTGACCTGGCGGCCCCATTGCGGGTGCAAAACAACGTGATGCGGCCGGAACGACAACTGCACGAATGAATGAAAGCTTTGACGGCTGAATGACTCTGAGTGGCATATCAATGCACTGTTCACGCTGCGTTGGCTGCATTGACGGCAGAGTTCGTGGTCTACTGGATGGAGCCCATTAACGTGATGACGCGTTTCATGTGGACCTTGAGCAATTTCTTTTTTTAGTATGTAGTTATTTTTATTTCGCATTTCGCGCAACTGTTCGGCTACCCTTACTGAAAGTGCGCATTATCGCATACATGACATAGGCGAGTTGCACATTTTTGCTCCATGTTGCATGCTGTTTCTTTTGCGTGCGTATATTGAGTCGTGCTTATTCAAAGCCCTGTTTTGCCGTGTGCCATGAACGATTAACAAGCTGTCAATAGCTGTGTGAACAAAAGTCCTATGGCATACCGATTGACTGATGAGCACTTATACATTATTACTTCGTGGAAAAGCTTTTCCCTTAATTCTTTAAAAAGAAAGGTTGTTGTTTTATCCACGGGGTGTTGTTTAGCCATTCTGTACCTCAATGGTCAAGATCCTAGTTTATTCGATCCACCTAATGTAAGGCCCGTTTGCATAACCAAATGTGTTCTAAGGGGGAAAAAACTCGTTTGTTTCACGTTCCAAGACCTCAATACAGTTACGAGACACGCCGTGGTAGTTGACCGCGCATTATATTTGACAGCCTAATGGTCCTTTACGAGCACTTTAATATAAACGTGCAAAAGCTTTTGCATTTGCCCGCATTCAAATGAGGCCACCGATTTGGGAATTGAATATACAACGGCAAGCTCAGCAGCTAAATGCCATTACAAAAAGGCTGCGGTTGGGTGAAGTGGGGAATCAGAAGGTTTCTTGTCATTGGTACCTTCGTGCACGAACTACGTCAGCAATGTAAAGTAGTATGGCACTAATTGAAGTACCAGAGAAGCGGCGATAGGAGGGGGGTAGGCTTTCATGAATGTGAATATTTAGCGGGCACCAATATGGCATGGGCATAAACACGCCTGACGACCACTACTTTTCCTTAAATGACGCCTTCGGCGTGGATAAATGTATTTCTTGGGCATTTTCGACAAGGACTGAATGTGTCGGATTTTCCTGGCGATAATTAGGTCAGTTGCCAATCATCATCGTCACCACCGACGGCAATATTAAAGAGAGTGTATGTACCATTATTACCTTTCCCGCATATTTAGTGAGGCCTGTGGTGCCGAAAAGATTGTTGGATGTCAATCGGCAATATAAGGGTCCTGCTGCTAAATAAACTTCGTGGCCTCTTGAGCTTCTCTTTAAGACCGGCTTAAGAGGCCACGAAGTTCTCATGCTTCTCATCACGGTCAATACCTCAACCGTGCTAGGAAGGAAGGAAGGTCTGTGGGATTGACATTGACCTTTGTGAACTCGGAAGCCTATTTCACAGCTGCGAAGTACTCACTATGTGTCGGTAAAGCAACGCGTAAGTACACCCAAGTCGCTACTCATGTCGCTGATACTGTAACTGATGATGATGTTGATGAAGATGAATTATGACTGGGCGTTTTTTAATGGGTAAGCAGCTAGAAACCACTCACTCGTTACGCAATTCACAAGTGTGATGCCCGGCGTGATTCCACGCTTCTGCAACAAAATATCACATATGTAAACGCGACTCCCCGGCCGACATAATCCTGAATTGCGGAAGCTTGAAACTGTTTCTGAACAATTTCGAGCACCATGACTTGGCTGTGTAGGAAACTATTAGACTGCTATACGCACATTTCCCTGGTTCCATCGTGGCTCGTACCCCCGCTTTTTATTCTTTGCATCCATCAGGATTTTTAGATCACGGACACCGCCGACAACAACGAATTGTCTACGACATGAATTCCACAACGCAATCGCGTCAAAAAGTTACGGTACTCCATGTTCCATCTGGGCGTTTGAAGGAACAGTAAATCAGGAATATGTGCTTTATTCCATGTGTGCGCTAGAAGCTGTCATAAACCGCATGTTGTTTGCTCAACACAAGAGTCCGTAAGCCGCATCGTCACAACAACTGAAAGTTTGGTCACGTGAAATGATGAGAAACCGTAAACGGGCAATGTGGCAGTTGACGTTTCGACGAGAGGGTTTGTTTTCCTCGCATAGAGGAAGTGTGATATAGATGTCAATGTAGCTTATGCATTCGAAGCTTGAAATATGCAGCTTTCCCATCTAGAGAACATGGCATTTATAAAACAAGATCTGAAAAACTTGTGAAGTGATAACTCTACCGGCTACATCAAGGGATTGAAAGGAAGTGGTCACCTTTGAGTTCACCGTTTTTTGACGTGTATGTCGGTATGAGCGATTCAATGATGAGTGCGGCGGGAATAAGTGGCACTTGGATATGTAGGTTACACTAATCGAGGTAGCGCAGTTTGCCTGGACAAATCTAGTGGGTATTGATCAGTGTAACAATGTGGCACCTCATGAAGATCGCGTAACATAGCAGTAAAAACGTCCGAAAAAAATCTAGAGTAGTTTCTCTCGAAGTTGCCATCTCCGGAGCTCGCATGTATCATTGATATATACACAGAGTCGATAAATAGCTCACACATGTTGCCGCACTACCTAAGATGGGAAGTGGGATGGAATTGTACAGGCTGCTCTTTTTTTTCAAATAAAGCAAGCGAAACCTTTTTTTTGCTGTGGCCATGTAACACTTTAGTTTAACTGCGTTATAATAGAGCTTCACTAGCGGATGCAGAAGGCTCTTTTCTTCCATAGTCGCTGGGTGACTGTGGTAAACAGAGTCCGACCACACGGGATGTAGAAAGAAAAAAATGAATATAATCAAGCGATCGAAAAGAACGCTTTTATAGTTTCCTAATAACAACAATACTTAGCCACATTTACAACTATTAAGCTCACAGCAGCCATTTTACTACGATTTTTAGCTCTGATAGGCGTTCTTGCGTCAGTTTATACCGGTGTACTACTTTTTAAAGTCAGCCCTTTTAAGTGAACAAACAAGAAGACACAAAAAGAAAAGGCAGCGTGATGTTTTGTATTGCTGAGGAGCTGGTCACTAGCATTGTTAGGGTCAGTGATTTCGCCCGTGAAGACGTTTTTTCAGCCGTTAATATTCAAGCTAGTTTGTTCGCCTTGATACGACAAATCGACCGACTGCTTTGTAATCATGATAACTTGGTTCCCGCGCTCTGCTGCATGCCTTCGCAAGCTGTCACGTGCCCAAGCTAGACAAGATGACTCGTCCATCAGTGAAGCCCAGCTCCTCTACCAAGATAAACGTGACGACATATCACTGCAACCATTAAGTTGGGATGGGTCTGCGTTCAGTTAGATTGCAGAGCTTTTTGGCCCGCACTACTACGGCAGATGAAAGCGAGAGGTTGCGTTCTTCTTTTTTCTATTCGTCTTTATTTAGTTAAAGTATTTTGTGAATTTGTTTAGACAGAGAAAAATACAAAGAAAACAGCGTCTTTTTTTCACATTCGACCAAAAACTGAAATTGATGCTTGCAATGTCCTTCAAAAGCATCGCATTGTAGTGCTGATTATGCATATCAACGTCAAAAGTACATATGATCGTCATAAAGTACATTGAAAAATGATCTTTCTATAGCGTAAAAGTACGAGAATCTACTTTAAGAAAATATACGTGTGTGAATCTTATGGCGCTGCCTATTTCATCAAGTTCGTGACGACATGAAGTGATCAACCATTCCTTTCGCTGCATAACGTCAGCTGTACAGCATGTACCATGCGTACGCTTCGTAGTGATACTTAGATTCAATATTTGGCGTAGTATTCACTATTTTCGCATTAACATAACCACGCCTACAATAAATATTGTGTTCCTGTCTGTATACAGTTAAAACTATCTTACTTTCCCGGACTACGATTTACAAGAATGGCCAGAGATTGCCAGCATAGCTTACATCTTGATTGCCCTGCCGGAACTGTTCCATTCGATTTTCTCAATATTCTATGCCTTTTTTTTCATTTTGAGCCGAGGGAGGGCTTTCGGTGCGTCCGTACTTCCGACAACGTTTCAGGTCTCTTGACATTGTTTCATACCCGGCATTGGTTCTACATCTTGCGATACACCTGTACTGCTGGTGGATGTTTTCCTCACTGCAATTCCAACAGAATTCAGAGAATTTGGAGTGTAAGAAGTTTTTGGGAAGTAGTTCTGCTACACATCAATAATCGTCATCCTACTTGCTTGCGTCTCCTTACTCGAAGACCCGGCGCTGGCCACTTTCCTGTCGAGAATGCTGTGTCACACTGATAACGTGCGCGCCATTCGTGACCGCGAACCACCGGAACCATGGTGACAACACGAGAAAACAACTGGAAGTAGATGACGAATATTGTTGTGTAGCAGAAACACTGCCGAAATACTCGATATTTTGTAGAGTGTATTATCAAAAACAAATCAAACTTGCAACAGTTCCCCCGTGTTGTAGCACGTTTACACGCTAATAATAGTTGTCGGGAATTTACGTCTCAAAACCACAATACAATTGAGAGGAATGCCGTTGTGTAGGGTTGTGGAAAATTTGACCATCTGGTGTTTGTTCTGTTACACGGGCCTTTGTCATTTCGGCTCCATTGAAATGCGGCCTCCACGGCCTAAATTATATCTCTCTTATGTTCACGTCCGCAGCCGAACATCATAACGACTGAACCACTACCGCGGGTCATATTTGTGCACTAAGGCAGGATTAGGTATTCACGCAAAAAGTGCATGGGATAACACTTCTGGCGTACCTGCCTATGTGCGTAATACACTAATACAAAAATTACGCACAAAAAAAAACCGACGTGATGACTCTGATTACTTTCGTCACTCATGAATTCATATTTTTGAAAGCCACGTGCTTGCAAAATGTTTCAATCTAAGGGTTATGTATATAACCATCATGGGGACGAAAGCAAATTTTAAACGGTGTTTGCTTTCATATCAGGTGATGATTGAGCCTCAGCTCTTACTTGAGGCTAAATTTTCGTACCTCAGATGAAACGCCAGGTCTCTACTCTCTTCACCATAGATTGTTTCATGTTGCTGAGAAGAAATACCAATGAAAAAAAATGCTTCTTGCTGCCCTAAATTTGCATAATACCCGCCGTAGGCATTAGAAGAAGCATGGGGAAAATTTGTGCAGAGGAAAACAAGCATGCAACCATAAAGACGTCACCTCGAGAAAAGGGATATTGCTTTTCGTCCCGAAGGAGTTGTATTTACTGTTTGCACAATTAAACTATTTACCGTATTTGTGTTGCTAAGCACCATTTATGATCATGAAAACGAAACTTGTGCAAATGAAAATGAGGGCGCCAAGCATACCACTGGATCTCAACTGATGAATTTTATTAAGCAAGACATGCAAAGGCATATACGCAAACTATATGTGCCGGGAAAAGTGTGCAATTAATGCGTAATCCAGTGGGAAAATAATCCCAAAGAAAACGAAAACAAGAAAACAAAAACCGGCAAGCCACGTGCAACATATCTAACCGTTTGCCCAATCCCCCGCTCATATTTGTGCATGTGATGGGCCTTTTTAGTGCTAATGATTTATATAACTAACGGGGCAGTTGAAATCTAGCATTCGGTCTTGGTTATTCCAAGTTTCGTTCAATTTTAACGGATACGAACTGCGGGGCCGATATAGAAGCCATAACATAATCAAACCCACGACTCCTTTTTCAACTTTTTTTCCTCTCTACATTCTGCTTCGCCACTGTGAATTGCTTTTCATAACAAAATCAGCAACAAAATTTAGTAAACTTTGCACAAGCAAATCTAAAGAATTGCACACGCAATGCGTGGAGAGAAAGTTATGGTGGGGCTGTTTTCTCTGAAAAGTGACAAGTGAAGTCTTGAAGATCTCAGTAACTAGCGCGTGCCTCCCAGCACCGGTTCGCTTGGCACTTGGCCAATCCTATACAGAATGATACCCCGTTTATTTGGTTGGACAGTGTTGACGCCGGCAAGGGTCATTTGCCTCGTCTCATATATCAGGTGTTTGCGACTCGCTGCTGTCCTTAGTCAAGCCATATTTGTTCACCCTGTGCCTAGCGGAAATTTCGAAGCACTCAAATGTCCTCTCGTGCACTCATGAGGGCTCGAAAGTTCAGCCTATGGCAATTATTAATGAAGCTTTGACTTTATCAAAATAGTGACCAGCTTTTGTATTAAAATAAAACATTATTTAAATGCGGTATCTAAATAGTCATCACACAGCAGCCAAAAATAACTATTATCAACAAATTTCGATACCATTACGTCTGCGTTGACTTGCCTCTTCATAGCCTAGATTTACTCTGCGGTTTGACTCTTCGTTCACGATATTGCCAAAGACCTACTGCAGCAAAACCGACATTTGCATCCTGTCTGTGACCGGAGATTGAGCGAACTCATTAAGCGAATTTTCACTGGGACCAACTCTATATATAGTGTCGACATCACTCGCCTTGGATAGGTATGGTACTTTCTTTCTTTTCTTTCTTTATTCAGTACTGCAGACCTTATACATGTCCAAGCAAGGTGGGGGAAGAAAAACAACAACAACCAAAATGAAGCAAAAACCAATATAGGTAATACAATTAGCAATGATCGCAATATGATTAGATGCTACAATGAATCATTCCAGTCTGTTACGGTACGTGGGAAAAAATTGAATAAATCTCTTCTCGTGAAATAAGGTGTGAAAAAAATAGGATGATGGTGGCGAGTAAGTCTTCATGTAGAAGATGAAAGATGAGATGAGGCGTTAATTTCGATTCCGAGTTTCCGATTCCAAAGGAGGTAAAGAAATTCTAAACGTGCAGATTTCGTCTCAGTGCAAGGTATGGAATGTTGTTAGCCTGCATTATTTTCGTGGGTGAGTCTTACGGAGAAAATTAGAAAAAAAATAAACTTGACTGCTTTTCTTTGCAGATTCTCTAAGTGAGTATTGTTGGTTTTAGTGAAGGGGTCCCACACTTCACATGCATATTCAAGTTTCGGCCTAATTAGTTTGTTATAGGCAAGTAATTTTACAGCTGGAGGGGACTGAGCTTATGTCTTAGAAAATGTAATATTGCGGTAGTGCAGAAGAACAAATACTGTTTATGTGTGTATTGCACGATAGGGTATTAGTGAGAGTTGCGCCTAAGTATTGTATACCGTTCAAGTACTTGTATACTTGACTGCTCACCCGGAGGTAGCGAAATCGAATGCTGGCTGCGGCGGCTGCATTTCGATGAAGGCGCAATTCCAGATGTCCATGAAGTTAGATTTAGGTGTACGTCGAAGAACCCCTGGTGGTCAAAATTTCCAGAGCCCTCCACAAAGGCATCCCTCATATCGGAGGTTTTGGGATGTTAATCGTTAACAATTATTACTAACGTCGAAGAGTACTCATTTTACAAAGTAGAAGCCGTTTATAGCTTCCAGGCAACCATTGTAAACGCTGTATAAAATTACGTTTGGCCATGGCATCAGTGCACGTGAGCTGTCCTATATGCATTAGCGTCAGTTCGAAGCCTTGCCTCAGAGAACGATTGCTTAAAATTGTAACGTAAAGTGGGCTTACTTTCTGACAGATTTCGCAAGTTTTCCTTCCCTTGCTGAGAAATTATCAATAGAAAGACAATTGAACAACGGCACAAAGTTTCGAAGGCATTCCCTCACACGACGGTCTGTTCTACAAATACGCGTTTTCATTACAAACAGATATATTCAGGTTAAAAGCTGTCACAATGTTGCCTCATTGTGTGGGGCAACTTTGTGACAATGTTGTTTTTGGCTGAATGTAATCGGAAAGAAAAGGCTGGCATAAAGTTACCCCATCAAAAGTTTATTTGACTTGTGTACAATTGGCTTCTGCTCTAGCAACGTCAAAATTTATAGAACGTTCTTCATACATGTACCTCCTCTATCAAGATCTTTTACCTCAAAAGGTGCCCTATTTACCTACTGGCCTAGGGGATTCAATTGAGTACAGAATTTCTTCTTTGAGTACAAAATTCCGTCTTCGTGGTCCGGCCATATTCAATTCTTTTGGGTCCTATTCATAGTGCTGACGATGTGCCTGTCAGGTTTGACTGCTGTTACTCTTCCGGGTAAAAATGTCGCTCGAAGTTTACTACAGCGAAGTCATCCTATCTGAAGGTTCTTCCTCAGAAACCCGCAACATGGATCCTCGAAACGTTGCCAGTATTTGGTATTACGGAAGTGGCAGCAGTGTCCGTTTCAGATAGGTTGTCAAAATTTCCGGAGAGTGCCTCGGAATCACTTGTATCTCCTTTCGCGACCACTTTTTGTTGTCGTGATGCTGACCCTCTGAAGAAAATTTCATGTCACCACTTTTTCTGCGCTGCTGTCCTGTTTCTAGGTCGTGATACCGGAGTAAAAACTGCCGTGCTTGGGGTAGCTTTGCGACAGTTGGCGTGTCACAAAGTTACCACGTGAAGTATCAACATTTCAGTTTCCTTTCTATAGCCTCTAACAGATACGACATGATCAAATTTGCTAATGTTTACTTTAGCCTACATAATAACGATCACAAGTAGATAGCAGTTTTCTCTGTTTGTCTCGTGAGGACGGGTCGAGCACACAAAGTTTACGGTGCTTCAAAAATGAAGCCAAAACACCATTTAACATGGCGGCATCTAGAGTAGCTACGCAGCACGCGAACCTGGGGTGGTGGCCACTGAGTCACTTAGCATATTAGGTGAGTTTTTTGAGTGGCCTATTGCTTTTTAGCGGTGCCTGCTCGTGGCGCGAAATTTAAAATACAGAAACCTGAGTGCGTGTCACAAAGTAACCCCATTTTATGGTATACTGTAGGGTGAACTATGGCGTTTACGAGAGATGCCAGCGGTCTTCAGCCATTGTACTAAATCGCATGACATTTGAATACCGCTTGAATTGGTTTAGATGCGATAATTCATAAAACTCCCGCTTTTTGAGTCATGTGGTAGCAGTGGCAGAGTGCATGAGAAGCTTTTAGGGCGTTCCAACACGGCTGTCTTGACCCGTGAAATCTCCGTGATACTTTACAATAACAAACAGGTTTTCTTTAGCAACCACCAATTCTAACATTAGGTATACTATGTGGAGGGAGCATAGCAGTTCTCGGACACTCGGAAGCTACATTAAGGAAAACATGATAATCTTGAAAGTATATAGCAAAAGCTTTGAGACACGAACACTTGAGAAGAGAAACAAACAGAACAAATGCCCCCATCAATCAGAAAATCATGGATACTGAAAAAGAGTAATCAAGATAATGACAGTCTGATTTTTCGCTACATTTTTTACAGCGTAAATGCACGCCAAAGTCCAATGAGGGGGCAGTTGATGCAGCCAGAATAACTTAAAAACACATTGTTCATGCAGTGCTGAAAGGCGAAGAACCAGAGAGCCCAGGACGAGCACTCGCTGCTTCTACGTCTTCGTCTTTGCGCACTTCTTCAACCATGCAACTATTCCAACTAACCCAACTTTCTATTTCACTGACGAACTCGTCTAAATGGATGATGCTTGGTACATTGTTAGTAATGGATGCGCCTGATTGCCCTGGGCCTTGCTTAGAGGAAGAAATACAATTCCTGAAGACTTATCCCTTGTCTAGACGCCCACTTATGTATCAATACCCGGTGGCGGTGACATGTCTGAGCACGCGCAGAGAAGTTTTGCGTTTCTTTCCACTACAGTGCGTCATTTTCCTTGTTTATACCAAAGTTCGTCCGCCAGAGTCCATCCTCTCGTTCGAATCGACGTGGTGACTTGTGACGTGCTCTAATTAGGCCTGAAGTTCCATAAATCACGTTAATTATGTCGTTTTTATGCAGAGACAGTTGTAGTGGTGACAAAATTGAGGCAAAAGTGTGCCGTTGTCAAGTTACTTCCAAGAAAATATATTGGCGGTGAATCGCATAGTCAATGAGAACAAGTGCATTTTGGCTGCAAGTTTGACGGCACATATCTCGAAATTTGCACCACCAACCAGATTTCTAGCTAAACACAAGCCAACGCAATAAAAGTACATTTCTTTTCATCTTCTCTCGCTCGCTTATTTAGCAATTCCCCTTCCCCAAACTCATCATTTTTCTTCCCCAAACTCATCATTTTAGGGTAGCCAACCAGACACTTTTCAGATAAAGCTGCTTGCATTCTATACGTCCCCTGCTTTCTTCCTTCCTATGCGGCTTGCGCATTCAACCGTTAGAATACGTTATTTGTCGTGTGTGTCGTAATGTAATTTATATGAACCTGAATTTCTGAATTATAGTTCGTTAGCTATTAAGTAGGGTGAGTTTACTACTTATCGATGCTCCGTACATATGACAGTTTACTTCTAAAGATATTTTCTCTTTTTTCCTCGAAAAACATTTGGCCAAACTTTTTACGCATTACCTATAAACCGCATAAAACGTTACGTAAAAGTTACTGCTCTGAAGTTTAAAATGCGGGGATATCAAAAGCCCTGCACCCCCTTTTTCAGAAGAGTTCTGCTGCCTTCGGCTCATCCGCTCTCATAAACTCAATTGATGGTACGCAGATATCAAGAGAAGGAGTGAATGAAATAACTTTTCAAAGCTATAGTTGACACGAGAGAAATAGATGAAAAGGTAAGGAAGGTTTACCTGGCACTTTTAAGCGGTGAATATAAGTTCTACTACATGCACTATGTTCGTAAACAACACTGTATGCTCTATAGACAGTGGAGTGGGTAACCATATTTATGAAATGTGGTCGTCGTGCCACCTTATCTTATAGTCACCTAGCAATGGAAAGCAGTCTCTTGTTTGTCGCAACATTACCTGAGAATTATCAGTATAGCAACGCTGTCTTATAGCTGCGCTAAATGCTTCTCGCAACACCAGCGCTGGAAACTACAGATTGTGGCGTTGTGGATTTCGTACACTATTCAGTACGCAGCCAGTAGGTAACGTTTTGAAATAGGAATACATCCCACGCCAGCACGTGTACGGCAGAACCGGTTACTACGGAGTAAATACCGGAACTGCTCATTTCTTTTTTCTTCCCATTTGATTTTTTTTGTTTCCTCGTTGTTATGAGTGTGCACGCAGTTTTGTAAAGTCCCTGTCATTTGTGGTTTGTGGGAAGGACTTCAAAAGGTTACAATGCGTAATGCGAAGCACGCTGCAAGATTCTCTGCTATTTCACTGTACATTAGTGGCGCTCACTGAGACTATTTAAAAGTGCCAACATATATGGCCATGGCTGCCACAATGTGGCTGGCTATGCATGGACTAAGACAAAAAAGAAACGGAATAATAGTTAAGGCAACCTCGTACTAGTCGTGGCAACCCCGTACTTCAGGCACTGTGCTGTAGAGCGCGGCTGGGTGACCTTCCGTGTTTTTTTCTATCTTTATTTTTTCTCCCTTTCTTTTCTATCTATTTCTGTTTTTTGTATTTGAGTTTTTCTCTTTCTTTTATCGATTTTTCTCTCTATCGTATTCTTTCTCTTTCTTGGTCTCTCTTTTTTTCTATCTTGTTCTCGTACGTGCCTCTTTCTATATTTTAATCTTTCTATGTCTTCCTCAATCTTTGTTTTTGTTACTTTCTCTGTCTTTTTTCTTTCTTTCTTTCTATATTTTTCTGTCTTGCTCAATGTTCTTTGTGTTTTTTGTGCCCCTTTCTTTCTAACGCTTCCTCTTTTTTTGTTATGTTATTTTCCGTCTGTAGTATCTTTTCATGTCATTATCACCTTTATTTCTGTTGTATTTATTTTCTTCATCTTTTTATTGCTTTATGTCTCCCTCACGATCTTCTGTGTTTTTTATCTTATTATATCATCAGTTCCTTTATTTTTTTCTACTTTTCACTGTCTTTTTTCTATCACTTGCGTTTTTCTCCTTCTCTTTTTTCTATCTGTTTCTATCAGTTTCTCTCTCTTGGTATTTCGTATTTCTTTCTCTCTGTGTCTATTTTTCACGAGTTATCGTTTGAGTCTCACATTTGCTTCACACAGTATTGGGGCTTGTCCTACTCGTGTGCTGCTCACATAATGAAGTTTTTTTTTTCTGATGGCACAAAAAAAAACTGCCAGGCCTGCAGAGAGCGCGCACCACAGTCACAGCAAAAGCTAGAAGAGTGGCCTTTAAAGGCCTTTTTTAAACACTCTTTGTGTAACTGTTACAAATAAACTCGCTGGGTACCCAATACGCTATAAATAATCACAATTTTTGTAGTGACCGGCATTCACTATGCTATTCTTCGTCATTTTTCGGAGAAGCGCGGTATTGGCTACACACTTCAAAGCTATTTTGTGCGAATTTGTTATGCAGTGGCGGACGACGACGCAGAATTATGCCTCAAGTGGGTATGCGCCACAGTTAAGTGGTAATCAAGAACTAGCTTTTCTAATGGGTGGGAGCTTTTGACGACCCACTAGTTGCGCAATTCAGATTGTGTGACGCCTCATTGTTCTTTTGATTTTTTAAAACGCTTTATTACTCATACTAACACGACTCCTTTCGCGACATCAAGCCTGCCTAAGGCAAGTTTGCAACGGTGTTCCAAGCAGTGGCGTGGCCCAGTGGTAGAATGCTGGACTTACACGCAGTGAATCAGATATGTTCTTCATGGGGCTGTTTCATTGTCTATGTGAAGAAAAAGTTGCTCTCGACTAAAACGTCTAGGGGCCATCCCACTCTTTCACGAAGATATTCTTTGAATTCGACCATTGACTCGCCATAGCGAAAAATATCGCGAGCTCCGTCATTATGCGGCATATCGCAATCTTCCCACTGTTGTGATGACGAAGTGCGCCTATATATACGGCATGTGCGCTCGCTAGGTTCGTGGAGAATGTTTCTGGGCCTTTTGTTGGGAGCGCTAAATGTACCCGGGGGATATTCCATATTCCCCGTCAAGTATCTAGTTTCGGCTCTCTGCTCGAGCACAGCCACCGTTACGAAGAGATCGAAATCTTTGCTGCATATATCCTTTTTGCTCGTCTAGTGTGTCTTTTACACGCGAGGAGAAATTGGTGCGAACACTGTTCGTAGTGTTTCTCATCAGTAGATTGGAAATAATATTAATAATAATATATTAATAATAATAATAATATCTAGTAGTCGTTGTAGTAGCTCTGGATATGAAGTATTGTAGACTTCAGGAGTACGTGAAAGCGACGTGCTTGGTGCGGGTGTGCGCATGAAAAAGAAAAGAAACAACGCTTCCTTTCCGTGATCTCAGTCGCGGTCCTTTGAACGTCGACGTCTGCCGCGTCGGCAAAATTGAACGGCTGTGCGCAAACATGTCGCGGCGCCGTCCTATCGCAGTCTTCGTGTCGCCCACACATATGCAGACACGTATACTGCGACTCCGAGCAGCATCTGGACAGGCGAGACTTCACTCTTCGACAGGCGCCGTGCACAGGTGCGCCCAGCGGCGAGCCCACAGCTGCTCTTTTCACAAAGACCCCGCTACTTTATGGCCGAGCACGTCGAGTCGACACCCGATAAGCGAAATTGCAGTGACTGCGCTGCAAGACGCTATATGGTACGGCGCAGACGAGCGGCGTTTGAAACAGCCTGTATCGTCCTCCTAATGCCGCACGGAGCTGCCGAAACTTTTGTCTTGCGTTTGATGACCAGCGTCAGCCCTGGCTTTCTTCCACACGACTTCGCATGCGTAATAAATTAAACGTAAAGTGGGGCTAGATAATTTTACCTATACGCGTTATTCAGCCAAAAACTAAACTCGCATGATTTGTGTTTGTGGCGAAGCAAATAACGATTTGTTTCCGTAATAATAACGCAGATGTAGAACATACACACGAGTTGCTTATGGTTTGACCTTCCTTTATCGAACTTTTCAGCACAGTTTATGCAGCGCTACCCTACAGTCACTTGAGACTCGTCGGAGATGTTGCCGCCTGTACTTGGCAACTTTTCAATGGGAGATTGTTACGTAGAAAATATGTGCCTGGTAAGAAGTAGTTCACTGACCCTACGCATTGTGCCACATACGTTCCTAAAAGAAAGTATTAGGCTCTCCTGGTGCTGAGGCTGGCCAGTGGCAAGGAGCACTTACTGAAGAAAAGCTTTGTAAAAGCAGTGTTAGGCTAAAATAAAAAAAAGTCACAACTAACAATATCAAAGCAACTTTGTGAAGTTCTGCAGCCAATATTCCGATGCAGTGTCGCTGTTCTAGATTCTTATTCACGAAAATTTTCTTTCGTATGTTTGGTTCTCGGTCAGCCACCACCGTCCGAAACCTCCATTAACAAAGCGATCATGAACTTGAGCTGCGATAACTACCTAACCTATGCGAATATCCACGAAAATGCTGTCATGCATAAACTGCATTTTCTGAGCTCGGGCCGAATGACATGACCCAAAGTTAATCAATATTTTACTTGGTAATAGCTTCTTACTCATTCGTCGGCTATTGGCCGGCGTTGGGCATATTAACTAAGGTTGCAAGCGCAGACACACACCCTCTTTCCTACACCACAACAAAGAGAAATCGCTGTTTGCATTTATATACATACAGTCACCCATACAAGAATACGCTCAAACCTGCGTAAAGAAAGGTCGGAACTGAGCCCCCCCCCCTCCTTTTTTTCGTTAGATAAAAAGATGGCTGGGCCTCTGATGGCTACGTCAGTTGATGTAGTCGATTACTTATTTTGCAACCGTATTTGTTGTTTCGAACTGTTAATCCTTCATTCCACGCGCTCTAACTACAAAAAAAACTGCTTCTACAAAAAATACAAAAGCTAGAAATTAACAAGTGCTTTGTCCGAAACGGTGATTTACCGGCAGCTTTCGTGAACAACACATCCCCAGCACCATTATTTGCAGTCCCTCACTTTTACCAATGTTTTCAGCGTAAGAATTATCTGGATATACTGGCTCTGCCACACTGTATGGGATTGTCATTTTGTGTGTGTGTGTGTGTGTGTGTGTGTGTGTGTGTGTGTGTGTGTGTGTGTGTGTGTGTGTGTGTGTGTGTGTGTGTGTGTGTGTGTGTGTGTGTGTGAATACGGAGACGAGATTCATTTCCGAGATGTGCGCTCCCCCGCGAAGCTCGCCTCGAGCGCGCACGTCCAGCCATGGCGAACATCTCGTCGTTCGTGGACGTGTTGTTCTTGCGCGACGCAAAGCCTGCCGAAGTACTGCGCTGTTTTGCCGAGCTGCGGCTGCTAGGCTTCAGTAACTCAGCGCGTCGTCATGCGCCGGTCACATTAAGGGCAACGGCGCGAAAATGCCACAGAAAAAAGAGGGAAACACCACGCTACGTGCATTTTTATACACGGACAGATACAGCGCCACGTCTAGAAGCGTCTCTCCACGTTCTAAAGATATCGTCCACACGAAAACGTACTGGCCATAAACACTCGCGTCTCGAAAATGTCGTATTTTTTTGTGGAAGCAGGCCAATGCAAACAGTGAGTTCTAGAGTGGCCGGATCAAGGACCTTAGGTCGACGTGGAGGAGACTTGTCTCTTTTTCCTCCTGATCTTTGGTCATTTTTTTCTTTATATTGCGCTGAAGCCTATTCGCACTTCCTGTTGCAACACGTAGCTCGCGTCGGAGGGCTGCAGGGAGGGCCGAGTATGGTTGGAAGGGCCGAGACAGAAGCGGGAGGACGCAAAAAGGTGCAGCGCTGCTTGCTTTTTTTTTTTTCTCTCAGCTGAGTGGGCTTTTAGGTTACGTTCTCTGGTAGTAGCAACGGAAATGGTGTAACAAACTGAATCAGCACATTTTGCAACTCAATTTTAACTCCAGCAGCCTACGCTACGGTGCAGTGTTCGTGTCCCTGACCACGCATATTTAAACTGCCCATTTTCTCTTCTTAAGAAGGAACAGATGATAAAGAATTGCATTGTTATTTGCATGAAAAAATGGAAATCAAATTATTTCTCTCCATGTGTCATGCTTTTTTACCTTGAACTCTTCGTTGAATATATATATATATATATATATATATATATATATATATATATATATATATATATATATATATATATTTCTCACACTCACACACAGTTTGCGTGCTAACATGCAGAAAAAAAAAACGATTAAGTGGCGTCATGAGCACTCTCTTTTTGTGTTGTTTCTTTCGACTCCAATGACGATGCTGACTGGAAGAAAAAAAACAGACGAGCTTTTATCGGATGTTATGGCAGCTGCCATCCGTTATCTGTAATAATTGAGTGTTTACTAAGCTCTCCGTTACAATATACCTTGAAGTTAGCACCCTCTTGTATCTGAGCATCCAACGCGGAAGAAAGCTTTCAAGAGTTCCGTGAACATGTCGCGCTATCCATGCATGCATTATTCGTAGCTAAGAGGGGCATTTTCACTGACATTAAAGCTGTCCAGCTTTTGACAGTCATTGTTAATCTCATCAAAGAACGATGGAGAAACATTTATTCGCTTTTTCTGTTTGCGCATATTTGTAGAGAAAAAACAGCCATATGGCGCCTTTTCTGCACATAATCTCTTCTCGGTATCTTTGCATGCCCGTATTCTACAATTGTGTATCAGCACAATTTCGTTTCCCGTGGCATGTTCGATGTGGAGGCGCCAATTTGTTAACTGAGTAACTTCGTGGCATTTGAAATATCATAACAGTCGTATAAAAGTCGGGTCGCAAGCATAGCGATGCTGGTTGCCTGTCACGCGCACCATTGGGATCTGCACCTGTGGAAGATGGAGACGACTTTCCGTTTCTTGGAACCCACAGCACCACGGACATGACTGAATATCAACGATCTGACGCGGAGTTGCTTCAACTGATCAAGCATCTGGAAGGGCAACCCATGCGTGTTCCTCGAGTTATCTTCCGGGGATTGTCGTCATACCTGATGAGAAACAACGTTTTATACAAGAGAAACTTCGAGCTCAGCAGGGAGAAATTCCTACTCGTCGTTCCTTCTGCCTTGCGACCCAAAATACTGGACGCCTGCCACGATGACCCAGCAGCAGGACACCTCGGAGTGGGTAGAACACTGGCTCGCATCCGCACCAAGTACTACTGGCCAATGTTACTGGATGCTGTACAGCATTATGTGAGAACATGTAGAGATTGCCAGAGACCCAAAACGCCTCCATTGCAACCTGCAGGATTTCTCCAACCAATAGAACCCCCTAAATATCCGTTTGAACAAGTAGGAATGGATATACTTGGTCAATTTCATACGTCATCAATGGGCAACCGATGGATAGAATTGGCGACAGACTACCGGTATGACACGACCCGGTATGCCAAGACAGCCTCTCTCGCTAGGGACACGGCTATAGAAGTCGCTGAATTTATCGTCACTAACATTGTACTACGGCATGGTGCCCCAAAGCTGGTTATCACGGATCGAGGAACTGCATTGACAGCCGATCTGACTCACTCCATTATGAAACTTACCCACACATGTCATAGGAAAACAATGGCTTACCACCCCCAAACCAATGGGCTAACAGAGCGATTCAACAGAACTCTAACCGATATGTTGTCCATTTACGTTGACTTGGAGCACCGTACGGGGGACAAGATACTGCCGTATGCCACTTTCGCTTATAATACTGCTGTGCAGGGAACTACTAAAGTGACGCCATTCCAGCTAGTCTATGGTCGAATAGTTACCACACCATTAGATGCAATGCTGCCTGCAAGCGACAATACAGAGCACAAGCCTGACATCAGCGAGTTCATTCAGTGAGCCGAAGGAGCACGGCAGTTGGCGCGACATCACATAAAGCAACAACAACGCATTGATGCAAACCGTTACAACCTTCGGCGGAGAGGAGTCGACTACGCACCAGACGACAGAGTTTGGATTTGGACTCCCGTGCGGACGCCTGGCTTCTCCGAAAAGCTTCCGCGCCGTTATTTCGGCCCTTACCGTGTCCTTCGTCGCGTCAGCTCCTTGAACTACGAGGTGTCACCAGAAGGAAAAGTGAGCTCATCAAGATGCCGAAGGAGCACAGAAATCGTGCATGTAGTCAGAATGAAACCATACTCTGACAGGCAATGAACATCGAACTATACACGCCCGATCATAAGGAATACCTATTTCTTCGATGGAAATCACGCATTCAGACCATCTCAGCAACACTGCTTTTACGCATCGGGACGATGCGTTCTTTGGGGAGGGATAATGACGCAATACAGACGCAGTATTCTAACTACGCGCGCTAGTTCGTGTGCCCTGCAAGAGACCAGCAGCCCGATGATGAGAAAAGAGAAAGCCGTAACGGCACGCGCCCCCTCTGCACGGGATTTTGAAGAAAAAAAAAGTGGTGCACTGCTCGAGGGTTTCTCGGAGAGTGATTCCTTTTGCTGAGCGCCTATTAGAAAAGCTGCCACATTTTCTTTTACTTTTTGGGCACAAGTTAGCCCCAATGAACAGTTATTCCTACACCATCTGGATTGTGCGTAACAATATGTTATGATGAATGAGGATGCTTAGTTTTAAAAGACGATGTGTTTTTTTTTTATTTTTGTTCAATCAGATGTGTGAACGCCTTTTTGCATCATGGTGCAACCGCTATCAGCAACCTGGTAGCTTTTGCCAGCAATACCTTTCTTATACAAGAAAAATAACCAAGTTTGACTTGTTTTGAGGGTTCTGGTACAGCGTGTACGGTAAAGCATGCCGGCGCAGTCATCAGAGCTATTGCGTATTCTGGAACCACGGTGAAGCAGCCTGGCGTCCGTATTATGAAAAGTGGCCCCTACGGAGAACCATGCTTGAGCGGTGTGTTGTATATGTACGCATATACACTGAGAATATAAATGAAACTTAGAATGAAACTCTACGCAATTTTTTTCGATACTTGCATCGGATCAGCATTTGGCGGAGCGTTTCGAAAAGCTCAACGATACAGCAGCAGCAATTAGGGTTGCTACAATTCGTTTCCAGTTTATTTTGCCCTTTGCCAACATGTTATACACTTATATTTCACCTTTCGCAAAGTTCTGATAATCGTCTGTCTTGTGCGTATCTCTACTTCGTCTCTGCTTTTTTCGCGCTTCTAAAGCATGCTCTTATGAACGATTCTGTTGTTAGAAGATTTCATGAATACGAGTCAGGATTGATAGGGTGACTTCTGGGATTTCATATGGTTGCACTTCACAAACTCATGGCTGGTTAACAAGATATCTGCTTGATGCCAACTAGATCAACTTTTGTTTCGCAAATATTCTTCGCCACTCTCTGTAGCATTTCAAAATGATAGCTCTGGTATCAAGATCAACCAGAACTTTCTCTAACAATCAATTTTAGGCTGAATAAGGGCGCATATTTTAAAAATGCCGAAACCTCAGGCTCCTAAGTACTCTGTAGCATTGCGACACAAGTTGTCGGGTCGCTGTGTAGTACATGCGAATGCATAAGGTTCCATTTACATACAGGAGCGGAGATATAATTGTCAGATTATTTTTTATACATCTAAGTTCTCGTAATTGGTTCTTTCAAGGACCTAGAGCAAGTACAGCTGCTTTTTTCTCCACGCAACATGCGCTGACAATATAACTGAACATGCAAGATAAGATAAAACACAACTTGACTTTAATAAAACGAGGAAATTTTAATAATGAGACTTATTTTGTATTTTAAGTTACTGCAGTTTTTAGTTATGTGGCTATATTCACCTAATCATTACCAATTTATTATAATATATGCGGTGAATCAAGAGGTACAAGGAAGCCACACATTTGATTACAATGGAGCCTGAACAGGATTGAATTTCCTGATCCCGACTGGCTTCTTTGCGCAAACTGTCGATTCAATTCAATCGTATACAGTCGAGAAAATTGATACAACTGGGATATTATCACATTCATAAGCAAGACATTTGCCACAAGCATTGGTTCCGTGACCCAGAGTTTCGGCATTGACTGGAAACACTCTTAAAACGGGACAATATATAAATTATCGACCTACACAAGGTTGTTTCGTTCTGTTACTTCACGACCTCCGCCAGAGAGAACAATGATTCCCTCACAAGATGAAGTTGGAAGCGCTAAAATAGTGCGACCTTGTTAACGCTTCCGGGTAGCCAAGGTACGCTTGCCGCCGTTGCTCAACGCGCCTTCAGCCCCAAACCCCAGAGCTGGCAAAGCGCCGGGCCGGCCCGTCTAGCGAAAAAAACCGCATGGCTCAGACCTAAGTGGTCGCCAAGTAAATACAAAACGCTGACGTTAGCCGAATTTTTGTCGTTGCAGTATATTTTTATTCATTTTCTTTCTTTGTACGTGGCTAACATTATACGATACAAGTGGCGAGAAAGCTCACGGCGGTTAGCCGAGACTTTGCGGAGTTTATAAATATTTTCTCTTAGAGCACGGTGCTTCCAGTGAAGCTCTACCATGATTCTTGGGAAGAGGCCTGCCAGGACTCAGTTTATCAAAAGGGAAATTATAAAAAGTGTCGAGTGCTTCTTATTGTTTTTTAATAACACCATGCTGACATTTTCTATACTTAAATCTAGCCATCCTTCTCTAATGAGCATCTTTATGGAGAGAGAGAGAGAGAGTAAGAAAGGAAAGGCCGGGAGGTTAACCAGATATTGGCATCCGGTTTGCTACCCAGCGCTGGGGGCGAAGAAGTGGGGGCAAGAAAGAGGGGGTAGAAAGAGAAAAAAAAACGCACGCGCAATCATAAAAAAAACGAAAACACACACAAGAAGGGCGTCTTAGCTACAACCGTTTAGTAAGGCCGGTCGATCGCAAAAAGTGCAGTAGCGCTTTCAGGGCCCTCTTCTGTGAAGTGGCATCCTGACGATACTGCAGAATTCCCTGCTCCGACAGAGGTTCATCATCTAATTTGTGAGTTCCTTGCAAAGGCATAGTCGTTGTCTACTATACGCTGGGCAGTCACAAAGAATATGTTTGATTGTTTCCTCTTTGCCACAACGGCCACAGGCTGCGGTGTCGGCCATCCCAATGCGGAAAGCGTAGGCGTTGGTAAACGCAACGCCCAACCACAGCCTACATAACAGGGTCTGGTCTGCTCGGCAAAGCCTCGACGAAACTTGAAGACTTAGCGTAGGGTCAAGCAAGTACAGTCGGGCATGCTTGAAGTGTGGCTGATTCCATTGTGATGTGGTTTGCTGGGGAGCAAGCCTGCGGAGCTTTCGTGCAGCATCTGTCCTAGAAAGTGGTAGTCGCAGTTTATGATCTTCTGTGTGGGCTGAGCGGGCAGCTTGATCGGCCCGTTCATTGCCGATGATTCCGCAGTGACTGGGCAACCACTGAAATGTAATTTGGTGTCCTTTCTCAGTCAGGTGGTGTATAACCTCTGCTATCTCTAGTACCAGCTGCTCGTGTGGTCCACGGCGTAAGGCTGATAGTAGAGACTGCAGTGCCGCCTTCGAGTCGCAGAAAATAGTCCACTTGCGTGTAGGTTGATCAACTACAAATTGCAACGCGGCACGAAGTACTGCCAATTCTGCTGCCGTTGATGTTGTTGCGTGAGATGTCTTGAATTTAATTGTCGTGGCCAACCTTGGTATCACTACTGCTCCTGTAGAGCTGTCCGGCTGAACCGATCCGTCAGTGTATATATGTGTGGAGTCTTGATATTTCTCATACAAGAGAAGTAGTGTGAGCTGTTTAAGAGCCGGTGACGACAAATTGGCCTTTTTCTGGACGCCAGGTATGTTAATATTAATCATTGGTTGCGCGAGGCACCATGGCGGAGTCACAGGTCTAGCGGCAGGAGAGAACGAAGTTGGGATCGACTCACCATGTGCGTTCACTGTTTTGCAGTAAGATGTGCATGGTCGGAGCACTGGTAGAGAGGCTAGGTGATGTCGAGGGGTTCGAGCAAGGTGTCGTATATGTGTCCTCAGCACTTCCACATTAATGTGGGTCTTGATGAGGTTGTCCCTTGTGATGGCGATAGTTGCCGCTGTTGACGCACTTTGGGGCAAGCCTAAACATATTCGGAGTGCTTGAGCCTGGACACTTTGAAGCATTCGTATGCTTGTTTTACTTGCGTTAGTTAACACAGGTAGGCTGTACCGAAGGAATCCAAGGAAAAGAATCCTGTATAGTCACAACATAACAGTTGCGGACATTCCCCAGTTCTTTCCAGCGAAGAACTTGAACAAATGACAGATGCCTGTCAATCGTCTTTTCATGTATGATACATGTGAGCTCCATGAGAGGTCTCTGTCAATTATAACACCTAGGAACTTGTAGGATCGGAGGTGACGTATTCTTTCGCTGTTTATCAAAACGCTGTAGTTCTGCATTGGTTTGCGCGTAAATGCCACAAGTGCACATTTCTCAGTAGAAATTTCCAGACCTCGTTGACAGAGGTAAGAAGCAACTTGAGTGGCAGCTGTCTGAACTCGCGCTCGCAGCTGTAGACGTGTTACTGCAGACGTCCAAACGCAGATGTCGTCCGCGTACATTGACAATCTGACAGTACTTGGCAGATGCTCATTGAGAGCTATTAGCGTCAGGTTGAATAGTACAGGGCTAAGTATGCCACCCTGAGGAACACCACGGTGGCTGTAATGTAGCGAAGTGTCACCATCCTCGGTTCTCACGAAAAAGGATCGCTCAGAGAGGCAGCTGCGTAGCCACTGAAACGTCCGACCAGCCACTCCTACCTCCTTGAGAGCGGTGAGGACAGCTTCATGTGTGACGTTATCGTACGCCCCTTTAACATCAAGAAATAAACAAGCGCAGAGACGCTTACGGCCTTTTTCGTGTTGCACGTAGCTGACCAGGTCTATGACGCTATCAATTGATGATCGGCCACGGCGGAATCCCGTCATAGCGTCCGGGTAGATGTTGTGATGCTCCAGGAACCATTCTAGCCGTCCAAGTACCATCCTCTCCATCACTTTGCCCAAGCAACTAGCCAGTGCAATCGGGCGGTATGGTGTGAGCACCAATGGTGACTTGCCAGGCTTCAGTAATGGAACCAAACGGCTGGTCTTCCAGTTAACTGGGAGGGTGCCTTCTTGCCACGAATCGTTGTATATCTCGAGGAGGGCGCTCCTCGCGCACTCACCAAGGTGACACAGTGATCTGTATGATATTCAATCAGGCATCATCTTTATGGAAGGCGTCACTAATGCTTATGAATCCAAATGCATGTGGCGTAGTGAAGTAACCGTTTCACGCAGTTTGCACATGTATGCTATACTGGTGCATTAAAGTGCTGGTATCCTCCAACACAGATACTGTTGTGAAATTCTAAAGGCATTTAAGGCATTTACTATAAACGTTTGCTCATGTGTCATTCAGACTAATATGTCAAAAGCCTTCTTTTTCTAAACAACACCTGCATCGGTGTTGTACCCTTTCCATTCTAGTGCAGTCGCCTTTCTTGCCATCCTGACTTCATGCACCCCTGAAAAATAGAAGCAAGACTTAGTAACTTGTGATAATTATCTCGTCAGAAGGATTCAGATATACGGGCTGCGTCTCGTCATGAAGAAATGCAGACGTGATAAGATCACCTGCACAGCAGCAGGATAGCCAAGGGGAGGCACACCGGGCCACCCCCTTCCCAGATTTTTTTATCAAGTGTGACACAGCACAAAATGACCCTAGATGGCATCCACCTGCCCAGCCCCAACTTCGGATCAAAAGGTACCCCCCCCTTTCTCCAGTAAAGCAAAGAAGCCCTTTCTTCCGTAAAACAATTCTGCTTACACCCTGCTGCACGCAGTAGTTTCATGTCAGCGTATAGCGCGCATTTGATGTCACCTATACACTTCCACCTTGCTAGCGTTCCAGGGCATTTTACACAATACGCGCCAAACGAAGCGAACATGGCGACTTCTACATTACGATGGTTGCAATAACGTTTTACCTGGGAGCACTTGCAAACGGCCGTTCAGCGACCTAACATAGTAACGACATTTGTTATATATAAGAGCACACGTGTTCGGCTGCTGCAGCAGGGGCGCTATGCAGCATCGGCCGAGTTTCGGCCGAGTTTGTCAAACTCGGAGTCTTGCCGAGCTCTGGCGACACCCCCTTATGAACGAGCTAACAGTCCGAAAAAGTCAAATCCACCCCTCAGCACGCTGCGTTCCATAGGCTATGATGGAACCAGTCATCGCCTTAAGGACGGTCGACTAAGTTGGGTGATGTTTTCAAACCAGATGCATCTTTTTTTCATTTGTTTGTTGTTCCAGTGAATGCAGAAGTGCACCCATAAAATAAAAGCGTCAGAAACATTTCGCGATAGCATTTTTGATAGGCATGGGGTGTTTACTTTATTTCTGAACCTGTTAATGCCAGCACTAAGTGTGTGTTAGAATAATTAGCCTGATAGCCTCTGAGATCAGTACCGGCCGAGCGTCTTACAACATCGCAACCACTGCTAAACCCGAGGCCACGTGTTAATCATCACGGCCAGCATGTACGTACATTCTAGCACGCTGCTCGGCCGGCGGGCCTCGTCTTTGTTGTCATCGCCAGCTAGCACCCGACCATGTGTGGCTGCCTAATTAGCTATATTAGGGGTGAAGCTCCTAAAGCCGTGGGTCTGTCTCTCCTAGCTCGTGGTACGTGACCACATAGTTTGGTGACTCACTCAGCAGGTGTGGACGGACGCACAAATGAACGGACGGAGCGACGGACAGACAGATGGACAAACAGAAAAACGATTCACAGTTTATATCGATAAACTCTCCGAAGCTTCGCCCCATTCATCATCATTCCCTCCATGTATATGCTGTGACTTTTTGGCTGGATGGTATGCTTAAATAGTTATGCCAGGACATGCTATGGCCAAGCTAATTATGCCAAGTCATGGCAAGGCTGAAGTAATTACGCGACATCTTAAGACCACACTATTGAAGTCATTAAAGCTAGAACCGGGCTAACTGAAGTATGCTAGTTGATGAGCTAAGTAAACTATGCTAATTAATGCAACGTTGATCATAAGGACGTTTAGTAAAACTATGTTAATTAGCCCTTATAATATAATGGCAATTAGTGTCCTGCTAATCAGGATTACGTTTATTAGTTTGATACTCACCATGGCCTCGGTAATAACGCCCGATATAATAACCTTTAATTAAAGCCTTATTAATGAAGACAATACAGCTTAGTATAATGCTAGTTAAGCCTCAGCCGGTTGGTACAATCACAATTAAAACAGAACTGATGTTGTCTTCCCCTTGAAGTCGACCACACACATAAATAGACCACCAACTTAAAAAGCTGCGAGAAGCTAGGTTATCACAATTGATTGATATGTGGGGTTTAACGTCCCAAAACCACCATACGATTATGAGAGACGCCGTTGTGGAGGGCTCCGGAAATTTCGACCACCTGGGGTTCTTTAACGTGCACCCAAATCTGAGCACACGGGCCTACAACATTTCCGCCTCCATCGGAAATGCAGCCGCCGCAGCCGGGATTTGAACCCGCGACCTGCGGGTCAGCAGCCGAGTACCTTAGCCACTAGACCACCGCGGCGGGGCAAGGTTATCACAAGCTCCTCTATGTCTTCAACCTTGCACAAGTAGTGTAAGCTCAGCAAATTATTTTATATGCAAAGAAGCTACCGCTTAGCGTTCACCACTTGACAGTCACACGAGCACCATCAGTCTCGAGTCGAACTCGGGCCTTCTCACAATCAATGAGTTTGTATCCGAGTTCACGCGTCCAACAGTTTGATTGACAGACGCCCGTGGCGAAAATCGGGTACGCCCACCACGTCTGCTCATGCCGAGGAGCAGTACTCACCTCGAGCAGCGAGATTGATCTATCAGCTTCATAGCGCAGACTATACACACACGCACGCATAAATAAAAGTGATATCACTACGTGACTTCGATGTTTCGCATACAATAGGTGCCCGGTAATATGGGCAATCGCAGGGTACTGTGGGATACGACGGCTTCTGGTTCGATGCACCATGCTGGTTAGCAGCGGCACTCGCGCATTTTTATACCACTTCGTTGAAAAAAAAGACACCTCTCCGTGCGATGTCAGTTCTTTAGAAGTTGCTTTTTCAGTTTTTGCTAACCGTGATTGTGATAATAACAAGCTACGAAAGCCACGAACGGTAACGAAACTTTCGTGTCGTACTATACATGATGATCTGCAATGCATTTATGCTGCTCGGGGGTACTGTCAGTTTGGCTAGCAGATCAGTTGATACAGGAAACAGTTTTCATTGTATAATACGTTACTGCAGATAAAAAAATCACTATTTTAAAGACCTCAGTGGAAGGGGATGACTGTAGCAGTGTGCTAAAAGTTCATTTCGGGATCGCTGCTTCGGCCGACATTGTCGGTCGATTGGCATGATGCGCAGCACTTATTGAGCGAATTGAGATATCTTTTGTTCTCGCCTTCCCCGCGCTATAAGATGCATTTCTTAGTCGAATCCAGTTGCTTATATAAACGCTGATCTTGATTAAGCTGCGCGGCATGGCGGCACATAAACAATACAGTCAGACACTGGCGGCGCCGAATAATCTAAACCCAGCGCTTGTTTAACGCACTTCTTCCTTTGATTGCCGTCCTGGCGCACAGTTTCACAAAGATAAGCGCAAATGCACTCGTCCAGAGCTTCGTGTACCCTTACTCTTGAGTGAAGCTTTTGCCTTTTTTGTCATATATATGGGTGCAATGGCCGGTGCTCATCTCGTATGGCAGGTAGATTTCACCCGTGCGTTCTCATATTATCTTTTCTAGGCGCGTTTGCGCGTCAATTTATTTCTCAATATAATATTCACAGCAAATTCATGCGTAAGCTTTTTTTTAGTACGGAATACAGATAAATCTGTGATAAGGTTCTTTTCGAACACTCTGAATTTGGTGGTGGTAGTGGTTAGAAGATGAGAAAAGGCACCTAATTTCTGCAACCCGGTCGGGAGCACAGCGCAGTGCCTGCGGGGAAGGGAAAAGGGAGGAAAGTGGAAAGAAGAGCAAAGATTAAGTGAGCACTCAAAGGCTACCTGTCACCGTGGCGCGGCATACCTTCTTTTTCTTTCTTCGTTTCGTCGCAATCGATTCATGTGTTCGCCTTTCACGCTCGAGTTGGAGCAGCCCACGGCTCAACAACCAACCATGGTTTATCAGGACGAAGATAAACGGGCAACCACGAGCGCAAATCCCGAATATTCTGAGGCTTGCGGCAAAGCGGTTCACCGTCGTCTACTCTTCTCGAACCGGAAGTCGGTAGCAGACGGTGCATCCCACAATCCCTTCGCTCTTTTAGTGGTCACCTGTTTCACCGCGCTCACGGCTTATTCAATCACAGCCGCGTTGCCGACAAGATGCGAGTGCCCCTGGTGACCACCTGTACTTATATTTATCTGCAATACTTGATAGAAACGAAACGAGCAGCACGAGAGTGCTGCGTGTGCATACTTGCTGCATTCGAGAGCGGAAATTTCCATGTTTCAGGGAGAACAACAGGAACTGTGCGAAAAGGAGACACGCCCACGAACACGCCTGTGGGAGGTGCGTGTTCAGTTGGCAAAAAGACAGCACGACAGTCACGCTTACGTCACTGCAATGCTAAAATGTTGAGCGAGTGGTGGCGCTGACGTGTTGGCATGCGGTGTTTCTTTGATAACCGCCGCAAATTTCCCACATGCGTTTCCGACGTCACGCATGTTCATGCAACCATTTTTATCAACTCTGCTATCACACATTCCGCACTGTCTTCATGCCACGGCCACCGCAAGCGAGCTCGGAGCAAACTTGGCCACCCAAGAAGCTCGGGCCATCCTGCATAGCACCCCGGGTAGAACTAATTCATTCTGTGCCCCTTGAATCACTCCTTTGGGTTAGCACCCACGTGTTTACCTACACTGTGCGCCCCAGTTCAGATAATCTTTTCACGACCACGTTCACCAACTATGCATATTCTGTGAAGCCGCTTCAAAAAAAAAAAAACTTGCTGATAAAGCACGTCTAGTTGTCAAGCTGAAGAAGTCCTGCCAAATCATTTGGCTGCCGTATAACAAGGGGTTCTTTTGTTTACTGTAAGGCATCAACCAATATCATGTGTCCCTTTCTCCCATGGAAAAGGCACAGTAAAAGCTCAGACCCCTGAATCCCAATAAAGTTTCACCTATGACCCTACAACATGGGAATATACGCAATACATCAGTAAAATGCGGTGTATAATAGTCCACGTATGCAAGATATTGGCACGTATCTGTTATCCACATGCCAGCTGCGAAGAAAAATGAAACTAACATTTTTGTGTAATCTTTTGCGCATTTTTTGTTTGTTTGTTTCTTCTCTCTTCATAATTATTTTTTCTTCGCTTATAGAATCTTCTGATCACATTCCCATTCCTATACAGAGTAGCATGCCATGAAAATGCAGGCCGGCAAAAACATGTTTTTCCAATAACGAACGTTTTTCGCTCTCTCTCATATGCAAGATAACAGTGTGATTCAGAATAACACTTATGCCAGCTACTATTATTGTTATTATAATAGTATCTTACCAATATTTCCACATACACTTCCATGCCGGTGCGTGCTTGAGCCAATTTCTTAAAACAGCAGAAAAAGACCGTGAAGGTGCTCCTGAGCTTCCTGCGTTCAACCGGTCTCTCCAAACAATTGTGATTGGAACGCCCTGCATGTGTGTACAGATGTATTTTTTTCGCAATTTTTTTGTCTCTTACTATGTCTATCTCTTTTCTTACCCTTATTTCTCCACCCCGGTACTGGGTAGCCAACTAGTTCTTCTATACGTTAACCTGCCTGTCTCTTACTTTTATTTATTTTTCTTTTGTGCATTCACCGCACACTCTTAAGGGCTATAGAAAAAATTTCAATCTGTTTGAAAGGGCTAAATCCTGTGATAATCCCACACTTGCCTATATAGACATTCCACAGTTTAATATAACATGTTCGGGTAACACCTCTTGACACATATCCTTGAACGCTTCTCGCTGCAGGCACGTGTGATGGCAAGCTCCGGTGGTGCCAAAGTGTGCTGGATGCTGATCTGGCTGCTGCTGCTCATCTTCGCCGCCTTTTGGGTCGCCTCGTTCGCTGCCTTTTGGTACATCCTAGTGTATGTGCTGGTGCCCTGCATACCGGCTGCCAAAGACGTGGCCGCGCTGCTTCACCGTGGCGTGCTGTTGCCGTACTTCTGCGCTGACAACATGGTCAACGGCAGGGACATCAACAGCGGCGTCCAGTTCATATGCTCTGGAGGCACTGTGCCCACCTGAGCTGTTCGCTTGACGCTCCCACCATTGGCCACAGAACGCCAGCGGCACGTCGTGTGTGTGTGTGTCTTCATCAACCTCCATATTCTGACGGAGAGCCTCACTCCACAGCGCTGGCCACGCATCTTTAAAAAGGAAAACGGAAAGAGCATGCTCACTTCGTGTGGTTATTTATAACGCAGTCTTCCAATGTGGCGCTTTCTCACCGGCGAGATTCAAGGGCGCTCAACCGTGACAGTTGCCTGGAGCGCAAACAAGGGGTTCGCGAAATTGTGAAAGCGAAAACGGCACTGCTTCAAAATATCTGCTCACTCAGCTAATTAGAGACTATATAGTGGCGGCTGGTTAGTGTTGACTGTTTCGGGATTGAATTGTCCGGAGCCCGAAATTGAGGGCAGCTCGTGTCCTAGTCAAATAAAGTGCAACAAAATGTTTAATGCATCATGTATTTATTGGGTTTCTCTAAGGATTTTTTATGTTACTTCACCGAAGAAGATGATGGGGAATATGAAGAAAGCAGAATTAACAAGTGCAATCGCTCAAAGTTTGGAGAGTGCCATTGTCATTTTTACCGATGTATGTTATTTTTGCCGGTGAGGGACAGTTCAGTGACAGTTTGGTTCGGTTTCAAGCGAATACACAAGAACCAAAACTAGGGCTTACTAAAGAAATGCTTCAATGTTGCGTAACAGCCTGAGTGATTATCGGTATTCATAAGGGCTGCTTAGACATGTTTATAAGGCCAACTTAATTTGAGATCTAACTGATTCTTTGCTTTTAAAATAAGTTTCTTTCCGTGTATAAACAAAATCAACGTAGATCTCATAATTACCTTTTTATACCCTCTTTTTCTTTTTATGAACGACGAGAGTCACAGTATACTTGCATCCTTTTATTGCATGTGATTGCGTAGTAAGAGTGGACGTGGATACGTAGTTTATTTGTGTCGGGAACGTGCATATATGGCAGGTCTTTTCTTGTTGGAAGTTGCTATAAGACTTATGAATAGTGGCAATACTGGTGTATAGATTGTGGTGCGTAGGCTTGGTTGAGTTTGTGCTGAGTTCATTGTGGTTTGGGACTACCAATGGCGACTATGCTGTGTATGTGTCCGCACGTCAACCATGTGTGTCTATCACTGTTACATGATTAAAAATCCAAAGACTATCAGTGACCACTGTATACTGTTATTAAGATGCTAGTGACAAGTAACTGTAAGATACCGACGTACTTGGAAGTCTTTCGAAGTAGTTCGAAGACGTACTTAAACGTGTTTGTTATCTTTGCGAATATAGGAGGAAGAGAGAGTAAAACATCTTGTTTTGTATGTTCGGTTAAGTGCTATGTCGCTTCTAGCCGATCCTAATGTAAACACATCCACGGCACGTTTTTTTTTTTATTTCCGACGAAAGGTCAAAACTGAAGTCCGACAAGGTCCCATTGAAGACATTTAGTGCAGGAATATAGGCATTACGAATATAGTATTGTGCTTTCAACCTTGCAGGACTAGTAACTGTTTGATAACCGTATACGAGTGACGAGCCACGTAGAATGATGAATAACGTTATCAGTACAGCCATGTAAAGTGGTTTGCAATTAGTGAAGTAACTGTTTTTTGTGTCTACCCTACGTTGAACAAACGCAGATTGCTACCAGATGACTGCCACGTGGCAAGAGTTGCGGTTGCCTCTTGGTCCTCATATTTCCAAAACAAACTAAAATGCGTGCTGCTCTCTCCATGAAGTCATCTTTTTTTTTGAATACGCAATGCAAGTGGTGCTGTGTAGGGTCAAAATATGGAGCGATTTTTGCGGTGATACTTTGCGCGGAACAACTCGATTGGTTTGAGTGACCTTGCAAGTGCAGAAGAATGAAACCAAGTGCGAATGCGCGCAAACACAATATTCCCTCGGTTTGTCTTACCCTCGTCCGGTCTTCGTCAACTTCACCTATTTGACTACACCACATTCCATTTACTTGTACTGTGTTTCTGAACACAAATCGAAATTTAGATGTAGCTACGTTATCACAGCCCCCTATTCTGGCCTCGTGAAACATTAGAAAGAATGAGAGATGAATGTTTATTTTTCGAAGCAGTGTTCTGGGCGTTAACTATTTTATTTTTAAGCATATCTTTTTTTCTGGTATCCCAAAATGTTCATACACAGTGTCAATCTCTGAGGCGTTCTGTAATCACGAAGAGATCTCAAGGCAGCACCTTGTTTTCAGTTCCCGTGACACGCGACCTCACCCTGCCGATACCTTGCCGCCTATGTGGCCTGTGGACATTCTTTTTCTCTTTTTTTTCTTATTATAGAGGGAGGTGCCTCGTGAAAATAGGTTATTTTCCTACTGCGTCTGCTACCGCAAAGTATTCTTAATGAACTTATGCAAACATATAGACGTGAAGGAGGGGAAGATAAAGAACACTGCAGACATGTCCTCGTATGCTTTGAGCCGGGATGTTCACATAACGTAATGTGCCGTAAATAATGCAAAATATGTTTTCGAACGTGCATATTTTCGGAAAAAAGCAGCTGGACGGACCCACAAGGCTGCAGCAGCTCTATAATAACAGGCACCACAATAATTTTTCCCAATACTAACGCACACACGCACACACGCACGCACGCAGACACACAAAACACAAAGCACACATGCACAAAGGCACGCACACAAAATAAACAACACAAAAACACGGCTTAACACAGTATGCAACCTTGCACAAACACGAGCATCTCGAGCTAACGGCTACGTTAGAATTTAATGCAATGCAATATATTTAGGTTGACCTTGAACCTGACTAAACTTGACCTTGAAAGCGGCCTGATAGATGTTTAGTCAATACAAAGAAAGGTTATAAAGTGAATTTGTCTTGTCTGCTATTGTGAAATGCTAGAAACAAGTAATGACACATGGGCTGGAGTGGTGCTTTTGTAATTTGTCTTTTTATTTTTCATGTAGTGAAAGCGCACAAAAGACTTTTTTTTCTTTGTACATTTCGCAAGGCCGACGCGTGAAGGGGTGGTGTGCTACAGACGATGCGCCTATTACGATGCGCCTACAGACATTGCTCTTCTTTATAGATAGCAGATCCAGCTCAGATGGTAAATAAAAAAAATATATGTCAGAACCCATTTTTCGCAGTTCTCTTCTTCGCGCGCCAGTCATCAAATTTCGGATCAAATTTCGGTGATCGTAGGACTTCTACTGCCCTCTCTTAGCCAGATTTCGAAGCTCACTGAGTTTCTGGCGCGAACAATGGAGTCTATTGGAAACAGAATGTCTCTTCTCTAGGCAAGTAAACAGTGCTTTCTTTAGAAAATTAAGTACTTCATGAAGCGTTAACATAATTTACTACTGTTCGCGTAACTAATGTTGAATTTGCTATAGTTCTTTTTGAGTATCTGAGTCCAAGAAGATTCTACTGGCACGTTATTTAACGCCTGCTGCACTTGTGCGCACATCGGCGCGATTGTGTGAAACAAAGGCAAACTACATAGTCACAGTATTTATAACACCTGCTTCAATAACAACTGCATGGCTGACTGGCTGATACGCTAATCTTCTTTCTCACTCCTGGAATTATGACAAAGACTTGTCACTAACAATAAAGCTTCAGAAGGGCTAATAGGCGAGTTATTTGGTATATATTCATTATGTTAATTTGGCAGCTCAAATAAACGGGACACATAAGGATGGGGGTGCGCTGTCTAGTGTTCCGCTCCTTCAGTGTGATGTTTGTCTGGGCTGCCCTGCTTACACAATGAGATCTGGAGTTTGCATATACACGAACACAAAACCTGAGTCCGCAGTATACAAATGTCCCAGACGTTCGTGCGAAAAGAAGTGCGACGTCTCTTCCAAGTCCTCTGAAGTCACGCTCACAGACATCCGCACGAGACAGAAAAACTTGTGGTCACCACATTTAACGCAAAATTGCCAGTAAGCGTGAATCTAGGAAAAGGAGATTTTACTTGCACAAACTGCCCGTAAGTTTAAGAGTAAAAGCAGTGGTAGAACAACGATGCACAGCCAAGAACAAAACCCATCAAAAGTGTGAGGATGTGTTTCTCCTACGCTCTGAATGATTCTTCTAGCACTGTGTTCACCCTTGTGAACATCTGAAATCGGCTAGTTCTACGCAGAGTGCACTCATGCGCAAATACTATTTACTTTGGTAGAAGAAATAAAGAAAAAAAAGAAAGAAAGAAAGAAAGAAAGAAAGGAAAAAAGAAAGAAAGAAAGAAAGAAAGAAAGAAAGAAGTAGAGACGGTCACAAGCTCATTTTTTATTGGTGCCCACACGGTGACACCTGAAGTCGTTTTTGTGTCGTGACGATTTCGGAAAAACTCACTGACAAGTTTTCCACGCTAGTGTTTCCTGTCATTGTGAAGCGATGACTATCCTACTTCGCAATTCGCAAACAACATTTCGCAATTCGAACAAAAGAAAAAAGAGCACACTGGATAGGCTCAGCTTCACGTTCATCACGGTACAGTATACTAAAGGCACCCGCAGGTCGTGGGATAAATCCCGGCTTCAGCGGCTGCATTTTCAAAGGAAGCGAGAATGCTGTAGGCCCGTGTGCTCAGATTTTGGAGCACTTTAAAGAACCCCAGGTGGTCGAAATTTCGGGAGTCCTCCTATACGGCGTCTCTCATAATCTTCTGATGGTTTTGGAACGTCAAACCCCACATATCAATCAATCAGTATACTAAAGGCGATGCTGCGTTTTCAGAAACTGGACGAGTTGTGCGAGCGCCTTTCTGTACATAACATGGTTCCTCGAGTTTGTTAACCAACCACTTCGCGTTATGTGCACCGTATCACTCTTCTGAGATAAAAGGTGTCTAACTGAAATGCTAAATAGTGAGTTATACTCATCCCTTCATCAGGGAATGAGTATAACTCATCCCCTGATGAAGGGAGGACCCCTCCCAAAACTGTTGGGAAATAAATATATTTATCCTTGTTGACAACGCTCCCGTTGTGCCATATCCCATACCTTCACGAAGACTAACTGGCCCATTGAATTATATATATATATATATATATATATATATATATATATATATATATATATATGAGTGTATAATAAGTTCACGTGCTACGTGACGCCTAACAGGCTCATAAAGAGTGTGCCACACACGCCGCCGTGGCTAGTGGTGGCGCTGACTGACACTCCCACGTTTAAATTGACATAGATACCCAATAAAGTGGCGGGGAGGATAGCTGTCGTGGTAGCTCAGTGGTAGAGCATCGAACGCGTTATTCGAAGGTCGCAGGTTTTGATCCTGCTCACGGCAAGTTATCTTTTCACCCACTTTTCTTTCTTCTCATTTACATTACAATTGGCCTAATAACTCCCCCTATACTACCTTCCTTGGCATTATTGCCTGTTAGATCTCAGTAATATTGTGTAAACACAAAAAACGAGCCATTATGTATACACCAGTTTCCCTTATATATATATATATATATATATATATATATATATATATATATAGCGCGAGAAAACGGGTTTGAGTTGCAGCTTCCATAGGGACGCAATATCACACACCTGTGTACTTTTATTTAGGCGCCTGTTAGTAATCCCAGCTGGTCAAAAATATACCACAGACCCCGCTACAGCGTGAGACATTATCGTATTACCTTTATGTGCGCCGAACCGCCTACTTTGATTTGGCACGCACCAAGATGCATCGAGGTAACGACAGAAGTAAATGTGGGTAGAATTAGCGAGTGCCACTTAAACAGACCTAAATGAACTTTACGAAGAAAGGAGTGGTGATCTTGCGTCTAATTAAAAAGTGGAAAGATCGTCTCATGAAGTACCGATCAAGAATGCCTATCATCAAAAAAAATTGGCAGATCTCACGTTCTTTGGGAGTCGATGGCGTGCGATGCATGCGAATGCAAGCAGACTGTGTTGTAATTTTTTATTGAGCGAAACGTTGTGAGATTGCGCTTAAGATATGGACATGTGCATGCGCAGACAGACGTTAAATAGCTGCATATGTTGTCTATTACCGTTTGATTACATTTGTTTTCATTTGCGTAACGATGGCAACAGCAACATGGATGTTAGCAACACCAAAAGCGGTAAACTGATATAAAGCGCTGCTACTCGCGAGGATTGTAGCTCTGGACTCTGCTACATAAATAAACTAAGCGGATGATACCTGACCAGAATTGATGTTAACACGACGAGACGGCTGTATCGTAAGAGCACATATGCAATGTTTTTTATTGGAAAACCAGTACTGCAACAACAATTCACGTTTCACGAACATTAAGGTCTATCTGAAAGGTAGTTGGGAGATTGCGCGGCTCTTTGGTAGAATACCTAATTGCTCCGCAGCATACTGGGATTCGATTGCTGCTGAGAAAATGGCATTTATTCTTTGCCTTCGTCCGGTCAACGTGGCCGACGTCCAATTTTTCCTAACGATCAAGCATTAAAATTAAAAGTATTCCTTTGTGTTTTCGCAGTTCCTGGGTAAATACTAACTTCCCGACACTTGGCACATACCCGCATACAAGTGGCACATACCCACCCCGGGTATGTGCCACTGTTTTTTTTTTTGGGGGGGGGGGGACTGTTGGATGACGTACGCGACAGAATTGTGACATTACATAGATAGATAGATAGATAGATAGATAGATAGATAGATAGATAGATAGATAGATAGATAGATAGATAGATAGATAGATAGATAGATAGATAGATAGATAGATAGATTGCATTTGCTTCCGACAATAAACATCACAATGTAAAGTCACTTTGCCGAAATTCTTACACAGGAAAGAGTGTAAGACAGCATTTGTGTGCTATTCATCCTAAGAGTTACATTTTGAGTGGGCACTGTATCGCGAAAAGGAACTCACTGCGTTTATCACTTCCTTTTTTTTTTGTACACAAATAATGCCCCCTTCCTCCTACATTAAATTCCCAAACAAGTGCCAGTGAGGGCGAACTAAGAAATCAACAAACGAGATTCTAACCTCACATTTACTTTTTCTTGCACCGTTGCATCAGTCCTGTGACATTCTACAGTGATTATTTTGGCATTTTGGTGTCAACTTATTGCAGTATTCCTCACACTTTGAACTCTGCTTTCGTGTTTTACGGGTAAGTAGGAGGCTATATGTAGGAGGCTCTCTATGCAGGAGCTAGGCTATGTTATACTTGCATGTGCAGTGTCACTCGTTAAAACTATCTTCTTGGAAACGAGCAGGCTCTATGGCCGTAAGAAGGACAAGAACGCAGCTTTCCTCCTGAAAAGCTGGCATCAAGCAACGGACTCTTGCAGGCACATAATTTGTTGTTTTGCCCCAAAGTAAAAAAAAGAGAGCTAAAAATGCAAAATTTCATCAGGGCAATTGGTATGCCCAAAAAGGCGAGCAAATCTTGAATCACAACAGGTGCGTAGAGTGCAGTCACCCAATGCAAACTGGCTGGTCAAGGCTCTATGTTATTTATACCTCCCATTTATTTTAGTTCAATATTTTTAACTGTATTTAGACTTGAAGTATAAATATTTTTGGCACTTTCATCATTGTGCTTTTCATTGAATTCATTTGTGCGGCACAAAATAGGAAAACGGGCTAGGCACTTCTCGTCGCAGTATGCAGCCTGATTCAGAGAACTCTTCCGCTAGGAAATTAATCATTGTAGGCAAGAAACTTAAAATGTAATAGAGACGTGTGTTGTAGAAGAGCTGCGACTTGATGGCATATATAATCCGATCAGAAGCAATCACCGACGAAAAGCCACACCTTGCTAATAAAAGGACTTGCCAAATGAAGCAAAAAAGTGCCACAACATTTGAATAAAGATTACAACTACAGCTTTCAAACGGCGTGAAGTGCACCGCTGTGACGTTTTTTTTTTTATCTTAGCAGGAGAGAAATTATAGCTGCGCACGAAGCCGGTCAGCGCTATGCCACCCTTAGTTGACACCCCCTTGCTTCCAGCGGCAAGTCTGAGTGGCCTTGGAGCGAGTAGTATCCGTCCTGGAGCCTTTATTAATCCTATCATTCCACGCGACAGGAGTCTATGAAAACAAGTTGTCAACACTGTGAGAGGAGACGACGATGTTACGTCAGTTATGGATCATCCGGAGCTAGCACAGGGACAGAAATTGGTTTCGCTTCGGCTGAGCTCGCAGCTCTGTTACAGTGAAAGTGCACGTACATTGAACGAAGGAAGCCCTGCTTGCAGATCTCTTAATCGTGTTTGGCAGCCCACTCGTGAGTCAGCAAGTGCTGCCGACCATCTCCGCCTGGGTCTTCTCTAGCACACACGTGCTTCGCGGCCACGAAACGGTTGAGTGGTGTATGAAGGGAACAATCTGCAGTAGTGTAATACATCTTCCCTCGCTGCTCTTGGCCAGGTGTTACCGAGGGTCCAGCGCGAAAATCGGGACTGCGAGAGAAAAGTTTGCGATATTCTGGAAAAAATGAGGTTCGGTAAAAAAGGTGAGTGATTATCTCGCTTAGAGGAAAATTACCCTATACTTGATCATTAATTTTTGTTGCACAGTCGCCTTCCCTTTTTCTAGTTTCATTGCGTCTATAAAATATTCGTTGTGGTCTCTAATCGTGTGGAGCACTGAAGTACTGAGTGTTGCAAAAATCTGTAAATCTTTTGTCGCAAAGCTCTGAAAAACTTCGTAGGCCGCGGCTCCAATAAATTTAGTATTGCCAAGCAATTCGAGCATGCTATTCCTTTATTATATTGGTAAAAACTTCTGTTATGAATTTTTCTAGCAAGGGGATATTTCAGCCCAATGACACGCGTGATTGAGGGGTTTTTATGTTTGGGGAAGCTGATACAACATAATGCTATGTTATTTAGAAGGAAAAAAATATATATTGGGGATTCTAATTCAGACCAGAGGACCGTATACAGGGCCCTATGTCCTGTATTTCTGCGTTCCGGCCTGTCCACATTGATTTTGTGCTACCAAACTTTAAGATATATCAGTCCGATGAGAGTAGTCCCAGGCCAAAAAAAAAACAAAAAAAAAGATTATGAAAAGCGTTTTAAAAACAAACACCACTTTAGGATGAGATCTCAGACGTGTGCATGAGCAGAAAATGAAGCTTAAACTATGCGCAAAATATATAGCTATAACAAAGGCACCCATCACTATAACTACCTCTCTTGAACCAATCTATACCTACTCGCTGTGATAACAAGAAAACCTGACTAACCTCTCCGTCTTAGGAATCAGTATAACAGGAAAGGGAAACGTGTTTTAACAGAGGTATACATTTGAGCATTTATTGTGCATTGATACAAGAGAACTTGCACAATGTCTACTGGTGTGTGGAAGCTATGACACCGTTTAACATGGATGCACCACGTATACGGCTATAGTGGTACATCTGCCCCTCCGTGGTGGTCTAGTGGTCTAGGGGCGTTTGTGTTGCAAACGATTGCTATCACTTGTGCTTATAGGTAAAGTGGACATTACCGTTTATGACGTAATAGTAGATCGAATCAGCTGTTTGCGTAAATCAGGGAATGCAACTACGTAATCTTGACGACTGTTTAGAATAAATCTCTACATGAGATCCGAGTATACCGACTTCTCATATTTCCGGCAACCACTCTGTGGTTTGCAGCCTTACTTTTTTTTCTCACTATTATGAGTGATTGCGTATGAAAGACAGATCCATCTAAAGCCTCCTGCATTCCTAAGCGGAATTCTGTCTAATGAGATACATTATTTGCAGAGGCAGACATAACTCGCGCGGTAAATTGCAATTCTGTGAGTAAACTGAAAACATTCCAATTTCCTTTGCAATACTTCGACACAAAAGTTCAATCATGTAGTCTATGCCAAGTTATCATGAAGTGAAACCCATTCAGCACGAAAAATTTCTTAGCATTGATGTCGTCGAGTACGTGCATGGTGAAAACAACTAATGTCTCGCTGTCCTGCACCTTCATTTTCAAAGTGGATCCACAGTTTCTGCAGCTTAGTTAACTTTTAACAGTAATAAGTACCTTTACTTTGTACCTTTAGTAATCTACAATTTGAAATTGAGAAGAAATCACCAGCGTATCGCTGAAGAGCGGGACTCAGTGGGCTCGAAAAGCAGCGACTGTCGGCATGCGTCGGCGGCCGAGCAGGCGAGTCATGCCGTGACGTCACTTTGCCGCGACTGCAGCGACGCCAGTGTTCGTGCTCGGGGCTAATACTGCGGAGAGCAAGTTCGTATGTTCGTTTCCCGGCAACGGAACACTTTGCTCTAGATTTTTGTTTTGTCAGCTGCTAGTGCACTTTTTACAACGCCATAACCGTGATGAAAATACGTCAGTGAAGTCTTGCTGGACTCTGGCATAAAACAATTTTCTGTTAAAAAAGTATTTCAACCTTCATCTGCAGAGCTAACCCTTATTACTACCCATTTTTACCTAAATAAGAGTGTGACCGGATTAGTTAAACACGCGTCTTTGAATATGTATCGATAATGATGTGTTTTTTCTATGTTATCAAATCACTCCTGAAATAACAAATATATGTGCTAAATGATTTAAATATCTATTTCTTTTTGCTTCAATTTTCAATAACATTTGCTATTCATAATATAAGGATATAAATATGTGCAAAATGCTTAACTGTGTTCACTTCTCGCTAGTTATGTTCGTCCCCTTTCCACTGCGCGATAACTTTATAGATATGTATTCGTAAATGAAAATGAATAAGTAAAATCAAGCGCAATCAAGAAAACATCACATGATAGATTAAGGAAGAGGACGAAGGTAAGAAAAGGTATGAAAGGCAGGGGTGTCAACCAGACGCTCGTGCAGTTCAATACCCTACACTAAAGAGAAGGTATGAAGGGATTGAGAGAAATGAAAGAAGAGGTAAGAAAGCACCGTCAGGAGATATTTGGGCACCTGTCCATCACACGCCTACAAGGAGTGCCTTGACCCTGTCGATTTTAAAAACAGTAGAAATTCTCGCGTTGATTTGCTGGCCTGCGACACATACAGCCGTGATGAAAACAGTTTGTCGACAAATTTGTTCCATACATTGTATCAAACATTGCGCTCGCTCACAAAGCAATCACAGTAACACAGAATATGTTCTATCGTTTCATAACTGTTGCATGAGTCACATGTGGAGATGTCTGCCATTCCTATGCAAAAAAAGTACGGCTTCATGAAAGCTACTTCTTTCCACAGGTGACACAGTAAAGATGCGTCACGGTGGGAGAGGTGCGATGGAGCTTCAAGCGTTCTCGATGGATCAAGTTTGTGTAGGCGACGGTTTCTTACACTGGGGTCGCCTAACCAAGTTTGCGACAATGTGACCGCGAATCACCGAAGGCCTCTTGCCGCGTCTGTTCTTGAAAAGAGTATAGGGGCTGTCTGGTCGTCCTCGTGGCTGGACCGGGCAGCATCATCAGTGAGGTCGTTCTCGACAATGTCTCAATGTCCCGGCAGTTATTGGAACACAAC
Source organism: Rhipicephalus annulatus (assembly GCA_013436015.1). Taxonomy (NCBI): domain Eukaryota; kingdom Metazoa; phylum Arthropoda; class Arachnida; order Ixodida; family Ixodidae; genus Rhipicephalus; species Rhipicephalus annulatus. The sequence continues at coordinate 176,333 of WOVY01000410.1, read as the reverse complement.
GTCATGCCCATTTGATAGAAACTTGGGGAATGACTTCTATCATTTTGTTCACTAACTGGTTGTCCACCCTTTACCGGAAGGCTGATTGTAAACCCTGAAGGGATGCTTTAGAGTCACAAAAGACCGTGAACTTTTGAGGTTGCACTTCAGCGGCAGAAAGGATAACAGTATATACGTAAGGCGGCAAGCTCCACTGCTGTTGATTCGTTCTGTGGGACACCTTGAACTTGATACGTCGGCATAACAACAGCGGAAACCGAACAATTTTCGGAGATTCGGGTATTTTGGCCATATTTCTCTTTCAGTGCAGTGACAATGTCGCCTGTCGTCAATGTTTAATTACGTGTCTTCTCCGTACTTCCCAGAATAGTGAGGCATACATGTGGTTGTCGTAGGCAACAAGGGGGCGACGGAGGTCTTGCTGCTGGACTAAAACCAGATGGAAACAATTCTATTAGTGAAAAGTTTTTTGGAAAACATGGCTTGCGGTTTCTCAAATGGCAACGCAGAAATATGCTTACCGAGGACTCAACAGAGCTGTTTTATGTGTGCTTTTAACGTTGTCAGTGGTCATGCATGCTGAAATCAGTTCTTCTCATGTGATCGTATTTATTCCACGAGTCGAGGGGCAGCGAGCGTGATAATTCTAAGCACGTGTGTAGTGCCTAGTATTGTAAGCTATTGAGGGTGCGGATGTTTGTCCTGCATGTATTTACCAGCAACGACCAGCTGTAACGTAAAAGTTCCAGAAACAAAGCTTTGTATAGATGCATCATGAAACATATCGATGCGTTGAAGTGTTTCCTCACAGGAATTGAATTATATAAAGAAGGGTAAGTGCAGTGAGCGCACCACGAAAGGCCCACGTCAGTAATCACACCAAGCAAGCGATGATTCTTGTGGCTTGAGACATTTTGGACATTGATAGAAACAGAGTACAGTGTCATAGTCCTGCGAATAAGAGGCAACAACGCACATTTCTCGGTGGAGAGAGAAATACCTTGTTTGCAGAGATATGAGCAGGCTAAAGTGGCAGCCTGCTGGACTTTTGTAAGTGCTTGAAAATGGTTTACAGTCAAAGACCAAAGGCCAACATCGCCGGCATATATTGTTATGTGAACAACATCGTTATCATCATCATCAGCCTACTTGCGCCCCCTGCAGGACAAAGGCATCTCCAATGATCCGCCAATCAACCCGGCCTTCTGCTTTATGCTTCCACTTTGTACCCGCAAACGTTTCATTCTCACCATCCCACCAAACTTTCTGTCGGCACCTCGCGCGTTTGCCTTCTCTGGGAATCTAGCCAGTTACCCTTATTGAACAGCGGTTATCATGCCTACTACGCACTACGTGCTCGGCTTATGTCCATTCCGCCTTCTTGATTTCAACCGTGATATCTTTAACCCCGGTTTGTTCCCTGACCCACTCTGCTCTTTTCTCGTCTTTTGAGGTTACTCCACGCATTTTTCTTTCTATCGCTTGCTACGTCGTCCTCAATTTAAAGAAGCCCTGCAACACTTTCTGAGCATATTCAGAAAACTCTGCCATACGGTAGTAGAGGCTCCCGAGACCACGCGAACCAAATATTACAGCGCAGCACGTGGCGTTGAGTTCACAATAAATTAATAAAGTCAGCTAATAATTGCTTTTTTTCTACAAAGGATGGATTGCGATCAAAAATAACTCGTAAAAAGCCCATGTATCAGACTTTGGCTGATTTGAACATGGTGCGCTCGGTCGTTACGAAGATCGCCGCGGGAGGCCACGACTTGTCCACACGTGCGCGCACGATCACACTGAAAAAGCCGCACAATCGAATAAAGAAAAAAAGGCTCAAGGTCACGAAGCGTGCGTGACGTATTTTCTGTGATCCTGACATCCCTCCCTCACTAGCTGCCAGTGCTTTCGTCGGGACGAGAGGAGAGAGAATGCAATTGCAGCATGCGATGAATCTTTGTAACTCCACTCACACTGAACAGATTCGTAAAATTTTGGCGGCGTTGAATTTGTAAGGCAGTGGGCTCTTCCAGAGAATTCATTCCAAGGTTACTTGAAAAAGTGTTTCAGGGCACCTTCAAGCTTCATTCTCTTTGTAAGCTTCCAGGTTTCTGCCCCGCAGGTAACTACGGGCAAGATGACATTGCTATATACCTTCGTCTTCTGGGCTAGTGGCAGATTACCATTCATGATTTCAGAATGCTTACCGAATTTTATCTCCCCCCCCCTCATGTTTATTTTTCTAGTTACTTCACTCTCATGGTTCGACTTCACCATTACTACCTGTCTGAAATAGACATATTTTTTACCACTTCCAATAAGGCTCCACTTATTACAAAGCGCTGTTTTCTGGCGAGACTGTTGCACATTGCTTTAGTTTTAGGCTTAATATTTTCAGGCCTACTTTTCTGTTCGGCCTGTCCAGTTCAGCAATCATTAGCTGTTGTTCGTCCCCTGAGTTACTAATCAAAGCAATGTCATCCACGAATCGCAGCTTACTAAGATATTCTCCATTAACTACTATCCCTGACTCTTCGCAATCTATGGCCCTGGAAAACACCTGTAAACACGTGGTGAATATCATTGGACAGATCACGTCTCCCTGCTTTACAACCTTTTATTTCATTTCATATCATTTTATTTATTGCACCCTCAAGACCGAAGTATTGCAGAGGAGAGTGGTTAATAGCAGTATTATACAAACAATATTAACAATGAATAACAAAAGTGTATTTTTTGTATTACACACAGTGTAATACAAAAAAGATTTGGCAGATCCCACGTACTGTTGGAATCGATGATACGATGATGAGCAAGGTTGATATGTCACTTTAAAATAAGCACAACGTTACGTGGCGGACGTAAATATGCCGCATGTCATTTACATGTCATGATTATCGTATTTAGACGTGTCATTTACTTTCTTCGTCTATTCACGTCTCGTTATACAAAATTTAGTATATGTGGAGCTAGCGAAACGGCCACGTAGCGTGTAGTCATGTTTAATAGGACACACATATTATACTTGAGGTTTAATAGCACGAAAAAATACACGGTGGACAGGAAAAGGATAGGACAAGCGCTGTTAAACCTTAAGTATGCTAAACCAAGCCTAATCAGCCACTTTGTTAACGCATATCAAGATGGTCATGTTTGGACGTGTCATTGACTTTTGTCGTCTATTCATGTCACGTAATACCAAATTGCGTAAATGAGGAGCTAGGACAACAACCGCGAGCGCATAATGAGCATGGCATGTAGTCATGTTATTACAAGAAACGTGTTGCATGATCATCATGTTTGCATCAGTGATATATTTTTGTCATCCATTCACATACGTAATACTAACCCCCGTATTCACAAACGCTCCTCGACTCGACTTTCACCCTTCACTTGACAGAGTTAAGCAGTGCGCCACTACTCGGCTGAAAATGAGGCTGCGCTACTCAAGAATCGCAGAAGATTATGCTTGATATGCAGTGACTTGCCGTTCTTAGAGATGACGCTACGGTCGGCTTTCTCAAGTGAAGGTAAAGCGTTGAGTGACGGGACGTTCTAGAATACGTGGGTAAATTTGGTATATGTGAAGCTAGCGAAACAACCGCGAGCGCATCAGGGACGTGGCATGTAGTCATGTTTTTACATGACATGCATGTCATGATTATTATGTTCGCACTAGTTGTATACCTTCATTAGTCATTCACGTCACGTAATGCCAAGTTTGGTGTATGTAAAGCTAGCGAAACGACCGTGAGCGCATTATGAGCGTGGCACGTAGTCTTGTTCTTACATGACACGCATATCTTGACTTCCACGTGAGGGCCTGTGACTAATGTTAGTCATGAGTCATGTCACACCATACCAGTTTTGTGATAAGTCATGTGAACGAAACCATCGCCGGAGCAGCAAGACCATGACAAGAAAATTATGACATTCATGACATACTTGTCAAGATTTTCATGTGATGACTAGTTACGTATGCGCGTCATACAGTCCTGCTAAACCGATTTCGGTATGGATCCCATTATCCAAACTACCAGAAGAGCTAAATGTCGTAGTCGGATAGATAGATAGATAGATAGATAGATAGATAGATAGATAGATAGATAGATAGATAGATAGATAGATAGATAGATAGATAGATAGATAGATAGATAGATAGATAGATAGATAGATGGATGGATGGATGGATGGATGGATGGATGGATGGATGGATGGATGGATGGATGGATGGATGGATGGATGGATGGATTGATGGATGGACGGACGGATGGACGGACGGACGGACGGACGGACGGATGGATGGATACGCTCGAAGTTGCCGAAGTTCGCTTAGAAATGCTTTGAATTTAGGATAGCGAACAAGAACAACACAATATATGTCAGCCAATACTCTTAACTGGATTGTACTGTCACGCAAATTCTATTACTTATTACTTTTGTAAATAGCTTGTATAGAACGTACAGTGAGCTGATCGGCCTGTAATTTTTTTAAACCTTGACGTAACTTCTTTGTTGTGACTTTTCTTATGGAAGATTATGGTCCATATGGATTCACTGCATATTTTTCCCAATACGTTTATGTCGTGACTCTTATATTCATATCGTGGTGTTGGGACGTGAAACACCACATATCAATCAAATAAATCAATATGTTTACGTAGGGTTCGTTGATTCCCTGACTTCATAGTGCCTGCATCACTGCTGATGTCTCGCCTCAGTCAAACGCCTTTTCATAATTTCTAAACGCTATGTATGGGGGTTGGTTGTATTCCGAGCATTTCTGTATTACCTGACTGGTAGTATGAATATGGTCTCCCCGCCGCGGTGGTCTAGTGGCTAAGGTACTCGCCTGCTGACCCGCAGGTTGCGGGTTCAAATCCCGGCGGCTGCGGCTGCATTTCCGATGGAGGCGGAAGTGTTGTAGGCTCGTGTGCTCATATTTGGTTGCATGTTAAAGAACCCCAGGTGGTCGAAATTTCCGGAGCCCTCCACTACGGTGTCTCTCATAATCATCACCTTCAAACCTAGCACCTCATCACCTCATAAACTAGCACCTTCAAAAGCAGCATACATTCAATAGAAAGTGCTCAGGGTCGGCACTAAGGTTTATCTCGGACCGCTCCGCTCCACGTCAACAGCGGAGGCACTTTACATTGGAAAGGACTTGCCCGCCAGCCCTCACATAACCTTGGAGGTACTTAGAGCACACAATATACACTATGCTCGCACCACAGCCCATCACCTCGCCTCTCTTTAAATGACCGGCCCAGTGCTTTTTTGCGAGGTGATTTTGGCTTATCGAGAGTGCTTTACAACAAGCTACAGACCTCCTGAAATAATCCTGCCGCATCTTTGGTGCCTGGATCAAACTAGACTTCGTCTGACAACGCCAGGGATTCGTAAAAAGGTGGATCTCTCATCGCCAGCTTTAAAGAAGCTGTCTCTTCTGATGCTAAACGAGCGCACTAAACTCAACATGGATGGATCGTCAACTGCTGAGGGATCTGCAGGAGCTGTGAACTTCCCAGCAAAAAATGAACTGTATAATTTCAGAACGCCTCATAAGACTTCTTCGACTGCTGTGGAGCTGGCGGCACTCCACAGTGCGCTTCGGCGGATTCAACTGGAGTCACCACAAAAATGGACCATATTCACCGACTCCAAGTCAGCCCTTTAGTGTCTGTCGTCAACTTTGTGTCATGGTGTAGAAGGCCAACGTTTATTGGAAATAGAAGAAACCTATCAGCAATTGGAAGACACATGGCATTAAATCATTTTTCCCGTGACTTCAAGGCCACTGTGGCATTGGCGGCAACGAACATGCCAATAATTCTGCCAGGAATGCTCACGAAAGTATCATGCATTTATTCTGTTATCAAAAACAAATGCAGCATTCAACATTTGCTTTCTCGCATGTGATAAAACACTCTCAATGTGTAACACGTCCGGTTTTCTGCATACCCACCTACGCCATTCAGATCCGTCACTTCAACTTCAAATTCCATCTGAACTATCCCGCGATCTGAAACAACCGTCCTCTGCTGCTTGTGGCTTGGAGTGCCATTCATGAATAGTTCTGCTTACTGAATTGGGGTGACTGACCGTGCTACGTGTGACCACAGTGGCAATGAGAAAACCATGCATTGCCCAAGTCCTTTGGGACTGTCCTGCATTATAGTTCTCATATACAACAGCTTTTGGCTACGTTAGAATGGCTCGAAGACTGGCCGCTTTCAGAGCAGTCCATTTTGGAGAGCCGGAATGTTCCACGTTCCAGCCAGAAAGCGACGAAGGCGCTGCTGAAGTTTCTGTGGTCAAGCGGACTCGTAAAATGACCGTGGCACTCTCTTTCTTGCGTGTGTGCGCATTTTCTATTTTCTTTTCTTTAACCATCCCTTTGCCTTCCTTTCCCTCCTTACCTTTTCATGCCAATTTCCCTTTTCCCAGTGCAGCGTAGCAAACCGGATACTTTCTTCTGGTTAACCCCCCTGCCTTTCACTCAACTTTATTCGTTCTTTCTACTTTACGCCTTCGTAGAATGGTTCAACTAAATGATCATCATGACTCGACGTAGGCGCACAGGCCGGTACTATCTTCGTGCTCTACCTTTTGTTAACCTATAGTTACAATATATGCCCTCCTTTCACTGATGCTATAGTATCCTTTTATGTTGCCAGCGATTTTCTTGTGGATAAGAAACCCCACCCTTACACTTCTCTTTTGTCCACTAATCCATGGTAGCATAGGAAGTGTCCGTTCTTCAGCACTGTATAGGCCTCACTTTTCCTCCAAACTTTAATGACCCCCCTTAGATTTCTATAAACACCCTCTAATTTATCGAATGGCACAGCTGGACTAGCCTCACTCGATAGCGTTCTAGCGTTAAACGTAGTCAAGCTCAAATTCCAATGGCGGCCTGTCTGGACCAAGACATGCTTAGCACCCTCTGCAGCGTCGTAGTTCTGACCGCCGCCGCCTTGTACAGTTGCTTCGAAGTCACTGGGAACAGTGGGCCGAGGGCTAATTGGTAACTCCTTGAGAGATAGTGGCCAAGTACTGCACCAGGGTGGTCAATCCTGCTCTGATGAGGGAGCGCATTGCCGACAGGTGGTCACCAGTGAGGCCGCACCGCAGACCTTTTTTTAATGGTTCCCTCGTCTCAAGTTATACTTGAATATACAGTTGACGATTGTCGGCCCCCAGCATTCAAATTACGGACCTCTTGCTGCTTTTCTGGTACTTTATCTCTTAATAGCATAGGTTCTGTCACCCTTTCTTAGCACTGTCGAATACTACGTAACTCCTTATCAGTCCTCAACTTCACATTACTACTTCTTCGTCTCGTTTTCTCCTAATTGTTCTAAACTCCATCTTTCTAATAAAAAAAGGGGGGGGGGAGGATTCGAACTTTTGAGCTTGTGAGCTTAGCCTAGCCTAGTGCTCTGAATGACTCTCATTCTCAAGCGCCTATTCTTCGTAGCTTCTTTCTGTCGGGCTCAATTTTTATGTTGTTGGTTACTACTTGGCGATATTTGACGAACTCTTACCATCGCAAAAATAAACAAGGGGGATTCAATACCTCGTCCTGAGGGACGCAACGAGAAGTATAGCAATTCACAGTGGGGCTTTTTTTTGTCTGTACAAAAAAACGATCTTCTCGTCTAGTTGTGCATCCAATACATGCGACCACCAATTTCGGCAGCCTCCAATGGCTCAAGAATCGCGTCATGCATGTGTTACGTTATGGTGTGCCCATTTAAAACCAATAAATAGCACCAGTCTCATGCGTTTGAGGCACGTATGTTGCTGGGCCAATGTTGTAGGATCAATGACGTTGTCAACTGGCGACCTACCTCACCGAAAGCCTGTCATGCAGAATAGCTGCACATTGCATCACTTGAGATACCATTCTCGATGAGTAAGTACCATCCTTTCCATAAATTTTCTTAGGCAGCTTGCTGGGGCAATATGGCGAAAAATTGTCATATCAAATGTGGACTTTCATAGTTTTAGTAGTGGCACTACCCGACTTATCTTTCATACCTAATGAACAATGCCCCTACGATATGAGTGGCCGCCACTTTCCTCTGGCCGCTTTTTCAAGGTTGGCTAATGTGACATAGGTGATACCATTGGGTAATGGTAATATGATCAAGACGCTGCCAAAGATGCGTGAATGTTTTTAGAAAAATATTTGTCCATTTCATGGATACGTGTTTCAGAGAAAATACTTTGAACAGTGGAAGTGGACATGGCACACGCACCAGCTATTCACGCATCAAAATCATTCTCCACTTGAAGTTGGGGGTAACCTATAGATGTATACAGCTAACACCATGCAATGGTGCCTTTGTTGCGTAGCCGAGCACCGGCCACGAATAGTGCTTCAGATGCGTCTCAACGACTTACGAGTATCCAATGATTCGTAGAATGCTTCCGAGTGCTACTCTTTAAGTTTTTTCACACAACATTAGACTTTGTTCTGTATGCGCCGTGCCAGCCTCAACTCACATATTGCCTTCGCACGTCTGTATCTCCTTTCCGCGCGTTGGCGAAGCGCACGTAATTTTTCCAGTTCAACATCAAAATCAGAATGGTTGCTAAGAAATGGGAGCAGACAGAAAACTTCTATTGCTGCCTTTTTGACGACATTCCTTAAGTTATGGCAAGGGTCTTCTTAGCCTGCATTTTTCATGAGTGGTTGAAATTTGGGCCATTCAATTCTTTGTACTGTAGTCCTAAAGGAGGAGTTGGGAAAACCCCTGACTCCCACATAAGTTGGAATATAGTCACTCCCCTGTGCTTCGGTGTCAAAAAACCACTTTAGTTGTGGCCGGAAGTATCGGAATGCCAGGGTCAAATTGAGGCAACTTCTGTACCACGTAGGTATGTAGGACTGCCATCACGTATGAAACGCAGGTAATGTTTATAGGTGGGTGACACGATTTTTTTTTCCTTTAGCTTTGATCGTCGAACTACACCAGATTAAATAATGTGGGGGAAAGTCCCCAGTTATAATTATAATGGATAAGGCGTGCACATCGACAGGGACCCTATAAGTGAAAATGCAGCTCAGTGAGTAGACATTAGTGTCCTCACAGTTAGAGGCGCTGTAGAGGCCCGTGCGCTTCCTAGATGCGGCCGCCGCCGCCGCCGGTTGACTTGGCAGACGTCCGTGGAGGTCCACGTCCATCGCCGATGAACACAAAAGCCATATTCGTGACGCGCAAATAAAATTAAGCGAAACAAGGCAGGAGATACTGAAGCAACGCTCTGCCAGGCAGACACTCCATCGTGCGTACGTTCGTCTTACAGTAATTGATTAGGCGACCGTGTTTAGGCAAGCCAACTGATTATCAAGCACGTGCACTAAGGCTGGCTCTAGCGCACTCTCGTCCCGGCCACTGACTAAAGGATGTTTGATGACGTTTATTCGAGCAGAGAAGTCGCAACGAGGTCGCAACGGAGAGTAGGCGTACGGCAGGTCTGGCAAAGCCGGCACAAAACTCTCGCGCAAGCAGAGCACCGGCTTTTCGTTGTCTTCCGAAGGCGCATACGCGTTGGTGCGTATGCTCCACTACAATACCCCCGGGGTGACGGGTAGCCATCCTGGTGACTCAGGGAGTAGGCACAATGAGGGGGTCAGTAGTAGGGCTTGAGACGGTCGACGTGTACGGTCTCGCGTCCTCGACGGCGCAAATCTGGTAATTGTGTTAATGGCTTGATGATGTAATTCACCAGGGAGGTCGCGTCAATGACACGGTACAGACCATGGTACCGGGCCAGAAGTTTAGAAGACAGGCCAGGAACGTGCGGGGGCACGCAAAGCCACACAAGGGAGCCAGCACGAAATGTAGGAGCTATGTGGTGAGCGTCGTCGTGTCGAGTCTTTTGTAGACCTTGAGCCTCACTTGTCAGAGACCGAGCCAACTGACGGCAGTCTTCAGCGTATCTGGTGACTTCCGAAAGCGGGGAGCACTCAGATGCATCAGGGCGGTACGGTAGTATAGTGTCGAGTGGGTGGGAACGTTCGCGGCCGTACAATAGAAAGAACGGGGAAAAACCGGTAGTCGCTTGCGTCGCGGTGTTATAAGCGAAGGTAACAAAGGGCAATACAGCGTCCCAGTTAGTGTGGTCGGAGGAGGTGTACATCCTCAGCATGTCGCCAAGTGTGCGGTTGAACCGCTCAGTAAGACCATTTGTCTGTGGATGGTATGCGGTAGATTTCCGGTGGATAATGTTGCATTCAGCGAGGATAGCTTGGATGACCTCCGACAGGAGCACTCGACCCCTATCACTGAGTAATTCCCGCGGAGCACCATGGCGTAGAATGAAGCTTCGGAGAATGAAGAGTGCAACTTCGTGGGCGGTCGCTGCCAGTAGAGCTGCAGTCTCAGCGTAGCGGGTCAGATGATCGACTCCGACAATAATCCACCGATTTCCAGAGCTACCATATGGGAGGGGGCCATAGAGGTCTATACCCACGCGGTCGAATGGGCGATCCGCGCACGGGAGCGGCTGTAACATGCCAGTAAGGTGCCGCGGAGGTGTCTTGTTCTGTTGGCTAGTGGTGCAAGACTGAACGTATTTCTGCACAAAGCGGTACATTCCTCGCCAGTAATATCGTTGGCGCAGCCTTTGGTAGGTTTTCAGGACACCTGCGTGAGCGCTTTGGGGATCTGCATGGAAATTCATGCAGATGTCAGAGCGCATATGAGTTGGGACAGCAAGGAGTTACTTCCGACCACCAGGCATGTAGTTGCGGTGGTACAGAATGTTGTCTCGTAAGGAAAAGTGGGCTGCTTGCCGGCGTAGTGCTCTCGTGGAAGGGACAGCAGGCGGATCGGTAAGGTAGTCGACTAACAAGGCAAGGTATGGGTCTTTACGCTGCTCCGAAAGCATGCCAGTGGTGTCGAGTGGTGACAGGGTGGTAAAAGGGGGTGACAGAGAAGCCACATTTGGTGTTAATGGCGATCGGGAAAGTGCATCGGAGTCCGCATGCTTGCGACCGGAACGATATACTACACGGATGTCGTATTCCTGCAATGGAAGTGCCCAACGCCCCAGACGTCCGGACGGGTCTTTCAAGGTGGACAGCCAACATAGAGCGTGGTGGTCTGTGACCACGTCGAAAGGACGGCCGTAAAGGTACGGGCGAAACTTCGTAAGTGCCCAGAATATAGCCAAACACTCCTTCTCTGTCACGGAGTAATTCAATTGAGCCTTCTTAAGAGCGCGACTTGCATAAGCGACTACGTATTCGGTTTGGGTGCCTTTCCGTTGTGCCAAAACTGCGCCAAGACCAACGCCACTTGCATCAGTGTGAACTTCTGTGGCAGCAGTGGGGTCGTAGTGGCGAAGAATAGGTGGCGAGGTCAGCAGGCAGCGCAGCTGGTGAAATGCGTCGTCACATGCAGGTGACCATGCAGATATACCTTTGCTGTTGGAAAGCAGACTAGTCAGAGGTGCAATGATGGACGCGGAGTTGCGCATGAAGCGACGAAAATAGGAGCAAAGACCAACAAAACTTCTTAGGGCTTTCAGTGATGTGGGTATTGGGAAGTCAGCCACAGCTCGAAGCTTATCGGGGTCCGGAAGAACACCGTCTCTTGTGATGACGTGTCCCAAGATGATTAGTTTTTGGGCTGCGAAGTGGCACTTCTTGGTGTTAAGTTGTAGGCCTGCAGAAGCTAGACACGTCAGAATCTCGTGGAGACGACGAAGATGTGTCGGGAAATCAGCTGGAAAGACTACGATGTCATCTAGGTAACACAAGCAAGTTTTCCTCTTGTGGGCCCGCAATATGATATCTACCATGCGCTCAAACGCAGCAGGCGCGTTGCAGAGCCCAAATGGCATGACTTTGAATTCATATAGGCCAACCGGCGTTACAAAGGCTGTTTTAGGGCGATCACATTCAGCCATTGGCACCTGCCAATACCCAGAACGCAGATCCAAGGATGTGAAGTACTCGGCGCCTTGTAAACAGTCAAGAGCATCGTCTATTCGTGGTAGCGGGTAGACGTCTTTCTTTGTAATCTTGTTTAAGCGGCGATAGTCCACGCAAAATCTAACGGTGCCATCTTTTTTCTTTACCAGAACCACGGGTGACGATCAAGCGCTTTCAGAAGGCTGTATGACTCCACGTTTAAGCATGTCATCTACTTGCTTCGTAATGACGCGGCGCTCTTCGGCAGAAACGCGGTAAGGACGCTGTCGCAGAGGCGAATGTGAGCCGGTGTCAATAGTATGAGTGACAGTCGTGGTGCGGCCCAAAGCAGGCTTCTGAAAGTCGAAAGAAAAGCGAAACTTGTTAAGGAGAGCAACAAGTTTGCTGCGGTGCGAGGGGGGAAGGTCTGCGTCAATAGCATTGTCGAAGGCTGGCGAGCTTGATGGCTCAGACGCCTGAGTGATTGCGGCAATGTGACATGGCGTTTCGTCGGGAAGAATAATATAATTGATATGGTCGACAGGTTGCACATATCCTAACGTTTCACCACGAAGCAAGCCAATGGGGTAGTTGCAGTGGATTGGTAACCAGCATTACGGTTAAACCAGACGCAATCGTAAGAATGGCAAATGGGAGCACGATGCCCTTGCGTTCAGTAAAAACAGGGGATGGCGTAAACACCACCGTGGCGTCAGATTGCGCCACACATGAAAGGCTAATAGGGACTGAAGCTTCCGGAGGCAAGGTGATGTCGTCGTCAGCGATGAGATTGCAGAGCAGTGGTGAATGGTCGGGCGATGAAAATTCACAACTTGGCACTAGGGACACTTCCGCACGGCAACAATCGATGATAGCTTCATGACCTGATAAGAAATCCCAACCCAGGATGAGGTCATGAGAGCAAGATGGTAGTACAAAAAATTGGACGATGTACAAAACGTCTTGGATGACGACGCGCGCCGTACACACAGCCGAGGGCTGAATGCGTTGCGCGCTAGCCGTGGACAGCACGATGCCACAGAGAGATGTGGTCACTTTCTTCAGTTTGCGACAAAAATTTGCATTTATCACAGAAACGGCGGCCCCAGTATCAATTAACGCTTGTGTGGCGACTCCCTCAACATTGACATCAACAACATTTTGCGGCGAAAATGGAGGTCTTGATAATTGCGCAGAAGTTCCAGTTCTTGCCTCTGGAATTGCACTGATTAGTTTCCCTCCTCAGGAGGTGGTCTACGACGCATAGGAGATGGCGATCGGCGACGAGGAGATTGGAAACGAGAAGTTGATGGGCGAGGATCCGAGTCAGAGTGCCTCTGTTCGTATGCAGACGTGGTGGCCTGCTGCGACGAATAGGTAGGAGTTCCAAAGAAGGCGTACGCAGGTGTGGGACGGCGGTGGCAGTAGCGTGCAATGTGGCCAGCGATGCCACACGCGAAGCAGATAGGACGGTTGTCATGGGTGCGCCACTCATTAGATGGACGGAGAAAGCGAGGTGAGGGCCTGTAAACCAGAGGCGCTGCCGGAGGAGGTGGAGCCGATAAGGATACTGGATGTGGTGGGGGCCGCGCAACCACAGCTGCGTAGCTGAGAGGTGAAGATGGTGCAGGTGGTGCGTAGCTGACAGTTGAGAGATTAGATGCTGCTGAAGTGCATGCGTAAGGGGCCTGCACTGTAGGTAGGACATCGCAAATTTCAGTGCGTATGGCCTGCTTCAGTGTCGAAGGCAGACTTGCGGTGGGTGCGTCGCTATGCGGCAGCAGGGAGAGCTGTCGGGCGACTTCCTCCCTGATGAAGTCTTTGATCTGGTTGGACAGACTTTCTTGGCGAACGTTGGCATTTGCGAGTGCAACAGCCGAGATCAAATCTGGTGGTGAGACACTCTGTCGGGCGATGGAACGCTGACGGCGTAATTCATCGAAGCTCTGGCACAGGCTTACGAGGATTGCCACCGAGGTCGGGCTTTTCGCTAGCAACATCTGGAATGCGCCATCCTCAATGCCCTTGAGAATCTGCCGAATTTTCTCTTCTTCGGGCATAGATGGGTTAACACGCCTGCAGAGGTCGAGCACATCCTCAATGTAACTCGTAAACGTTTCGCCAGGCTGCTGGGCTCTGTGGCGCAAACGCTGGTCAGCGCGGAGCTTTCGGACCTCTGGTCGGCGGAACGCTTCAGTTACGAGGGTCTTAAAGGAGGACCAGTTGGCGATGGCGGTTTCGCGGTTGGTAAACCAAAGCTTAGCTACATCTGCCAAGTAAAAGATAACGTAGGCGAGTTTAGAGTCGTCGTCCCACTTGTTGCTGGCGCTTACGCGTTCGTACAAGGAGAGCCAGTCTTCGACGTCTTGCTCACCACTTCCGCTGAAGATTGGTGGGTCCCGCTGGCGAGTAGCGCCGGGGCAGGTAGACGGGGCAGCCGATGGTGCTGGCTGGGCTGGGACGGGCTGGTTGGTGACTGCGTCAGTCATGTTTCGCGGTAGTCTTTCAGGCAACTTGCGAGAGCGGAGCTCCAGGTCTGCTTGGGAATCTCAGCAGCCTCCACCAAATGTGATGACGTTTATTCGAGCAGAGAAGTCACAACGAGGTCGCAACGGAAAGTAGGCGTACGGCAAGTCTGGCAAAGGCGGCACAAAAGCCGGCTCTCGCGCAAGCAGAGCACCGGCTTTTCGTTGTCTTCCGAAGGCGCATACGCGTTGGTGCGTATGCTCCACTACAGATGCTTCAATCACATCTCGAGATAATACTTTCTTGGCACGAAATAGACCAAGTTACTGTACCAACAGTGGCTCGCAATCTCACTGTTGGCTAAAATATTATGGGTGAAGGTGGCACCAAAATACGAGCAAACGTGGTTTTTTTTTTTTTTACGGCCAAGAACAAACAAAGTTTGCACGATAACTTATGACTATTCAAAGTCAAAGAAAGGAACGTACGTTATTTAACTTTCATGACATTTCTTCCTTGAGACCAGTCTGTCAAGTTCCGCGCTTGGCACCTCGGTGACGTCTTCTTTTGTTTCTGTCTTTCAGGCGCTGGCTTGTTTTACGATATGGATTCAGGGCTTGTCCTGTTTGCTATTCACCCCCTCTGACTTGTTGCTTCTTGCCATTCCTTGTAACTACTCCTACTGTAAACGTTCTTTCCATCTTTTTCTCTTAATTATCAAACTCATCGGCTAACACCAACCAGTAGTTAGCTTAACTAGTTAGCCGATAGAGCACACATTACACTGGACTCTTTAGGTTACTTTTAAACATGTCCACAAATAACTTTTTTGGCAACAACTGCTAAAGCGTCCGTTTGTGTAAAAGTCAATTTATGTTGCGGCAAAGTTGCTGCTAGTCGGAGCATTTTTAATAAAGTGGCATAATGTTAACGCTCTTTGGCTGGCTGTCTCCAATGCACACCTACGACATGTGCCCTCAGCATTATTGGAAATTAAAAATAAATGCCTTTCTAATAATTGTAATGGAGTCTTGCCCCAATTGTTTGTGTGGTCGCCTGAGAAGCGAAGTGAAAGAAAGCCTTTTTCTTTCATCACTCTTATCATCTTGACGACCTTTTATGCTACTTGAAGTGATGTACATGTGAACTGTTGAGTGCAAAATTTTTAGCAGTAACTATGACGCTTTCTGCAGAGCTCGTGCTGCTCAATCTCGTGTGCATAGCGACAGCAGTCTTGTGGCATCACCTTCGGCGCTGTGAAAACATCCGGATACCACCAGACCCAGAATACGACTACATTGTCGGTATGCGGAGAACCATCATTCATTTTTACCGAATCTGTACTATTCACTTATATTGTAAATCAATTTCGTGGATGCCCTCAAGGTCCACTCTCGAGGTTCATCAAAGAAAAAGAAAAGAAAAATCTACGCTCGAGTTTGTTTAGCCCGAAACTTTAAAAGCAAGCCTTGCAGTTGAAGACGAAATTCTTCTGGCTCGAGGATCAAACTCGGATCAATGTATTCTCGCATCGGTCACTTTGTGGTATTAGAAACATTTTTAAAATCAAAATTCTGTTGCTTTTCTAATAAATTTTGATTAAAAACGTAGACATTTTATTGCGACACTTTTTAACACCATGTTTAGCTTTTGCGAGAATCCACCTCACTGAACCAGCAGGAGTCTAAATAGTTAAATTGGTGCTCGACGGTGAATCAGTCCAATACTAGAAATTGATGGTGTACTGTTACGATTAGCCATGGAACACGTCATAGAGAAGTGACAAGAAGTGCATCTGGCTCGAGCCGACGTTTCAAACAAGGGGACTCACGGATGCTTCTTTTTGATGATGACGAGTCGGAGCGTTACCTCCAATCAGACAGGCTTCTTCCCCTAATGCTTCACAGTGAAAATGTAATGAATAGCTGCAACGACCTAACAATATGCTACTTCTCTGAACTATTTTGTTCATTTTTTGTTGCTTGACATGGTTTGGTATGTCATTCTGTCCTACGTGTACGTCTCGCAGTTGGAGCAGGTACAGCTGGTTCCGTGCTGGCTCGCCGGCTTCTGGACAACGCTGTAGGGGCGGACGGGGAGCCTGCACGCGTGCTGCTTATCGAAGCTGGCCGTGGTGAAGCTCCCTGGTATGCCTCTGTGCCACTCCTTTCTATGGCGCTGCAGGGGACCTCCATTGATTGGCACTTCATGACGGCACCGCAGAAAGACGGTTTATGGTGCTACAACAACCAGGTAACTCAGGTGCACCAATTGCACAGAAGAAAAAAAATATAATCTTTTTAGGCGAAGAAAAGCAATGAAATATTCTTAATTGAACGCACTGGTACAACCGAGCTGGGAATATTTACAGCATTCTAAGCTGTTTCCATGCTCATTTCTTCACTGAAATTGAGTACCAAATTGTACCAGCTAGTTCACATTCATTTTGAATGCCTGTTAACTGCGCTAGTAAACACGGGCAAGATGCAAAAAAAGACAGGACGCAGGCAACCTGTTTCTTGTGTATTTTGTCCATATTTATTAGCGCAGTTATTAGACAATTACTTCATGTTAATAAAATAGGTTCTTAGTTGTTGATAAGGTTTAAGCGTAATAATTGATGGAAACAGTTTTGATGTTTAATTTCGTGCACATAAATGAAGGAAGGGAAGTTTTAGAAGGCTCGTTTTTTTTTACACACAATCCTAATAGAAGCCAGCCGATACTGAAGACAAAAAAGTAAAAAGAACGTTAATTCTACTGTTTTTATTGGATTGTAATAATTGTAGCATAGGTGTTATGAAAGAAAAGTGGACTAAACGACAGCGTGTCACTTTCACTGAGCCCCCGAGCGTTAAACGTTCACGTGTTAAGTGACATCATCAGGCAAAAAAGAGTGTTCCCCATTTGCCATTATGGCTAAGAATGGTGCTGACTAACATAGAGTTTCCTAAATATACAATAGAGGGATCTCGCACTAGTGTCGATGGGAGCTCCAACGCATGGCGCTTCAGCGAGCATGGGAATGATGGGGAGTACACACATTTGTTTAATTTTCGTACTTCTAACTCCATTTGTGTTAGTGTGGCTTATACCTATTTTCTTACGAAACGAAATTCTGCAAATGTTGAGCGGTTGCATTTCACCACTTTAACATTTTGGGCTTACCATTTCCAATCTGGTCAGAAAGTTCAGAAGGTTTCGTTCTCTCCTTCTAAACGAAACTGAAACACAGCACTAAACGAAGCCACAAGTGCGATTCGCCGCCCACAAGTACAAAGACTGGGCGAATCGGTGTATTACCAATCATTCCCGTGGTCGCTGAACGATCGCAGTGCCCGAGTCCCCTCTTGTAAACTTTAAGAAACTCTATGCTAACACTTCCAGGTTGTGCATGCATATAAATACCCGATGAGATGACGGGGGGATGGCCTATAGCTCAGTTGATTATAGATAGCATCAGGCGGGTAATCTCTTGAGGGCAAGTTCGGTTCCTGCCAGCGGCAAGTTGTCTTTTCGTCCACTTTATTTCATCAAATCTATACCTCGATCATTACAATACAATTCGAGAAAAACAGTACAATGAACGTTCCCTATACCTTGCTTGGCTTCATTGTCATCTGGTTTTTATAAAGTTGTTTCAAGTACATAAGAGATGTGAAACTTTTTTATTTAATTACTTCTTAACAACTTTCAGAAGTTTTTCTGGAAGTAAAAAAAGAATGGCAACGAACCCTGACGGCAATTTGATCCTGATATCCACCATTCCAATATTGCTTTTTAGATGGACCAATAGCTACAAGTATAAATTTGTTTATGGAAAGCATGGTAATTTTGCTGACATCTATAAGCCCCATAAAACTAAATGCGCGATGTGTACTGTGTATTCCACTTTTTAATAAATCCAGAATTTTTAAATAGTACTAGTTATCGGCACAGAACACATGCGTCAGCTCTGAGAGGTGATAGTAGTTCTTAAGCACATCAAGTAAATAACTAATTGGTTGGTTGGCTAATTAATTAATTATTACAGACGTCGGAAAGCACTACAGCTCTGAATGTGTTCGGTACGCCACTACATAAAAGGGTCTCGCTTGTAAAGAAGACTTATTGTTATTTAGGCTAAACGCTATTGCTGTTGAATACCTTGAGTGGAAGCACTTTGAAATTTTTAAGGGCATCGTCAAATGATATACTAGTAAACATACATAAACCACTTCCTTTGGACATTACACATGCTTCCTATTTCATCTGCAAGGTCGTGGTTGAGCCCAAACGTTCGATGGCGAAGCTGCCCTCGGCTCATTTATGCGTCCGCTATAGAGAAAATGGGGTAATGGGTGGCACCAGGAACTGAGTTCAGAGCGATTTTCATTCGCCACACCTATTAGTTATTGTTTTTTTTTTCGTCAGTGAAAAAAATTATTTTGAATGCGATGGTCCCTGTTTGCGTCCAATAAGTCCACCGTGCTTCTAAAATGCCGAATGTATTTATTTATTTTTAATAATACTGCCGTCTCGAGCAGAGACAGTAGCAAGTGTGAATTATTGATACATAATATTCATGAAATGTCACAATAGTATATAAAGTAAACACATGAAGTAAAAATATGCAATGCATACAGGTAAAACAACAAGGCGAAGAAAACGAACAAGAAACCGAATGGAAAAAAACAGCAAATAGTAACTGTAATATGTAAAAATATAACAAGAAGCTGAAATAAACACAAAAGAGAATGAAATTTCAAGAAGATTCGTCGAATAGATAATTGAATTGTACAAGTTTATGCAATAAATAGGAATGAATAAGAAAATAGAAATATATTCAATGGTGCTAGCGATATATAGGTTATTCCAATCAACAATCTAGGGAAAAAATATTTAAAGCAGTTATTTCGTAGAAGTAAAGACATTATCGTGAAAGAATTTCTTTGCCTGATTACGTAAGCCTGAGAATAAGAGCAACATGAGGAGTCTATGTCGAAATGTCCTTTAACTATTTGACAAAATAATTTTAGTCGGTCAACTCTATCTGTATTGGTAACGGAGGGCAACGTACCCAGATCGTTTGATAACTTCAGTAATTGAGGAATAGTCGTATGAGTTATATATGTAACGAACAACTTTTGTCTGTATTCTTTCGAGTTTACAGATAATTTTGGGGGGGCATGGGTCTCCAATTGGCACTGTATATTCAAGCGTAGGAGAAATAATGATCTCGTATGCAAAGAAACGAACAGAAGTAGTTGAAAACGTTTAAGATCATCTCAAAACGACTAATTTGCGTAATGTATATATAGATGTCGGTAATTTGATGTATTTACGTAACGCCATTTATATCATTCGACCATGATAAATTATTTGTGAACCATAAATCCAGGTATTTATATTCATTGACCTTCGAGAAAGTGTTTCCGTTAGCCCCACAATGAAATAAAAGCGGTTTCTTTTTGTGAGTTATTCACATAAAGACCGTTTTCTCGTATTTATTAGTCATCTGGCACCGCTCACATTATATGATTGTTTGGAAGTTCTCATCTACCTTAATTAGGTCCTCTATTGAACTTAGTGTTCCATGAATAACACAGTCGTCTGCAATGAGTTTACCCGTTATAAGTGAGTTCAATTCTTTTAAACATCTCGTTCAAGCGAGGTGGTGCCTTATTGTAAGCATACGTTATGTTTGCTTCCTTATGACAAGAAAGTGTACGTCGAAGGGTGGAGGAAGCCGCCCATGTGGTACTGAGATTGAGGCGCTCGGCTGCTAACCAGAACACCGTGGGTTCGACCAAGGCCGGTCTTATTCTCTATAGAGGCTAATATTCTAGAGGCCCGTAAACTTAGCTTTAAGTACACGCTAAAGGACATCTGGGGGTAAAAATTTCCGGACCCCTCGACAACGGTGTGCCTCATAATCAAATGGTGGTTTTGGCTCGTACAACTCCAGGAATGATAAAAAGTTAATAGGGGGAGTGGGAAGGGGGAGTGTAAAAGGTTGTATGGTGTCTGCTTGCTTGTCCTCGCCTCCCAATGGGCTTAAACGATCTCATAATTTCATGCCAACCAGGTCAAACATCGAAACTCCTCAGCGGTCTATATACGCAATCGAATGCAGAGTTTGCGGTTGCCTCGTGGGAAAGCGTTGGGTGGCAGCTCCAACCTCTACTGCATGATCCACTCCAGACCAACCGCTGAAGACTGGGAAGAGTGGAACCGGCGGTGCCAGACGTGCGAACTACAGGCTGAACGCGTGGCTGCCCTCTACCGCAAGCTGGAGTTCCTAGTCTCCGATGAGCATGGTATGGCACAGTCACATTCTTACACGGTGGAAAAAAAGAACGACTGGAATATGTTTGGTGTGTTAACTAATCGATCTGACTAAGTTTTTATGCTGTAAATAAATGTATTTTTTCATATATAAAATGAAATAAAAAGTACCAGCAGAACATATATTATGATTGATTACAACGTGAATGCATTAGCGTTACAACAATAAATTGACACGTCTTATTGACAAATCCCTCACACTTGTAAGTGCACTTTTTCAATTTTCTCCTGCCATTATCTTCACTTCTCTAAAGCTCAACTCACCTGCCTCAATGAACGTCCTGAAGGGTCTGTTTAATTGTTTCCAATAATATTGAAACAAAAGAAAATGTAACGCTGTTGTTGTGGCCGTATAGCAGCCAAAGCTGTTCCTTTTCACCTAGCTATTGGGCATTAATTGTAAAAACATGAACTTTTCATTCCACGAACTGGAGTTCACAAGGTCTCATTCTAACAACGCCCGCAAATGCCTGGCACACACGAGCACGATGCGGTCTTGTCAACACTGATCGTAATGCTTCTTTTCTAAAGCAGTGTTGAAAGGTATTCATTTCTTTCTGATGAATATTTGAGGCTCAGGGATCTAATGCTTTGGCAGGTGAAGATATTTTTTGAGCCTAGTCGACGGAATTTTTGTTGAAGTCGCTGTCTAAGTGTGATGTGCCTGAGACAACTGAGCAACTGGTGTTGTGGTGTGGTAAGCATTGTCAAAGGCGTTGCGCGTGACACGCTTCGATATGATTGCATTCTCAATAAAAACTAAATGGATAACAGATGAAAGGTGAAAAAAAAACATGACGAGAGCTTGTCACAAAGCTATCAGTTCATAAGTCTTTTTTTTCATTGGCCAGACGCACGGCGACATTTATTTTAGGCTCAACATCACGAGTGAGTGAAACTTTTTTCCTACGAGCAGCTCAAGCGTAAGGCGTTTTTATAAATATGAACAGCGATGTTAAATTCACAAATATTTATGTTCGTCAGCAAGATAAAGCAAAAAAAAACAACAGACAGGTCAACCTAATACTATAGCAACCGGGTTTGCGATCCCTAAACGGGAGTGGTGACATAGGAGATGGAATGTACAGAGTGTCACAAAATAGGAAAAAACGCATTGACGCCCACATATGTGCAATGCCAGGGCTCTGGACGGAGCTAGTTGGTACATTTGTTGTCAAAACTGACGAAAACTCATTAGAAACAGAAGACACAGTGAACAGGAAAGATTTACACGTGGTGGTTGCTGTTGGGTATAAGTTAGACTTTTATGAGTAGTTTTTATTTATTCGTAAGTGTCCGCCTGTCAGCTTTTTCCCAATGACTTGTATTTTCCGCTGTCCTTTATCCGTTATGACGCATGTTCGTCATTAAATGGCCATCTGCGATAATATGATATGTTCCGCTTCGCTATTGTCTAAATATTTTTCTTGAGAACGGCTGATAGCTAAGAACATCTTTATGGTAACGAGGACATTATTGTCGAACTCCAGCTAAACGCTGTAGTTAGGCATACTTGAAGTTTTTATTTTTTCTATTATAGAGGTCAACGGGTATAAGTTTCGAGCTCGCTGGTCGTACGTTGCAATGAGCGCCGCGCGCCGCGGAGGTGTCGCGAAATGTAACCTTGACTCTACGTTTAGGCCACACGTTAGCTTAACCCATTCTGTCAAGTTGGAGCACAGACAAACTCGGTGAACACGCTCATAATTCTTGGCTTGTCACGCGTGGACCCAAACACTCCCTCTGCAACTTTTAGTCGCATGTGAGATATCAGGGCCGGCCGCCAAGGAGACATGAAAGGCAAACCTTAAACATCTATCTTTGTCGCCTGTTAGGCCATACCAGTGCTACGTGGTTGCGTGCTTGTCGCCAGAAATCAGGGGATCCTTAAGCTTTGCCTTTAAACTTGAACGCAATGGTAACATCCTGCACCTAGGGTGTACTGAGTTCATAGTGACTTTTATCAGAGAAGCTTTCGCATACGGCTGCATTCTGTGTAATGGGTAGCATACATTAAGCTTAGGGAAATAGTGCGCGTGGACTTCTTATGCCCGGGCCTCACTACGCGGCCTTAATGAAAAAGGTGCAGTAACGGGTGTGCCTTTTGTAGTGGGTGGCCGGCTTTAACCATGAAGTCATCATATTTGCATTTTCTGACGCCCAATCTCAATGTACGCTTGTACCATGCACTATTACTGCGATATTACATGCTGGGTAGTGAAGCATGTATACAGGTTAGGTCTGTTTGTAAAACATGCGATTTGCTTTCACTGCATTTCCAAGCAGAGTACGTTATTTGTATTTCAAATCGGACGCGTAGCTCTGTGGTACAGCACTTAGCTGGCACGCAAACGACGTGGTTTCAATCCTTGCTTGGGCCCAGTATTGTTTATTATTTATTTTAATAAGACCTTTCTGGAATTTCGGCCACGCACAAGATGATTTTTCTCTTACTTCCAACGGCCCCGCAATATGAGCGAAACGAGCTCTTTAACGCTTTAGAGTTAAAAGTACCAGTCTCGCGCTGGGTTTACGCCTATCTGGGGTTGCATTCATAAGAACCTCTTACTATACAAATGTTCGAAAGAAAAGATTTCACCCAATTCGCCGCTTCTTTGACGTATGATCCATGTCTTCCCTGACAAAGGAGCCCGCAACACTTTTCCAGCATGGTGAGAAAACGCTGACGCTCTATACTCGAGGCTTCTGAGAGCACGCGAGCCAAACACTGAAGCGCAGCTAGCGGCCTGAAACTAGGAAAATAATTATCAAGATCATCCAGAAAAATTTCCTTCTCTCTACAAATCATGTCATGAACCCAAACAATGGTGCCATAAACGCAAGGTCCAAGACCATTGGATTATTTGAGCATCATGCCTCATCGGATGGGCAGACAATGCTGCGTGTGAACATTGTGGCACTGGCGAAATCACCGAACAAGTTTTATGTCAGGGCTCTCGGTACAGCTCTCAGAGACAGTCTCTCGTAAAAGTGTTTGCCCGACTCGACAGCTTTCTGCTTTCTGAGAAATCAATCTTGAAACAGGAAAATCAAGCTTCACGCTTGGAAGCGATAAAAGCATTGTTGAAGTTCTTGCGAGCGACCCGTCTCGTTCAACGATGGTGACACTCCTGCGTTTTAGTATGTGCTTCTACTTACACCCTTCCTTCTACATAAGCGGCACAGTCACTCACGATCACACTAAACGCAAGCTGCTGGTATGAAAAAAAAAGGTGCTCAAGGTCCCAACATGCACTGACGCACCTTCCTAACTTCTTGTCATCCCCTCCCTATATGTAGCTTTCAGCGCCTTCATTGGTACAAAAGGCGGAGAAAAGCGCTTGAAATCTGCGAAAAATTCTCGTAAATCCATTCGTACTTGATGGTTTATAAAAAAAGAAAAAATCTGGTAGTCCATTCGTGAGGCATGAGTCTCTTTTAGTGAAACCGTTCGATGTTTACTGCAAGAAGAGTGTCAGGACACATGCAAAGGGATGTGGTACTCTTTTTTGTGCCCCGCGACTCTCCTATGAGAGTCAATGACGCCTCAGAGTATTCACGTATCTTTTTAAAAGGGCACTCACCACCCCGCGTCCAAAGACGAGCGGTCCCTTTCTCCTCTCCTTCACTACCTTTCACACACGGGATGCACTGTCTCTGTTCTGGTCCCCTCCATTTTTTCTTATTTTTCTGGGAGAAATAGCGATATCACCACCACCAGCTCCTTGCCCCTTAGTTTTTAAAAGACTATGAACATTGTCAGCACTATAAGCTTTGGAGTCAATCAGGATTTCACGCTTCTCGGCTACACGCATGCGTCGTTGTAAACACGCTAAATTAAGTGTGATCGATTGATCGAGCTTAATATTCACGCGAGACAAGGAAGAACGGATGGGTGTCTGCATGGTAAAGCTATGCAGGAGACAAATCACATTTGATATTTTGCGTATAGACCAATCGAGAGCATGTACACTATCGACATCACGAGAAATACTGTCTGCGTCACATCAGTGCGCAAGAAGGACGAGAAATGCGAGGAGAGAGTATTGCGCTCGGTTTTGTGTGTGTGTGTGTGTGTGTGTGTGTGTGTGTGTGTGTGTGTGTGTGTGTGTGTGTGTGTGTGTGTGTGTGTGTGTGTGTGTCTTGAGAGCCTGGTGAATGGCCCTTCAAAGAGAGTCATATACCTCACAAGTCTGGGCTCTTAAATAAGAACCAAAGAACGCTTTTTTTAGAGGGCAGCAGGTTCTGAAATCAAGTGGTTGCCCTCTTAATTGGCAACAGTACATAAAGGTATGAATTTAGTAACTATAAAAAAGCAAAATTTTTCCACAGAACAAGAAGACAACTGCAGGAGACACTCTAACAATGTACCTACTTGCCCAGCAACACATTTTGTAAATAAAACGTTTCATCTTTGGCTTGACTCAAACAAGAGCCGTGCAAACAGCAAACAGCAAATCCTTTTTTTGCATGTTTTGAACTTTGTATCTGGTGGTAAGGAATACTTCTTAAGTTCCACACAGTGAAATGAGAACCGAAATGAATATCAAATACCATAATATTTGATATATTACTAGAAGTCAATGTCCGCGCATACTTAGTTTGCAAAGTACGTAAAGTTATTACAATTACTTGAAAAAGTCTTGGAAAAGATGTTTACGAGTAAAAGAAATTATTGAATTTTTACACCCTAGATCTTTTAATAGACGCAGCTTAGACAATTGTGATTTACAGAAATTCAAACTTGGTACTGGATCAAGCTTCAATATTATATTAAATTTAGCACAAGAATTGTGAACGAAAGAATAGTAGGAATGAAATGCGTCCTTCCTACAGCCACTTGCCTTTCACTTTTCATAAGGAGCAATTTTTAATGAACATGAGGTTTGGCAAAATTATTTTCAATTGATAGGATTATATATTTAAAAAACCAAAGTTTGTATAGGTCATCACGTCCCCATTACTATTCAGCAAGCAGAACAGATGATGTGCAGAGCTGAGAGACAAAATGTATTTAATGGGAAGATGTGCTGAGTTCATTTCAAATAAAAACATGATCAGTTATTACTAAATATACACTATTATTTTAGTACAGGTACAGAACACTAACCAATATCTTGATAGAACTTTAAAGTGTCAGCAAAGAAAACAAAGCAGAGAGAGAAACAGAAGAGGATCTCGCGGCCCTCTTTTGAGAACGTCTAGGCCAGGTGGTCCTTGCCTTCTACGCCTTCAGGCTTTGCTATGCGAAGCCTACTGGGGTGTTCTTGACGGAGGGTTGAGTGGATTTAGCTTTGCAGTCTTCGTCTTTGAGTCTCTAGTTTATCTATTTTGAAATCTACCTCGATCTCTGGTGCTCATGTCGACTAATTTTCCTGGCCAGGCGCGATCCACCTGGGCTACGTCCCTTCTGTCTATTGAATTGCCGCTAGACATCTTTTTCCGCATCGGTGTCCACAGCATTCCCGTTGCACTGGTATCAACAAATGGAGGCTTCATCAGACTTAAAAACCTCAAGGGGGTCCAAAAAGAACTTGAAGCCACATCGAACTATTTCCAGACCATCACATATGTGCGCCCATTAGGGCGAGGAGGTATCGTGTGTAGGTCGCCGGACCAGACATGCGTGCAGAATCTACTTAAATGCACCTCGTTTGCTGCTACCCCGGTGAGTGCTTTCATTCCGCTTCACCTTGCATGTGCCAAAGGTTTTGTGCGGGGAGTCGATCCAAGTTATGTCCAGCTGATATTCTAGACAGGTGCTCTGGAGCAGGTGCGATTTCAATATGCCGATGTAATTGCCAAATGAACAACGAAAGGGTCCCAAACGAATCTGTCATCATGATATTAAGTGTGAATACACTTTATAAGCGACCCCAAACCATCCACCGCCGTCGGCGGCGTCCGCAGTCTTCTCTCTATCTTTAAAAGAAAGAGGACTTGGCGGGCCGCAGCGCGACGCTCTACCGAATAAGCCACGGACGCGACGCTGATATCGGTGTCAGTAACGCGCCTTATACCCGCTCCCCCTTCGCTCGCTCCTCCGCTCTCCTCGCTCGCTGCAGCTGCGCGCGCACCCCTCTTTCTCGCGTGCCCGCCTTCTCTCTCAGTCTCCCGTCGAGAGCGGGTCGTGCGATGGATGTCCCGGAGGCAACGCTACCATCAACAACGAATACAGTACAACCGAATGCCAGCACTGCACCCGTCGTTGGAGGTGACGGTACCGCGGTGGTTTCGCCGACGTTAGAAGACAAGGCGGCGCTGCGAAGGGCTTGTGAGACCGAACGTAAGCGGGCGAAGCGTGCAGCGGATGCCGAACTTCGCGCTCGCGAGGCCGAGGAGAAGCGGGCGAAGCGTGCAGCGGATGGTGAACTGCGCGCTCGCGAGGCTGAGTGAGGCGTCAGCATCGAGCCGCGAACGCGGCCCAAGAAGCGGAACGACAACGCAAGCGTCAGGCGGAGAAGGGCGATGAAGGCCGGCGTCAAGACGCCGCTCGCAATCGTCAACGGCGAGTGGACGTTCCCCCCCGTGTGATCAAATATCGATTCCCAGGAACCATTACACCATAAAGACACCATAGTGTGAATGATAAATATAATAGTGCGAATTAATAAATACCCCTCATAGCATCACCCCGTGCATTCGCACTTAACCATGTTCACCCTCGGGAAAATGCTTGGGAGTTTTTTGTGGGCACAGCACGCCCGTCAGAAATTAACTTATAGTCATTATTCTTTCGCGTAGAGCCCCTAGCTTCTCGTCCACTTCAAAGCAAAAACTGCTGGAGATTCGGCCGCAGTGTGGGAAGATGTAAATCTAACCTTCGTGACCGCATCTGCATAGAGAGCCATTCTTCAAGCGAATGTACTGGAACAGTGGAAAAGTGTTGTCTCTGTGGGAGGAAGTCACTGCGCCAGCAACTCAGACTGTTCTGCTCGTTCTAAGGAGGTTCATATCCTAGATATTATTGACCACCTCCACTGTTCTCAAAGAGAAGTCATTGACATGGTAGGAGGCAGGGCTTTTGAATTTTCTGGCATTGCAGCGCGCTATACTTCCAGTATAGATTCAAATCTATCGCAGGGTATTGAAAGTGCTGTGGAAAAGGCAATGAGTATAGCTATGGATAAGCTCATATCTAACATTTCTAACTGCTTGGTGCAAATTCTTTCAAACCAGATGGTGCAAGCAGTACAGACTAGTAAAGAACCTGTAGTATCAGACAATACCAGCGATGCCACTCAGCTACACAATGTAGTGTGAGACGAACTTTCTGCATATGCAGGCAAGGCTCAGCAGTCAGGGTCACATGTACATTTGGACTGACATACGCCTCAGCCGAGCACAAGTGCAACAGCAGATATAGAACTAGATATACGAACTCATAAACGTACCGGATACCATATCTCCACCGATCTCAAGTCGAAAACGAAAAGGAATGAGCCCGCTCTTTCGCATAAAGATGCCAAGAACGGCGTGGTATGCTTCTCTGCGGTGCGCTCAACACCGTCGCTCAGTTAGGGGTACTACAGTGGAACTGCCGTTCTACATTCTCAGCCTCACCCTATTTACATTACCTTTGCAATCATTTTAATCGTGATGTTAAAATTCTTCAAGAAACTTGGCTTTCACTAGATAAAAATTTTTATCTTGCAGGTTTTCGTTCTTTTATATTAGATCACCAAACACGTGGTGGTGGTTTAATGATCCTTGTATCTAGTAAATTACAACATAGGGTGAAAACTCTTTCTGAATGCTGGACTCGGAATGTAAAATTGTACCATTAGACGATTGTGTTTCCCCGGATACCACCCCTTTTCAATTAGAAATTTTTATTTTCCCTCTGGTGTGCAAAGTAAGAGTTACCTTGACAGTGTTTTGGTAGCATGTAAAAAGGAAGTTGTACACACAGGAGACTTTAATTCACATAATTTGCCTTGGGGGGGGGGGAGGGCTAAGGACAGGTTTTCGTGGTAGCCGACTGTAGGAATGTACTGTTGACCACAACTATTCATCATCACCATCGTCATCATCAGCCTGACTACGTCCGCTGCAGGACAAAGGCCTCTCCCATGTTACGTCCGTTAACCCGGTCCTGTGCTTGCTGCTGCCAATTCATACCCGCAAACTTCTTAATCTCATCTGCCCACCTAATCTTCTGTCTCCCCCTAACCCGCTTGCCTTCTCTGGGAATGGGAATCCAGTTAGGTACCCTTAATGACCAGCGGTTATCCTGTCTACGCGCTACGTGCGCGCTACAATCTGTCATGTCTGAATAAAGAACATGTAACATTTGTCCGAGGTCAACCTTGCTCAGTAAAAGCTTTAACGTTTCGCTCCGATGCAATCAAGGTTTTGTCATGGGCTGTTGTTGACTCGGCTACTACGAGCGATCATCTTCGTTTAGTTTTTGATATTAGTTATCCAATAACACCTATAGATCAGCCGAATTGCACATATGTCAACCATAGCGAATTTCAAGCCTGCCTGCGTTCTGCCGTTTCTAACCTTCGAAATGGCAGCAGTAAAGAGATTGCAACTACAATTGGTTCAATACTGTAGGGATCTAGTAAAAATTCTAAATTCGCTATTCCCTCAAATAAACAATCTTCCTCTCGTTGGTGGAACGATGAGTGTACGCGTTTATAGAAAACGAAAAGCCGCTTGAAAAAACTTCTTCATAATCAATGCCCAACAATCTGGAAGGACTGTCAATTCCTTGCAGGCACACTTAGGTGAACATTGAACCACGCGAAAGAATAATACGAAAGTCGACATCACGATTAGCTTTCCAAATCCAAAAATGAGCTTCCCTTGATCGCATATCTCAGGTTAAGAAAAGTACTGCCAACGCATTTAACGTTTGATTCATGAGTCTTGACGCCACAAGAAATGAGCGCCTCTCTAGAAGACGCAGCGCAAGGTTTAAAACGCCGCTTCACTGCTAATTTTTCGGCTTTTCGCCCCACGCTGGTAAACTCTCATGAATTCCCAGAATTGTCCTTAGATGAATTGAGTCAGACACTATTATGCTTACCGAGGACAGCTTCATAATCATATAGAATTACGAATTCTATGTTAAAATGTTTTCCTCAGGAATCACCTAATCTTCTGCTAGAACTTGAGAGCTATTCGTTAGAGAACGCATGGATACCGCCAGAATGGAAACTTGCCAAAATTATATTGTTACTCAAAAATCGAAATGGGGCATACAGGTTGTTGGATAACATAAAGCCAATCGCACTGACATCAAAGTTTGTGAAAGTGGTTGAGAGAATCATCAATACTCGAAATAATGAGCTGATTACCGAGAGGTCAATTCTAAACCCCTGTCAAATTGGGTTCAGGGCTGGTTGTTCAACTTTGGGTGCCCATGTTGATATAAAAAGTCGGCTTCAACTAGCTCGGCTACATAACCAATAGGCAGTTTTAGTTACCCTAGACATCGCTGAATCATATGATACCGTGGAGCACTGTATGTTGATAGGTCGATTAGAATACCTTGATTTTCCGTCATACATAGTAGCGTGGGTTCACAATTTTTTTTGCAGACAGAAAATTTTATTTCGATAGCAATTATATGAACACTCTGGGCTGGATTTCACCACTGGCGTTGGCGTGGGCGTCGACGTCGATGTCATGGACCTTATATTTATACGTATCTATATGCATATGAAAACGCAAGAAAGAAAAAAAATGCCAGAAAAAAAGACTCCGGTGCGCGGAATCAAACATGGAACCTCTACGTGGTGAATGCGAGGCGTTAACCACTGAGCCACCGAGAGTTACATTCTTGTTTTCCGCTGCAATACCCTGTGCACATCTCTCTGTCTTATCATAATGAGAATATATCACAGATGGAACCTGTTAAATACATTAGAGTAATTTACCATAGATCGCTTAACTAGCTACCTCAGATTGAATATATCGTCGGAAAAGGTGCGCGGGCCATTGGCATATTACGAAGGCTAAGCAACTACCACATAGGTATGAGAAGAGACACACTTGCAATTATATATCGCATGTACGTTCATCCTATTTTGAAATTTGGTTGCATACTTTCTCAGCAGTTCCAGCTTTCAAGTTACGGCCTCTAATGTTTGTGGGAAGAGAAGCTTTGTGCTTACGCTTTGGCCTGCCTGAAACAGTTGCTAACAATGGGTTGTATCTCGAATAAAGGGTACCTTCTCTTTCTCGCTGAATTCGCCATCTGACTGTTCAGACATTTTTGAAAATTTATCGAGTCACCAATACGACAATCAGAAACAACCTTCATTTCCACCCCGGAATCATTTTTGGTGCTAGATGGCCGCAACTTCACACCCCACAAATTATATTTGCACGAAGTTTACTGCAACCTTTCAACGTACGTATATGCGATATCATCCCGGCCCATGATGATTCATACCCTGTGGAAATTCAATTTGACGATATTTTTCCCAATAACGCCAAAGTACTTCCCCATATTATTTTGCATGGTTTGCTACAAGATCACCAGCTCAGTATTACAACAAACGTTATTATTGCAAAAGACGCATCATAGTGTGGGGAAAAGTCAGGGGTTGGTATATTCAGCCCTAATTTGCCTTGGTCTTATTCGCTTCGACTACCCCATTTTATGCTCGTTTTAGTTGTTGAATTTCAGGCAGTATTCACATTGCGCAAGTTGGATACGGCAATCACATCAGCTGTTATAATAACAGATTCTATATCTCTTTGTGCGTCACTTTCTGTTGGTGCTGAAGCTCAAGTAATAAAGGTGTTCCGTGCACTAGTACCTGTGCATTTGAGAAAAGTCTAATTAGTTTGGGAGCACGAACATAAAGGCTTGTTTCTAAATAAAATAGCCGATTCCTTAGCTAAGTCGTCAATGAGCAGACCAATTCTACCGTACTTTCCAACATTCGCTTATGTGGCTGCTGCTCCATTCTGCAGGCGAGCATTTATTGAAGTCTTTGGAGGCCCAGCTCTGACAAACGCTACCAAATATCGCCATTTATTATATGCTTGGCGAAGAGCCTTTTGCCAAGCTCGTAAACTAGAAGTAGCTATGACAAGGCTGCGCTGTTTGATTGATTGATATGCGGGGTTTAACGTCCCAAAACTACCATTTGAATATGAGAGACGTTACAATGAAGGGCTCCGGAAATTTCGACCACCTGGGGTTCTTTAATATGCACCCAAATCTGAGCACACGGGCCTACAGCATTTTCCCCTCCATCAAAAATGCAGCCGCTGTTGCCGGGATTGGATCCCTCGACCAGTGAGGCTGTGCTGTCGGGTACCATATCTAAATTTCTACAAACATGGGTCTGCTCAGACACCTTCGCCACGGTGCGCATTCTGTGGTTAACTCGAAACAATCGATCATTTATTTCTGAACTGCAGGCAGTTTACGACAACACGAAAAACCCTTTTAGAAATACATTTAACTGGTATTGGTATGGATTTAACTGTACCTGTGATTTTGTCTTTTGGAGTCTTTATTTTTGGGTTCTCCGGTGCGAGAGTATGCGCGGCTGTCAGGGACTATATTAAAGAAACGAATAGGTTGACTAATTATTCTGTATTATTATCTAACGTGTCTACAAAGCTATACCTTCATTATTCCAAAACTGCAAGTTATTTTATAAAATCATTCATTTCTTGGCTAATATACCCCAGTGGGTATGCGCCATGGGCAATAGGTGAACAACAACAAGTAAGGCCGGGAAAAATAAACACTGCTTTGGATTCTCGTGCGCACTTTCCTTCGCTTATTACGTGCGTGGGCCCACAAGAGTCAATTAACTTTCGTCCCGTGAAAAACAACAAAGTATGTATTATATTTAGGAGCCGCTTTAATTCTCGTTCCCCAGGAAGGACCAAAAATTAAGCATAAATTAAGGAACTTAGCGGCATTTTTGTTTGCTGCCACATGTAGCTCGTTGTACCGAAGATTTTCCCTAAACAACTTTTGTTTCTTGCGTCTTTTTTCAACGACACAAACTACAAACTAAATTGGTGAAGCATAGTACATTCCTTCTTCAAATTAGTTGTCACGTGGGACACAGTGTGTGAGCAATAACTCCCGGTGGTCACGTTAACCTAATCTTCATTGTTTTACTCACGTTTTATTTTGATTATGTTTCAAAATGTGGTTGATTTCTCATTTTTTTATAGGAAAGGTGCTTTCTCACAAGTAAATATGACGTAACCGGAATTTATATAGAAAACTGGAAGCGTTTATTGCTGTTATCAGTTGCATCTAAATTCTCGTCCTAATGTGCATCATGCATCGTTTTCTTGGTGAAAAGAAATTTGGTTAGCTCATGCTAATGTTTATAATGTGGAAAGACGATGACTCGTTTTGTGCAGTGTAATGAAATTAGAGCACTTGTATTAAGTAAGCTTTTGAAACTAAGATGAATTTTGATATGCGAAAGAAATATAACGCTCAAGCTCGCAGTCTTGAAATTGCCTAAAAACTTCGTGGCCGCCCTTTTCTTAAC
The DNA here is from genome assembly GCA_013436015.1 of Rhipicephalus annulatus. NCBI lineage: Eukaryota > Metazoa > Arthropoda > Arachnida > Ixodida > Ixodidae > Rhipicephalus > Rhipicephalus annulatus. Next base: position 143,117 of record WOVY01000410.1, on the reverse strand, counting down.
GTAAGCACGCTCACATGCCCCAAGAATATAGCAGCATCAAGAATAGAAAAGGTAAATATTACCTCAACAGAGAGGAATAGAGAAGAAAAGGGACAGGCAGGCATATTAACCAGTTCAGCATGACAGGTGCCTACACTGGAGCAAAGAAGTAGTCTGAAAGCCACAATGAGTCACCGAAGTGTGGTATGCCACATCTCTCGTCAATCGTGACAAACACAGCCAGTCTATATCCTCTTGTGCAAGGCCGTCGTTTACAAAAATATGACACATATTCAAGCTGGCCAACATAGTTACATCTTCCGATGAGCATCAGGGTCACTGTCACGCGTGTACACTCAAATGTAACGATACAGATCTGAAACAGATTTCAAACCGATCTGCAAATCAAATAAAATTATTACAGTGCCAACGACGGTGTAATTTCGTAAGGTTGACTAAGTGAAGCCGTTCATTGAGGCATGACGCTTTACAAAGCATTTTGGTCTCAGCGATGTCACATCTGTCAAAAGGACTCGATATATCACAGAAATACGACATGCTATCGATCACATTTCAGAGAGGCCATGAAAATGCTATTTACTGAGGTGCAAGTAGTACCACAATAGGAACTTGTATGCGCTCTTTTAATCGTCTTGTTTCAGCGGATATATTACGAGTGCAATGTTCTCCTCTGCCATGTCGTCTGAACATTCTGTGTTACGAGGGACACTGATCTTTTTTCAGAAGCACTGAACTGTTATCAAATAAGTTATTATTATTATTATTATTATTATTATTATTATTGATCGTGATGATGATGATAGCTATTTTCGATTACACACTCTATTTTTAGTTAGCTGGGGCAGTTTTAGATAGACTATCATTTGCAAAAAGCGCTCTGATTCAAAAGTCCTCATTGTTTATTCTCACATAATACCGGGGGAAGGTTATGGTGGAGCTTTCCAAAAAAATACTATCTTAATTTAAGGTTTCATTTATACACGGGCTCAGATATGAACCTTGTGACTAAGTTTTTAGGTATTATTGTAGTTCGAGTATTCTTTGTGTATTTTTGGCAAGATCGGCCCAGTGAAAAGTTAGAGTGCACATTCGAAAATGTTTTAGGCTATAAGTTGTCCGAAAGGAAAATTTTCAATTACTCCTGATGTTGCACGTACAAAGTTAAGAAATATAGGGCAGTAAATAAATAAATAACTGAATAAATAAATAAATAAATAACTCTTGTATGTTGACATTGAAGACGTTTCATGAAAACTCTGTTCACAGAAGCGTACGTCAGGTCGGCCTCAGTTAGGACTTGTCATACATTTTTAGAAAATTCTCTGGTATGAGTAGTTGACGAAAACTTAATTCCGTTAGAACAAATTCCATCCCTAATATCAGTCAAAGGGGACAACCACTTACAGAAAGCACTTGCTAAAAAAAATGCTTAAATGTTCAGTGTTATTAGCCGCATTCACAGCCCCGCCGCAGTGGTCCAGTGGCTAAGGTACTCGGCTGCTGACCCGCAGCTGTGGCGGCTGCATTTCCGATGGAGGCGGGAATGTTGTATACGCCCGTGTCAAATTCGGGCGCACGTTAAAGAACCCCAGGTGGTCGAAATTTCTGGAGCCCTCCACTACGGCGTCTCTCATAATCATGTGGTGGTTTTGGGACGTTAAACCCCACAAATCAATCAATCAATCAGCCGCATTCACAGATAAATACACACGCGCACACGTACGCGAATACACACACACGCGCGCACACGTCCACGCACACACACGTACGCACGCGCATACACATACATACATACAAACGCAAACACATACGTGCGCTTGTACGCACGCACTCATACACGCACACACAACTCATTAAATAGAATTGTTCCTTTGTAAAAAAAGCTGCGGGCGCCTGAGCAATCCTAAATGCGAAGCATTTTTTGTGCACTGCGGGCACTTTCAGCATCTATCTATCTATCTATCTATCTATCTATCTATCTATCTATCTAACTACATCTGGGTGCTCTCGTGATCTCGTGAACTTTTATTTATTTATTTATTTATTTATTTATTCATACTGCAGACTATAAAACGTGGTCCAAGCAAGACGGGCAATCAGGAATCACAAAAACAGAGGACTAAGATTGATCACGAACGTAATAAATAACAAAGTGAGTAAGATGAGAAAATATATACAGTGCTACATCAATAAATATACACTATGAGACAAACATACATACTTTGCAAGGCGGTCACACTCAGACAAGGTGTTCCACTCAGACACTGTTCGCGGAAAAAAGGAAAATTTATATGTATCTGTTCTAGCAAAATATGGTGTAAAAGAGTTTGGTTGGTGTTGTCGTGTATATCTGGTTGACAAAGGGGTTAAATACAATGAAGGGTCAATCGCAACTCTATGGTTAAGCAAGGAACTCAGGAAGTCTAAGCGCAGTTGCCTTCTTCTAGACTGAAGTAGTGGAATGTTGTTAGCTGACATTAGTTCAGATGGAGAATCCGTGTGACGAAATTTAGAATATATAAAGCGAACTGCTTTTCTCTGAATTCTTTCCAATTTGTCTATGTTACATTTGGTGTAGGGATCCCACACTACGCATGCGTACTCCAATTTTGGTCGAATGTAGGATTGATAACACAGAAGTTTTACACTTGATGGTGAATTGCGGAGCTTGTGTCTCAGGAAGCATAATTTTCTGAAAGCAGATGCACAAATGTTTTCAATGTGTGAATTTAAGACAGGTTAGTAGTGAACGTAACACCTAGATATTTGTAGTTATTGACCTGTTTAAGTGTAGATGAACCAAGGGAGTAAGCATAGTGAAGGGGATATTTTTTTCGAGTTATACACATGGAAACTGTTTTTTCTGTATTTACAATCATACCCCATTTGTTGCACCATTTGTATATATAGTCTAGATTTTTGTGTAGCTCTATTTGATCATGTTTGTTATGAATTTCACGAAATAAAACGCAGTCGTCTGCGAACAAACGAATCTGGACGGTTGGCTCAATTACATCTACAATATCATTTATGTAACACAAGAATAGCAAGGGCCCCAATACACTGCCTTGGGGCACACCCGACGTGACTGGCAAAAGACTCGAATTTTGACCCTCGATGGCGACGTACTGCACCCGATTATTCAGGTATTCAGCTACCCATGCGACCAATACCTTCGGAAGACCTATTTTATTTAATTTGTAGATTAACTTCTCATGAGTAACTTTATCGAAGGCCTTACAAAAGTCTAGAAAAATGGTGTCTATCTGAATGTTGTCATCGAGGGCGCTGGCAAATGCATGCGTAACGGTAACAAGCTGCGTCACGGTCGAATACTTTTTTCTAAACCCGTGCTGGAAATGTGTTAGTATAGAGTGTGTTTCAAGAAATTCTGTAATCTGGTTCGCTATAATGTGTTCTATTAGTTTACAGCATGAGGAAGTTAGCGATATTGGCCTGTAATTAGGCACTGATAATCTGTCGCCTTTTTTGAAGATAGGCGCCACTCGGGCCATTTTTCCAGTCACGCGGCAAAGTTGCTGTTGACAGGGAAGCATGGAAGATTATAAAGAGGAATTAGCCAACGTATTCGGCATAACGTCGGAGAAAGACATTGGGCAGTTCGTCAGGACGGCAACTTTTTTTCGTATTTAGGTTTACAAGCATGGAAACCAATCCAGCATATGAAATGAAATTGACCTCGAATGGTTGAGATGACGCTACAAAAAACGTAGATGCTCCGGAAACATTAAACACGCTATGAAAGTATGTGTTGAAATGATTTGCAATGTTGCCAGGATTTGTAACTATGCGGCTGTCAAGTACAATCTTTGAAATGGGTTTCTTCCTATCTTTCAGATAATTCCAGAACTTGGAAGGATCATTCTTTATAAAGTCGGGCATTAAGGTTTTAAAGTAGTATTCTTTTGAGCGATGCATTTTTTTCAGCAAGGATTCTTTGGTGCCCCTTGATAACTGCGCGCTGCGCATGCTGCTTCCTTAGCCGTTTAACTTTTCTTTTTAGTTTAACAATTTCATGCGTCATCCATTGCGTACGTTTATGCGTTCGTTTGGGTTTGCTAGGGATAAAGTTGTTAATACAGTATTGGCACGTCTCAACAAATTTTTCCCAAAGAACGCACGTGCCTAAAGCGTCATCGTTAAATTCTGCAAGTACAGCTTCCATGTATTCTATTACACGGTCATCATCAGCTCTCGAGTAATCCTTAAAATACTGCATGGGTGATTTTTGGTGGCTACTGCATTGAAACAGAGGAATTGTCACGCTTACAAGTTCATGATCTGAAAGCCCCTGTTCCACAACTACAGTATATCCTGAAAAGGCACGTTTTACGAATACCAAATCTAGGATAGAGCTTGCATGTCCTTGCACGCGTGTTGGTTGCCTGACTACTTGAGTTAGATCGTGAGCGAGCATAATATCAAAAAAAGTGTTAGCATTTTTACTGAACTGGGAACAGGTCAGCCCCTCCCAGTCTACACTTGGCAAATTTAGGTCTCCTACCAAAAAGATTTGCTTATTAAAAAAACCTTGACATATGTTCTTTCAGAAAAGTTAGGTACTCCGGGATCGCATCTGGAGGCCTGTAACATGCGTACAAGATAAAGCTATGTCCCCAGCAGGACAATTGTACGCACAAGCATTCAAGAATTCCAACATCAGCAGCAATCGTTGCTTCGATATCTGGTTTGACAAGGATGGCTACTCCCCCTCCTCTGGCAGATCGGTCTTTTCGATACACGTTGTAACAGGAGGGAAATACCTCGTCATCACTAATCTCCTCTCGCAACCATGTCTCCGTTATCACCGCAATATGGGGATCATACTGCATGAGCATGCTTTCCAAGGAATCTATTTTATTAGTGACACTGCGCAAGTTTATGTTAACTAGTCTAAGTTCTTTTCGTTTGTTTGTGTTCCCGCTATTTTTACACAACCTAGCTTTGTTTTTATAGGGAAGGGTGACAGAAGGCATTTGGTCTGTATTACATTCCTCAGTTATGATTATCGCGGCTTGTGGCTTCGCGTATTTGGCCGACGGATTTCGGTTTCTACGGTATTTCTGGCATCGTTTTTTTGAACGGGCACTATATCATTTTTGTCTTCGTCCCAGACGTATTCCTTCTTGTTGATATATAGCTTGTTGTACACTAGCGAGGCTTTATCGCCATTATCTCGATTCGTTTTACAGCTCCGCCATAGTTTTCTTCTGATTTCCCGTACTCTTACAGAAAAATCCTCTCCAATAGAAAAATCTGTGTCTTTTAGTTTGAAACACTGTTTCAAAATTTTTGTCTTGTCTCTTGAATCTAGTAGTTTGGGAATCACGGGCCTGACCTTTACGGGTGATGGCCGCCCCAGTCTATGGATATGTTCAATAGTCACCGGATCTAGCTCAAGAATGCCCTTTATTATATCATTGTTCAAGTGGACTCTAGCGACTCGTTTTTCTCTTCTTCCGATTCAGGTAGTCCGTAAACAATGATATTGGACCTTCTGCTTTGGTTTTCAAGATCATCAATCCTTGCTTCAAGATTCGCAATCTGTTGCTGACATGACGTGACCTTTATATCTAGGTTGGCTAATGAATCTAATTTTTTGTCTATATCGGTCAAGCGTTTTTCCTTAATTTCCTTGATGTCAGTTGCAATTTCACTAAGTTGCTTTGCTATTTGTTCTAGAGTAGGGCCGGGGTTAGTCTCAATATCGCCACTTAGAAGGATCTTCCTAACAGATGACGCCACATCAAACAATATGCAACATATTCCGCAACCGAACAACCGTGGGCACGGCAACATCACCAAGAATGGATCGCTAGAACGAAAGCACTTTCCGTATCGTTTGCTTACCTGTACAAAATACAGGAAGGGATTAGATGCGACCCACATGGTGGTGATGCCGCCATGTGGGTCGGGGGGAACTTGGGGGGAACCAATATAATATGGGGGGGGGGTGAGATGGTTTGATGAAGATGACCTGCTGGTCATAACATAAATAGTGCCACCATCCCGCGACACTAACGTCGTCAAACACTTTCCGCCAGACCATGGCACATGCCCGTTCACGGGTATGCTCCACTGGGTGGCAAATACCAGTGGGTCGTACCAGTAGACAGTGGCATATACCAGCGGCACATACTCGGCCGCGGGTATATGCTCCTAATATGCAGATATGTGCCACAGGCATAGGTCGGAAAAACTTGTGGAGCTCACTCAGGCTCATTCATGAACCAATATTAAGCTTTGGACTCACTCGGACTGAAATTCGCGAAAGTGTTTCTGAGGAGGACTCAATCGGACTCAAACTCACCAATACATACCTCACCTTGACTCACTCAGGCTCAGACTCACCGCTCAATCTTAGTCTGAGTAAGTCCGAGTGGGTCGACTCATAAGTCCGTCAGCCTAAGATTAGCTTCTTCGATCGTGGGATCAATGCTCTTTACCACCAATATCTCACGTAGTCGGTGCTCTTCTCCGAGCCGTTTGACATGATATCTTCGAAAACAAGTTATGAGTGCTTTCAAACCAGTAATGTCATTTTTCTTACAAAAAATGACAACAAGAATTCCTACAGGAATTTTCTACAGGAGCGGGGAGGGGGGGAGATCAAGGCACCCCTACCTAATTAACGCCTCTCATTAATAAATATTGCAACGCTGTATGAACTACACCGTTTTGCGTACCTGTGAGTAGATGTGAGTATTAACTTCAATCCAGGTAAGACTGATAGTAATGCTGAAAATGACTAGATAAGACTTCAGGTTGGCAAAATAAAGTAGAGCTCACTCATACTCACTCAAGAAATATATCTTGCGCTTCGAACTGACTCAGACTCACGCTCACAAAAATTTTGTTCAACCGGACTCCCATGGACTCTGGCTCACAAAAAAATATTATTCACCCGGACTCACTTACTCAGGCTCACATTCACGGTTCCATCTGCGTCTGTGTCTCTGAGTGAGTCGACTCATGAGTGAGTTCGCCGACCTATGGCCACAAGGGACAGACACTTCATATCAGCCAATCAACAGCGAGAACACGTGGATAATTATAACACGTGACCGTTAAGAAAAACCAGATATCTGCAGCGTTGACGCGGCGAATGTGAAAAATAAATGTCACGATCCTAGCAGGAATCAAAACCCAGAATTCTGCGTGGCAATCAAGTATTCCACCACAGAGCCACAGAAAATCTCGGAACTATATTTTTTTTTTAAAGTAGACCCTAATGTTCTTGAAAGGTCAATTTTGGTTTCAGGGCTGGCTGTCCAGTTTTATAAACATAGCATGTGTACAGTCACGCACGATATTAAGGTGATCGCTCGTGCGTCGACCAGCCTAATGTTCCAAAGTCCTAGCGGCATGTTTCTGAACAATGAAAATCTTAATTCCACCTTCTTCTCTCCCTCGTTGGCTGTTTCATGCTACAACAATCACCCCTAAGACGATCTCTATGAATTTCTTTCAATTTTGCCCCCCCCCCCTTATTCCTTCGCGATCAAGTGTATTTTTCGGGGGGCTCTTGCCTCCGCAGATGGTTACAGAAATGCTTGAACAGCTGTGTTACCGCTGGTGTTAGCTATAAGCACTGCTTCAATTAAACAGCTTCCTGCGACGGGAGTTATCGCTGCTTAGGGAACAGCGAAAAAAGTGGGTGAAGCTGGCGGGATACTACCCTGTTTTTGAAAGTGTATTCTGGGACGTGGAGCTTCTGTAGCTCGACGCTCGCGCGACAACCTGCAAATCACGCTTGACTGTACTCTTTTGATACAGCCGTCACATCGGGCTAACATTAATTGTAGTTATGCGCCATCTGCAGATGAAGATTTATGTAGCAGTGTCCAGGGCTACTATCCTCGCGAGCTCCAGCGCTTCATATCAACTTACCCCTTTTATTGTTACTAATATTCATATTTCTGCTGGCGTCATTGCGAAACTGTAAACAACTCGTTATATAAAATATATACGGCTGTTTAACGTAAATGTGTTCGTGCATTTGGAAATAAGTATAGCATTGCTTTGTAATGCTCTGCTCACTAAAACAATACAGCGAATTCACCTTCAATCCACCTACAATGCATGACATCAATTCTCAAGTATGAGGAATATGCAAATATTTTTTTATGATTGGCCGGACGCTAGTTCTGCTTATTGTGCCACTAATATTAGTGCTGCGGTGAAATGTTCTTGACCTCACAGATGGTCAAGGTTGATTTTTTTTCTTTTGTGGCTTTTATGCTGCAATGGCTTTCTAATGGTGGCGGCGGCTGCAATATGAGTCAAGTAATGTTCTCGCATTATAGAATAACAGCACCGGCTATGTCGGGCGTGTTAGAGAATGAAGTTCGCCAGTGCCAAAGAGGCTTTACAGGCAGCCTCGCGCTAATTCAAGCACTTTCACGCATTCATCTCGTTTGTTTCAGTGCTTTTAGCACCAGCGGTTTCGTGTGCTGTTCTTTGATTACTAGCCAGTACCGGAACGTTCGCACCCGCCCGCAAAGAAATACTCAGAAATATCCGGGTATTTCGCCACAGCGGACAGGATGCCAGATGCAAGAATTCCAGTGTTGGACAACCCATGCAGCACTTCCGAGATTTGTTCGGCACTAAGACAAGCGGCTGCAAAAGTCGGCCTCGGCCTCGAGAAGGAAGAAAATTGGATGCAACAAAGTAAGATGTTAGTGATTACACAGCTACTAGCGCTTCCCATTAGTGTTCATAAACACTCTCAAAGAGATGCTGAAGAAGTCCTGGCTTTTCATTTTTCAAGATTTTTTCAAAACATTCTCAAATAAATACTCAGAGATTGCAACGCGGATTGATCATGCTTTCTGAATTTTTGTTTCTTGTTGCATTGACGACGTGCTATACTCATATATAGCAGGAGAAAAACAGCGCAAAACTCTGAAAGGACACACAAGCAGAAGAAGGCACAATAACAGGACACTAAATCTCGAACGGTTTTATTTTTCAACATGCGGACACATATATACCTTGAAATTAAAAAAAATAGCAGGAAACATACCTTAACTATGGTGCCCCTATATCTCGTCATGAGGCATCACCAATTCTGTGCTGTTCTTTTCCTGTTACAAGCATTAACTATAAGCCAAGCCTCAACACTAGCAGGTGCTATATGCTCACTGTACGATTCCATGCAAGGTAATGAAACATCCCCAGTGTATCAGTAAAAATGGAAATCAGCACGCCATGTCTATCTCTGTATGTAAGTGGAGTAGAAAAGCAATTTTGAAGCAGAACTTTTTTCTGATACTTCTGCAGTACTCTACGTGATTTTTTTTTCGGACGGCTCACTGAAGCTTCTCAAAATCTCTGTCTGCTCGCAGGACCCATTTTCACGTATCGTCATTGCATAAATCACATTTGCCGTAAAGAGGCGCTGGCAGTATTCTTGACGCAACCTCATTCGTTTCTACGTATCTTTGCATAGGGCATGAAGTCAAGACAGGCTAAATGCTCTTTTGATATCGCTGTCCTAACCTCTTCCTGTAAAGACTTACCATAGTAGGCGTCCGAAAACAATTAGAATGCGTTAGCAATAATAATAATAATAATAATAATAATAATAATAATAATAATAATAATAATAATAATAATAATAATAATAATAATAATAATAATAATAATAATAATAATTGTTATTATTATCATTATCATTATATTAATAATATAATAATATAATAATAATAATTATAATAATAATAATATGATAGGAAGAAGAAAAAGAAGGATAACAGCAACTTTTAGTAGAATGAAAGCGTTTCATTTTCACAAGAAAGAGGAGTTTTAAAGCATTACCATATATTTAAACGTTTTTTTTGTTTCAGGTAATGTGTACAAGGGTAGAAAATGGACCACTTATGACCTATACATTAAACCTGTGCTAACCAACCCAAGATTGAGGATTATGACTGGGGCACATGTCAACAAGGTGAGACTTGTCAGTGGCAATGGTAGTATGGCAAGTTGCCATAAAGGTTGCTTTATTAATTGTTCTATAGCCAGGGATTGCCATAGCGCTTCATTACAAACATGGCACCGAATTCACAAACCTTATGGTTCGAAAACGCATTTGGGGATTGGCCGGCTGTCATCGTGTCTATATATATATATATATATATATATATATATATATATATATATATGTGTGTGTGTGTATATATATATATATATATATATATATATATATATATATATATATATATATATATATATATATATATATATATATATATATGATCCACTAGCATTACCGCTTGTAATTTTTTATGAAGAGTTCCTAGCGCAAGACCTTATGAGGGATGTTGCAATGTTGTAATTGCATATCACTCATGGGCAAGGTTGTTAACGAGGTTGGTCTTCCTTCTTGTTTCTTCGTGCACCCAGCATATATTCTCATTTGGTGGTAATGCTGCAGATGTACAATCATTACTCGGTTCACAGGAAATGAAACAGACGACGTTAACCCTCTTTGTGCATTGCAGCTGAAGTGAGTTCACGTGTGGCCCACTCAGAACTTTCGTCCGCACTCGCAATCAAGGAAAAAAGCTTACAAAGCATCTGGTATCGTCCATGGTCCTTTGCTAAGACTGTCATAGGTATCAAAGTGATTGTCACGGACGGCTATTTTTGGCGACGCCGCGTCACGGCAATTAACGGGCGCCGTACTCCCCGACTGACCGTGAGAAACAGCGGCGCATGAAAGGGAGCTGAGAAGGGCCGAATGGGGTGCTCTTCTTAGAACGTCGCCGCCGACGGTTAATCCTTTTGTAACAAAACTGGCGTCTGCAAGGTCGTAGAAGGCCGCGGTATACCCCGAACAAGGATTAGACTACAAGACGCCCGGCTGAGAGCTAAGTGGTTGACCGTTCCCACGGGGAAAAGCGTGGGAAACGCTCTGGTGGCCAAGCCGTATGACAACAACCCGACAGGTTGTCACTCTCGCTAGTTGAGGTCCCTCTCCCAATTAAAAAGGGGTGGGGTCAAAATATTTTTGGGGCGGAGTTTCCCATCAATTAAACGTGCATGATTGGACCCAGGTAGAGGTCTCTTGTCCCCAAGGAAGAGAGCGAGGAGACACGAGGGGGATTTAAGCGCAGGAGCTTGCCCTGCTAGGCAGACTAGTCGCTGACCAAGATGGTGTAGAAACAGATCAACAAGCATCTCTTCTAGAAGTTTTTAGTGTGGCTCTGTATCGGCTGGCCACCTAAACTTAGCCGTTCGTCTAGTTGTGACGCGATATTAACGTCTGCAACGTAGACATCGGGACTTCGCCTCGAGTTAGCTCAACCTGCTCGAAGTCACCTGCAAGCACTAGCCTCCCGGAGCCACCAGCGTTGCAACACCGCCGACATCGCAGTCGTGCCAGAACTCTCTTCGACTTCTCGCTTCCGATCGTCGGGGACACAACGCTGCCGGTCATCACACGTATGCCTTCACCTGTTTATATCTTCGAACTTTCTCCTCCGTCGTTCTATTCTTGTTAGTTTGTGTAGTTTGTAATAGTTCTCTCTCGTAAGCTGATTTATTGTTTCTGTTATATATTTCTTTAGTTGTATCAAGTGTCGATGTATTTTGTTAGTTGTATTGAAGTGTTGTATTAGATCCCGTGTGCTGCAATATCACTAGAGTAAAGTTGTTTTGTTTTCTCACGTCTCTGACCTCTTCACTGTCTCTGCTTGCGTACGGAACGAACCGACCTGCTGTCATTCCCGTCGCCGAGTTTGCGCTGGCGACGCTAGAGTGGCAGCTTGTAACAAAACTGGCGTCCGCGAGACAGGACGTTCCGTACAAGAGTAAGACAGTGAGGGGTGAACGAGAACCGTGTGGACAGCGTGGTGATAGAGCCGCACAGTTGAAGCGGTTGCATCCTGCATATGATTGCGCTGGTTTTATAGGGACATTATAGTGACAATTTGCAGTATAGAGTGGATGGATTTTGATAAGTGGATCGCGTACGGTAAACAGTTAGGCCTCGAGGGCGCCGAACTGAGACAATGTGTTAAGGAGCAGCAGGAACAGGCGTTAGCCAGAGAAGAGCGGGCACTGGCCCGGGAGAAAAAAGAAAAGGAGAGAGAGCGCCAAGAAAAGTAGAGAGAGCGCAAAGAAAGAGCGAAAGAACGAGAAGCGGCAAGGGAAGCGGCAAGGGAAGCCGGAGAACGGGAAGTGCAGTTACTGCAATTAAAGATTCGCCTCAGTGACGGTAGCAGGGCTAGCCGATCCAGCAGTGAGCACGGCGATGCCGGCGAGAAACTGTCATTTGAGCGAGACACACGATGTCAAGGGCTACTCACGGTTCTGCCTTGCGAGGCAAATGAAGCTGTTGCGCGACTCAGTCAGCAGAACGCGAACAACGAGGTAGTTAAGGCAGAGATGCTGTGGATATTCGGAACGTCTGTCTGGACAAAAGAAGAGCAGCTCAGACAAGAGTCTGAAAGAAAGCGCGAAACAGAAAGACGACAGTCTGAAAGCGAGGCGCGTCGGAAAGCGATGGACGTTAAAGTGTGGCAGGAAGCGCTAGAATCAGAGATCGTGCCAGAAAAGGGCCCGCGTATTCTAGAATGCATCAAGGTAGAGTATGCTGAGAACGAGGCCTTGGCCGGTCTGGAGGTAGAGACGATGTCGAAAGACGCTCCTTACGTGAATGAGGAGAGTGCCAGCAGCCCTAAGGGACCCATTAAGATGCTGGAAACCTCCTTCGTGCCTCAAGAGTACGTTTAGACATCGTCAAATGTAGGCATGATTAGCACAGTGGCGAATCAGAGCGAGGACGCGACGCTTCAGGAATGCAGCGATGCCGTCGGAGAGGGCCCAGTTAATGGCTTCATCAGTGTTGACGAAGCCAATTTGGCCCAACAGTCCGTCGTGACGCAGAGTTCAAAAAGCGTCATCGGGAGGGAAGACCTAGCACCAGCTCCAACGAGCTTCCCAACTTCTGAGGTCCCGAAGCGACATGATAACGACATCGAGAGAAAGGGGGCAAGCAAACATCCCCGAAAACGAAAGAAGCGGAAGCGCACCGCACTGTGTAAGCCTAGGACAGATCCCACTCCATCTCGAGAAAGACGAAAGGCTAGGCCATTCATCCGTTTCAAGAAACGTCAATGGTGGCGTTCATGGAGGCACAAGCGGCGAGCCAGGTGTAGAGGAGGAAAAGGAGTTGCGTCACCCGAACGAAAGGCGCGGTTCATTTCGACGACTTCGGGAAAGCGGCCTTGCCCGAAGGTTCAAAGTCGAAAAGGCACAACGGCTAAGTACTGCGTGGGGGCGACCAGAAAGACACTATTACCCAGGTTTCCCCCCTGGTTCTGGCGTCCCTTGCACATTCCTGAGGGGAGCAGGCCGAAATGCAGAATGAGGCGTGACAGCAGGACACAGCCTGGCGTTCGTGCTTCTTGTAACCTCTGGCGTGCTCGAAAGCCGCCGGGAACGCGACCCCATCGTGTGCGATTCAAGCGAATCTAATTGAGAAAAGGGGGGCGGTCAGTTTGAAGAATTGTTGCACGTGCGTGTTAAGTATGGTTCCTTAGTGTTGCTTTGCAGACGCAGACTTCAGTCATAATTTTTGCAAGCTACGTGATGCGGTGTAAATTGTACAGAAGGAAAACCGCCGAGACAAAGGCTGCAAGTTAGCCTCGAATTAGTTTAATCATGAGTGCGAAAATTTGCATAGGGGAAAAACCGAGAAAATGTGTCATTTTTTTTAGTTGTTTCAAAGGTTTAGTGTGGCATCGTATGCCTTCACTGCCATGGGTATGTGGCATGAATGAGCATATGAGAAAGATGTTAGCATAAACCGAATGATTTCGTAAATTGATTAAGATTAAGAAACTAGTGCAAGTGTTGTTGGTTTTCTTTGAAGGCGATTGATCAAGTGATCATATAAGCAAAACAGTAAACATTTTCTCAGCTTGAACCGGATATAGTTGAGTTCTATGAGCATGTTGTTTTTTTTTCAGTTTCGTCGGTTGTTTTCTGTTTATATGTGCATATTTCATTGTATAAGAAGTGTATTTTGAGTTATTTTCTTTTTGCTTGGTGCATTGGCTGTTTTACTTGCTGTAATGCACATTGAAGGATTGCACTACTGTAGAGGAGCGCACCTGTTCCGTTTTGTTTTGTAGTATACATTCGTGCAGGGTATTCTGTATTGATGGCTGCCGTACACGGCTATTCCCTCTTCTTGGTTGTATGGCGCATTGATATTGTTGCGTGTAAATGAAGCTGGTACTCTAACAATTGTTTGTTTTTCCTTTTGTTGTTACTTTGATGCACTCTGCCTATGTATGTTGTGTATGAGAGGGACAGTCCTCATGCCTCCCTTGTTGGTAGTGTTTTGTTCCTTGTTGTCAAAAAAATTCCCCTCCGTGTGAACAAATGTTATGAATAACATTCTGAAAGTGGGGGGCAATGTCACGGACGGCTATTTTTGGCGACGCCGCGTCACGGCAATTAACGGGCGCCGTATTCCCCGACTGACCGTGAGAAACAGCGGCGCATGAAAGGGAGCTGAGAAGGGCCGAATGGCGTGCTCTTCTTAGAACGTCGCCGCCGACGGTTAATCCTTTTGTAACAAAACTGGCGTCTGCAAGGTAGTAGAAGGCCGCGGTATACCCCGAACAAGGATTAGACTACAAGACGCCCGGCTGAGAGCTAAGTGGTTGACCGTTCCCACGGGGAAAAGCGTGGGAAACGCTCTGGTGGCCAAGCCGTATGACAACAACCCGACAGGTTGTCACTCTCGCTAGTTGAGGTCCCTTTCCCAATTAAAAAGGGGTGGGGTCAAAATATTTTTGGGGCGGAGTTTCCCATCAATTAAACGTGCATGATTGGACCCAGGTAGAGGTCTCTTGTCCCCAAGGAAGAGAGCGAGGAGACACGAGGGGGATTTAAGCGCAGGAGTTTGCCCTGCTAGGCAGACTAGTCGCTGACCAAGATGGTGTAGAAACAGATCAACAAGCATCTCTTCTAGAAGTTTTTAGTGTGGCTCTGTATCGGCTGGCCACCTAAACTTAGCCGTTCGTCTAGTTGTGACGCGATATTAACGTCTGCAACGTAGACATTGGGACTTCGCCTCGAGTTAGCTCAACCTGCTCGAAGTCACCTGCAAGCACTAGCCTCCCGGAGCCACCAGCGTTGCAACACCGCCGACATCACAGTCGTGCCAGAACTCTCTTCGACTTCTCGCTTCCGATCGTCGGGGACACAACGCTGCCGGTCATCACACGTATGCCTTCACCTGTTTATATCTTCGAACTTTCTCCTCCGTCGTTCTATTCTTGTTAGTTTGTGTAGTTTGTAATAGTTCTCTCTCGTAAGCTGATTTATTGTTTCTGTTATATACTTCTTTAGTTGTATCAAGTGTCGATGTATTTTGTTAGTTGTATTGAAGTGTTGTATTAGATCCCGTGTGCTGCAATATCACCAGAGTAAAGTTGTTTTGTTTTCTCACGTCTCTGACCTCTTCACTGTCTCTGCTTGCGTACGGAACGAACCGACCTGCTGTCATTCCCGTCGCCGACTTCGCGCTGGCGACGCTAGAGTGGCAGCTTGTAACAGTGATCTCGCATTTTCCCTAAGGAATGATTCTATAGTATGATTGCAGCCGGGAGGGGGAGGGGGATGCGGGTGTTCATATTATGTCTTTTAAAAAATTTCGATTTTACTTGTGTACATGAACATGCACATACAAAAAAAAACCCGAACATACATAAAATATGGTTGACCCCCCCTCCCCATCCCTGAAAAACATTGCTGGCTACGCCCCTGTTTAGAGTGTAAGCGATTTCTGTAAATACTGGCCGGGGCTACTGAAAATAAAAAGATGCGTTATAACACGACTGATCCGACCATGTTAAAAAAGAAGGTGTTAAAATTAATCCGGAACCCTCTGCAACAGCGTCTATTGTAACCCACTGGCCGATTTTCGCACACCAGTCTACAGAATATGGGAGTGCAAGCCAACGAGGGTCATTATTTGGACACCTTATCTCCCAGGCGTCATAATCAAGGGAATCAAAATTAACCTCTTCCCAAAACTACCCTCATGGGATGCAAAGCAGCAGCGTTGCGCACGTACGCGATCAGCGTTTTTGACTCGCGCCTCGTCGGTGTAGTTGATCTTCCGCTGCCGACGTTTGCGTTCGGCTTCCCTGGCTCATGCCTCATCGGTGCTGCAAGTGCGACGTCGCCATTCGCGAACGCGATCGGCTCTGCTAACCATCGCAACGCCAGCGACCATGGGGTTAGGCCAAATCGCTTCGGCGCATGTTTCGGCGGCTGGAGGAGGTTCACTTACCGGCGTCCCCTACATCGCAGATAAACTAGCCGAAAGAGTATTCACTCTATGAGTGCTTGAACGTTGTGAGTGGTGAAGAGCGTGAAGTGAGAGAGAGGTGACACGCGGTGAGCGCGTGGCAGGCGAGAGACAGAATGATTGATTGATTGATTCGTGGGGTGTAACGTCCCAAAACCACCATATGATTATGAGAGACGCCGCAGTAGAGGGCTCCGGAAATGTTGACCACCTGGGGTTCTTTAACGTGCACCCAAATCTGAGTACACGGGCCTACAACATTTCCGCCTCCATCGGAAATGCAGCCGCCACAGCCGGGATTTGATCCCGTGACCTGCGGGTCAGCAGCCGAGTACCTTAGCCACTAGACCACCGTGGCGGGGGACAGAATGAAGTCACCGCGCACTGTGAGGGAAGGCGTGATCTACTTTGCACCGCCCCAACACCTGCGGAGAGGGAAGTGTGGTGTAGCGCGTTGGCATGGAGACTCTGACAGGACAGTTTCACAGGATAGTCAAAGAACTACTTCGCATCTAATATGTATCATCATACTGAACCTGGTGCTAATGTTAGAAGCTATATGAGGACATATATTAGATGCTTGGCATGTATTACGTGTTCTCATACCGAGCACTATGGGGCATTTCTCGCTGTCGACGGGAATTTCACATGATGTATTTTAGTGTGCGTGGCGCGCTGCGATCCACTTCTGATGGCATGGCCAACTGCTCTCGCCTATAGGTCACGGTCACGGGATTGAATCCTGGCCATTGTTACGACTCGCACCGCTACCGACACTGTTGCGTAGTGCATCGAGGTCATGGGCCGCCAAGGCTGTTGGTAGGGCGTTTCTCAGCTAGCGGCTGCTTCTGTGCAGAGCTGATAGACGAGCGGACAAGACGATGGTGAATGAAGGCAAGATTTATGTACAGCATGGAATAGAGGCGTTACATATTCGGCACTGGGACCGACAGCTTAGAGAATCAAAGAGCCAAGTTGTCATCGGATGCTCTGGCGCTGTCGTCTTCTCTTTGACGCATAGGTCGGCTGCTTGGCATCGCACCGCTTCGCTCTTTATAGGCCACGGGTTATCCTTTACGTCAGCAACGTCCAACCAGAACTGCCGCTGGAGGCGTCAGCATCCTCCAATGGGGAACCGCCACTTGGTTGTGTCGGAATCCCCCAATCCGGAACCACCTCAATGGATTGCATCCAAGAGTGAGTGGTATTGTCACGTGCTGCGTAAGACTCGCCTGACTGGATGGCGCCGATTGCATCATCGGGCTCCCATGGAGCCCGTGAGTTGTGGGAGCTCGCCGTGCGTTGCGAAAAACACACTGGCGCCGCCGGGCTAGACGACGTCGATCAGGTGATGGTGTCAGGCGGGTTCGCTCGCTGGCCTTGACACTGGTTGCCTTTGCAGAAGCAATGATGGTCGGTCTGGACTCCCAGGCATAACAGCACCCCTGCCGCCAGACAATGCACCTGAAAGATGAGCTGCTTTCACGTGGCTTGGATGTCGGGTGCACTAGTTCGCCAGGTCCCTCCAGGTTCACCTCCGGGGCCTTGGGGAGGATGTGGCTCCGGGCTCAGTTCCATGAACAAATTCTATTCTTGAGGGCGGATGTCCGCTCCACTGGTTTGTCGCCAAAACTTGTCGACTAGCTTCGCTCGTCTCTCCTGACGATTTTTAGCTTCAGCACTTGTCGATGATTCTGCAACTCGTCAAGAACAGTTGGACAACAGACAACACATGACACAGCCAAGTGATCTCGGTTACCCGACATAATACCAGACACAATTTAGTACAGTACACACCTAGCTACGTGTCTAGCCTAATTTCGTTCCCTCTACATCAAGAGGCACATGCGGGACACAAGACTCTTAAAATGAGAACTCAAAATTTTACACGTACAACAACGTAATGAAATAGAATGCAACATAAAGTTGGCCCCTTGAGATGACTCTAGATGAGAGCGCTCAGTTAAAGACGTGATCAGGAAAGAATTTTGCCTTAACTTGCGGGCGAAAGACCTAAAGTTGTAGAAGGTACTAACTAAAAAGCACGGCTCAATGCGCCTGCATTAGCGTCTAGCTTTCCTTTTTTGTAGCGAACGTCTAAGTTGTGTTGTTGGAGTATCATGCTCCACCTCAGTAACCAGCCACTTTTAGGTGGCAAGTTATTTAACCAGGTTAGAGGACAGTGACCCGTTTCAACCACAAGCCTCGAACCAGAGACATAACAGGCTAGCTTTTGAACAGCCCACACGAGGACTAACGTGTAAATATAACTATACTGTGACCTAGTTTCTACCCACTCCTCTAGATTTAGTACCGGGTAAGTTTCGTCTCTAGTTATGACGTTAAGACGCCGATAATCTATGCATGGCCTAGGATATTTTCCCGGCACTTGAACCAATATTAGAGGGGATGTATAGTCACTCTCGCCTGGTACTATGACTCCCAACTCCAGCATTTTATCGATCTCCTCTTTCATGATGTGCTTTTGCACAGGGGAACATCGATACGGCTTGCTACGGATTGGCAGCTCAAAAGATAGCTCGATGTCATGTTCAATCCCCGTCGTGTTTCCGGGATGGTACAAAAGCACGTCTTTAAACTCAAAAACAATCCTCCTCAAGACCTCCTTCAGGACTTTCCTTAACCTAGGCTCCAAGCTCAACTGCTCCAAGATTACATCTGATCCCCTTTCGAATACATCCCTTGAAGTCAAAATTTCTGCTCCTTCTTCCTCTGAAGCATTCAAAAGCAGATTTACGACCGCTTTACGTTGAACGTATGGTTTCATCAACTTACTGTGGTAAATTTTGTTCGACCACCTTTCTAATTTCACTTCATAATTAGTATCAGAAAGCTTCAATATTACTTTGGCAGGCCCTTCCCAATGAACCTCAAGCTTGTTCTTTTTGGACGGCCGCCGCAGCATTACCTGACTACCCCATTCAAAGCTGCGTTTCTTCGCCGATTTGTCGTAGTACTCCTTCGACAACACTTGTGCATCCTTCATGTGGCTTTCCACAAGATCTTTCGTTTTTCGAAGCGCCTGTAGGAGGTCGAGAACATACGCAACTACATTATGATCCTCGTCAAATCCCTCCCAGGACTCACGTATGATTCGAAATGGTGTTCTCAAACTCCTGCATCCTTCCTGATGTCAAGGATCACTTCCTTTTGTTTCGTACGGCCTTAAGTAAGGCCAAGTTTCTCACAAATTTCTCTGAGTTTCTTCCATTTAAGGTTCTCCATCGTTCACACTAGCCTCTAGCTGTTTGCCCAGGTAAAGAATGTGCTTACCGTACCCACTATAAGTCTACTAGCAAGACGCGCAAGAAATTTTAACACTGCCATGTTTACACTCTGCACATTAAGTTTGATTTCAAAGCACTCCGACTTGGCTTGAAACGATCAAAGCTCACTCGTATGCTTCACACATCCCTTCTCTAAACTTCTATTCGCAACGTTCATAGACTGTCACGCCGCCTCGTGAAATTGAGGAGCGTCCTCTCGTGGATGATCAGTAGGCAGGCGCTTCCAATGATTCCTTGTTCGGTGGTGATAGCCGCAGTGTTAACGCGTCAGCAAGAAAGGAGCTCAAACCACTTTGTATGTTTCGTGGATCAGTGAATATACTGCACCGTCCGTGATACGATAAATCTAAATTGTTCTTGCGAGACGCAAAGCTTTCGTGAAAACACGTGACAACTCACGATTTCGATTATAGCCCGCAGAGTACACATATCAGCTTCGCGAGATTTTCTGCAGCCACTTAGAATAAATAAATGCTATTGTCTGACCACTCCAGTTAAAACTCGCCTTGTTCTACGTGCGTAGAGCATTCGTCAGTGCTTTTGTAGTGCATTAATCCCATAACATTACTTGTACTCGGAAAGTAGCCCAGGCTCACGATTTGCGTTTCTAAACCTTGGCCTACGCTGCGCCACTTTTTTTTACGTTCATTCATGGATGGCGGTACACTGCAACCGATTCCTTTCTTGCCGGGTATCTGAGCGAAATGATGTTGGCACCCTCAGATAAACGTGGTGAGTGACGTCGTGTGGGTGTTGTGCGTGGTGAATGGCGCGTTGTTGGTGCTATCGAGGTCGTTTGGCGGAGAGAACTCCTCAGTATACTTTCAGCAGCGATGGTCAAAGAAACCACCTTGATGTCGAGGATTTTTCACTGAACGTAGATGGTTGTCAACGCGCTGAGAGCAACAGCGGCGATGAACGATCAGCTGCTAGCTCACAAGCAGAGTTGCACTTCGCGTCTTATCGTGAATTAATGTTTCTTCACGCTCGTAAGTCACTTTGATTGTATTTATTGTATAATATCCTTCAACGAGCTCAAAATAGAAGCATACTTTTTCTTGTGCATTGAATGTATCCCAATTACAATGGATGTTACAGAGCACCGCATGCCGCCAACCCTCTCGAGCTCAACGAGCGAAGCGAAATAGAGCAATGAAATACGCAGTTACGACTACAATTCACGCTGACTTCTCCCTCACTTAACGGTGCCACCCGAACGACGTTGTTGTTCGACAAATTTTCGCAAGTTTGACGTTGCGGAAAGCGGGCGCGTGTCGATTTCCTTGTCTCGATCGCGCCGATGGAACCTGTAACATACGAGTGCAGGGAATCGCGCACTGTTAGTTTGATCACGGCAGTGAAAAAATTGCTACCTAATGGGAAGGTAAAACGCTTGTGTTCCGTTGAAGAAGCAGCTGCATGATGCTTCCAGCGCAAGTAATGACGACGGCGTAGTATGTGTGCAAACCATCGCTACGTTAAACATTCGGTCCTGTGCAACCACGACGGCGCGCTACTCGCTAGTGGACTACTACTGCAGCAAATCCGCTGGACAGGCTTCGTACTAACAATCTCGGAGTGCCGTTCAATTCATACGTGAATTCTAGTTTGCACAGTTTTCTGTACCAGGCGCAGAATTACGCAAAGCATCGTTGATACACGGTTGATAACCGCGAATTGGTTGCGTCATAATTATCCAATCCAGGACCGCCGCGCTGGATTGCATCCAAGAGCGAGTGGTAATGTCACGTGTTGCGTCAGACCCACCAGACTGGATGGCGCCGATTGCATGATCGGACCGCCGTGGGGCTCGTGGGTTGAGGGAGCCCGCCCCGCGTTGCGAAAGACACACCGGCAGTGCGGGGCTAAATGACGTCATTAAGGTGATAGTGTCAGGCAGGCTCACTCGCTGGCCTTGAAACTGGTTTTCTTTGCAGAAGCCATGACGTTCGGTCTGGACTCCCTGGTAAAGCACCATGGCTGTCACATTTCAGTGAAGGCCCATGTACGAAGAATTTAAGTACACAATAAAAAATCCAAGTGATTGTATTGGCTGAGCCTTCCACTACATCGTCTCTCATAATCATTGTTTTGGGGACGCAAAATCTCAGCAATTATCATTATTACTTTGGCTACTAGGGCTCCTTAACGGGTGCTCAAAATTCGGTACTCGAGCGTGTTCGCGTAGCGGCCTGTTGCAGTGCGGAAGTAAAAACATATAGGCCGCGACATCTTTCTCACCAGCAGGATGCCATCGGTACTGGTATGCAAGACATTTAAATGTGTACCCACGATGACTACGGGCGAAGCTAAAACAACTATGAGTTCCAGGAAAATTGTACCAGCAGCGTATTAGGGGTATACGTATGTAGTATGCACAGTATTTTTTAGTCACTGGGTATTAAAAAGATAATTTTTTACAGCGAAGATGTACAACTCTCGTTGGTCGGAAGAATTGGTGGTGCAAACACAAAACGCTAAGCTAACAAGCCGCTAAACCACCAACAGACACTCGCATGCTATTCTGCGAGCACATTCCCGTTTATGTTGCGTTTTCACCCCGAACGCTCAAGAAGGGCATTCGAAGAGGTAGACTGTTAAACTAACCAGTGGGTTCGCTGTAGACGTGTTCACATCTGAAACGCCACTGCGTAATTTTGACTTCTGGGAGGTTTAGGGCCCCTTTAACAAAATAATTTAAGCAAAATGGCCTATCTTATTTGCAAAGAAGAATAGATCACAAAGCTGAGTTTTCATTTGAGTGAGGAAAACCCCAACACAAGGATTAATCCTCATGATGGCAGATAAGGTGCCCTCGAGCAATGGGAATACCCTTTTACGTGTTCCCGGTAAAGATTCTGTCGCAGCTACTTCATTTGACACGAAGGCTTCGAATGATGTCAAACGGCCCTTCCTTCTACTCGCGTGTGCTTCGACTTTTCAACATGTGTGGCATTTTGTATACAGTTTGTTAGACGTTCACGGTACAGAGTAGGATGGTGGCCATTTTTTTTAATTGGTCAGCTTTTTACGTATTGCTTGGTACCCTAACGTGTCAAGAATAAAGTTGCAGGCCATCTGAATTTTTGATTCTTGATCTTGATTGAAATCTTGATTCTTGAACCAAGGATTCAGTCGGCGAATCAAGACTCAAGAGCCCGCGAAGTCGCAAATGCCCACGAAATACTTCGAAGTGAAGTTTTATGGATACATGCGTGCATTCGTCTATCGCCGCATGGTACAAAGCCTCATCTTTTTTTATGGTTATCGCATGAAACT
The DNA here is from genome assembly GCA_013436015.1 of Rhipicephalus annulatus. Taxonomy (NCBI): domain Eukaryota; kingdom Metazoa; phylum Arthropoda; class Arachnida; order Ixodida; family Ixodidae; genus Rhipicephalus; species Rhipicephalus annulatus. The sequence goes on along the minus strand of WOVY01000410.1, from coordinate 120,170 downwards.
TCTGGCCCGTTTACTGAGGTCAGTTGCACTTGTCAATATTTATTTATGCTTTATATCTATGAAGTTTTCACGTTATTGTATCAGTAACAAAGTCAGTGCATAAACTTTAAAAAAATATATATTTCTTGTACTATACTTCTTTGAAGGAACAACGAATTGCCATGTTGGACATGCTATCGGATGCCTTAAGCAAATAGCAAGAAGCTCAATCGAAACAAAGCTTTGCGCATTGACCTTCAGACCGCTCTTTTGTCAGTGTATGTAGGGGCTCTTTTAAGCCGCAATATTAGTGATGCTTAAGTTGCAACCTCGAAATATACCCTCGTATTTCTCAAACCTTATTGGGTGGTTACGCTATTTTAATTATTCCTTACTATACGAATACGAACATTAGCGCGCTGTGTGTCCCACAAAACTTTAAGCAACAAGCGCCGCCTACTAGACCAATTGCGAACTAGAAGCTTTACAGTTGCTTGAAGTTGGCAGCCACAACCGATATGTGAGGCCACTTGTTCCATTGTAGAGAGCTAGTCGTGGTTTTGTAGTTGTCAAACCACTAGCTTAAGCAAAATTTAAAATTTCTTTCATAGCACAGATGGTGAAGTCGTAAACATTAGCGTTCTTAACTGCGGCTGCACTTTTAGTCTCCATTAATAACATTTAAAGAGCACGATTGTCAGGCTGCTACTCTTACAAACATTTTCAGCGTATTATTGTTTCGCGAAATCCGTGCCGAGCTGCTCAACGAGGCTGAAACTGCTTCAGTATATTGCATTAACTAAATATGCCAACATATATTGAACCACTTCATAACGCACACGCCTAAAGGCCCACACCAGTTGTCTGCAAACATCCCCTCGCGACGGCACGTTGTCTTACAAGAATCAGGGCCCGCATTCATATAAATGTTTCTCGCTTAAAATTTTCGTAAGAAAATATTTCAGCTTATCACTTTATATATAATAAAGTGTCACCACCACCACCACCAATCACTACATGGCACATATCATTAACGAAACAGGCTCACCAATCCGAAAACCTGTTTAATATAGAAAACTTTTGTGAATCCGGCCGCGTACGATGTTCCTTGTGAAAGCTGCAACTATCCAAAAATCAGGAGGAATTCAATAATAATAAGTCAATGATTCTCTGATAACTTCTTAATGAGGTCACCAGGGCTAGTATTTCTTTAACTGCTCATGCTATTGCATATCGTCAATTTGGACGCCTTTGAAGGGATGGTATAAATATTCATATACATAAGCATTTCCTCCTCCTCAACACTTTTACCGTAACGCAATATTTATTCAAAAAGAAATGTTGCAATAAAAAGATCTAGATCCAAGCACATACTTCTGCTCCTTTGTGCTATCTCCTGCCGTTGCTTTACGACGAACAAAGACCACAAGGACTTAGTTCGTACTGATAATCACTGGCCAGCCGTCTTCGCTAATGGCATCAAATGCAAGAAGATTTTGGGCATCATAACAGCTGTTTTCATTGGTTGACCGCCTATGTTAAAACCATATCCGCTTTTGGTGAACATATATTTCTGCAAACATTTATTCGCATAGATCTAAATACGAGCTGTGTTCGTTGGTGTCTAGTATCACTGATAGGGTAGAGCACATCATTGGCGTAGCCATGCAAGTGAGGAAGGGGGTTCAACCCCCCTCTGAAAATTTTTCCAATTTTGGATTTTTATATATTAACGCACACACAACAGCACGCAAGAACATATATAAACTATGCTTATGCCCCTCAACTACCTCCCCTCTAAAATTCTGGCTGCCGTAGTGCAATACATACTGGTCTTTCACTGGTGTCCTGTCTCTTGCACGGTTTTAAAGTTTTAATACTTGATAAACAATATAAAACCCACAGCATCCTCTTTACCGGCATTTATTTTAAGGGACGAACGGAGACCCATAAAGAAATTGCTTTGCTTTAGGGCGTTTCTAGCATAAGCGCTATTAAATGCGAATCGTTGCTTAGCGAGCTTCGGAAACATTGACCATATCTATTGATCTATCTATGTAGCCGCCTATGACTTTTAGCCGTCCTGGCCGTTTCGATGAAGTTATTTATGCCAAAAATGGTATGGCATAACATGACCGTATGACGAGCGTTAATGACTACTCATAATATGAAAATCATGATATGTATGTCACGAATGTCATCATTTACATCTCGTGGTCTTGCTGCTTGTGCGGTGGTTTCGTTCACTTGACATATGGCCAAACTGGTATGGAATGATGTGAACGCACGGGGAACATAAGTGACAGGCCCTCACGGGGACATCATGACATGCGTGTCATCTAAGAACATGACTTCATAACACGCTCATGATGCTTCCGCCGCCGTCTCGCTAGTTTCACATACACCAAATTCGGTGTAACGTGACGTGAATAAATGACGAACGTATAGGACTGGTACAAATGGTAATCAGACATGCGTGTCATGTAAAAACATGACTACATGCCACGCTAATAGTTCGCTCGGGGTCGTTTCGCTATCTTTACATATACCAAATATGGCATTACGTGACGTGACTGGATGACGATGGTATATGTCAGGCGCAAACATGATAATCATGACATTTGTGTCACGTAACAACATGTCTACATGCCACGCTCATGATGCTCTCGCGGCCGTCTCGCTTGCTTCACATATACCAAATTTGGTACTAAGTGACATGAACATATAACGAAGGTATAGAACTGGTACAAACATGGTAATCAGGCATGCGTGTCTTGTAAGAACATGACTACATGCCACGCTCATAATTCGCTTGGGGTCGTTTCGCTATATTAACATATACCAAATTTGGTATTACGTGAAGTGAATGGATGACAAATATATATGCGGTTCAAACATGATAATCATGAGATTTGCGTCATGTAACAACATGACTATATGCCACGCTCATGATGCGCTCGAGCTCGTTTCGCTAGCTTTGTGCTAGCCGCAGGATCCGTGGACTGGACCCTGAGTTCGGACTTCTCTCTGAAAAGATGACGGCCCCAACTATTCCAGGCAGCGCCGTCCCAAGCGGCTCCAACCCAGCTGGTATGGAAGGCGCAACGCCATCGCAATATACGCTGTTCAAACCAAAAACGCCGCATCCCTTTCATGGTGCTGTCCATGAGAATGTTGAAGATTGGCTACTCCACTATGACTTCGTTGCCGCTCATAACATGTGGGATGACACAGACAAGCTCCGACATGTCTACTTCAGTTTGAATGACGGGGCACGGGTTTCGTACGAAAACCGGGCAGGTGTGTTCACGTCATGGGTGGACTTCAAACGCCGGCTTCTTGAAACGTATGCAAGTCCCGATCGCCGAGAGCGAGCTGAGCGTGAACTACAGTGCCGTATGCAAATGCCAAATGAAGGCGTAGCAATGTATGTTGAGGACATGACGTGTCTTTTTCGACGAGCCGACCCTCACATGCCGGAAGAGAAGAAGGTGCGTTACCGGATGCGTGGAGTGAAGGAGCAGTTGTTCGGTGGTCTTGTACGCAGCCCCCCCCCAAGACTACGTTAGAGTTTCTTGCTGAAGCTGTCCTGATTGAAAGCACGCTGCGGCAACGGACCCAGACGTACGAGCGACAAGTGAACTTTGTTTCTGCTACGGACTACATGGGTGGTCTTGGGGCCCACGTCGACTTCTTCCGAGAGCTCATACGCTCCGTAATTCGCGAAGAACTGCAGAAGTTATCTGCACCCTCAGCGCCCAGCGTCAGTTCTTTGTACGGCATCGTCCGAGATGAAGTTCAGCAGGCACTACGAGAACCGTCCTGTCAGACAGAGCCGCGGCCCCTAAATGACTTCCCTCGCATGTCGTATGCGCAAACTCTCCTCCAGCCAGCACCACCTTTGGCTCCGCTTCCCACCGCGGCCCCTGCCATGCTTCCGGCAGACCAAACTCTGCGCCAACCTGCACAACAATTCACTCCGCCTTATACCACAGCCCCAGCCATGCTTCAGGCAGTCCAAGTGGGCCCGTACCTCAGTGACCGCCGACCGATTCCGCGAAAATCAGACGTGTGGCGGGCCCCCGATCGACGTCCGCTTTGCTATCACTGTGGTGAACCTGGGCACATCTACCGACAGTGCACTTATCGACAGCTGGGACTTCGTGGTTTTTCGGCCAACTCCCCACCTCCTAGGTTCGGCCAGCGGCCTCCGGAAATCGCTGACTACGTTGCTCAGCAGCGCGGATCAACATCTCGGCACCACTCACGCTCTCCATCACCGCGGCGGTTCTCGCCGAATCATCGCACCTATGCGGGCGTGGCGTAGGGCCGGTCACCTAGCCCGCGTAGGGAAAACTAGCCTCAGCGACCTTCAGGGGCAAGGCCGCTCACACTGGTCATGCTCAAGGCCCCCTATCGACGCGGACTGAAGATACCGACGATACATCGACAACGACACCACGGGCTGATTGCGGAAGAGTGTCCTTAGATATTCCTGTTCTGCTAGATGGTCGCGAAGTCAGCGCTTTAGTGGACACTGGTGCGGACTATTCCATAATTAGCGAGAAGCTGGCTGCCCTTCTCAAGAAAGTAACGACGCCTTGGAACCGAACGCCAATTCGTACAGCTGGCGGGCATATCGTCACGCCCCTCGGTATGTGCACGGCAAGACTGCAAGTCCGCGGTTGTACATTTGTTGCTAGTTTAAGCGTTCTCCGGCAGTGTTCTCGAGACCTGATCATCGGCATGGATTTTCTCAGGGAGCATGGTGCTATAATTGACATTCGACGACGTCTAGTCACTTTCGCGACCACAAACGCCACAACAGCTTACGCCGACCCCAGCCACTCCCGAGTGTCTCTTCGCGTCGTCGACGACGCTGTCACGTTACCACCCCGTGCAACTGTTGTGGTTCAGGTGGCGTGGGACGGAGTGATGCACGGTGAAGCAGTCGTAGAAAGCAATCACTTGCTATTGCTGTCTCAGGGTGTCTGCGTAGCGAGAAGCCTTGTTGACCTTCGTGATGATCACTGCAAGGTTTTTGTCACAAACTTCAGCTACGAGCACCGGCACCTTTTTCCTGGAACTGTCATCGCCTACGCCGACCCAGTCGCCAATGTTACCGAGTGTTTTGCTTCCGAGGCCATCGGCACTGCTGAAACGCCTTTCCGCAGCGTCGACATCAATCCAACGCTTTCTGAAGCGAACAAGCAGCGTTTGAGCGAGCTGTTGCTGGAGTTCCACACATGCTTTGCACGTTCATCGAAGATACGTCAAACACCGATAACGAAACACCGTATTATCACCTACGACGACGCGCATCTCATACGGTAGCAGCCTTATTGTGTTTCGCCAACCGAACGGCACGCGATTCAAACGCAGGTTAAGGAAATGCTTCAGGATGGCGTGATACAGCCTTCAAGCAGCCCTTGGTCATCACCAGTCGTTCTTGTGAAAAAGAAAGATGGCACGCTTCGCTTTTGTGTCGACTACAGAAAGTTGAACAATGTCACAAAGAAAGACGTGTACCCGTTGCCCAGAGTCGATGATTCTCTGTACAAGCTGCGACGTGCGAAGTATTTTTCGTCCGTAGACTTGAAGAGCGGTTATTGGCAAATAGAGGTCGATGAACGTGACCGGGAAAAGACCGCTTTTGTAACGCCGGATGGACTTTATGAATTCAAAGTGCTCCCTTTCGGCCTTTGTTCTGCTCCAGCCACATTCCAGCGAATGATGGACACCGTCCTGGCAGACCTCAAGTGGAAAAGCTGTCTCGTCTACCTCGATGATGTCGTTGTGTTTTCAGAAACGTTTGACGAACATCTTCGTCGCCTTCGGAATGTGCTCGAAGCCATTAGATCGGCCGATCTCACACTCAAGCCTGAGAAATGTCATTTCGGCTACGAAGAATTAAAGTTTCTTGGTCACGTCGTGAGCGCCGTTGGTGTTCGGCCTGATCCTGACAAAACTGATGCCGTCACCGCTTTTCCACCTCCAACAGACAAGAAAAGTCTTCGACGGTTTCTGGGTCTGTGCGCGTATTACCGGCGCTTTATTGAAAATTTCTCTAACATTGCGGAGCCACTATTACGCCTCACGCGTAATGATACACCATTTGTTTGGGCTGACGACCAGCAGACTGCCTTTGCGGAACTACAGCGCCGACTCTCTTCCCCTCCCGTGCTCGGCCACTTCGATGAAGATGCTGACACTGAAGTACACACTGATGCCAGCAATATCGGTCTTGAAGCTGTTTTGGTACAAAGACAAGATGGCATTGAACGGGTAATAGCCTACGCAAGTCGCACACTGTCTCGCGCGGAATCTAACTATTCCACATCAGAAAAAGAATGTCTCACGGTCATTTGGGCAATAACAAAGTTTAGGCCATATCTCTATGGAAGACCATTTAAAGTGGTGACTGACCGTCATGCTTTGTGCTGGTTGACCAATCTACGAGACCCTTCAGGACGATTAGCACGATGGAGTCTGCGCCTACAGGAATTTGATGTCACCATCGTGTACAAGTCAGGCAAAAAGCACGAAGACGCCGACACGCTATCACGAGCACCTCTTCAATCCGCCAGTACTAGCGAAGAAGAGGACGGCGCCTTCATGGCAACTGTCAGCGGACCGGATCTGATGTCTCATCAACGAAATGACGCCGATTTAAGAATGATTATAGATCATTTAGAAGGTGGCACCGCGCCCATTCCTCGTCCAATGTCGCGAACGTTGCTATCATTTTGCCTACGAAATGGCGTCTTATACAAAAGGAACGCCGGTGCTGGTGACAGATCTCATCTTCTCGTCATGCCTAAAGCCCTCCGCGATGACGTTTTATTAGCTTGCCACGACGAGCCCACATCTGGCCATCTGGGCTACTCGAGAACTATGGATCGGGTGCGGCAACTCTACTACTGGCCTAAAATGTCTGCCTGTGTCAAACGCTACGTGAAGGGATGCCGTGAATGCCAGCGTCGCAAGACACCACATTTAAAGCCCGCAGGTCATCTACAACCGATCGACCCACCACGTACACCGTTTGAACAAGTGGAGATGGACCTCCTAGGCCCGTTTCCTTTGTCTTCTTCTGGCAACAAATGGATTATTGTCGCAACCGATTATTTGACGCGTTACGCTGAAACGAAGGCGTTTCCACGAGGGACCGCATCTGAATTTGTCAGTTTTTTATGCATCAAATTGGGCTACGGCATGGCGCCCCGTCATATGTCATCACTGATCGAGGGACATCGTTCACAGCGAAACTTTTGGATGATATCTTCAGGTTGAGTTACACAACCCATCGAAAGACCACTGCGTATCACCCTCAGAGTAATGGTTTAACAGAAAGGCTAAACAAAACGCTAGTCGACATGATCTCTATGTACGTGGATGTGCAGCGCAAAACGTGGGACGACATCCTGCCGTACGTAACATTTGCGTATAACACTGCAACGCAGAAAACTACACGCTTCACGCCATTCCGACTCGTTTATGGTCGAGAAGTTAGAACTATGCTGGACGCCATGATTCCATATGAGGACATCGACAAGGTCGACCAATTAGCCCCCGACATCAATGAGTACATTCAGCGCGCTGAGGAAGCACGTCAGCTGGCCCGTGTGCACATCCGAACTCAACAGTGCGCAGATGCACGGCGGTACAACATCCAACATCGAGAAGTTAATTATGAACCTGGTGACCAAGTTTGGGTTTGGACACCCATTAGGCGGCGAGGTCTCAGTGAGAAACTCTTGAGTAAGTACTTTGGACCTTACAAAGTACTCAGACGTGTGAGCGACGTGAATTACGAAGTGGTTCCAGATGGAGGCTCACCATCATCACAGCGCAAGTTACCACGGCCAGAGACTGTACACGTAGTCCGCCTAAAACCATACTTTACGCGGTGATACGAATTTTCTTCTTGTACCAGTGAACTCTTCGTGGGAACAGTGAATGCCGTTTATTTCCGATTGCTGGGCCCAGGGCGCATTTTCTCTCGTGCACTAATTTGTGTAATGTTTTTTGTTACCTACTTCGACCCACGGCTGTGCACACTTTTGTTTGAGCATCGGGTCGATGCTCTCTTGGGAGGAGGAGTAATGCCACCTGGTGTTCTGTGCCAGTGAACAGTGGGTCAGTTCTGTGCCGGTGAACAAGGAAGACGAAGACGAGCAACCCGTGCCAGCGGAGACGTCCTTCTTGGTCTCTGAGATTTTTGACAGTCGCGTCCCTTTATACGTTCTTTTGAGCTCTTAGCACGTGACAATATATCGCAAAATTGGTATTACGTGACGTGAATAGATGACGAAGGTATGGGACTGGTGCAAACATGATAATCATTACATGCGTGTCATCAAAGAACATGACGACATGCCAGGCCTATGATACACTCACGGCTGTTTCGCGAACTTCACGTGTACCAAATTCGGTATTACGTGACGTGAATGGAGGACGAACAGAAATGTCAGGCACAAACATGATAATCAAAATTTGTAAGTCATGTACGGTATAATTTACGTCCACCTAGTAACGTGCTGATTATATTGTGACAATTGAACCTTCCTCATTTGTCATTCACATATCATCAATTCGCACTGTACGTGGGATCTGCCAATTTTTTATATGCCCAGCACTCGCAACGATGGCCTCTGTAACAAAGAGACAACCTTCGTGGTGATAGCATACTGCAGATGGCACTTATGTAAGTGTCGTTTTCAAAATACATGGGGCCTGTATTCCCACAGGCACACGCACACAACAGAAAACGAAGTCTAGAGTACTATATGATTTTATTTAAAAGTGGATCGTGCAAACCAAGCTTGGTATATTATTCCCTTCATAACTTTGGATCTAGGCCTCTAGGAAATGAGTAAGAGAAACGAGTTAAAGTGGATGCATAGGTGATTCAAGTGTTGTTTGCATCCGCCTTTTTTCTTGAGCTCTATCGTTTGGGTTGTTTTAGTAACCGCTAACATAAACGATTCGGCTGCTGTTACAAATGTATTTCGCTTAGACAGCCCATCACTGAAATGATAGGTTAGATAAAAGTAGATTAAACTTTGTCTCTTTTCTTTTTCTTTTTTTACCAAAATAAGTTTCGCCAGCTCTCTGTTGCTCCGTGTTATAGGAAAACGGTTTTCCTGTACATTGCACTGGCGGAAAGAAAAGGAGTTGCCCTTTCTGGCTCAACAACATGTGACAACCACCCATACGTGCTATGCGCAAGTATGGCCGCACGAAGTCTAGCGGCCATTCATGCGGCCGCCAAGCAGATCCGCACGAATGGCCGGAAGCGTTCTCTCTTGCGTTGAACCAGTTTTGAACCGGATTGACACACACACACACACACACACACACACACACACACACACACACACACACACACACACACACACACACACACACACACACACACACACACACAAAAGAAACAAACATAGAGCGCAGGTTGTTTCTGCCTGTTTCGTTTCCGTACTCCCAAATTCTAGAAACATAATTGATAGGAATTCAAGGTTTACTTTGGGAAAAAATTATTAACATTAAATTTCAAGTGAAACTTCGCCTATGTGTGTCCGTTAATTTTGTAAGTTTGGTATTTCTTTCTTCTTTTTTGTGTGCATCCCGTGCGCTTGTGTAATTATGTATGCCTTCGTTCCTGTCTCTCCATTCATGAGTAACTTTTACAGCTTGTTTCTCACAACCACGTTTTTTTAGCTGCAACTTTCAATAAAAGAGCTCTTCAAGCTTTTCGGTGCGTCTGGTTGTGTGAAAAAAAAGTGTAGAGTAGAGTGGAACTTAGGTTGGTGGCCCACACCCATGCTGGGGGATCAGCCAAGGCCGTGTAGTTTCCAAAAGAATAAATGTTGTCTAGCTAAAGATAAAAACAAAACAAAACTGCAAATACTACTAATAGATGAGTAAAAACATGGCAAGTAACTCAGAACCGGGTAATTTAGGAAATAGTGCATAGGAATATAAAGCAATTTAGAAAATATGAGTAGGAGTTGGCTCTACGATCTCAATCTATTAGAAGATTTATTGAACTCCTCCAAGACATCAGCAACATTTCCGTGCACTGTGGCTGCACGCACTCGTTTCATCCTCTTCTTCATCTTCTGCTTTGCTCCCACTATACAAACGCCGATTTTCCTGGGCAGAGAATGCAAATAAAATGACGGGCGAACATGTTACATGACTAAAACAATCAGATTACAACTAGACGAGGGGCAAAAACCACGAAATAACGCGTAACTCGTTAGGTGACTAAAGATCACGTAACAGCTGGTCACGTGAGCAACATCAAGTTACAATTGATCACATAACGTGTGCCGGCAATAATCACGAAACAGTTAGGCGCCTGACTAAAATCACAGCATTAAAAGTAACAGCTAATCACGTAACATAATCCCGCCAAAATAACGGCAGTTTACACGTGAAAACCCAACGTTACAAGATTAACGCGTTCAGAACACACTGTCTTCAGCCTGTACCAAGGCAGCACAAACGCTACAGACGCGTTTCAAACGAACTGCATTGAGGCGATGGCGAGTCATGTTCGAATCAAAGAAGTGGGGCCTCCGGTCGCCAGGAGCGAGGATAAGCGCCCGTACCCGCAGCTGTTGCTGACAGATGTCGACGCCGAACCGTCACATGAGGGGGGCTCCGACTGCTAGAGACGCGCGCGCCCGAAGCTTCTGCTTTGGGAGAGGGCGGTGGACGGATCCCGACGGATGCCTGACATAGCCCGAATATTAATGCATTCGAATTTAAAAGGTCAATAATCAGAAGATTAGATGTGTTGCCAAACTATACAACACTATGCTATACTACACTATACTATGCTATACTATACTTTACTATGTTTTTACTTGATTACGTGTCAATACTTAGGTTTGAATTTACAAAAATTAATGTTTTAAGTGCTCTCTCTCAATGGCTGGTCGCTCTTGTTAATCATCTGTCAAGCATGTTAATTGACTGGAATATGATTTTGCAAAGCGTTCGGAATTTAAAAAAAAAGTTTTCAATAAGGAAAGTTTTTATTGACTCGTTGGCCATGAAAGTCGTAGTCATCAATACAAAAAGTATAAAAATATAAATGATATTTCAAAAGCTTCTCATTATAAGAAGTGCTGGCAGAATCGCATATTACGAAAATTTGGTGGACCGCAGTGAACCTGCAGATTAAAGGCTCGATGTCAATTGGGAGCGCTCGTCAAAGCACCACCTAGGCAATCATACAAGCCAATCAGCGCAGTTTTCAGTAGACCTCCTATAATTCTAACTTTCAGATAGCTAAAGAGAAAATTCAGTTTAATCAACTGTTCAATAAACGCCAAGAAGATATTGTGCTCGTTCCGTAACAATATATGGAATACCAGCTCAGAAAGCTCCCCATTTTCGTGGCCCGTCTGTTTCCAAATGCTTCGACGAGGGCGACGAACAGGTTAATTGTTCTTCGGGTCACCAACTCATCAAAAAAAAAGAGCTCACACGCAAAGAGAAGCACTACAGGCTTCGGATCAAACTGCACTCACAAATCAAAAAATTGTTTTTAACTGTACGGAACTAAATTTATTTCAAGTAAATGGGACAAGGAATATTTTATGTGCAAGTTGATTATCTGAATTCGCTCGATACTTTGCACCCCGTGCCATATTTCCGGTGCAGTATGCTTTGCACTTGTCACTATCTTGACGATTATTCGCTCTGTTTCAGGTGATCTTCGAAAATACTACGGCTGTTGGCGTCAAAATTATTTCTGACGGCGTAGTTCACTACGTGGCAGCCAAACGTGAAGTCATTCTTTCTTCAGGAGTGATCGGATCACCACATGTCTTACTGTTGTCCGGTATTGGGTCAAGCGATGTTTTAGACAAATTCCGGGTAAGCCATCCGACACAGTGTACCTGAATTTAGGTGCATGAATGTGCACGTACGCGCACATAAAAACTCTACTTGGTAACACTTAGTGGAAAGAAACTGAAAGTGGTGCCTCAGCTTGTGTATGGGTGAGCCGTCACGACACGGAGGTTTAACAAGCCGCTCTTTTCACCTGGACTAGCTGTTCTTGTCTGTAGCGCAGCGGAACTCGGGGAGCTAAAGTTAGGCTTAGACCATCTGCCGGAAACCCGGCTGCTACCTAAAACGTGCCTTCGCATCCCGCACCAGCAAGGTTTCAAGCAGCGGGGTGCCCCTACGGCCGGTTTGCAGCACCCAGCAATGGTCCGCTGCCTGCCTCAACCTTCAGTGGTTTCCCTGACACGTGAAACAAGCAGATCTGTCTCCTCGTGGCCACAGCACATTGACTACTCCCTAACACTTGCACTATGCCCCCGGACTTGAACGCTGCCATTCGTGCGCAGCGCGTTGTCCAACTTCTGGGAACCCACCTCACCAAGGGGAAGTGGCAGAGACCCCATGAGCAGTCGCTTTCCGACACACCGTTGATGAGCCACTGTTTTTAGTTTGTACTTAATTTATGCAGGAGGGCACTTGATGTGCCTCACACAAGAACTGACACTCTGCCGACGGCCACGCAGACAGGACGTCTGACACGCGCTGTTCCACTTTTCGGCGCCTATAGCGGTGCGCCGTAACATTCTGTCGGTATTATGTGCACTGGACCACGACATACTGCTCAAAGCGTCGCACTTTTGCGGAGAACCCAACTCAAGCTAGTGTACATCTTGGAGACGACAAGTTTGTGCTTGTGGAGAAGACAATAGTAAAAATAGGCGTGCTGGCAAACTCTTTGTGTTAAAAAGGAGCGCCTATAGGATGAAAAATACTGAAAAAATCTCATATACGAATATCCAGACATCTTTGATAATATCTATGGTGGCACATCATGTAGAAACTTAATTCACCAAAACTAAATTAGAAGCTGTGTCCGAACTAGTTCTTATAGTGACATTTTTAAAGCGGTAAGCGCACGAAGACGGGAACAGTAATTAAACGACACACAGAGTGCTACTTCCAACTAATTTGTTCAGTAAAAACATTCCATATATATGCAGTTTTCTTACTCATGTCGTAGTAACACGCAGGTTCATGAGCAAGACTATCGCATTTTTCGCTAAACAATCAAGGGGTCAACGTGTGCGCGGAAGGAAGGCAACGAAGCATGCAACACTCTTTACACCATGCAGAAGTTGCTGAATGACCCGATAAGTACGCTATTAACCGTACAACCGAATGAGTTAAAAAGGGGATATGAACATGAGTTTCAGCAAAAGCGGCTAAACAAATTAATGTTATTGAAAACAAAAATATTAAGATTCACAAAGCAGGTCATGGAAAGTAAAACAAGCATTTTAAAAAAAGCTTTTAACAGTTTAATAGCAATAAAAAGGACCCTTAAATGTTAAAGCTTGTTAGGCAAACACAACACTACACCTCATATGATCTACAAAAATGCGAGCTCTATTTTAGGAGCCACACAGCGATGCTTCCTTCGTAAGGTTCCTTGGAAAGTTTCTTGGTAAACTTCCCGACGATGATCATATTCGCTTCCTCGACCTTGAGCTGCACCGTATCCTGAAGCAGAACGCTGAAAAACTGAACACTGGCTTCAGATCGGCTTGTTGGCACCGAAGCCCTCGACATCTCTAAAGCAAGCGGCTAACGAGCGATAGCGGTCTGCTGTAGTGAAGCAATATTTTAGCCGTAGCGAGAATACCACATGGACACTTTGCTCACTGTGCCCGTAGGCGAAGAAAAACGTGAAAGAAACAACGAACTTGAGATTGATATGTGAGGTTTTACGTCCCAAAACCACCATATGATTATGAGAGACGCTGTAGTGGAGGGCTCCGGGAATTTCGACCTCCTGGGGTTCTTTAACGTGCACCCAAGTCTGAGCACACGGGCCTACAACATTTCCGCCTTCATCGGAAATGCAGCCGCCGCAGCCGAGATTCGATCCCGTGACCTGCGGGTCAGCAGCCGAGTACCTGAGCCACTAGACCACCGTGGCGGGGCAACGAACTTGAGAACCGATAGGACACAATCAACGCTGCTATAGGGACAACACCAGACATACGAGCCCAGCAAACATTCCGCCGCAAGACTGAATCGGCGACATAACTTTGCAACACACAGTGACAAGTACTACGCTCGCACTGACACATACCAAAAATTGTTTAGATGGTCCACACTCTGTTTTTTATTCCGTTAACACACCAAACATAATTTTTTTCTTCCCTTTAGTAACATTGTTATGTTGTCTTTTTTCTGTAATTTCACTTAAAAGTAAGATATGCGATGCCCAATGCCATTTCTCTTATCGTCCGTTTTATTTGCCTTGATTTGTGTCTATTCTGATCTTGAACTCTTTTGCAGATACCTGTTATTAGTGAACTTACAGGAGTAGGACGCAACCTTCAAGACCACGCTACAGTACCTATATATGTCAACCTAAAGGCTCCCGTTAGCATCAATGAATACAAAATAAAGAGTGTATGGCAAATATGGAAGTACATCTGGGGTGAAGGTAGGTCACATGTTTATCCCAAGTTTCTTGGCAGCATCCTGATTCCCGTAGAGTGTCAAATACTCGTAAAGTACATCTACAGCTGTTACCTGCTAACGTCCTTAGTCATTAGATTGCGTCCACAGGGATTGTAGCTGCCTGGTGCTGGAATCCTAAGAGGTCTTAATGCGGTTTTAACGAATATAGTGAATGAGAACGGCCGCCGCACCCCACGAGCATTTGAACGTTGGTCGCAGCATTGACCTCTCGACCACGCTGACAACGCTGCAACGCAAAAGGATATCAGGGAGAGTGGTAGTGCCGCGAGTTCCAATGATCGGGGGCCGACGGGCCAAGATGGATGGACGCCGCGCGCAGAGGTTTATCTATAGAATACCCCCTAGACGGAAGAAATAAATGAAGCCAGAGGTAAAACGAGTGAGGTAGGATAGGAATGGAAATGAAAAAATTAGGAAGAAAAAGTTGCATATTTCTAGTTCTCTATCCCCGACGAGCGTCATATTTACGACAATTTTCAATAGAGTCGACGCTGACAACACAGTTGTTTATTGTTGTTGTTGTTGTTGTTGTTGTTGTTGCTGTTGCCAGAGGAAGGGTGCGATCAATCGTGGTGCCAGTAATCTGTTGTTTCAGAGTGCAAATTTTATGCATACTTCCATGCTTCTCAAGTCGTCCTCATAGGCTAACTATATATGCGAACAATAGGCACATAGGAGGGAAAAGAAAATGGATGCAAAGCGCAACATGGATTGAGTGACAGTCATAGAGATGAAAGCGGAGGAAGTTAGGCTGCTCAGCGGAGGATGAAAGAAAAACGCTACTCAGCAGAGGATGAGGGACAGCAATATTGATAAAGAGCGTGAGAAGAAAAACAGAAGTTGAGACACGAATTTTCTTGTTCACGCTTCCTTTTCTCAACAATGGGCAATGCCTCCGGTGGAAGTGCTTCGACTGACGCCGCTGCTGAGTGAATTCCCTGAGAGGCTCAGTGCCATCGGCGTAAACAGCCTGCTGCTCCCGAATTTCGTAATATGGAATATCGTAATTGTCGGTGACATTGTTTCATGATGACCCTTCTTCCATAGAATCAGCATATTCACTTTTTTTGTTGCCACCTCTGCTTAGCATAAAACAGAACCCTCCTGCGTTCTCAACGATGGTTCATAACGCAGTAGTTAAGGTAGACCCTCAGTTCTATAGCTTCTTTCTAACCGCCCCTTCGCCAGGAAGCGCTGTTGCATGCCACTACTTTGCATTATGGTTAGGAGAAAGAGAGATGAAGCGGAAGGCCGGGAGGTTGTATTATGGATGAATGTAAGACTTCGTAAAGGTATGTTGAGGCAACTCGCTAATTTCTCCCAAGGGTTTGCGATGCAAATAGCTGCTTTTGTTCTACATATTCATACAAGAGTTTAGTGCTGTCACGCCGGTCATAACAATGTTTCAAATAAATAAATAAATTGAAGTGGTCTGACATAAGTGCGCGAAAGAGGACGAGGTGGATTGAGAAGGGACTGAAAGAAGTTAGAATGAAGTGTCGGATGACACCGGTCTATCATAGATTATCTGTGCTGAATGAGTTATTTTTTAGTCGGAACGCTACATTTCGGCGTAGCCGTCACCTTGTAAACACCGGAAATGTGGGTTACCTTCTTCACCGACAAGGAGTCATCGGAGCCCCTGGTTTTCACACGGCATCAAGTCTATGGTGAGCCAGCGAGGGACATTCCTCGCGAAGTTAGCTCGACCGGACTGATGGACACGGTACTGGAAGAAGCTTCGATGAGCCGTCAAGCCCTTGTGCAAACAGGCTCGGTGAAGGTGAACCTGCAGCTCCAGGCACTCAGCGAACTGGTTCTGGAACCCATTCGCCGTGGCACCTTTAAGCAAAAAAACAGCTTCCAAGAAGGTGAGCGTCGTTTTGACTGCTATTAAGCGACAACAGTGGAGCATGAGGCAACAAACTGAAATAATTGAAATGTGGATCAAGTCACTTAACCAAAAAAGCCACAACAGATTGTAGAACCAGACCTCTTTGAAGGAGACTCGAAAAGTGCAGACCATTGAGTGTGGTTTTTTGAGTATGCGTGCGGAAAAAAATATGTGGAAAAGTGACGACACAATGATTGTAAAGATGCGACATTATATGGGTGCCATCGCGAGGAAGTGGTGTGACTTGCAACTTATAGACAGAGCACCAACGTGTTGGGAAAGGTGGAAAGAACAACTTTTTGGCGACCTTCCAAAGCAATGCTGTAGAAAGATGGGACGTGGCACTACGCTTTACATACACGCCTGGCTCTTTGCTGGAACACTTTCTCGAGAAGCGTCACCAACTGCATTCAGCTGAACCAAAGCTCCCATAATCTGATGTTGTAGCTTTGGTAGCGCAAGGTTTTTCCGCCGACATCCGCCGTGAAATACAAATCAGTGATCTAAGAACGTTTGATAATCTTCTGCGAAGCATGCAGACCTTAGTGACGTCGTTCTCTTCGCGAGAACAGCGAGGTTGTGAACAAACACGTGATGAAGAAGGGCAATTTTCAGCAGTACACGATGCAGAGCTTCCACGTGAGCGAATCATGCGCGATGACAAGCCCCAAGCAGAAACCTGTACGGAAACAGTTTACCTGCTATTATCAATCTTGCTTTACGCCTCTATTAACGTAGACGGCACTGAAATGAAGGCCCTTGTTGACAGTGGGGCTTCTGTCTCTATCATCAATAAGACTCGAGTGAATGGCGGTCGCCTGCATGTGGGTAGAGCATTGCGCGTGCAAGCCTATGATGGGTCAGTGAGCACGCATAGGGAATTAATTACCCTAAACATTAAATGTCAAGGTCAAACAATTACGAGTAACATATTGGCCATCTCTGACGTCAGCTACAATTTTCTTTTGTCGCGTGCACACATGAAGAGGCTCCATATTATTATCTATTCGGATGACAGACCAATGGTCGAGGACAACGTCGGACGAGAAGATCTCTCTCAGGAATCTGACGAAACAAGGATAATTTTCGACCCGGAAGGCAGTACATTGAAGTACCCAGAATTCATATGCATGGGCACTACCCTCCGGCAATGAAATCTCACGTTGTCTCTTTGGGAACATAGTGGCAAAAGTGTTCGCAGAGTTCCTTATGGCATGTACAATGATAAAAAGGCGTGGCTGAAAAAGGAGCTACAAGAAATGTTGAATGCCGGTATTATCCGCCCTTCTGTTTCTTCATTTGCTTCTCCAATAACTATTGCCCCAAAATAAGACGAACATTCAGACTCTGCACAGATTATAGGGCACTTAGTTGTCAAACACAGTTGATACACTATGAAATGCCGAGGATCGACGATATTATTGACGAGACTGGTGGTTTCCATAATTTGTCAAGAATATACATTTGCAAGGGGTTTTGGCGAATCCCACTAACTGAAGAAACGAAAAAATACACCGCATTTATAACCCTTTTTGACTTATTTGAATACAACCACTGATCATTTGGTTTGAAGAATTCTCCGGCGCATGGTTGTAGAAAGTGATGACTGATATTCTGAAACCTTATTTGGGTATATTCCGCAACGTATTTTGGAACACCGGGACCATCTTTCAAAAGTTCTTCATACTTTGAGTCTTTCGCAGCTCAAACTCAGTTTTAAGAAAATTTCTTTCCTTGTACACGAAGTTGTATTTCTCGGAAGGGTGTTCGACAAATGTACCAAAAGCACAAAAAGAGAATCAGGAGAAAGAATTTCTCAGGTCGCAAAACCTCATGATGTGCACTCACTGCGTGTTTTCCTTGGCCGAGCAGCACACTTCAGAGCCTTTATTAAATACTATGCACTGAAGACACGAAGCCTTAGACGCTTAACACAAAAAGGCGTATCTTTCTAATGGAATGAGGAGTGCGAAGCGGTTTATTCTGAGCTTGTAAAGCTAATATCATCGGATCCCATCCTGCGCATACCGGACTTTTCTCTGCCTTTCGTACTGAATACGGACGCATAACACTACGCAACCGGTGCAGTTTTGTATCAGAAACCCTCAAAACAGGCTGATCCAACGAAACATTACGTGGTGGGATATTACAGCTACACGCTAAAGCCAGCTGAAATTAATTATTCTACTACAGAGAAGGAAGCGCCGTTCAGTATTTCAGAACTTGGCTTGAATGGGTTAGGTTGAAGCTATTCACGGACCATCAGGCACAACTTTTTAATGACACAACCAAGAGGACGCATTGCTAGATGAGTGAACTATCTCCAGCAATTTGATTTCACCGTTTCGCACCGCCCTGGCCCGCTTCTCACCAATGCTGATGCACTGTCTAGATTGCTTGTTCATGAGACCTGCGAAAATCCAGAAATTATCGATCACATTATGATATCAGAAGGTACAGAAGATCTGCAGTTTATCGATGGAAATTATCATGTCCCATTCACCCTAATTCAAAAGATTCTTCAACTCTACCATGACACTCCTAAATCAGTCGGACACGATGGCTTCTGACGCACATACAAGAAATCGCTTATGAGGTTCAAATGACCAGGTATAAAAACAACGTCAGTAATTCTGTCCGGACCTGCCATGCTTGCCAGGTAAACAAAGTGAAGTACCAGCAATCGACAGAAGTCATGACTAACCCCGAATATTCAAAAGTTACCCTTTGAATTCGTTCATCTAGATTTCGCAGAGCTTAAAATAAAGGGGGAAGGAGTTAGACGAACGCAAGCTTTCCTGCTTTCCATTGATGAATGTGCCAGAAATAATGTGGCCAAAGCAGGGAAAGAAGATGCGAATAGTGTCATCAATCTACTAAAAGAGGCGTGTTTTAAGCACACCAAGACGCTAGTCTGCAATAACGGCCCTTCTTTTTGTAGTACGAAGCTAGCAAGATGGGCTAAAGACCGAGGAATTGTCATTAAATATTCTCCGTATCACCCAGCAGCGAACGGATTAGCAAAACGGGCCATACGGGACATCAAACAGTTTTTGAAGATGTATCCAGATTTTATCAGAGGGTGGAAGCACTGCCTTGAGGCCGCTGTGAAGCACCATAACCGATTGTTCACCACGGGTTTAGGCTGCAGTCCTCATTTCGCTACAACTGGAACAGCACCCATACTACCGGCAGATCGTGATCTAGGTCACCTAGAAAACTCTAACTTACGGAAGCTGAGAGAAGTGCCGAAAGTCAAGAAGTGTATAAGCGGTGGATGAAGAGGAATTTTGATAAAAGGCATAACAGCGACATACCACCCATCCAGCAGGGAGATTGTATCCTTGTCAGGAAAATAGTTACTCCTTCGAATACCAAATGTTACGGATCACTCCAAGTTGTCAAGACCAGATCTCAGCACGGGATTCTGAAGAACGTGTGATACACTGCAGCCTCGGGTCAAAAATGATGTGCTTCCATTGGTAACATATTCAAGTATTACACCAGAAGGTGTAATCGAAGAAGTCGGGAAGAGTGAAGTGGTCTGTAATAAGAGTGCGAAAGAAGACGAAGTGGAATGAGAGGAGACTGAAAGAAGTTAGAATGAAATGGGGTATAACACCCGTATATCATGAAATATCTGTGCTTAATGTGCTAGTTTTTAGACGGAACGCTTAAAAAACTAAATAAATAAATAAATAGGCAGTCACATGATATAGGGCTGCTCCACTATAGAGTTATCGTTATTATGAAGAATTGCTGTGATCGAGCAGGTGACAGATAGACCATAATGAAAGTACTCCTTCTTCCTCGTTTTCTTTCACGGGTGAAGCTCATTAGGACATACCCTTGTCTTCCGTTGCGGTCACGGTATAGAATCGTTGCTATACTCGAAACATATAAAAGGCACACACACACACGTACACAAACACACACACACACGCACACACACACACACAAAGATTTTACAATAGACTTCAACGAGGACATGAACTAACTATACAGTAAGAGAACCCTGTTCCCGGCTAAAATAACCTATCGATTATTGATGAGTCTGGTAAAATGTGCCTAGATCTTCAGGCTTCTCAAATAAACTTGTTAAACAAAGGCACATGTCGTGAACTATACGCCCCAACAAATTGCCTCTACTGATATAGTATCTTGCCATCGGTAAGATAGCTGGTTCTTGAAATCTCTTTCGAGGCATATACATCCACTTTAGCAAGTTTCTAAATACTCCTTGAATTGCCTAAGACGAATGGAAGGCGAATTAAATTTACATGCATTTCTGTATACACTTTATGTCACCCAATTTACATTATAGAGAGTAACGCTCGGTACTCATGGTTACTCACCCATAAGATGCCCGGAGCTTCACCCACTCGTCTTCATTCACATCGTGGAATCGCGTGAATATTTTGTTTTTGTATTCTCCCTTTGTGTCCTCACAGCAGAGCAGTAACTACAGAATAGTTATGACTCTGTTTCAAGCAATGTAGTGCTTGTAACTGTCTTTTTTGTGCAACAGCGGCACAGTTATTTTACAGTCAACTGTTAATTCAATGAGATGCATGGTAAACTGGAAGAAATGATCGCGACTACTTCCTCTTTCAGGTCACCTTACTTCCAACGCAGTTGCGTCCGTTCTCAGGACGAATGTAAAGGATGGCCACCTCCAAGCAATGTTTATAGCAATGAATTTTGGCTCCTTCAGAGAAGATATACTTGTAAAAATTTCTAATCTCAAGAAAGAGGTAAGGAGTGTAGCGAAAACTCAATGCTTACCCAATCGAACTTCTGCTACACCTCTGGTATGTCTTGCTTAAACGTTATGCCTTTAATATTTTAAGAAATAAATTGAAACAGTGATTTACTGAGCCTTCCAATGCAGTGCGCCTCGTAATCATATCGTGGTTTGGCACGTAGAACGCCTGATATATTAATAGAGCTCAGCTCTGAGCTCCCGTTCTTTCATTGAGTGGCGTCGCCGTCATCGTAACCGACAGAGCAAACAAGGACAACAGAGAGCGAACGCCGAGCACAAGGGAGTATCAGGAAACTGTTCCGTGGGGGTCACTCGCGGTGCCATAGTGCAGTGGCTGATGACGGCATCATTAAGGTATGTGGAATAAGCGTCCACGTATGCCATACATGGATATAAAGCATTCCACAAAGAGAGGCCTGTCTGCGACGACTCTTTAGGAACGCGCACACGCGCTGCCACCTGCGGTTTCCCGGTTAGCGAGGGCGATCACGCCTAACCTTATCGCAATATCAAAACACCTAAACAGCTGCGCTCAGAATTGATATTATAAAGTGTCGTAATTGTCGGTGAACTTATTATTAATATTGTTAATGTTGTTGTTATTGTCGTCATTGTAGCTGTTGTTGTCGATGTTGTTGTTGTCATCGACGTCGTCGTCGTCGTTGTTGTTGTTGTTGTTGTTGTTGTTGTTGTTATTGTTCTTAGAATCGATCAGGTCATTCTCATTCACGCACACATTCGCCACCGCCATTGGACGTCCGGAAATTTGAGAGACGATTTTTTTTCATCCATTTATCAAAAACAATGCCTCAATAAAAACGCGTTAAGGGGCCACGATACGGTGGTAATAAATTGTGTTTTTAGTGAAAAATGGAAGTAGGGGGTCTATCTTTTCTGTACACGTATTAGAAAGTCACAGCTTTGCCACAAAGATGAAGCAATGGACGCGATAGCCACAAATTGGAACGTCACGCGAAGAATGACAAGCGCATTGAAACGTTCCCCGCGTTTCTCAAGCACAAGTGACGCACGAAACGTAATCACAGGTAGAGATAAACACGAATAACATATGAAACATGCTAGAGAACCTGAAAACGTGCATAGCCGTTAAATTCCTAGCTGTGTTTCAATAAGCTTTCTAGGTGGCTATGTATACTCGTGCGCATGTTGTCAAGTGCAGTTCGTGAGTGTGGCAGGGATGATTGTACAAAATCAGTTTCACCGAAAAGGTGAAGAAATGAATATGATAGCGACAAATTGCAATGTTATACGAAGCGAGGCTGGCAGTGAGCTCATTCAGTTCAGATCCCACGTAACTATAGAAAACGCTGGCGTAAGAGAACACGGCCTCTTCAGCTACACTCTCGGCACCTTTCTTTCATGTTGAGAGCGCAGCCCGTAGAAGCTCCCGTCGGCTGGTGGGGGGGGGGGGCACAAGGCGCGCGCTGATCGTTGCCGTAATAGCACGGCAACCATAAGCGCTATTATATATATATATATATATATATATATATATATATTGTTATCTGACTTTGTGCTTTTTCTCCTCTAGCCGGGTATGCACCCGTGCCTGAGCACTGCTTTAGTCATCATTACACTCGGCAACGCTGCATGCATGCAGTCCTGCCAAGCTTGCCATCCGCAGGCACGGGTCCTCTCTTCGAAGGTGGAAACATTCAGAGGACCTAGGCGATGAACCACCATAGGTAGAACTAATGCCTCTGGTGGGCGGCATTGGCTGCCTCGCAGATGTTGGCCATGGCCACGGTGCGTCTTGCATTGAAAGTAAGGCGATGATGGCTCTGGTGGACGCCATTGACATTGCCCTGCCGGTCGTTCCGTCTTTCTTTGAAAGTAGGGCCACGGTGGCTCTGGTAGACGCCACTAACTGTTTAGAAATGGTCGTCGTCAGCCCACGCATCCTCAACACCGAGTTGCCAATAACGTCTCTGGCGGGCGGTATTGGCTGTGCCTGTGGGGTTTCTCTCGTGAACGCCATGACTCGCCTTGTGGGGCTGTCGAACACTCGTTGGCGACCTTGGCTATCTTGGGGCGGCCGCAGGACGCTTAGAAGGTAATTTAGTTAGCACAGCTTGAGGCACTGGTCTTCATTCCCGTCGGCGTTCTGGACAGGCCGCAATGCCAGGCCTCATGCTTTGATGCAGGAGCCTCTGCGCTGCCATCTCGGCCTCCTTTTGTTCTGCCGCTGCGAGGAATAAAGATGCTCCTTGGTGGTTCTGTAACACGAAGTTCAGATGGGTTAACGCCACCATAACTGCACATCACGCTGCAGACACCAGGGGCATACGAACGCGTCGCCTCGCTGCACCGTGCGAGCTGGATGCCGTCGGACCGATCTACGTCGGATTCCTCCTTGACGAAGACTGCCTCCTGGTGATCCGCACGACTTTGATATGATCTCGAAGTAGTGTTGAATTGCCCGTGATTCCCAGTGGGACCGTAGTACGCCGAGAGGCCGGAAGGGCTGATGTTGACTTCACCTACTTGCTGCGCATCGCTAGCGTCGGTCAAGGCGCGGTGAGCAGATCCTAATAAAACAGGCATATCGTCCATTAATGTGTCGATATGACGTGAAAGTTGCGTGAAAGTGCACAAGAGCTCTGAGTAGCTGTCGGGTGAGGCGATTGGAGAAGAAACCACGTCCTCACTGTATACGGGGGTCGTAGCACTCACTGAGGAAAGATTCACGCGGAAAGATTCAAGAGCATGGACAGCGTCCTTTAGCAGCTAACACATGAAGGCAGGAACCTCGTTGCGCAATCCACGACTCGGGAAGCGTGAACCGCATTTCCAGGAAGGAGCCCTTGC
This sequence comes from Rhipicephalus annulatus, assembly GCA_013436015.1. Classification (NCBI taxonomy): domain Eukaryota; kingdom Metazoa; phylum Arthropoda; class Arachnida; order Ixodida; family Ixodidae; genus Rhipicephalus; species Rhipicephalus annulatus. The sequence continues at coordinate 96,165 of WOVY01000410.1, read as the reverse complement.
ACATACGCATGAAGTAGCGCGCCGCTGGTCAAGCAGTTCTCTGGGACCATCGTGGAGGCCTGGGCACCGTCCACTGATGATGAGATGAATACTTGCGGTTGTGGTCGACTTGCGGGTTCCATCAACGAGGAAGCCTAGGAGTGTTCCTCTGGTAAGCGCGTTGCCTCAAGCTAGCAGCTAGGGTTCACCAAGTTTTTGGACGACTGCGCCATTGTAAAAAACGAGACTCAGAGATAACGCCCGTTCACTGGGCCATTCGTCCTTTATCCGAGCTCATTCTCTTTCTCCTCTAGTCGGGTATGCGCCCGTGCCTGAGCCCTGCTTTTGATTCATTACAATACATACATATAGATATTCATGAATGACGATGGCGGTGGCGGTGACGGCAAAAAACCAGCTGAGATGGTCCATATAATTGCTATTGCAATAAATGGGACCATAAAAGAATAGTTTATTGCGAAATGAGCCCTAGAAGTCACCGGCTATAAGCTATGCTGGCTGCAGTAGACGGCCATTTTGCGCTGGTGTGTGAAGTCATGTGCCCCACGGAGTGAATCGGTCGTCTTTTAAGTTTCAGCCACTGCAAGTCAGCCATTTTTAATGCCAAGCTGAAGAAAGCTGAGATAGCTCTATTGTACGCGCATCTGACCACACACATTCACAAAAGAAAGACACTGTTGGTCCGAATACAGACGCTTGCAAAGCAAGTGGCTCGTTACGTCCAGGCTTGCGAGTTGTTAGGTGTTGTCAGACTCTCGGGCCACTCATGTGTTCATAAGATTATTCTTTATAGATCTAGTGATCGACCGAATGGAATAAAATTTCGCCATTTTTCGCGAACAGCCAAGGAATAACCTTCATATACAGATTATACGCCAAAATTGGGTGAGATGGCCCCTTTAAATAGAGAATGAATGAACCCACCACCTAATATGACATTGAAGATATTTGTGCCACTATTTCGAGCGCGATGGTAGCAAGTTTTGAAGCACGCAGTTACGCTGTATTGGTGGGGACAAACAGCTCGCCTAGTTTTGTGCCACTGAAACTCGGGGCGCATAAAGATTAAAGATTGCCGTGCATGCACTTATCATCTGACACAGGGATATCGACATGGGAGGTTTCAGGGATATCGACATGGGAGGTTTGACGTCCCTAAACAACCATATGATTATGAGAGACGCCGTTGAGGAGGACTTCCGAAATTTCGGCACCTTGGGGTTCTTTACCGTGCACCCAAATCTGAGCACATGGGCCCACATCATTTTCGCCTCCATTGAAAATGCAGCCGCCGCAGCCGGTAATCGATCCTGTGACCTGCGGGTTAGAATACAAGTACTTTAGCCACTAGACCACCACGACGGGGCATCACCCAACACGGTGGTCTAGTGGTTATGATGCTCAAGGGCTGACCTTGCTGGTCGTGAGATCGAATCACGGCCAAGGCGGCCGCCTTTCAAAAGGAGCAAAATGCTAGGCGCTCGTGTACTTAGATTTAGGAGCACGTTCGGCACGTCAAATAATCATGATGTTTAAAGTCCTCTGCTATGGCGTCTCTCATATTCACATCTTTGGTTTGGTCATTAAACCACATCGATAATTACCCATGCAATCATCTGGTAAAACACTATAAGCACACGTCTGCGCTGAGAGGCTGCCACATTGGTGCTGCACTTCAGCTGCCACACTAGTGTGATAATAATTAACGTTATCCTAATAATAGCAATATTGCTGATTAACAGTATGCTCTTTTAATTAAAACTTTTAATTGCGTAGTGACTCGCGTATTTACAAAATACGCCAGCCACTATGCCAGCGTGATTAGGTTATAGATCTGTCCAAAGGAACATTCGTGACAGTTGTCTTCGCTTGGCAGCAATGTTCCCAACAAGGTGCGTTTGTTGAAACAAACCGGAGACACTCCAAGCCGCGCCGCTTAGGTGATAGCGTGGCGTTCCATTCTTTCCGCTGAAGGCATCATCAATTTCACGTTACTTGCGAAGTGACGATGCAAGCACACTGAAACACACAGACGACGAGCGCGAATCTTCGTTGTATAAGCGCCCTTCTGCATGAGTATTTTTTCAGTGAAGTGGATCAGGAATTTTCCAAGAGATAAAAAGTTCTACTGATTCTAAGAAGTATATCGCTGTATCCCAATTACACCCACACACATACACACACGTACTCAAATCAAACCTTCAGTAATAATCAAACGTCACTCACAAGTGGTAATCCAGATCAAGGTCAAAAACGGTGCTTTTCCCCTGTAGTTTGCGCATGCACTAATTGTAAGTCTAACATATAGGCGGGGACTGGATCTCAGGGATAGTTTCTTTCTAAGACCTAACCTTATTTATGTGGTTTTGGGGATCATACTTTTTTAGTTTTTTCTGGCGAGAAATCGGTTATTATATTAGCATTTATTTTTTACAGGATATGAACACTTTGTTTCCAGACATTGGAAAAAACGACAAAGAAGGATTTTTGCTGCCTGGCTACCTGCCTTCATCCAAAATCAAAGGGTAGCATTACTTTGAAAACAGGCAACGCTCTTGACGCTCCACTGATTGACCCGCAGTATTTCAATGATCCCCAAGACATTCAGTGCATGACTAATGGTATGACTTCGCAGTTTTTCGAAACTCGAGTTCAGTTTGTTTCAGTAATGTTTTAAATGAATTTGTCGCACCAGTTTTTAAAATCTATCTGACTCTTCCGAGAAACTTATTTCTTGAGCTTGGTTAAAGTACAACATATCTTGAAAGTGAGCAACCATCGCCAATGCTAACACGTGGACGCAGACCCATAGTTTCTCTTTTCAGTTCGAGAAAAACAAGGTTTCGTTTTTATTTTATTGTTTTGATTGTTTGAAGCTTCTTTGAACTTGTTCCGCAGAAGTTGCAGTGACAGCTTCGATGGTTGTTAGCCAAAAATGAGTGATGTCCGTACGCGAAAAAGTCGACACCGATATAAATATGAGTTTAAAAATGCCCAATTCGAATTGTGATTGATCCCTGTTCTGAGTGGCAACTATTATAAGTGTTCTACCACAGGGCCATGGCAGTGCTTTAAACTGTTTCGGGAAAATGCTATATAATAGGAATGTTATGTAGTGCCAGGAGTCTCCTTAGCAAATGTAGGATTACATGCTAAAAGCCTGGAGTTTCGCTATTGGCGTCAAAGCATGTATATTTGGCAACTCTAATGAGCTGTTTAAATGGCTACCCATGACAAAGCACGTAGACATGATTAACAGTCATTACCAGCAACAGCATCAACAAAGCGGGCCCATGCACATGTGCCCATGTTGCCCTACGAATGTGGGCTGAGTGCTTGCCAATCAACTGGCAAAAGGAAGAATTATGGCATAGTGGTTACTTCGCAAGTATACTTGTAGTAGTCATTGTAGTATAGATTGAAAGGGCTGATGTTAAGCACACTGACGTTTATTTCTTTGCAGAACAGTCAGAGGGTTCATCGAGACTCAAGGCTGGGTTAGCGATCTAAGGAGCTATACTCACGGGGCCCGATTATGCTATCGCGTTTTACGCTTGAGGACAGAACTCGAAACTCCCCCAAATTATTGTAACGTAAATCTCAATCATCAATCAACTTCTCGACATGAGACTTAAATCCCGGCCTGTCCACGTCAACTGCGTTGCGCCTTTTCAGTGCAGTGGCATCGATAACACATATTCTTTCGCTTGGTTGGTGAACTTTAGTATATTTGCTCTTCACAGCAATGAAAACAGCACTGTCGCTTGTGTCGGACAAGGCCATGTCTCACCTGGGAGCGTCGGCACACTTACCTAAACTCCAGTACTGCCGTCATTTGGAGGCATCCGCTGAGAACGACAATTTTCTGGAGTGCTGGGCTCGAATGGCAGCCGGTTCGCTTCACCATCCGGTGGGAACGGTCGCCATGGGTGACTCGTCGGATCCGTCCGCGGTGGTCGATGGACATTTCAGGTATAACCGGCTTTTTTTAATGTACAATAAAACGATTTTGCGTATTAATTATAGCGATCACTTATATCGCCTCTTGCTGCGTATATTATTTCAAAGTGTTTGTAGGCATAAGCCTTACTTTAACTTGTGTGTCATACTGAGCCTTTATGTTGCATTTACGAGAAGTGTACAGCCTGTACTATCAATAGCAAAAGTTCGCGAAATGTTTGACCCACAAGAAATGCGAATTTCTGTGCATAATACTTGTAATAGGTGACTGTATAGGCCGGAATGCCAAGTGCAGTATGAAACAATTATTTTTAAATTACATTCACGGCCAAATCGGAAATTTTATCTTTTCGACATTTCGCGTCCCGCAAACTTTTACTGCTGATAGTACGTCTTATATTGTTATTTTGATCACGGTGTTTGTCACGTTATGTTGAACTATTTATATCCTGTGTCTTCCGCCCTCCCGAGAACCAAAGAGCATAGCCGATTCCTTGGTTCAGCGCCATTATCTCCTAAAATCATGTCAATGTAAAAAAAAGAAATTTATTTAAAATATGATTCCTAAACGCCCCCTATAGATTTCCCATTTTTAGTTCGCCTTTGAGCCTGCAGAAATTACGGACACTTCTCTGAGAGCGGTGAGCCATTGGCTAGCTTTCTTTAAGAGAATTTCAAGAGTGCTGTCACGTTAATATCAGGATGATCATCAAGCTGAAGTACCCTCTCATTGCTAGACCACTCTTCCTAGTGTAGAGGATGATCAGCAAGCCACAGCCCCAAAAGAAAAAAAAGTGATCACGTCGCACCGGAATGCCGAAACCAGTCACGCATGAAGACATGAATTTTTTGAAGGCTACAATGCTAGCCCATATTGTTGTTATTTTTAGGTAGAGTACCACTACATCACATGTTAAAGAAAAGCCTAAAGCGGGGGGTTTTGATTCTGGTTCCTCCGACAAAACGTCCTGAATACGAAGCGATGCTATTGAAACTGGCACTTCTGCATACAGGCACCTATGTTATGGCGCTATATTGTTCTCGCAATATGAATAGACTAAAGTGCAGCAAGAGAAGTGGTCTGATTTCACTGTAAAGTTGAACCCCTCATAACTAAAGTCCTCAGTAATATTCTCGCAGCAACGAAAACGTTAAGCGTCCCCGGCAAACGTCCATAGAGTTCAATGCAATTGTTACTTCTCGACAGCCAAAACAAATTTTACAGAAGCGCTCCCGCAGTCATAAAAAATTCAAGTAGTGATCGACAACATCGTTTTCAGCCCTTGAACTAGTTGACAACTCAAAAGTTGGAAAATTGCAGCACTGCTCATTCGGCAAGTCAGTCACATACGTTTCCGCCTAGAAGTATCGGTGCTTTTACGTTCGGATGATGATGATAGCAACATGACTTTTTGCTTGTTTTTTATTTCGCCGAAAACAGTTTTTCTGCTAACACCTCTATTAGCATCTACGTTAAAACGTTTCAAGTGACGATACTCGCAAAAGTGACGTCCTACCGACAGATATTTTGTAGACTGCCTCACCAGATTGCGTGTCGGTGTTTCCTAACTTCTTGCTGACGGGCGTGCCTCCGTGTTCGCGCCGAGATCTCTCACGCTTTGCTTCCATAGAGTGCTGTTCGGCGTTTCGGAAATACGGGGCCTCCGATTGAAAAACCTAAATTTTAGATGCATAACGACAACGCTAAGATCGTCCCTGAAGCAGTAAAAGGCACAAAAAAGGTGGATATTGCAGAGTAATTTGGCAAAGCGTAATTCATGTGCATACTTTCTATTTTCGCGACATCAAAATTCTCGCAAGAGCGAACAAGAGCGGGGGGTTCAACTGTATTTATTGTGATATGTAGTAGAAAGAAAGTGAAGGCAGAAGGAAGAAGAAGCGTGCAACTTATTACGAGCGCCATGTGTTTCTACGTGATAGCGAAAGAGCTCGTTTCGCGGAAATTCTTTTGTCGGCGTCGTTGACTGTGTGCAAAAAAATCAACGTTCTCTAGAGTGAAACGACGAGAACGATTTAGTAGAAATAAATACTAAAACCTCGCTACGAAAAGGAATCGATTGATATGTGGCGTTTAACGTCCCAAAACCACCTCATTATTATGAAAGAGGCCGTAGTTGAGAGCTCCGGAAATTTCAACCACCTGGGGTTCTTTAACGTGCACCTCAATCGGAGGGCATGAGCCCACAGCATTTTCGCCTCCATTGAAAACGCAGCTGTCTCAGCCGGGATACGAGAACGAATTCGAACCCAGGTCGTCAGCGTGGATTACCACGCTGGAGTACCCTCTCATTGCTAGACCACTCTTCCTAGTGTAGAGGATCATCAGCAAGCCGCAGCCCCAACAGAAAAAAGAACAGTGATGACGTGAACAGTGATTACCAAGCTTTCTGCCACAGAAGCACACCATTGTTTGAAACTGATCTGAAAAAAAAGAACTCTGTATTGACGTCTTGTAGTGAGAGAAGTCTGTTTAACGTATGCAATATTGTGTCACAGAAGCGTCGAATCACACCAGGCGTGAAGTTGTGCTAACTGCTCCGAAAATCGGGTGCTTTTTTTCAATGCCTGGTCATTACAAAGCACTCAGGCATATTTAATCACCGTCATCAGCAAACGCATGAACAAAGGGAGCAGGTTCGCATGTTGCCTTACAGAGGCGTGAGAGGGCCCTTCGCTGATTCGCCAAAAAAATAATTATAACCTAGTGGGCACTTAGCAATTGCACTTGCATGCTCATTCTAGGATAGTTTGAAACGGCCAATGTTACGCGCACAGCCATTCGTTTCCTCGAGGCAACGTTGAGGCATCCAGCGAGAACAAACGCTAAGCTAGCAAAAGAAAAGGCGATGTGAATAAAACCTGATTATGCTATCGCTTTCTACACTTGAGCTTAAGCATCCCCCAAGCTATTTTTCATGCTGCCCGAGTAATGGCAGAGACCAAAAGAGACGATTAACTTCGTTGAGCTATATCACACGGTATAACTGTGTTTTAAGCTCACGGAGAAACACGAAAGAACACAGGACAATCGTTTCTTCATGCGCTGAAAACAAAGCTATACCACGCACATTCAACTAGCCCAACCTTGGCTTGTGTTGCTATATCACACACCTGACAGCTTCCATGTCGCTCATCTCACCAGACAAACTCTTTGCGTGTATTGAAGGGGCCGAAACTGCAAGCGCGAAAAAAGTAGTAATAAATATTCATCTCGAGCCATATATAGTGAAGGCCAGTATCAGAATACAAGAGTATCTTGATAGTACCTTAGAGATAATTTTGGGTATCTGCATTCTTTTTGCTATCAAAACCTTCTTTTTGCAATTTTTTTCTCAATCATTACCGTTTATTTTTTACGTCTTATACGTGACAAAAATACGTCACTAAATACTGGGTGCATACCAGCATAAAACGCTCTTGTGTTTATTAAAAATAAACAATCTGAAGGCGGCCCTAATACTTCGCGTAAGAGCCTGGGGGGGACAGTCGCATGTCGGCATTCGTGTGCCGTGGACTGTTCCGTGCGTGAACATAGTGTTTTCGCGCCCTTTCTAAGTGCAGGTTGCGTAGAATTAATCGCATCAATGATTTGTTTTCTATTATTTTCTTAACTATTGAAAATCTACTATTACATTAAGTAGAGTTGTGCTTGATATCAAGTTTAGACAACATAACTCTTAAGTTGGAACAGAAACAGCCCCGCCGTGGTGGTCTAGTGGCTAAGGTAGTCGACTGCTGGCTGACCCTCAGGTCGCTGGATTGAATGCCGGCTACGGCGACTGCATTTTTGATGGAGGTCAAAGTGTTGTGAGTCCGTGTGCTCTGATTTTGGGTGCACGTTGAAGAACCCCAAGTGGTCGAAATTTCCGGTGTCCTCCAATACGGCAACTCTCATAATCATATGGTCGTTTTTGGGACGTTAAACCCCACATATAAATGAATCAGAAACATCTGTTTCTAATTTTTAAAAGACATTTCATGTACAATCGGAGAAACGGAAGGTAGTGCTTGGCCGGATATGCTTGAAAGAGAAGCAAGAGCGCCATTCGGTGCGGTGCGCCACAAAAAAGACACGCCTCCAAGATGCTTCATTTTTTGCGGCCTTGCTGTAGCCAAAAGATGTCACGACAAGCCCGTGCCCCCCCCCCCCCCACCCGAAACGTTTTTCGCCATGGAATACACATCAAAAATGACCATTTTAAAGGCTGCCCTCCCCCCTCCGAAACAAATTTCTGCCTACGTCCCGGGCTCCTTTGCAGCGACAATCACCGCTGAGCGATCAGGTTTGAGCATTTTAAACAAACACATCACACTTGTTTTGTTTTGTTTTCAATGAGAAAAGCTGGTGATGGGTTCTTTAAAAACAGAATTGGCTAGTTTGGTAATGACTTTCCCTTTTCTATTTGTAGCACTGTTAATTCACTTACTCGCATGAATATTGGCTGTGAATCAATATAGCACTGATTTTCCCATTATAAGGTAGGATTCGCCCGCAAAAAAGACTAACAGGCGCACGGATAATTTAAAGCATCACCTACTACCTACTCATCTTCAGCATTTTTGGGAGACTTACCCGGATTCAAGCTTATAATCAAGACTACTCACGTGTATTCTGAAGCACTATCGAGCATACGCCATTGGAATGTTTATTGATCTGCGGCGTGAATTACGTAAGAGAGTACTTTGGTCCAGGGAATTTCTTGATAAGTATGTCTTACCTTGCCATCTCTTACAAGAAAATTATCCTAACTGTTTGGCAACCACTCATAACTCGTATTACGAGGTACAATATCAAAAGGTGCCAAGAGGAGCACCGGTTACGTGAGATAGTGGTGTTAAAGAGCATTGACCTTGTGGTCAAAAATTGGGGACCCTTAATCCTCGCTTTTAGAGTTTGAAGGCAATATCGATGTTCTCTTTTAGTGTCTACGCGAAATACTTAATGTATGAAATCTTTTTGAACTTGATATGCACCCACTAAGTTGTCTTAAGGGTGCAGTAGCGCGTGTGACTTTCGTAGTAGGTGACTAGCTTCAAACTATCAAGTCATAATTATTTCATGTTCTTACGCACAATGACAATGCGCGCTTGTCCCACGCATTATTATGGGAAATTTCATGTTGTATTCAGAAACATGTACACAGAACGCATGTGTTTGTGATGCATGAAAGTTACTTTCACTGCATTTCCAAGCAGCGGAACCTATTCTCCCTCTATTCACTAGCGGAGGCATGGCTGTGTGGTAGAACACGCCCTTGCCACGCAAACGACCGGGTTCAATTTCCGCTCACACCCGAAATTTTCTATTAACTTTATTTGCATCTTTTTAAATTTTTCTGTGAAGCAAAATGATGATTTTGCGCTCACGACCAACAACCCAGACCCCAAAGTTTCTGCGGAACGAGCTCTTTAACGCTATAACGTTAAAAGCTAATTCTAAACTAATGGACGCATGAATCGACTCACTCAGATGAAGGTGCGAATCTGAGCCCGGGTGAGCAACATTTCGGCGACTTTGAGTCTGAGTGAGTCCTAGTGAAGAATATTTTCGTGAGTGTGAAGCCGAGTGAGTCCGGCCCAGCAAAAATTTGGGTAAGCCTGATTGCGGGTGAGCCCTACGCGCAATATGTATTTCATGAGTGAGCCTGAGAGAGCTTCACAATTTTCGCCAACTTATGTCGCTCCTAGAACACTATAGAAGCTTCTACCTCTCGTGCAACAAAGGATCATTCTAGGGTGAATGAAATAAAGACCATAAGTACCAAGCTTTCTGTTTCAAGTATTTTAATATATCAGGTCTGACCTTTATATCAGGAACTGTACAGCAACTCCATCTAGAGGCATGTGGAGATGTTTTAATTCTGTGATCTCAGCAAAAGTGCAAAAGCCACAAGGAAAGAATAGTGAAAATGTATGCAGCAGTGTGGCATCAGAAAAATTTTTGTTGTTTGGGGAATGTTCACAAAACTCTTAAGCACATTGGTTTTCTTGCCATTTCACCGTATAGACAATGTGGCCGTTAGTCGACCGCGAGTTGATCCCAGCAGCTCGACTACGTATTTTCTAAGCTATAGTAGACATCGTTGTACAAAAACATTATTCAGAAATGATGCACTTTCAGAAAACCAAGAAAAGGTACCGCACTACAGGACAGGTGGTTTACCCAGTTTTGAAGTTATTTCATATGATTTTTGTTTAGTGTGCAAGAAAATTGGGGGAGTGGGGGCGTGACCACAGCTGGCTCAAACTAAATGCACATAGTTTTCCACAATGTGACGCTTTTTGGAGTATTTTCGTAAGCTTCATCTACTTAGTTAACTGACCAACATTATTTATGCAAGTTGCATACGAGTTACTTTATGTTGAAGTGTGCTTCCTGCTTCGTAGAGGGGATTCAGAAGCGACTGATCTTTTATATTTCACTTTTTGCAACATGCGTACGTAGTTTGGTGATGTTCGTTTCGGTGTTTAAAAAATGCCTGCGCAATGTGACATAAAACTAGGCGACTGAGTTCATGCGCTATTCAATTGTAGAGCTCTGAATCATGCTTCAAACGAAACAGCAGTGCGCGCAGACCGCCGAGAATTGAGCGGACTCGTCTCTGTGCATCGGTTTCACAGTGCGTCAGCACATTGCAGTGCGGCACAAGGAAGGTGCTGACGCCAGCGGCACGGTGGCTTGCAGTCTTTGATAAGCGAATGCCACGCGCCCAGTTCCTTCACTGAATAATTATTCGGGTCTTGCATTCTGAAACCACGATTTGATTACGAGGTCAGTCGTTGCGGAGTCACTGCGGAAATTGTGACCATTATGTGTTCTTTAAAGTGCACCGATATGTAAGTACACAGGCGTCTAGCATTTCATCTCTCTCGACATGCGGCGGCCGCGATGCGATCTAGTCATAGATAAATAGGCTATATAAAGAGTGGTCACTCAAGACTTTTCGTGGCCGAGCAAGAAAGGGTCTGACCAACTTCTAAATGACGTATCCATGATCACTTTTACTTCTTTGTGAAGACATGTAATAGCCACGTCGGAAGGATAATAAAAACTCAAGTTTGAAATCAAACGTTTTGAAAAAAAGAAATTTTAATGAGTTGGGAAATTTTCGATTTCTGCTGTCTCCAGCTGAGGACGTTTATTGCTTTACTAAAAAAAATCAGTGAAGCCTGACTAAGAAGTGTTGTCTTTCTGCATGTGCTTTGCACGAAGTGTGCACATTCATGTGATTTAGATGTACTTTACCGCTATTCCCTTTGTGGAATTGTGGATGTGTAGCCTAGCGTAAAGACACTCACTTTCGGAGATTAGGGGTACCGTTTCAAATCTCAGCATTGAAAAGGAAAATTTTGTTATTTTATATATTCTGAAGATATTATCAGATCTGACCAGCCACTCGTGGCACTGAAAGCAGTGCAGTAGCTCGGCCGCAGGGCCCTGCGGCCGCTCTTTATATAGGCATGTCTTTATGTCCGCTCTTCATGTAAGTATGTTTCTCAATGAGCCCGCGACTCTCCAGTCAGCAGTCAAACGCCACGAACAATAGACCACCATGGTGGTTGCTTCATTTATTTTTAGCACGGTGGTCAACACCGCATTGCGATAGGGAGATCGCGTGCTTTTATTTGATATTTCAAGAGTTATTTTAAAACCCGAAAAAGAAACAGTCACTATAAAGTGTGCAAGTGGGAGCAAAAAGTTCGACTGGCCGTTTCGGATTACTCTTTGCAACGTAATGAAACATACCTAGCCTTAAAAACACATTACAATTTTTAAAAATTTACCTAACTAAGAAATCAAGTTCATTGCAACAAACATATTGAGAAGCGCTACTGGTGGCACATCATATTTCGGGAGTTTTTCACAGCTGCGATGGACCACTTTTGAAATTGCCTTGTTTCTATTTAAGTGATACCCTCTGTATGTCATAGATTCGAAAATAAAGTTTAGCCATTTGAGCCTGTGTTATCATAAATTAATTTGCTGTGATTACTTGTAAGAGCAAATAGATACCATCCACTTGTGAGGTTATAAGTGTTGTGAAGGCGACAGGGCCATAACAGGCAGCTCTTAGAAATTAAAAAAATTCACCCTTAACATCGACCTCCTTTTTTTTGTCATCATAAAGGACTGAGAAGTCATATTTGACGTGAACTTAATATTTCACTGGTGTATTTTCTGTAATTCTGACGGATATTATTCAACCTAGCTGAAGGAAGGGGAAATTCTCGAATAAATTTAAGCGAACAAAATATATCTATGACGTATACACAACACACTCGTTTCAGCAGATCCCTTTTAATCTCTTGCTAATAAAACTAAACAGTAGGCTAAGGTGTCATTTCGAATATATGTCTGCCTAAAATGTTGAAGTTTGCTATAGGATCTTTTGTGATCAACCGGCCTTTCTGAAAGACTATAATCAGTGTGGTTTTCCTCTCTCTGTTCTCTGTCTGTCTGCCTGTCTATCTGTCTGCGTGTGTGATGCGTGCGTGTGTGTGTGTGTGTGTGTGTGTGTGTGTGTGTGTGTGTGTGTGTGTGTGTGTGTGTGTGTGTGTGTGTGTGTGTGTGTGTGTGTGTGTGTGTGTGTGTGTGTTTATATGTGTGCGTGCCTGTGTGCAGAAAGAAGGCACGCGCGTCCATTTTTTCGTAACACGAGAGTGTTTTATGCTGGGCTCGACCCAGCAGAATTCAAGGACGTATTTCTGTTCCGGAAATGACGTAGGAAAATTGCACAGGGTCAGAAGGCAAGGAAAAGAAAATCATGTCAACACGCGTCGAACTCACGGCAATTGAGTCCGAAACATCAAATGCCGGGTCCAATATATCCACTGCGCCACGGTCACACGCATTGGTGGCTTTGACAAACGCACCCGTTATAACTCACATTTTACTCTGACAGTGCTCTTGAACGGTGGGGTGGTGTTGCCCTCTGGAAGCGGTAAATCGACGTATTGAATCATTACCGTGGCCTCCGCAATTAGCTTCTTAAACACGTCTTTGCTCCTGATCCATCTCATTCAGCGTGTTTTCAGTAGAACTTAAATTTTGTCAACAACAACACTGCAAGGTGGTGACCATAGCCGTTGCGTTGGCTTTACTCATAGCATCGATCGACACCAAAGATAGCTCTGTGACGTTCGCCTGTTTCGCGTGCCTGTAAAACAACATACTCTGCTTACGCTCACCATGTAATCAGTCACTGCTGGTCTTCAGTGGGAGACATGATGCATATTGCGTTTTCTTTTAGTCAAGCCTTGGCGTTCACTCACTCTTTAACATCCCGTGAAATGGTGATTTAGGTTTCCAAGTTCAGCGTCCAGTTTTACGACACTCTTCTGCCTGCCCCACCAATTTCTCGGATTACCTCCTCGCCGTTAACCACCACACCACAGGACTTGTCTATTCATTGATCATGGACGTTAGTCGTCGAGATGGAGATGTACCATGGAGCCTCAACTTGGGGGCATCCACGTTAAACCATGCTGTAGATGCTAGTCACAAGATATATTGTGAAAACTCTCTTACTTCTATGTACTACAAACGGTGAACTACTTGTGCAAAGACATGTTTTTGTGTTATACCGATAGCTATGACGCCGGATTCAACCGTATCTTTTCGCTCTCTCTAAGCCCTCTTTCTGACCTCCAGTGCGGGGTAGCAAGATTTCTTATTTCCCCATTCTAGTGCGGAGTAAAAAGCCGGATGCTAATATCTGGTTAATCTAGTGGTCTTCTTCTCTATATTTTTCTCTCGCTCGTAATGCTTAATATGTCGATTTGTTTACAGGGTGAGAGGCGTGGAGCGATTACGTGTCGTCGATGCATCGGTCATACCATTTGCACTGTCAAGTACACCGCACTCTGTTGTGATGCTGCTTGCAGAGCGAGCTGCCGAAATCATCAGCAGGTCTTAACACAGGTTAGTAAACATATATCACATTAAATAATGCATGCTCCGCCGCAGTGGTCTAGTGGCTAAGGTACTCGGCTGCTGACCCGCGGATCGTGGGTTCGAATCCCGGCTGCGGCGGCTGCATTTCCGATGGAGGCGGAAATGTTGTAGGTCCGTGTGCTCAGATTTGGGTGCACGTTAAAGAACCCCAGGTGGTCGCAATTTCCGGAGCCCTCCACTACGGCGTCTCTCATAATCATAAGGTGGTTTTGGGACGTTAAATCCCACATATCAATCAATTATTGAATAATGCACAAATTATGCATGTGGTGTCCCTTTGTCCGCGTAATATATAGAAGTGTTGAAGATAGCCCTGCCGGAAAACCATAAATGCCAAAGTGATAGGTGATGAGTATGGTGAACACTATTACCATAGTACTTGTTTTTTTACAATATAAATCTGCATCACATGTGCCGAAAGCTCGTGTTTTCAAAACCATTGAAGACAATTTGAAAACAGTAGCCTAGCGATTAATTTACTTGCTGTTATTCCATAGTGCCTCACAGAATAATTCCGAACGGCAGACACGCAGCCACTCGCCAGCGGAGCGTGCCCGAAGAAAAGCATGTTCTGCGCATGCGTGGTATCTAGCAAGTAACCGCTGCCCCCTAGTGCACCTATAGATTTGCGTTGTGTTGCTGTGACACAGATGGCTGATAGGTGCGTCAGTGTTTCTATAAGCAGAGCTTAATGGGTGGTATTGGGACAAGCTGTGTGTACACATGCACGTGCGTCTGAGCATGAGACTTCATGCATGCGCGTTCCTGCACTTTGATGTTCTTTTTTTCTCTTTAGTTACGTTGGCACATATTTATCAATTGATCGGGATATTTATCGTAGGTGACTGTTGACTATAGCTGCGAAAGTGGCGTTTTCGTCTGATACAACCGTGAGAATATCGGTGGCCTGATTGATTAAGATATATGAACATAATTAAATCATGCCAGTGATTGGAATTTAGCTCTTTTCCTATTGACACGACTTCCTCTTATATATTTACAATGATGTTATTTATTATGAATTCAGTTCACAAAATTGACCCTTGAAAATGAGTGGCTGCAGCAACAGATGAACACACGCTATTAACATGTAAGAATACTGGCTACTAAGCGGCCAGATCCGGTAATTGGTTGGTGCACAAACACGTGCCAACCGCATAACGTCGTGAGCAAACGAGAGACTGTGGAGTTGAGTAGTGCTGCTTATTTGAGTATGTCTGAGCTCACTTCCTCTGCAGGAAATTCACCTTGATGAATGTGCCGCATCATGTAATCTTGTGAACTGTCTTAGTGCCGCTGCCACAGACACATGCCTTAAGGGAGGGGTTACATAATAGTCCAAGTTGTCCTCGTATTACCAAGCTATTGTAACGAGGATCGGAAATCAGTTAAGCATTGATTGATATGTGGGGTTTAACGTCCCAAAACCACCATATGATAATGAGAGACGCCGTAGTGGAGGGCTCCGGAAATTTAGACCACCTGGGGTCCTTTAACGTGCACCCAAATCTGAGCACACGGGCCTCCTTCATTTCCGCCTCCATCAGAAATGCAGCCGCCCCAGCCGGGATTCGAACCCGCGACCTGCGGGTCAGCAGCCGAGTACCTTAGCCACTAGACCACCGCGGCGGGGCAGTTAAGCAAGAATGAATACTTCGCATAACAGGTTAGTTGAAAAGAAGACGGCGATGCTGCTGCAGCAATGACACCTCCCTCGCACGTAGTCTACCAGAATGGATCCAGAAAGGGGTTAAAACCAGCAGCGAAGAATTGATAAGGCTTTATAATAATAAATTGCAGAGTGTAAGGTGTTACAGGCCCCGATTCGTCGGACCTTCCTTCTCATTTTGTTAAAAGGGCACTTAGCGCTACCCTTCTGCAGCAAGACAACACCTATCCAGATGCACTACGAAGAATAACGTGCTCGCTATAAGGAGAGCACGTGTGAGCAATACTTGCCTGTATTTATCCGCCAGCGCACTGTTGTGGTCTGACCTCCAAAAACCACAACTGGATTATGAAGGATGCCGTAGTGGAGGGCTCAGGAAATATTGGCTATCTGGTATTCTTTAACGGGCTCCTAATCTTGGTACACGCTCCTCCAGCATTTCACCTCCATCAAACTATGGCCTTCCGGTCAGCTGCCGTCGATCATCCTAACTACCGGGGCAGGTTCAGCTTTTTTTTTTTGCGTGCATGTGCAGCACGAAAAAAGCCATCTTCACAGAAGCCTTATTCTTCCAAGAGAGGCCACCTGCATGCAATAGCTATGGGGCAGTTGCCTGCGGCTATCTTCTGACAATGTCTGGCGCATTCCGTTAAGAGAGCTGCCACTAGCCGGTACTCAACAGAAAGCAGGTATTCAATGTTGGGACTACTCCACCTCTTCCTGCCGTAACTGCTTGGGTTGTAAGTAGAAAATGCCCATTTTCAGTTTTATAAAAAATGCGGAATGTCAGCGAGATATTATTAAAAGAAATGCCATAGGTAGGGTACCACTGTTTCTTTGGAAAAGAAATTACTGAGGGAGGTTGTGAAATTTCACTCTCAGTATCTCCGCTCCAACTGAGTTTTTCGTATGTTTGTGCTTTTAATGTCGGAACTATGTTTCGGGGAGGGGGTAGGGGGGGGTGCCTCATTTCAATCTAAATACCTTCTGAAGACTACGAAAACTGGTGGTTCAGGGCATCTTTAATATCTTTAATGCAGGTAAACGAGTAAGTTGTCCAAGTTTATGCCAAACTTCGTGCCTACAACTAGCTCTAGAACTTTTGTATGCAATAGGTGAACTCGAAGATTATGAGTGCCATTTTATTTATTTCAAGCAATAATCATATTCAAACAAACATTATTGCAGATTTTGAAGAATTGATTGATTTGTGGGGTTTAACGTCCCAAAACCACTATATGATTATGAGAGACGCCGTAGTGGAGGGCTCCGGAAATTTTGACCACCTGGGGTTCTTTAACGTGCGCCCAAATCGAGATTTTGAAGAAGGAGGATGCTTATTTGGCGGATAACTTTGGAAGTGATCCACTAATTTACTGATAAAATCACTTCACACAGGTTGTTCAAATAGAATGGCCCTTTTCTTGTGTACGTAAAAAAATTTAATGCGGTTAGGTTGCTGCTCCGGGACGTCCGAGCACGCTAGTGTTTCGCTTTATTTTCGCTACCCTTCCCCCCTTAATGCCGGATCGTCAATAAAGTTGTTTCACTCACTCGTTGTAAGCGAAATAAACGAACGGTGCTTCTAAGCTGGTAAAACTGTAAAGATGAAGCCCAAGGTTTGTCTTATATTTCAGCCTTTGCATCTCTACTATTTTTATCAGTGAGGCGTCACGTATTCCGCTGCTGAAAAAAACAAAACAGCCTCGCGTAGCGTCAGCTCCGCATAGCACCGGTGGTTTTAGGGCCACTTGTTCCTTCATTGCCACTGCATCGTTTGTTTGTCAACTTTTTGACCTAAGGGGGTGAGTTCTTGTGATTTTTCTCATGATTTTTTTTTCACAGCTGCTGAAGAAAGGTTGTAATCCCAGCTGACCACAAGACAAGTAAAGCAGCCGCCTTCTTTCGGGCCAGTGCACTTTAAGAAGAAAATTTTTCACTGCCCAGGATTTCTCCAACCCACTGCGCAACGATCACGCATTAATTCTGTGAGTGGCAATCGTGCCGCGGACCCGCTCAGGGTTGCCTTCTGAAACTATGAACTCCTCAGCGTATTTGCGTCTTTTCATTCTCGATTTTTCGATGAACGTGGTACAGTTTCCATCTTCAGCGTTGTCGCAAAAGAGCACCGACAAAACGCCGCAAATTCTGTAGAAATTCGGGGTATTCTGTACTCAGCGCTCATGCTGCTCTCAATGTGGTTGCTGTGAAAATGGGCTTTACACCATCTAAAGGTACAGAAGAACGATGTGTGAGTCTTGTTACTTTACACTGCAATCACCAGACGTGCACTCTCCCGTGAGTTTTTTTCAAGATATTTTTCGCATTTATTTACTGTTTCACTTGAGCTGTAACGCGAAAACTGCTCAGGAATGCAGTCTACTGTTCAGTTGAACACCGATAATGTAACAAAGCTAACCACGACTTGATATTGCAAAAAATATTTGTTTACAATAACACTACTTGTGCCTCCGAATGCGCGTATTGACAATCTTGTGTTCCAATGAATACATGATTTGGCCCGATATATACAAAGAACAAGAGAGGTTAAATGTCTTAGAGAGACCCTTTTTATGTTATGTCGTGAATAATTATAAAGCGTACACGCTGTGGATATCAACTTTGTGAATAGCTCAAATTCCGCTCATCAAATTTTAATAAAAAAAAGCCACGCCAAGCGAGATACGGGAATTCAATAAAATTGCACGATACGGCCTCGCGGAGCTTTAAGAAACAGAATGCGCTATTTTCTTGCGTGGCATTGCTCTGGGCTTACTTGACATTTCTGAACCATTATTTCTTGTGACAGTTAAAAAAAAACGTGCAGTGTTATAGGCCAATGGCTCTTTTATAGGCGTATGTACGCTTCTTGCGACGCAATCACAGCTTCCTTTAGCCTGTTTGAAAAAAGAAATTGTGCTGTGGAGAAAAAAAAATGAGGCCCTTGTTATTCGTAACTGTGGTCTTTTTTCCAGACCCGCGCACGCAGAAAAAAAAAACATTCGACACTCGATTTTTGTCATCGCGTCAGCATACGCCACTGACGTCACAGCCTGCGGGTGCGATGACTGCGGCAGCGCTTGAGCCTGCGTGGACGTAGAAACGCCTTAGAAGACAAAGTGGGGCTGCGCAACAGCTGATGGTTCGCGATGAGGTCATGAGCGAAGGGCAAACGTGGCGCTTCGTTCTTGCCCCCAAGGCTAAAATCAGCACATTACGAGGAACACACGACGAAGGAATTTTATTCATTGGGCATAAAATTGCAGATACTGCATACACAACAAAAAGAATAGAAACTGATAACTTTCTTGTGTGTGGTTTGCAGTCACCGCAAAACAAATGATTTGAATGCACTTTATTTCAACTGCTTACTCAAAATGCTTGCTGACTTGGATAAAAATGACAGAATAAGAACGACACGTCATGCTGGCTCAACCCACCTGTCTAAAGTTCATACCCCCGATAGTTCGACTGACGAGAAAAACAAAGAATAAAACACATAGATAAAAAATAAATGTGTAAATAAGCGAGGTTTGCATCGGGGCAAATGTGACGAGCACGTGATAGGATGCACGCACCCAGAAACGTAACACAGAATAACGAAAACATATGATCGCTGAAACGCAACAATCAACGCAGTCTTACCACGCCGCAATCAGGCCCCTGGTCCCAAGAGCCTCAAAAAGCCCAAATGGAAGGTTGCCCGCGGAACCGTGCTATCCGTTCATCCAGCCGCAAAATTAACAACAACAACAATAACAAAAATAACAACTCAAGCAACCAAGTGCATTGCCAAGGGTGTAGTCACAAGCCCTGGATAGTCTCTGGTCACAAACTGTATACATTCCGCTGAACAGGCACTTTGAGAAGCTACGACCTCGAAAGCAAAAGATGACTCGCTCAAGAGGAGCACGGCCAATTGATATCGTGCCGTTGAAGTGACCTTCTCGTGTGCTCAACCCAATAAATTTTTTCGCACTCAGTTGCTGAAGTATGCAGGAAGATTACGGCGAATTTGATTTGATGTTCCAGCGCAGTACGCGGTGACCGCCGCGTGCCGCTGTACATGCGCGAAAAAAAAAATGACTAGTCCCAGCCGACGGAAAAACGTGCACCACACCGGAACACAATTCGCTGTAGCTCTCCGGCACCAAGCAACAGCTGGATGCTCACTCCGTGTCTTGAGAAAACTTCATGTTGATTACCAGCCAGGCAATCCTACTGGAATGTTACCTCATACCAGTAACACTCAGTCTCTTAAACAGACGCGTTTGCCAACTGGCCACACAGTTTACAGGAAAATAAATTGTGTCCAAAGATAGAACGCACAATCATTAATTTACACAGAGCTCACTAATGAACAAAACCGGGCAATACGCAGCAGCACAAACAGGACACAACAAGTTGCTATTACATAGTGAATTTAACCCACGCATTAAGCATGTTGTGTTTCAGATTTTTGTACTCGTGCCATTCAGATATTTTGCTTTTAGTTAGGTCTCTACGAAAGCACGTCTTAATGTTGGCGTGCAGCTAGTGCCATCCGTCTGGTTACAAACGCGTACAGCTGTCACACACTCTGAAGTTATCTGGCTGAAAGATGAGGCATTATTCTTGCACAAAAAGTCAGCACTCGTAATACATCTACACTTACGTTGCCGCATTTGACCACGCAATTGCACTTGCTAGCACTCCCTCCCAGTGGCGTCAAAGCTGACAAGACGACGATGTGCGATACAGTGTTCGCGTCCCAAAATGGCGTTCCGAGCTAACTGCGATAGCCTCAAAACAAGAAATTCAATAAATGAAATTGTCAACAAGTCCAGTGATGGCTTAACGGTACTGTACCTACGAAGAAAAAAAAATAAACATCAGCCTATACTTAGAGGAAAGAGCATTAACACCGCATGTTTTCTTTGTGTGTTTTTTTAATGTCCTGAGACAAAGAATCAAAGACGCAAGCTGTGGTCGTGAGGACGGCCACGCACTTGGTCGCTTCAGCCACAACGCTCGCGATGCAGAGGTGGCCTGGCAGAAACGAGATATGCAGCGCACTCGGACCAGAGGAGATCTAGGGACTGTGACTTTCACATTCCCAAAGAAAAGAAAGCAATGCTGCTGAAGCCGTCCACATCCACGTGTGAGGCGCATTGAGAACGAAGCGTGAGTATGCAAGATGGCGTGGCATGATCCAGATGCGACGAGGAATGTGTCTGTTGTGCCAGAGTTGCCAGAGAACAAAAACAAAACAGCAAAACAAATGACGCACAGGGTGGTCTCGCACGGCACGCCTAGCCGGCGGTGCGCTCTCCTTCGCGGCAAATATGCGGCGAGTGAGTTTAGCAGCATGGCACCTGAGCGCTGTCGCGGCACAGTTTCAATTCTTCACCGCATTGCCAGCTCAACCTCTGTTGCCGACAGGCGGCTGTGTGGCACCTCCCTACAAACACAACGTAGACGTGCACGGTTCAAAAATGCTTCTTGCCTCCTCCAGCGACAACAGAGGCCAAAATCAGTTGTGATTTTTTTGGGCTTCCAGGAAACACGTACGATGGCCTTGTGTTCACTATAGGATTTTGGCCACCGCTAGTCCGTCGATTGGCGGGGATACCGCGGCGATTCTTCTTACGGGGTTTTCGGCGAACGTTTGGAAGAGCGAATTGCAAACGGTAGTGAGCGACACCGGTACCGCTCAGAAGACCCTTTGCATAGCGAGAAAGAAAACAGGAATGAACATTTAAGAGTAACAGCGCCCTCTACTTCTCAGACGGCACGCTTCTTAGCACAAGCTACGCCACCGCGCTGTCGCATGTAACTCGAGTTCTCGGAGTGAAAGAAGAAAACGTAAACTAATTACTCCGGAGCACAAGCCTCGGCAGCTTCCGGGCTACGAGAGGCCGCGGTAGGGGCCACGTCACAATTGCGCTCGGCATTCCAAGCTCGGAAGAGAACAGAAATGAGAACCAAGGCAGCGATGAGGGTACCCTCATGACCACAGCTCGAAACTAGTAGCTGACTCTACGGAGGAAGATGGAGCTCGAACACAGGGCCGCGAATCCAGCCACTGAAATACTGCTCTCGGGTTGGTGACCCGGCAGCTTCTGGATGACGTCCAGGCGCCGCCGCATCACTGGCAGCTAATGTTGAGTACAGTACCTGAGCAATCGTCACTTCTCCGGGTGCCAGAGCGCAACAGAAGAATGCAAGTGAGAATGGCTAAGCGAGGAACCCGGCAGACTTGCAACGAGAGAAAATAAAGCGAAGTCGGATGTGCGTCTACGGAGCAGGAGCAGAAACCGACTGCCTGCAGCTCTCATTGGCTTGTGGGGCTAGTTTTTGAACTTGAACCACTTTGAATCACTACGCGGATGAAAGGGTGAGTCCTTTCCAAGAGAACCGAAGGAAAAGAGGGCGCCCGCCACCCGTGGCGGATAAGCAGCAGGCGTACCAAGGGAGCAGCGAAAGCAGAATGTTGTCACCTCTTATGGATGGGGGTCCTCTCCACATAGCCGTCAGGTATGGGGGTCGGATGAGGGGAGGGCGTCAAAGAACATGCGTCACTTTTTATTGAGTAAGCACTCTCAAAACAGGACTGAAACAGGCTTGCTTCCTGCACTCTCACATGGTACACATATACTTATTATAGTATAGAATTATGTATATATTTATAGTCTCACCTTCTCCACGTAGCCTACAGCTAAAGGGGCGGTCCCTTCCGCGCGTCGCTCACGCACGGGGGGCCGAGCCCTTCACACTCCACCCCCGCGCTGCTCCTGACCCGCGAGCGCGCCCAAACTTTGCCTTTTGTGTTGTTGCCTTTGGTTCCTTTTTCTTGTTGTTTGTTCGTACCTCTCCCGAGGCGGGATCGCCCATCGACGAGCGGTCTCGGCGCGCTACGAGGGCGAAAGAACCGTGCTTTTAAAAAACGAAAAATTTACCCTCCCCGTGTCCCTATGTAGTATATGATACATCACTTTGGGGTCTCCTCGCCGCCCTTCCACCACCCCAGACAAACATGAACCAGGTTGGCAGAGAAGCGCTGGTGCAAGATATCGTGTGTCTACCCGACTAGGCTATCTTGGCAGAAACGAAAGGAGAATTTGCTGCCCCGATCCGCCCGCAAGCGGCTGCCCCTTGGACGTCTCTGTGCCGAGACGTTGCCACACATACATGTGTTTATATATACATACATATACGCTTATATATGTACATATATATAAATATACGCAACTATACGGATATATATGTGTACATATAACGCGGACCAAATGTCCCAAGGAGCCCTCTCTCGTCCCGGTGTATGTGCGCTGCTGCAGCCCCCTCTCTTGGGTGTTGGTGTTGTCCTCCTCAGGATGTAAGGAGGGTGGTGTTGGCCGCTGGCAGCGGGTAGCCCGCGAAGTGAACAGCGGACGCCTCGGCAACGTCACCACCAACAGCAACAGTGGAAAAAGAAGGCGGGGAGGCCCCTTGCGGAGAAAGCAAAAAGGTTGCATACCTTCCCGACCAGCGCAAAAAGGGGGAGAAACACATTCACGAGTCCTTAGTCCGCGGCCAAAGTGGCGGCAGGAGTATCACGAAATGCAAGGGAAGGGAAATCAACATGCAACTTGGCTGCTGTCGAGTGAGCAGGCCTCCAGTTCGGGTCGGCCACGCGGGAGGCACCAGCGGCCTCGGCTGAGCCGCCGCCGCCGCTCAGTAGAGTCCGCAGCCGCGAAGGTTGTTGGCAATGATGACATCCGTGACCGCGTCGAACACAAACTGGATGTTGGTCGTGTCCGTGGCACAGGTCATGTGGCAGTAGATCTCCTTGGTGGTAGATTTGTTCTTGGCTTCGAACTGCGCCTGGATGTAGGCGGCCGCCTCCCCGTACTCCTGGGCACCTGCACAAACACACGTCCAGTTGGTCCTCGCTCTACGTCGGCAGTCGTGAACTCTTCGTCAAATCATGGCATCGTGTGAGCGTTAGCGGCACTCAATGCTGGCCCAGTCAGTTTGAGTCCCTCGAGACTGTGTAAATTAAGACGCGTCCCTCAGGATCATTCCACTGACATCATCACAGAACAACTTCAAATATACGCATGCAACAGCCGAACTACCTCGATCCTTATCGCTGATAATCTAGAAGTTTAGTTCACCAGTGGTCTAGCAACAACTAATGCGTATTTTTGCCTAGCTCAAAAACTATACAATCCAACACCAGACAGAAGACGATATTTACACCAAAAATATATTTGTTTTATGACACTACACCAACTAAAGTGCAAGCGAAATCGGACGCTCCATCACCTGCATGGACTCTACGTTATACGTTTAATGACAGCGCTCTTTTTACTGTGATCACATGCATCTGCACGCAACACAGAAGGTGAAAAGCGCATTGCAGCAGATCTAAGTCAACAGGAATCAGCGGTCCTCTGCATTAGTGACCCTTTCTCGAATGTTACTCCATATATAGCACAAGAGTTAGGACCATTGTTATTTATTATTACTAAAAGTTGTACATTTCTCATACTACGCCTGGTATACAAATGACGCTGTATTTCCCGAATATACACGGCCTAGCCTAAGCAAAATATATCTTCTTATTACCAGCTGCCAATCACGCAGGACGCTTCAGACAGTGACAGAGCTATCAGAGAGACAACTTCCGCCACAGGAAACATACAATAACAAGATAATAGAAACAAATGTTACTGCGAAGGATTGCCCGCCGGAAAAGACACCTGCTCTTGTCCTTCCTTTAATTTTTCGCCACCTGCAGCTCGTTCTTATCGGTGACGTATAATTTTATCTGGCGAAAATCGTGATAGTCGTCCGCACGTTACTCCTTCGCGCAACTGTCCCTTCTGGAGCACCAAGACCATATGAGGTAAGTCGAGCACGGCACTCATGGACCCAGAACATGGAAACGTAACGTAAAGTGCTCTTCGATTTGTGCATGGTGAAACTTTTTTATAGTCACGAAATGGTAGTCCAGCATTGACCCCGCACTTTTCTCAAAATAACTGCATACTGTTTGCCCTGATTACACAAATAAGTACCCTCGCACTTATGACACCATGCCTCACAATTCACCATACAATGACGCTGCACACACTTCTGCGCCACTGAGAGTGGAACGTGGTTAATGACTCTTAATACAGGTACACAGACGTGAGGTGAACACTCGAAAAAGTATACGTGTCAGCACCATGCTGATCACCAGCACAGTGCGTGTGCCCATTCTTCGAACCTAATTCGCACATGTGCAGAAACGCTGGCAGCGGTAGATTCGTGTCACTCGCTACGTGCTTGAGAATTCTGCAAGACCTGGATCAAAGTGCGCTAGCTCTAGAGTTTCATGGACATATTCGCAGTTGCCAAGCAAGCTTTGCTTTGTCTCGCCACATGACACTACAATGTGAATGCTGCGACGCTGAAGCATATCAACCTAACTGATCCTCCAATCTGCTGCGGAAAAGTGCTTTCAAATTATTTTCTTGGAAGCGAAGGGAAATATGAAGGTCCAAAGAGGTTATTATTCTTCTCGGGAACAGTCTACTGGCGTCTATGCATGTTGGGACGACATTTTACCCTACGTAACGGTCTGGTGACTGCAGTACTAGGCTGCTGACCCTCAGGTCACGGGATTGAATTCCGGTTGCGGCGGTGAAATTTTCGATGGAGGCAGAAATGCTGTATAGGCCAGTGTGCTCAGATTTGATTGCACGTTAAAAAACCCCAGGTGGTCGAAATTTCAGGAGCTCTCCACTACGCCGTCTATGATAATCATATCGTGGTTTTGGGACGTCAAAACCAGCATACTAATTAATGAATCAATCAATTACCGAACGTCACAATGCCGTACGACACGGATCGTGAGAATACTAACTCAGAAGACACCCTTCATCCTCGTTGACGAACATGAAGTAACAACGTTAGACGCGATGCTCTGTCACGAAAATGATGGCAATGAGTTAAACGCTGAAGATTATGTATACACATTGAGCAATAGAAACTATACGTAAGTTGCCCTGTTGGGAATCTCCAAATAACAAGGCTATGGTGCCAGGCACTACAATCTCAGATAGAGTCGTCATATAACACGTGGACCACAAAGAGTAGGTCTGGATGCCTATTCACAGGCGTGCGCTCTATGAAAAGCTCTCGCGAAGATACCTGGGGCTTTATAAAGTTCTCCTACACTTCACTAACGCCACATGAAAATGTTTCGGACGGCTCTCAGTGTGTTCGAAACATGAAATACATTTACCAAAATTGGTTCACGTGCTTAGGATAAATTCACATAAAAAACAGCGCCAATAGCGGCACCAGATGATACGCGAAATTGAGGCTGCAGAAACGGGAAGGCTGGGCACTGCATGTGTCAGCATACTTTCGATTGCTCTATCACAAAAGGAAATAGATTTTCTTCAGAACATTGGCACACGAGATGTTCATGGTGCATTATCACGATGATTATTCGGTTGTTAGGTGAATTCTGTTTTCTTTGATTTGTCATTTTTTCTTATTTGTCAAATACTGCTCAAGAATATATCATGCTGTTCCAGCAAATAAATCTCGTTATAAGGCAGTACCGCTGTCCGTCTCCTTATTTTTCTTGTCTCTCGTTATCGGCGCTGTTTTTTCTGTGAATCATGTCATACCAACTCACCCAAGCAACCACGTTAGCTACTTAGGATGAAGCCATACTTTGCGACTACTGCGCCCTTTTTGTTATTTGTTTTTTTTTCTACCTTGCTTTTTGAACATTTTATATAGGGATGATGTTTTTCTTTTTCGTGGCAGGAATGATGCCACGCGTATGTGCCAATGGTGACAATGAAGCAGCGTGAGTGCTATTGGTGCAGCACAGGGACGAAGAAGACGTTGCTGTCACTTCAGATACTAATAAAGTACATTAATTTTGTTTGTGGTTCTCCGTGTGATCGTCGATCATCAGTCTTTACGATACGCAGTTCATGAAGGTTCAAGTTGGTGAAACCATTGCTTCTTTAAAGCAATGACATGAGCCACTACTTAAATTAAACTCTCTTGTACTCAATACTGACAGGTCGAAGCAAAGATGATTGCAGATGGCACAAAGTCATGCCTCGTTTAATTACTGCCCCGCCGCGGTGGTATAGTGGCTAAGGTACTCGGCTGCTGACCCGCAGGGCGCGGGTTCGAATCCCAGCTGCGGCGACTGCATTTCCGATGGAGGCGGAAATGTTGTAGGCCCGTATGCTCAGATTTGGGTGCACGTTAAAGAACCCCAGGTGGTCTAAATTTCCGGAGCCCTCCACTACGGCGTCTCTCATAATCATATAGTGGTTTTGGGACGTTAAACCCCACATATCAATCAACCATCCTCGTTTAATTACTGTGGATGTGAAGGCGTGCCTACATAAGCAGCCACGTTGGCTACAACAGTGCTTCATTGAGCATGGCAACGAGCTCGCGTGGTCACCCACAAGTACTCAGTTGTTTAGCCAGCTTCGTACCAGGCATCCCTACCTCTAGTTATAGGCTTCCAAAACAACGTCAAGTGGCGCCACTCCTCTTATTGGAACTTTGAATATCCAATGTGCGGCTCCTGTCACCACCACATTGCGCCCCAGCATCCGCACACAGACAGCAGTGCTTATTATAAACAAACACCTGTATATTAAAAACAAACACCTGCGTACATATAGGCAATATACATGCACGCACTATTGAATTAACGCTATTCGTATTTTGGACAATAGCCTATTAGACAAGTCTGTTTCACCACGGAGTGGGTGACCATCATTATAGGAACCTAATTAGGTTAAAGTGGTAACATAACTAGGCCAGTTCTTCATTGAAAAAAAAATCAACATCGAAGTTTACCTGTATCGTTGTACGTGTGACAGTATGCACGTTAAGCAAAGCAGGCAGCAACTTTCTCGGCGCTGAAGGACGTCCATAGTCGCAGCGCGAGGCAGAGTTACCTGGCAGTTATGTGACTACAGGCGTTCTTTTTTTTTGTAACCAATGACTATTTTTCATAAAAGACGTCCAGGTGATGTAACTCACGCGGGAACTTGATTTTTTTTCAAAACTCCCGGAATTCTGTTTCGCGTGGTTACGATGGACTGTTTAAGCCTGGTTCTTCGCTCTAGCATATGAAGGAAACCTATATACCTCTGATTTCGCTCCCTAGAAGTTTTCGTTGGTGCATATTTCGCCCTTTTAGTATGTATTGATTGTCTAAAACTGTGATATATTAGCCACTGCAGGGCATTCATCGGATGCGCGGGTCTAATATTCATATTGTTTCATATATCTTACTAAAAATATTGATTACTTGCAGCAAAATGTACTCTTGGTGCGAAGAGAATCGTTTTGTTTCATTGACATACGACAGAACTGAGCGACACATTATTATAAACTATTAAACTGCCTCACAAGGTATACGCTTTAGGATGCATTACGATGTAGCAGAAAGGTTTTGCCAAGTTCATTCAGTATTTTTATTGTGTGTGTGCGTGCGTGTGTGTGTGTGTGTGTGTGTGTGTGTGTGTGTGTGTGTGTGTGTGTGTGTGTGTGTGTGTGTGTGTGTGTGTGTGTGTGTGTGTGTGAAAGGCGAGAAAGCTTCAGCGATAGTTCCATATAGAAACGGTAGGTGCCACCACAGTCGCTGTCGTGAGGAGAACAGGATCGATCCGCGTGGCGCTCTGTGGTGGCTGGTGCTGCGCGGTCATATGAATATTTCACCAGGAAGGCACCTTTAATGCACACCACATAATACACACACAATTTCTACTAAATGTGTGTGCCTTGTTTGCAAAAATTTGTGCTTTCATTCGGAGGAACTATATTATTACATTCGTGCATACATTCAATGATGTTGCTTATAGGGCTATTTAAAAACATAACTTTAAAAATGGGAGAGGGGTCATTGTAACGCAATTTTGCGTTCTTAGTAGCAAAAAGGCTTTAGCCATTGAGTAAGCACAGTACATAAAAAGCAGCGCTAAGCAGTATCGCGATACAAGAGTATCGTGATAGTATTCAACAAATACTTTTGAGTATCTGTATTTTTATCTCCAGATATGCTTGGAAAATGAATTTGTATCTCTGTAGTTAAATATAATTACGATGTATCAGTGATATCACCATACTGCGCAGGACGAGGGTATCTCTTTACTTTTTTTTGTCGGAAAAGAGCTGACACATGTTTATAAAGGAGGAATGAAGGTTCATTTTTGTGCCAAGACAAGCAAAAGCGTGCTGCCAGTGGGTGAGATGGGAAGGGTGGCCATGGTATTATGTGCAGAATGACCAGCATGGTGAAGCGCTCGACGGCACTGACCGCAGAATCGCAGAGGTAGTGTTGTCGACCTCTGCCGATGAGCTTCACTGTTCATCAAGACGAGTTCTGCACGCGTAATGCTTTTCTGGTCTCAAGCCATTACTTCGTGGCCCCTTGCGCGGATACTACCTTGAAACGCTGGTTTTGTAACGCATCTGCTGCCTACATTCTACATTCCTGCGCATCTGCAGCCGAAAACAAAGCCGAGAGTCTCTTCGCCGTGCAACGGTGTCCTTGTGATTATTTCGTATATGCCCAAGCCGTCAGTACCTGAAGAAATGTTTTTTCGCCAGTGCCTTTGAAAATAAAACAACACACATGCAAGCAACATAAGATGAGAAATGATATGCAGCCTCGAAGCAGAGAAGACTCTATGTCCAAACGATTTTCAAGCCTTCATATTCAACTGAGTTTCTGCCTTGTTTGGGCACCCGTAACAAGAAATAGACATAGTCGCCGCGGTGTGTCGCTGTAACCACAGGGATAACACTGAAACGCGCAACACCTGTAACACGCCTTTACATGGCAGTTAGACATGTATTTACTCCGTACTTTGTTTCGCGCAAACAAAACCGCCTTATAAGTTTACGACTTGGTGTATGATCTTAGCCACCCTGCAAAAGCACGAAGCGAACAACGTTTGTAATTTTTTGGTGCTGTGTGGAAGCATAGCGAAAGATCGCACTTGCAGTGATGACTGCCAGATGCTGCCAGTGGCAGTCGATTCAGGTATCCGTCCCACATCGACTACGTGCCCCACCACGCACGTCAGAGCCATATTGACTTCATTTAGGGCCCTATGTGAAACGAGTATTCATACAGTTAACTTGGAGCGCGGGAACATATAGAAGGCAGAGTAATAACCACACATCACGAGCGCTCACGCTGTGACGCCCTTCCTTTGTCTGTTGTGTGTTCCCGCGCTGCCAGTTCTCTGAACGAATATGAACTACCAACTGGACCACCTTTCTTCTACACTCTTGCAATGTAAAACGCACTCACATAGGTAAAAGTTTCACAACCGAAAATACACTCCGCCCCTCTGGTCAATCCACTAAAACTTGACACTCAGAAGCACTTAGATTCTCAACTATATATATATATATATATATATATATATATATATATATATATATATATATATATATATATATATATATATATATATATATATAGGCACAACAGAAAAGAAAATAAATAGCCCATTCGATGAGTGACTCTTACCTGTGTATTCTGGAAAACATATGGTGAGTGGTGACTTTTTGATTTTCTCTTCGAATAGGTCTTTTTTGTTGAGAAAAAGGATTATAGATGTGTCGGTGAACCATTTATTGTTGCAGATGGAATCGAACAACTTTAGAGACTCTTGCATGCGATTCTGCAATGTTTAAAAAATAACAATCACCCATAGCAGAGATGTAAAATACGTCAATCGAGTTTAGCACATAATGTTGTATAATGCACTTTCACATGTGACACAATCAGCAACACAGTCTTGCTTCATCCCTCTTTTGCGCAACCTTTTTTCCCCTTTCAAATAACATTTCATTCCGTATTAACTAGAAGACTTTACACAAAAAGGTTTTTTTTTTGCTGCATGCATCAACTTCCCCTAAAATTTATAACGCAACCGAGAGACTTTCTGGAATTCACAAGTCACGCGAACAAATACAAGCAAATGTGCCTGCCTAGTGCTCGTATTCCTTGATTGAAATCAGCAGTATACTGTGCGATGCAAGACATAAGGGGTTCATGAGTCAGTGGATGGTTACGGCCAGGGTTACTTTGCTGTATTGGCACCAATGTGCGAAATGTGATCTACAAAGTGCTTTTAGACAGAAACAAAACAAAGAAAGAAAGAGTAAGGTAAAAAATATCAGCCTACAAACGTCACCAGGTGTTAGCACGTTTCTCGTAAATGTGCTATATAAAAGAACGTGTATTTATCACGAGAAGATACTCATGTTAGAAGCATAAATAAAATACTAGACGCTTCATTAGCTTGTCCTTAATAACACATAATTGTTCTCATCAGCTTAGAAGACCTCAGTTCCTTTAAAATTCAGCCAATCATAATTGGGACGTTCTGTATATAACGCACAATGCTTCCGAGGTACGTCAAGCTATGAACTTACGGTGGTTTCATCTTCGTGAAGAACTTGGTCGTATTCGCTCATGGCTACACAAAAGATTATGGCAGTGACGTCTTCAAAGCAGTGGATCCACTTCTTCCGTTCGGACCGCTGTCCTCCCACGTCGAACAATCTGGAAGAGCGGCAGATAAGAGCATCAGCCAAAAAAATAAAAGAAAAAAGAAAGAAGGAAGGAAAGAAAGAATAAAGAAGAGAAAGAAAGAAAGAAACAAAAATGAAGAAAGAAACAAAGAAAGAAAGAAACAAAAAAAGAAAGAAAGAAAGAAAGGAAGAAAGAGAGAAAAAAGAAAGAAAGAAGAAAGAAAGAAAGAAAGAAAGAAAGAAAGAAAGAAAGAAAGAAAGAAAGAAAGAAAGAAAGAAAGAAAGAAAGAAAGAAAGAAAGAAAGAAAGAAAGAGACCTTGACTGCACCAGCTTAGATTTGGGGGCATAGGATTATTAGGCAACCTGGACTTTGACCGGAGACGTTGCGCAGGTCACGGCCTTTTACTAGAAACTCCCATTGTGGCACATCATTTGGTAAATTAGTAAATATATGTTTATTCCAGTTAGCACCCCACTAACCTTATTCAGCGGGTCGAATTTTATGACAGCGAAGAAAACAAACGTTGATATGAAAATAGTAGCAGTTTGGTGTTGTGGCATCGTGCAACAACACTTGTACGGTGTTGAATTAAGCGAATATTCGTACACCTTTTTCAGGGCTTTAGGGAGCACGCAAGTCTGCACGTGGTCTTGATTGATATGTGGGGTTTATATTCCCAAAACCACCATATGATTATTAGAGACGCCGTAATGGAGGGCTTCGGAAATTTCGACCACCTGAAGCTCTTTAACATGCACCCAAATCTGAGCACACGGGCCTACAACATTTCCGCCTTCATCGGAAATGCAGCCGCCGCAGCCGAGATTCGATCCACCATGCAGGGTTCGACCCCGCACGCGGTCTTATTGGGTGAAATGCGGGAAAAAAGTCAGGCGACAATAAAACTATCGCATTTCAGTAAAGATTCAGCGGAAGAACTTTCAAGTACGCTTGCTAGAGATCGAGAAGCTTGCGTATAATGGTTAATTAATTCGGCTTCCTGAACGAATGGTTTCTTCTTCTTCTTCTTCTTCTTCTTCTTCTTCTTATTATTATTATTATTATTATTATTATTATTATTATTATTATTATTATTATTATTATTATTATTAAACGGTTTGTACACGCTCATGCTACGCATTCAGAAATTCTTGAAATAGCCGGAATTTTTAGAATATTGAGAATATACCACAGCCTGTGGATGCTTATTTTTGGTAAGGTTATCTCTTATTTTCTTGACATTAAAGAGACGTACTGCATAAAACGTTTGTTAAAATTCAAGAAACATAGCCCAGAAGTTTGTAGCCTTCTCCAGGCAGCTTGGCAACTGTAGGAGCCCATAGAGCTAAGTCACTGCAGTTTTAGATTAGGTTTAGAGAGTGCCCTTTCCAATAAAACCACATTGGTCAGTTCTCGACTCCCCAAATAAATGTGAATTGCGAGCGGCAATACCGGGGAGCCAGGTATTGCAAAATCACCAGGTTGGCTTGCTGCCCCTGCATAAAGCCACAAAAGTGATCACTCATTGACTTATCTGGACTGCATATCTCTCTCGGATGGTTGTGTGAACTGATTGCCTAATGAACCATTAGGTGATTGGCCAGCGCCTCATTATTAGGCAAACGTAGTGGCTCTTTGGGCAATGTGGCACTTTATGCGACGCTTCACCACGCTCTCCAATGGTTTCTAATGGTCCGCCGAAAGGCTATCTTGCATTCCATTACTCAGTGACCGGGAACAGCGATGGTTCACTATGATGACTGGGTGGATTTAGCGTCCCATCACGGCCTCCTGTCACCTTGTGGACCGACCGAGGTTCACCCCAGGGGCAATGTCTTCTGCGGCTAAATAGGCGTTCTCCCGAAGATGACACAGAAGAAGAAAATAATAATTACCGAAGAAACTATAGCACATTTCGATGCGTATTGACACGACCTGCTCAAGGCTGTCATCAGCCTCGCACCAATCCTGTCCCGTTGCGGAGTGCTTTTGTCACACTACTAGGTAAAATGAAGCCTCCAATGGTTTAACGCTGCACTAAAGGCGTATATGAGAATGATAAGGCATTGTCAGCAAGGTGCACGATTTTTGACGAGAGCAGGAAAAAAAGCATTGCTGACAGAGTGAATATTTCAGAACGACACTTACAGCTAAGTCACGTGCAATAGTAAGTTTCGGGGCATATGTCGGCTCTTTTATGGTTAAATGCATCTTGTGAGCTCTCAGGAGGCACGAAAAAAATCATGAACTGAAGTACATGCATTTAATCTGGAACGCTGAAAACGACCCTGTTTGTGTGCTAGGGGCACTTAGAAGTTTAAGGACGAGTTTCGCCCGCGACTGTGTTGACCGACATGCCCTATAAATCACAACATATATTCCCGAATGCTATGTGATATTGCTGCACATTTAAGTTCAAAGGCTAGAGATCTTTTTTTCAATGAAGCCCACCGTAGTCAATTAAACTGCTTTTGAGCATCTGCGACGGACATGTTCTTATATGGAACTAAAGGTATAAGACGATTTGCGACTTGCAAAGATCATTCTAAATCAAAGAATGTCACAGAAAGAAGACTTACTTGAAATTTAAGTTCTTAAAGGAAAAGTGAACTTCTACGATGCCCGTCGTTTTGACTCTTGTCCGTAGAATGTCCTGCTCTGTTGGCATATATTCTTTCTTTCCGAGACGGTCTAAGTCATCCAAAAAGCTGTGCAAGGAGAAGCAAAATAATTAGCAGCAGCACATACACATGCCAACAAAATCACATTGTTGTTGCAGCGTCCGCAAACTGTTAAACAGAAACTAACTTGAGACGGCCGTATTTGAAAATAAAGCTCCAAATACGGCGAAATGACACAGCAATTC
Source organism: Rhipicephalus annulatus (assembly GCA_013436015.1). Classification (NCBI taxonomy): domain Eukaryota; kingdom Metazoa; phylum Arthropoda; class Arachnida; order Ixodida; family Ixodidae; genus Rhipicephalus; species Rhipicephalus annulatus. The sequence goes on along the minus strand of WOVY01000410.1, from coordinate 62,140 downwards.
ATTTTGAGCTAATGTTTGCGCCTTAAACACTAATGAGAACGTTATATGGCCGCATTCAACATGCAGAGGAAGGCTGCATTCAACCTGCAGAGAAGTTCTTGCCTGGTCGTCTTTGCGAGTGCCTTGCATATAAACTGAGCTCTCCTATATCTGACTTCTGCTGTTTCTGCGTCGTGACACTGGTGGAGGAGCTAGGTCCACGTCCAGGACACCTTCCAACAGCCCGAATATAGTCGACAAAGACTTCCGCTCATCGAAACGCCCGTTCACCGCGTCAGCCGCCGCCTGATAGGCCTGAGCCCAAAGTTCGGTTCTTGGCCGGAAAACATGACCACGCCCGGAAGCAGTAGTCCCGCTGCGGTAGTACGACGCAGCAGTAATTAAGTGAGTTCTGGCGGTAGTTCTTGGACACCTTCGCAATCCCCCAAAGGGGGGAGCATGCCCAGTGACTCCTCGAATCACGGATTCAGAAGCCAAATGAATCTGTTGCTATGTTTGTTGAGCACATGGCCCGTCTTTTTCATTGAGCAGATCCCGAAATGTCCGAAAGCAGAAAGATCAGCCACCTCACACGTGGTGTTAAGGAGCGGCTCTTTGCTGGTCTTAGGCGGAGCTCGTCATCAAGCGTCGACGGATTTTCGAAGGAGGTGACCACCATCGAACGCGCACTACAGCTATGCTACAGTCAGTACGACCGCCCAAACAACAGCGGAAAAATCCGCGCAACCGACGTAACCTCAGTGACACCTTACGAGCGTTCATTGCATAAAATGATTCGCGAAATTGTACAAGAAGAGGTGAAAAAGGTCGCCGTCACACCGAATGACTGCGCGATTACGTAACAGAAGTTGTGCGCCAGGAGATAAAGCAAGCGCTTTCACTTCCCGAGCGGAACACTGACACGGTTAGACCAACCTATGGTGATATTCTCGGTCGACAGCCATCTAACAGGATACCACCACAGCAGTACCACAAGCCACAGCCGTCGATAGTTCCTTGGTACTACAAACTTCGACGCTGATGCGAGCGCTACTCTTTCAAACCGACATCTGGCGTACCCCCGACTATACGCCTTTGTGCTTCCATTGCGGCCAAGCAGGCCACGTCGTTAGCTATTGCCCTTATCGCGTCACCGGATACCTAAAATTTTCGTCCACTACCCCTCGGTGCTATTACAACGAAAGACTTAACGTTGATACGACGATCCTGCGGGGCGTTCCTCCTGGGTTCTGGTCACACTCACCCTCTCCTGGTCATTTTGGTCCATCTAATAGAGGTAACACCATGGGCATAGAGAAAGGAAGAATTCCCAGTGCTAACTAAAACTAAAGGCAGCGAGCTTAAGAGGGAAGGTTGTTAATTGCCGAAGAGTTGAAAGCCCCCCATTGCCGCCGCACGAAGAGCCGCACATTCCGGAGGAATCGACGAAAGATGGGAGTGTTACCGTCGACATTACACTTTCAATTGACGGTCACGACGTGTGAATCTTGTCGACAAGCTCAAGAAGGTGAGAATGAAATAGATGGGGCCGCAAATCAAAGCAGATAGAGGCCAGCTACTGACGCCTACCTGAAAGTGCACTGCAAGAATCAAGATCAGTGATTCATCATTCGTCGCAACGTTCGTTATTCTTTCTCAGGGTTGCAAAACATCTAGGGTATGGTTTCTTGCGTGAGTACGGTGCCATCATAAATATACCGGATAGTGTACTGATCTTCTCAGTCGACCATAGCACAGCGCTGCAGTGCAAGTCCGTGCGCGTCATTGACGACGTGACCATACCACCATTATCATGCCGCCTTATCTCTGTCACGTGTAACACGCAGCATACTGGAGAAGATGTTGCGGAAGAAGTATTGACGCTTTTACTCTCTCGAAGGATTGCTATTGCCAAAAGTCTCATCAGTGTAGTGTACGTGCAAGCACGGGTACTGTTGGCGAACTTCTGCAACGAGCGTCGCCACATTACACAGGGTACCACAGTTGCATACTTCGACGAAATCGTAGAATTCCGCGAGTGCTTCACAGTGCATCAGACAGAGACGCCAGCCGCTTCAGCACCACCACCTGTTGACGTGAGCCCGGATTTATTGCCAGCGCAGAGGCAGAGCCTTCTATATGGTCTCCGCTAGTTTGAAGGTTGTTTCTCATTGACCTCAAGAGTACATCAAACACCACTGATAAAGCACTGAATTATAACGGGAAGAGACGGCCGGACCAATTCGACAAAACCCATACCGTGTGGCACCAAAATAACGCGAAGCAATGCAATAACAAGTTCATAAAATGCTCAACTATGACGTTATCTAGCTGTCAGAAAGCCTTTCGGCATCGCCGGTAGTGCTGTTTAGGAATTAAGGTGGCAGCTTACGCTTCTGTGTAGACTACCGCAAGAAGATAAACGTGACAAAAAAAAGACGTATGCCCATTGCGGCGTATCGACGCTTCGTTTGATAGGCTGAGGCATGCAGCTTCTTCTCGATGATGGACCTGAAAAGCGGATATTGGCAAATCAAGGTCGATGAGCGAGACAGAGAAAAGACTGCTTTTGTAACGGCTGACAAGCTTTACGAGTTTATAATCTTGCCCTTCGGATTGTGCTCAGCTCCAGCAACATTTCAAAGACGGATGGATAGCATCCTATCAGGCCTTAAGTGGCAGACATATCTGGTATATCTCGAGGATGTCACTGTTTTCTCAGCCACATTCGAGGAACACTTACGACGGTTGCTATTAGTATTTCGAACAATACGCTCTGCCATCCTGACGCTGAAAGCTAAGAAATGTCATTTTGGTTTCAATGAACTCCAGTTCTTGGTACATGTCGCGAGCCAAGAAAGTGTTTGCCCGGTCCCCGACAAGATTGATGCGGTCAGCAAAGTTGCAGCGCCAACGAATAAAAAGGTAGTGAGACGTTTTCTTAGCCTCTGCACCTACTAGCGCAGATTTGTCACCAATTTTTCGCACGTAGCGTTTCCCTTAACACATATAACGAGAGACGATGTTCCCTTTGTATGGTGCGAAGAGTAACAAGCAGCATTTGAAAATATACGGCAGTGGCTGCAGAGAACACCTCTGCTTGCTCACTTTGACGAGGACGCTCCTATCATGATCCACACCGACGCTAGCAACGTAGTCTCAGGCGCTGAGCTAGTCCAGTGGCAAGACTCAGCTGAGCGAGTGATCGCATATGCAAGTATGACGCTTTCCCGTGCCGAAGCCAATTGTTACACAACAGAAAAGGAATGTCTCGCTCTAGTATGGGCAGTTATGAAGCTTCGCCCATACCTCTACGGCCGTGCCTTGCTTGTAGTCAGCGACCGTCACTCTCTCTGGCCGACCAACTCGAAAGACCGATCTGGTCGGCTAGCGCACTGGAGCTTACGCCTTCAATAATTCGATATAACGGTCGTATATAAATTGGGACAGCAGCACTCTGATGCTGATTGCTTATCCAGGTCACCTATAAAGCAAGGCGATGTCCCAGATGAGGATGACAGAGTGTTTTTATGAATAGTCGACACGGCCACAACTTTGTCTAAGCTGAAAGAAGGCTGTGAGTTAGTTTCCCTTGTTAATTTGCTTAGCGGCCAGTCTACAAGCGTTCCTAGGATATTTGCAAGAAGCCTGCCGTCATTCTGCTTGCGCAGTGGTGTGCAATATAAGAAAAACTTTTTCTCCAGTTGAAGTACCAACTTGCGTGTCGTTCGGACATCTATTCGCGAGGAGATCCTGAAAGCTTGCCATGATGACCTGACCACCGACCACCTCGCATACACGCGCACATTGGCCAGAATCCAACAGAAGTACTACTGGCCGAAGCTTTCGCGCACTGTGAAGCATTACATCCGCACGTGCCTCGACTGTCAACGACGAAACTCGCCACCTTTAAAAGCAGCCTGATCTTTACAACCAGTTCAAGTGCCCACCATGCCTTTTGTTCAAATCGGAATGAACATCCTCAGACCATTTTCGACTTCGCATGCTGGAAAGAAGTTGGTAAGTGTCGCTACAGACCATCTTACTAAATTTAAGTGAGCTCTTTTATATTCGAATTCTTCTGTTTCTGCGTCGTGACAATATCTCTATTCAACATGGTTGTTGGCCTGCTCTTTGTGAGTCGTAGAAATCAGCGCTTGTGCTGCGAATAATAACGGAACCCTAGTCTATTTAGAGCTATAGCATTTAGGCCACCTCTAAATCCTATATATTTAGATTCTTGTGAAAAATATGCGTAGGCAAACTGTACACCATACTCGCGAGGAAATATGAGCAAGCTGCAGGTTAAGAGAACAATAGTGACCCTTTGCATAGTGTTAGAAGTGCAGGACTTGAAAGAAATTTTAGATATTAATATGACGTAACTCACATTCTTAAGTATGAAATCACACTTGTCTCTTTATTTTTGTCTCTATTGAAGTTTCACCTCGAACAACGAAGTGCGACGGCAGCAACACGCCATCATTTTTTTAATGAAAGTATTTCATCGAAGCTTTGCTACCTACATACATGTCGCTGTATCTTTTAGTAAAGAAAATGTAGATTTGCGCTCTCACGAAACGAGACACGACCTTTACGCCCACAAAACACGACATAGGCGAAACGACGTGTATTTAAAAAGAAATCAGCTTAGTACCAGGTTTAACTTAAAAGCATGGCAGTTAGTACAACTGAGTCTAAAAAAAAAGCGACATGTTAAGTTCCAGCTCTTTTCTTTGGCGTTGGCGCGACCATCGAAATTGCCTCATTAGCATAGAAAAAGCCACTTCTGCCAGTGTGTAAGTCACTGAATAAGCTTCGTGATTCATGGCACTAAAGTTCCTTTGCCAGCTAGCAAAAATTAAGTTAAAACTATCCGCTAAGTCTGACAGAAATACTGAGAGTGTCTAGCGCAGTGTGAAAGGTGCTTGAACATGTGCTAAAAAAACAAGACAATTTTGAGGCCACCATTTTCAATGTCGCTTGCAGCAGAACTCACCAGGAAAATTTATAGAATTAATTTATTTTTGGTTCCAAAGAATATTTTCTCTCCTGAAGTGTGAATGAGCAGAATTTTATGCAGGAAAAGAAGGTTCTGCTATTCCAAAGTATTTCCTTCATCAAATAACGCCCAAATGTTTCTCGTGATTTTTATGTCACACGTTTTGTCCTTGAGCTACACAAAAAATTGTTGAAAATGTAAAGAAATAAATGATTGTTGGAAATCGTTTCCACGTGAGACCTTTATCTGCTTCCCGAAACGCGATCCAGCAAACGAGACGTCTGTCTGCTTAACCTACTAGTGTTACCTTGTTCTTATTACTCTCACGTGCGAAATAAATACTGAACCTTCTTAACAGAGATGGCACAATTCAGTCGATGAAATTTCGTTGTGGTCCAACTTCGCTATAATATTGCTGACTGAACTACTTCTGGTAAACCAATGGCAGAAAGTACATACAGTAAATTGCTCTATTTACCCGTATTTTTATTATGTACTGTGGCCTTTTTTTTTCAATTCAAGGAAACGTGTTCGAAAGTAGATTATCCGTAGTATCATATTGTTTTGCGCAGCAGTGGAATCTTCGGTGCGTAACACGTCTTCATGACAACCGACAGGCACAACGTGCATGCTGGGCCTGCTCGGCTGGCGAGTGCGTGAAACCAGGTTCCTGTCATGACCGAAAGGCTACGCTGTGAAGGGGCAGTTACAGAGCAAATCGACTGACATTCGCAGTTACGCTCTTTGAGAAGCTACCACTGCTACGTAGACGAGGGCTATTATACCATACGAGAGGAGTTAGCCTACAGTTGCTTTCGCTCAGTTCGAATATTTCGCGATGCATATGTACGAATCAGGTGAAGGAAACCTGAAGGGCCAACAACAATGGTTCGAAGCCGTGTTGTGTGGATATTTCGTTCTTCAATACTCTTGCGAAGCACGCGAGCTGAAAACGTGCATGTTGCTTCGGACACCTACGCACAGTACTTTCCTGGCCTGGTTTTGGTGAAGAAACCACCTGGTTAGCACCCACCTCAGTTCCTCGAGTTCTAGCTTAAATCAAGAAGATTCCCAATTTACCGGAATTTTCGTTGAACTGTTTTTCACTGTTCACGTTGTTTTTGTTTTTTTTGCAAGGCATCTCGTTATTTTTTGTTTTTAAGTTTCCGTCTTTCGATGTTGAAATTATGATTTTACTCTTTCTTACCTAAACAGTATGCAAAGTGTCCTCTAGAACGTTCACAGCAAAAAGTTATCGCATATTTAGTGTGCTACCACATCTATTTAAAACTCAAGAGCACCTGCATACTGCCCACTCTTATTGTCATCGCAGTTTCTACCGATAGCCATGACATGTGCTTGAAGCACGAATTAGATGCTATAATAAAAACAGAAAATGTGCTTTATCGAATTCTGGCACACGTCGCTGACCATATCGCCTGTATTCACTGCACGCGAAGCCCCACCAGCAGTGACCTAAATAGAAGACGCCGCTTGTGGAAAAACAAGTTGAACTTGGCTACATTGACAAAAATAGGGCGTATATAAACACGCCGCTGCGCGCCGTCCTTGCACGCGCAATAGAGATGGGACTGCAAATGAAAGGCGAAAGGTTATTACATTTTTTTCTTGCTTTATCTTATTTTCAATTTTTATTACTAGAGAGAAAGAATAAAGAGAAAGGCGGAGAAGTTGACCACGGCTGAGCCTCGGTAGGCTACCCTGCACTGGCGAATAAGAGAAGGGGAGACAAATTTATTGGGAAAGTTTTTAATACTCAGTTTCTCAGTCACATACGTCATCTGATGCTATTGGTATTAAGGCTTAGGGGAAACCCGGTAGAAACTACGTCCGCCATGCTAAGCTCTGCTGCGTGCACATGCAATCAAAAAGAGACACTTTGCCGATTTTACTGTTTCTCCATCTTCCATTGGCGAAAGCCAGTCTACAACCATAGCAGCTTTTTCAGTGCTACAAGTTTGCTATGTGAAAGTGTGACTTCCGGGTGTAATTTAAACTTGTATGACGCAACATATTTTCAGCGATTTTTTTTTCTTTCTCATTGCAAATCCAAAATGATGGCGAAAAGTAAATATTTTCGTTACAATCGACCCCGACAGTACGTTAGAGATTTGCAAAAGAAGATGGTAGTAAAACAGCAGACGCTGCTTCACATCTTTTATCCCAAAAATCTATAAGGTCTTTAGAGGTGCACCTTGTTCAACTCGCCTAGAGGCACGCGGAGTACTTTGTGCAATATACTTTTTTTTCGTACTTCTACAATCCCGTGAATGATAACGACCAGGACGATCATCATGCGTCTAAAAGGTCTTTCTTTCATTTCTTTCTCGTTGAAAACTCTGCCAGAGCGATGCGATTGAAATCCGCCATAACGACGGAAGCCACCGAAGAGCGGGAAGTCCCGCGGCAGAGTTCATTGTAAGCTCCGGCGGCGCGCTTCACAGCCCGTGAAAAAAGAAAGAAAGCGAAAGTAGAACACGCGCCGCCTCTTTTTTAAAACAGCGCCCTCCTGGGTCGTCGCAATCATCGATCGAGGGGGGCAGGCTTTGAATAAAAGCCCCTTCTGCTATTTTCTGTTCCCCAGAACCGCTCTAACAAGTGTAGCGGAAACCGCAAGCCGGCGGCGCCGTCCACTTTGTGGCTTCCCTGCGACCAGACTCTTCGGATTCCTGGCTTGCTATAGTTAGCTCGGCAGAGGCGTTCATCCCAGTCGCTGACAGAGGAGCTCCCAGGGACCATTCGGGAAGAGCAAGGTGACGTCACGCAGGCCATGCCGCCGAGCCGCTGCGCGCCTCCTTCGCCGTAAATGGGCAATCTTTGCCGGGCTGATTGGCAAGGAAGAAAGAACGTGCGAGGCTTTTAGCGAGCAAAGCGGGAATCACGCTGCCATTGCTGAAGCGACCCGCCCGGGGCCCCTTCTTTCACCTTATAACACATGACGAGGAGAGCCATTACGCAGTCGCTTTCGAGTAACTCTGCTGCTAAGGCGACGAAGCGAGAGTGAAGCGAACGCGCCATGACCGCCTGACACCTGCCCACGGCACCCGCCATCACTCGCACCATGGCCCCGTCCTACAGGCCCGTCAATCACGGCTGCCGCAGCGTGTCCAGTACTGGCGCCTTCATGCCCGGAAAGGATTAGGAACGCGCGCCACACCATTGGAAGCAAGCGCAAAAACGTGTCCTTGTCAGTTCTAATGAAACAACCTGCTTTCCACAGCTACACCACGTGCAAAGTTTTCACTGAAAGCAAGGTAAACAGTAGTAAGAAGCTGAGAAAATACTCGTAATGCTTACGGCCTATAGATGGCGTGCCGTGCAATCCAAGATTGTTTCGGAAAGATGACCAACCCGTGAACTCACATAAGAAAAGAAGATAGGACGCACGGATGTACTCCCCGTGCCGCCTTCACCGGATGAATTCTTGATCGCCAAATGAATGTATATCGAACCACAGTACTTTCCCAACCAATAGGAACTGCTGAATGTTCACTACCTCATTTCTCGCTACAGTGCAAAGGGTGCTGGTGTCAGCTAATTTACCGTGTATCAACAATGCTTCGCGTAACCCTGTGCGTGCTACGGAAATCTGCGCGAACCAGAATTCACGTATGACTAAACGGCACTCCATGATCATTTGTGCCGAGCCTGTCAGGCGGATTTCCCGCAGTAGTAGGCCACTAGCGAATAGCAAGCCGTCGCGGCTGCACTAAGGAATGTTTCTCGTAGCGATTGTTTGCAAACATATTGCGCCGTCATTTTTTGCGCTGAAAGAATCATGTAGCTGCTTCTTCAATGGAACATGAGCATTTAACTTCCCACTAAGTAGCACTTGTGTCATAGCCATGATCAGACTCTAACAGTACACGATTCCCTGCACTTCGATGTTGCAGGTTTCATCAGAGTGATCGAAACTAGGATAACGAAACGAATACACGCGTACGCTTTTCGCAACGTTCAAATTGCGGAAATTTCTTGCGCAACAACGTCGTTCGGACGGCACCAGTGAAGTGCAGGAGAAAGAGTTAGCGTGGGCTGAAGTCGTAACCAAATATTTCATTGGTCTAACCATTTCGCTTCGCTGGGCGAGTGTGTTGTCGGCATGCAGTGCTCTGTAACATCCACTGTAATTGGGATACATTCAATGCACAAGAAAAAGTATGCTTCTATTTTGAGTTCGCTGAAGGATATTATACAATAAATACAATCAAAGTGACTTATGAGCGTGACAAAACATTTACGCACGACGAAACCTGAAGTGCAACTCACTGCTCGTGAGCTAGCAGCTGATCGTTCATCATCGCTGTCACTCTCAGCGCGTTGACAACCATCTACGTCCTGTGAAAAATCCTCGACGTCAAGACGACTTCTTTGAACATCACTGCTGAAAGTAATGTGAGGAATCGCCAAACGACTCCGATGGCACCAACAACGCGTCATTCACTACGCATAACACCAGACGGCGTCACTCACCACGTTTATCTGGGGGTGCATTTCGCCCCAATACCCGGCAAGAAAGGAATCACTTGCAGTGTGCTGTTACCTATCAACGAACGTAAAAACCAGTGGCGCAGCGTATGCCAAGGTTTAGAAACGCAAATCGTGAGCCTGCGCTACTTTCTGCGCACAATGAATGTTATGGAATTCATGCACTACAAAAGCACTGACGAATGCTTTATGCATGTAAAACAAGGAGAGTTAGAACTTAAATGGTCAGACGTTAACATTAAACTATCCGAAGTGGCTGCAGCGAATCTCGTGAACCAGATTTGTGTACTCTGTGAGCTATAATTGAAAGCGCGAGTTGCCACGTATTTTCACGAAAACTTCTCGCAAGAACAATTCAGATTTATCGTATCACGGGCGGTCCGGTATGTTCACTGATGCACGAAACATACAAAGTGGTCTGCGTTCGTTTTTTGCTCACACGTTAGTACTGCGGCTGGCACCACCTCACCGAACAAGGCGGCATTTGGAGCGTCTGCCTACTGATCATCCATGAGAGGACGCTCCTGAATTCCACTAGGCAGCGCGACAGTCTATCAACATTGCGAAGGACTTTTCTCAATCCTGGCTGCCCGGATCACGCCATTTGTGAATGTTTTCAGGGGGAATTGGCACAGCATCCTTCGGCGCTCGTAACTACATTATCGAAATGAAGAGTACACCAGGCCTTCGGAAAATTCTCAGTGCCAGAAGGTGTTTCAAGCAAAATAATCACTGAAAATGAGCCCTACATAAATAATTCCAGCTTAGTGGGTAGACTGAGACAACTATGAAAGATGCAGGATCACTTGCGAAACAGCAATTTTGTGTGCACCTATATAGCTCACCAATTGATTCGAAAACCACTCCTAAATGAAAGCATGAGTAGATCGTTCTTGTTACTGATTCAGATATACATTCATTACTCACTTTTCGTTTGTGATTTCTGAACGAGACAAAAGCGTTTTTTTTCCATAATTGAGTAGAATTTTACTGTTTGTATTGTGAAAGCTTGGTAAATGGTAAATTTTCTGTCTCCGCGCTACTGCCTCGGTGGTAGCACAATTCATTCAATAGAAAGCGGCAGCAATGCCTGTAAAAGAGAGCGCTGTTTCGCCTAATAAGAACTCCATACTCACTACTTGGCGGAGTCATTGAGCTGGTACTCGTTGGAGCGCCCAAAGCACTCTTGTACCCCGGAGTCCGTCCATAGCCTCTTCATGGCGCTGAGCAGTTCCTCAGAAAATGGCTCTGTGTCCTCCATACGCGCAACGACGTCAAATACCATCTTGGCGTCCGCCTGCGCCAGCAAGCACACCGGCAATCAGAACATTGTCGTTTCAAATACGCACCTGTCTTGTACACCTTCAAATTAAGGGGATTGTTCAGGTCTGCTATCGATACTTCCCGTGTCTCTGAAAAAGTCTGTGTTCGAGGAGTGTGATTGTGAGCGCATCCTTGTGCACCCCGAGTGCCTTTGTGTACGCACGAATGTAAGGGCGCACGCGTGGGTGTGTGTGTTTTGCTCGCGCGCGCGCGTGTGTGTGTCCGCTTGAAACACGCACTTCGTCTAAAACATGGTTACCTTAAACTGTATACCACATCACGATTGGTGTTTGACTAACTGACTCGACTTGAACTTATTGTGTCTACTTAACAATAAACAATACAGATAACGAATGGCAGATGATGCGACACACAAAATAGATGGGACGAAACAGACTTACATTCCGCTTTTTTAACAACATGAAAAGAACGTTGTTTATATTACGAATAATGACGACTGCAACTGGAGAACAGATAGTATTTAAATATGCAACATATTTCACACTAACAGCAGCCGTATAAGTGCTGTGCACACTGTTTGTTATTTCTTCTTTTGTTTGCGTTCTTGACTACGTAAAATTCGGTGCGCACAAGGGTGGCAAGGACAAGTTCAATATTCCTGAAGAAAGCGTTCGTAAGACATTGCCCACGACTGAAGACTCCGAAGTTTTTTTTGTTTTTTTAGTTGTAACTTCCAGAAGCTCACGCTTCAAAAAAAAAAAGAATTAGGACATCTTCTTTTCGTTGACACCCGCCAACTGCAGGAACTCAAATTCCACACTAGCAAACCTGAGAATTGCGGTGAAAATGACGGCAAGTCAAAATCAGCACTAACAACAACGTAAGAAAGTGAAGTGAAGCACAGCGTGGTTGCAGCCGTGGTGCAGTGCGCCCATCTGGGTGCTGGCAGCGCGCATCGATTGACGGGAACACTTTGAAGAGGATAAGAAGCGCTGTTGTGTACTCTGCACCGACATGGCGATGCCGTTTTCCTCTCCCACTCGAGCTGTCGTCCGCAAAGGACTTCCCCGCTACTAGCATTCCCTGCATCCTTTTTCCCGTTCTCGTTCCACTTGAAGGCCAGGAAAAACCGGCGAGAACAGGGTGCCGCAATAGTTAGATGCCGATGACACAAAAGCGTTGTGGATGGAGGTAGCGTGTAAAACAAGAAGGAACATGAGAAAGGGCACGCTCCCTTTTCGTAGTATTTGAGCACGTCGACACTTCAGAGAAGCATATGTAGAATTGAAACGGGCATGCAACCCTTCAAATTACTGCTTTTTTTGTGCCCTTTCAGTCATTTGTTACTATTTGTCTCATTTGACGTTGTTGTTTTTGTTCTACTCCAGAACAGTTGAACGAAGTGGAAATAGGATATGGGGACTTGCTGACATAATCATGAAAAAGCTTCGGTTTTAGACCTCAGGCTGTTAACACTGTAAACATCGGGATCCCCATACTCAAAGGAGGTCACGTGCAAAGTGATGTCATTTTCTGCAGGTAATTGTGACAAAAAACATAATTATAGTTGTAGCAACCTATAGCAATTCACCAGCAGTCCCTAGAAGAGAAAAAAAGATACCTTCAGATCTGTAGTGCAGCATTGTGAAATTGATGATGGCATGTCCAACTTCAAAACAGGAAAACAACAAAAATCTCCGTAGCTTACTATAGCACTTTGAAAAACTTCAGAGTTATAGGAAAAATAAAAATATAATTGGAAGACGCCAAGATGTGGACGTCACAGATGCCTCAAGCCTGTTTGAGTGAAACCGGCTATAGTGACTGTTCTATATAAGAACTGGGCTTCCTTGACACTCATTAAAGTTATTTCAGGTAGGAAGGTCACTCTCGCGAATGGAAGTAGGCACGACAATTTCATGATGTTCTACAGTTAAATGCTTGAGGTCTACTTTACCACTGCGGGAATATGGCTAGATATCACGGGTATGACACCAAGCATATAATATTGTAACTTCCAGTGAAACCCATCTCTACCTGCACTCGTAGGGTAAACAGCACTCGCTCCTGCGACTGCTCGGGTAAAATAATACTTTGTGAGTGTTGTATACCTTCTCTCAAGGTGGGCACCGTGTGCGAAATTGCTGTGACGTCCTCCGCACCGTAAGTGAACTAAATGTACACAAGAAGCCTTCGGCAATGACACAGTAACTGGATAATTGAAAACATCGTACTTCTCTTTCGTTGTTTCCGAAGCTAATGCCCAGGTTTGGCATGGCTCTGAGGATGGCCACCATGGACTGTATGGTGTTGCTGTACACCACTGGTTTGTACTGCTTGAAGTCTTCCTGCGTGAAGCCACTGTCATGAATAATTCTGCAAGGAAACAGAGAGTAAAGAATTTTTAGTGATAACTTGACCATAAGGAACATGTCCCATCAGCGTTATCAATTTCACCTTTCTCTGTCGTGACACGTGTTAATGCCCACGATAAGCTCAAATGGCTTGGGGAGATGGGAGAAATTTCGTGGTCATTTTTAGTAGGGAAAATAAGGCAGTTTGTTCAGTTAGATGCAGATGAAGCTCAGCTGCTCATAAGCCACGACTAAAAGTTGCGTCTTACTCTACACAGCAATTGTTGGCATGCCGCATGCACTGTGCGGTGTCCACCACAAATGTTTGCAAGACAGGAATTCAAACTGCAATGAGCATTCATGCTCTGTGAAGGCAGGGTGCTTCTAATATAAATACATATACAACTGCGTTGCAATTACAAAGTCTGCGATGCATTCAATCTGTGAATTCATGGCTGTGTAAACAGGCTTCGTGAAAGTAAAACTTCAGCGCGATTTGTGTGTCCAGGAACTTTTGCAGCCAATTTTACATTCTTGCGTACTTCCCATTTGGAACGACTCTAATTCTGCAGAGGCAAAGTCACTTCCATACCAACAGCGGATTAAAGCAAACACGTAATTTTTAGAAAGCAGTGAAAATGTGGTATTTTTTTGCTGCGAGCTAGTAAGACAGAAGCACTGTCTTAGATTGGGTTTCACTTGAGCTATTATATGAAGGGCACCTAACGTTCTCAATAATTGTCAAGCCTATTATATTGCCTCCCCCCCCCCAAACAAAAATACACATTCGGTACTCACGCAGTAACGCCAGAGAGCTTGTTATACTGATTGGAAGTATGCCCACTACACACGCTATTGCATTAACTATGCACTGCTTACTGAAACACCGAATAGTCAATGAAGCCAAACCGTCCCCAGAGCGAAGAAATTAATAACTAAATCGGAAGGCAAGAAGCCACGACACCAGTGGGGGTCGGTCCTTCTGCCTCTGACTATAGAGTATGACGCCGTCCTGTCGAATACTTGAGTAGTTTCATCTCCCCCTCCACGCTTAAATAAAAAAAACACTTCTATTTTCTCCTGCAGTTTCTACAAATGGTGCGTATGATTGCCCATCACCTCTCTTTTTCCAGCCATGCTCTTTCAGTCTAACACCGAATATCTTAGCTTGGTTTTATAAGAATTTTCTACGCTCATTTCAAGCTGGTTGACCATCTTTTGTTAATTCCCTCGTGATTTCCTTCTCGAAATTTTCCAAAATATCTTCGACCGTTTCCTGCTATTATATTTTCCTGGGAGGTCAATGTTGCTAATGTAACCGTTATTGAAAACAATCACTGCACGGGGTTGTGTAACTAAGTATGCGAAAGTAAATATCGCTAGCTATTTAATGAACCCTGGTTGTGCACCTATTTCCTTAGTTTAACTTGTAGTTGGTGTATGTGCTGCTAAACGATTAAGATTAATAGCCATCTAGGGTCACTGCTGCTTATGTGCCAGTAGATAAATTCAACCTTCAAATTCTAAAAACTAAATACTTTAAAGTATACCAGGTGGTCGGCATTTTTCTAAATGATTCAATAATGTCAGGTTATATATAAAGACACACACCACGAGCTGACTACGTGGTTACGCCGCTAGATGGGTGAGCGTGTCTAGCGGAATGTGCGAAAAAGGAATGCGGCTGCCATACACACATCATGCATGACTCGTTTCGCCGTTGGTAGCACGACGCTTCACTACGTTGCTTCAATGCTACTCGCAATAATGTCGTGATTCATTGTGAAACCGGCACTGCAGGGATTTTCTTTATTATCTTGGTTGCCACGCAAGATAATACGGGTCTAGAGTTATATGTAAGCATAGGGGCCCGCTTTATGCAGATGCTGCAACAGCAAGATGCATAGTCCACGAGCTTTTATTCATATGCGTTACGTTGGCGAGTAATTACCATCTCTGAGTGCATTCTCGCTGACTATATTTATACCAGGGCACGTCCAATGTAGATAACGGAAAACAACGTCTTTCATCATGAAAAAGAACATAAACGAACAGTAACGAATATTTCATCACATAATCAACATTGCGCAACATCCAAAAGATAGTAAAACGGCAGAGTTATTTCCGACCGTTTCTAACTTTAATATTAGCATGCGGATAGTTCGGATATAGTGATATCAGGGCATGAATAGATGAAATCAGAATGTGAAACAGAGAATAAATTTGGAATAAAGAGGTCATGTTATTTGAATCTGTTTCTAGAGTACGGAATGTTTTTGTACGTAGATTTCTACCTAAGTGAACATCTTACAGCAGCGACCACGTTCCAACTAAACACCACTGACTTGTTGCCACCTCGTGGGTAGACGTTGCCCAAGTTCTACCCACCACAAGATAGAACTTGCCCAAGGTTACACGATAACGTGGAATCGCATCCCGGCAGCGGCGGCTGCATTTCCGATGGAGGCGGAAATGTGTCAGGCACGTGTGCTCAGATTTGGGTGCACGTTAAAAACCCCAGGTGGTCGAAATTTTCGGAGTCCTCCACTACGGCGTCTCTCATAATCATATGGTGGTTTTGGGACGTTAAACCCCACATATCAATCAATCAACGATAACGTAGAAGCTTGGGCAAGTTGGTGCAACATGCTCTCATGGTGAAACAGTGCAATAAACAAGAAGGCAGAAGGAGAAAGAGGTGGCGTGCTCTGTCTATCTCCATTTTTTCTTACTACTCATGTATTTTTATTTGTGTATTCCAAATCTTGACAATATGTTTCAAACACTCATTTGAAACAACTTTTAATTATTCCTTGAGTGAGATGAACTACAAGGCACGCAACACAAGAAATATTAGAGATAAAAACGCGCACACACGCTCAAGGCAACGACTGCATGAGCCGAACTCGAACATTAACGCCTTATATAGTAAATTGAAAGTTCTGTTATCTTGCACACGTTTTTTTTTTCACGCAACGAATCATGCATTTCGTGAACGACGGTAACGTGCCAATGTGTCAGAGAAATGGGAAAAATGACACCGAAGTGCTGCTGAAAGGCCTATCGAACTACATAGTCCCTACAGTGAGACATAAAATAATTGAAAGAAAGCCTCTGCTCATCTGCCATCTAACTGGACAGGGGACCTGACCAAGAAGGAGAAGGTCACTTGGGTTTGAGATAGCTTCACGACAACAGAAGAAAAAGCGTGCAAGTGCCATTCAGAAAATCCGCTTAGCGATTGCCCTGGGCAACTATCTGTGGCCAGATTAATTTTGGACACATACGCTTGCGTTTAAGGTCGAGTGCTAGAGCAATGTACATGTGCTACCTACTGATCACCATGAAAAAAAAAAGGCTCCCTTTTTCAAGAGATAATGGTCCACAGGCGCAAAGGGTGATTAGAGCACCCAATACTATTGAGTGCCTAATCTTCCGTCTATTTTCCTTTTGAAATATTAACTCACGAAACCACCCAGGTACATGCTCTCTGAGAAAATCTGCTATCTGGAAAATGGAAGAGGAAAGGAGAAAATATACGGTGGTTGAGCATATGGCCATATAAACCATAATTTTTCGTAAACGTTCAGCAGTAACTATGAACCTGAAGTTGTTTTCTGCTTTATGGACAGCCAGTGAAGCGGTGTACATTACCTTATTTTTTATTTTTGTATTACGTAAAATAGTGCTAAAGACGAGGTTTAGATCGAGATGAATTGAAGAGTTCGTATTTTGAGATTATATAAGGGAAATCATACGCCATAATCAGGGTCTTGTAAGCTAAGCCAGAGAAGAATATAAGAACTAGAGACGTGTTGAAAGCTTTTGCAGTAGTTGTTTTCGCAAGGTCACGAGACAGTGTTTCTGCGGGGCCAGTTAATGTCTATGTATAAACAAATATTTTAGTGCTTTGTAAAAAGATTGACAAGTGTGTGCGGATAGTAAGTTTTAAAACTCAATCTAGTATGAACAAAATGGCGTCAGAAAGGCGTGGAATCAAATCGAATAGTTAGTGAATAATCAACAGCATCGGTGTATCTAGAATAAACTCCAAAAACAAATGCACCTACCGTAGTGATAAATATTACCGCATCATTCACATTATTAATAGTTAAGAGAAATTCGAGTGCGCTTTGTGATACTCCGGCTATAAAAGTCAGGCTCCCAAAGCGACGCGTTCGTTTTATACGAAAAATCCCACAGATTAAAATTTCTTCACTTTGACATTAGTTTTAATGGTTAATCACGCATAGCTACAATGTGAAGCATTCAAAACCAATAGCAAAGTATCTTCATTTACGAAGATTGGTTATTTGATCCCAGAATCAAACCAATTAGAGAAATATTCGAATCATCACTGAAAAACTTGGAATATTTGCACACCCTTCGAATACACTTCATTGTGATATTTTTATATATATTAAGGGCGAAAAAGTACTTACGTCATTTGAGTCCATAATACTTTCTCTCTAACTCTAGAAAATATACCCACACGCTAGCAAACGTATCGGACTGTCTTTTGTAAGCACACTCTAATAACGAGCAACCAAGCAAGCTGATTATTTGTTCACGACGCTCCATTCTAAATAATAAAAGACTGCACTCCATTGTACTGTGACAGAAGCCTACTAATGCGTAGAAAATGGGATACCAATGTTCTTCAAGGGTGATTGAAATCAATCTTTTCCTCGCTTCTCATAATGTAGTGAGTTTTGATAGCTTTCTGAAAATACAAAACTTCTTTCTACGGCCACACAGTGACGCACTTCCACCTGATCAATGGAAGTCAGTTCTTGAAAAAAAAAAGCACTGAATTCTTTATTTTACTCAGTTGTATTAGGGTCACTTTTTGGTGACGTTTAGTTCGCTTCAGCGTCTTGTCTTTGTACTTTTCATTTGTCTTCATGCACTCGCACGAAACCTTTTTCATGTGTCTCGATTTATCCGATAAACAAAATACGTGAAGCTTTTTTTTTATTGCGAATGGCAAGATGACAAGTCAGTTCGGAGAAATTCCGAGAGAGGGGGAAGGAAAGTGTTAGGAAACAGATATTTACCCCCACTCATGTTTCTAGACATTGTTGTGGGTTTATCGGGAAGATAAACTTCTCCATAGACAAAATAAAAAAAAATGTAGGGAGCTCACGCGATGAAGTACTGCATAATGTTTACTGACACCTGCGTGGCTGGCGTTAGCGTGACACAGCTGACGTTCGGCGAGACAAATGCATGAACCAGTATACGACTTCTAGAAATCATAGAATGCGTCAAAATTCAGGCGTGGCCCATTAGAAACGTCTGGGAAGTGTGGACTGGCTTTGCAAAAAAGCGCACATGAACTCCCGCGTTT
The DNA here is from genome assembly GCA_013436015.1 of Rhipicephalus annulatus. Taxonomy (NCBI): domain Eukaryota; kingdom Metazoa; phylum Arthropoda; class Arachnida; order Ixodida; family Ixodidae; genus Rhipicephalus; species Rhipicephalus annulatus. Next base: position 43,662 of record WOVY01000410.1, on the reverse strand, counting down.
GATAAAGTGGCTAGATACAAAATCTTTCCCTTCCGCAATTAAGATCTTATTGATGATCAAAAACCACAGGACCAAGTTGACTGGCGGATCATGGGAGAGGCCTTTTGTCCTGAGTGGACGTAGTCAGGCTGACCATGATGATGACCAAATAATTCCGGCTTATCGATATGCATGACTCTGTGCAACTAGTGTTTTCTGATTGTACGACGTTGGCAATGAACCTACGCATCAGCTCTCATTAATAGAGCTTTAATTAATGAGTTGCGTCACACTCAACAGCTGGCGCAACAACCCTTTTAGATGTCATGCGAGGTTACTTCACAATCAATCTATTTGAACATTAAGAAAATGACACCGCCAAAGTAATATCCCTACATCCTCACACATTCATAAGATATTAAAAGTTCACGTGAACGGTTAATGACAAGTATCTCTTTGAAACGAGTACGTATAGGTGGACTCAGCACACCGTTCCCTTTCCGTATTTTGAGAGGCCTCGCTCATAGGGTAGTCATGGCGTTAGTCTGCCCAGCAGCGGGGCCATGGCGGCGACCTATGGCACTCTTCCGTGGCGCCGGCCCCGGCGGCCCGTGTCCAAAGGGGGAGGAGGTACAGGACTGTGCTCGCGCCACAGACACAGCCAGGCTGTTTCGAACGCGCCTGGCCACGGGCGCTTTCTAATAAGCCGCTCGCCGGCAGCGGCGCACGCACGCACCGGCACTGTGGAGACGCGCTCCCCTTTCTGGGGAAAAGTAATAGGTGCGCGAAAGGGGATTGGACAACCCGCCGGAGCATTCGCAGTTGGCAGGTTTCCCGGAAATTGAGTGTGGTCGAAACGTCCGGGCAAAAACAAGAGTGCCGAGAGCAGAAACCAAAAGCCCGCTAGTTAGCGGGGCTCCCGCCAGGGGGAGGGAGGTGTCACGTGATGGGGTGTGGCCGCCCAGAGGGCGCGCGCGCAGTGAGCCCGCTGCTTTCCAGGCTACGTGTAGCCTCGCACCCAGCGCTTCGAGCCGGGAGGAGCAGTCGAATGCTGTGGGGGCTGTTTTTTCATTTACTTATTAATATTTCTCCCCTTCCAGAGAGCGAGCGATCAGGCTCGGATGTGAGGGCATGCGCTTAGGAGCGTGCCGCCAGCCCGACGCCGCGTCGGCGCCGCTTCACGCCTCACGCGCTGCATTCGATTTCGCGCAGGTTCCTTCCACCCGCACGCGAGGTCGCCCCATCGTCCGCTTATTCCCCCGATTGAATTAGGCAGACCCCCCCCCCCCTCTTATCGGGTCGGGGCTTTTTGCTTAACAAATCCTTTGGCCATCCAGGCCAGAGCGCATAAGCCCCAGCGGCTGTTGATCGCTGGTGCTGCAGAGAGTGCGTTCGGGAACGAGCTTCGGGCCCACATTTCGCGCTCTTTGCACACGAGCGTTCTGTACGCTGAGAACAAAAGGGCCCGCGCCGGAGAACGAGTGCGCCATCACTGGGCGCTAATGATTCGACGGTACCGTTAATGCGGCCCACTGGATATGAATTATTGTGGAACAAAAAGCGTATACGCATTTTTGATCAAACATTTCAGGTTTCGTGTGAAACAATTACCGTCTCACAGATGTAAAGTTATCCTAATTATTTAAAAAAGTGACAGCAATAACCAAAGTGCTTGATTATAGCAAATCACGCAGCAACACTTCCAGAAGGTAATTGTTGTTTCTCCCCTTCTCTTATTTTCTGCGGTCGTTTAAACATGCTTACATTCATCATCTTCCTATTATTATTATTATTATTATTATTATTATTATTATTATTATTATTATTATTATTATTATTATTATTCATGCGTTCAACTTGAGCTGTAATCGCCTTAGGTCATTTCAAGTGATCCGAACGTGATGTTTCCCCAACGACGAACGCAAGAAAGGGAGGCAACTACACAACAACAAGAATGTACATTATCTGAATTTACATCGGTACCTATTGTGACGGCTGCAGGCAAGAACGAAGATGCGGTTATAGGTAACACTGTCGTGCGACCACAAACAATTAAAGTTAGGTCATGAATTAACTGAACTAAAAACTTCGCATGAGCAGCGCATAGAACACGAAAGCAAAGGTCGATGCTTAGGCAGCACAAGCGCTCACTTAAAAGCACGTTTATTTGCGAGCACACATGAGTAAATACTAACTCAACTGACAACAACCTAACACAACATTTTTTTTTGCTGTGATGATTGGGTTACCGAACTGTCTTTTCTGACATTGCATCATTGGGCATCATTGTTGACGACGCATGCGGAGTACTTTGCTTAATAGTGTCGTGGGTTTTTTCTTGATAATTTAATGAATTTTAGGGTCTGTCCTTATAGAAACCTGAAGCGCGAAATCATTGCATTTTTTTTAGTATGCATTCATGCGTGTTTCCAAATAAACGAGGTTTGACGTCAGCGTTTACGCTGTCTACGCCTATATTTTTGCCTCCGAGCTTCATTTGAAGTCATGCTTCGTACTAGGCTCGTATAAGTTATATTTACTTGCTCAAATTGCCCCGATTATAAATTCATAAGTATGCCTGAGATGAAGCCGTCAAATTCGAACACAGCACAGGAAGTGTGTTTTTCGCGCCTGCTTTACGTCCTTGATTAGACATCTTAAAGCTTGAAAATGTCCTTCGTTAGCCAGACAGGGCTTAAACTTTTTGCTTTTTCGAAGGCATGGAGCCTTTACCATTTAAAAACAAAAAATTGATTACATTAGGTCATTTTAGGTGAACGTGTATAGCACTCTCAAATGAGGCAAACAACTCAAGCACCACAACTGAAGCAAAAAAAGAGATGTTACGCATATTCAATACAAAATTCTTCTTCCTTTTTTTTCTTTCTTCGTTTATTTCTTTCTTTTTCCTTTCTTTCCTTCTCTCTTGTTATTTGTTTTTCTTTCTTCCCTTCTTTCTTCCTTTTTTTTCGTGATTTTTCCCCCTCCATTTCTTTTTTTCTATCTTTCTCTCTTTCCTTTTTACTATCTGTCTTTTTTTCCTTTTTTTCCTCTTCCTTGATTTCTTGTCTTATTTAAATGTTTGCGTCACTTTCCTTCCTTTTTTATTTCTAATTCCTTTGTAATGTGCCCGTGGACAAAGAAATTGGGTGATTGAGCGAATGCGTGCTGGGTAACTGATCAGGAGTGCGTGCGCCCTCGTATCTTAAGCATCGCACGCCGCAGCGGTCACGAATCGATGTTGGGGAATAAATTGGCAGCGCGTCGTGCGGCTGCTGGTGGAGCGCCGCCAGCCACTCCGGCGGAGTCGCCTTACGCACACGCTACACGCGATGCCCGCCGCCTACTGTTTTGAAGCACGTGGCTCTACCGTTTGTTATGCTTGAAATGACCAAAACTACCACCGATATGTTTTCAAGCATTTCAAGTAGACGCGCGCATCCTTTTCAGAATGATGTCACGATCAACGATTCTACATGTGGCAGAACTACGAGCCGCAGGCGCATCACAAACTCCAAGAAACAATCCCTCCTTCTTTCAGGGCCTTTCGGGTCTGCGCGTTACGCGCCGTGCCACATTTCTAACGCGCCGAGTCAAATATTCCAAATATGCTGTGATTACTTGAGAAAGGGCCTACGACTTCTAGTCAGTCTGCAAGCAGCTGTCCGCGCTGCTTGTTGTTGTTCGTTGTCTTGCCCGCGTGCGGGCAAGACGTGCGGGGCACGGCGTGTCTCTGTACGGGTCCATGGCGTTGGCGTGCGTGCAGCGCAGGGTCCATACCGACACGATTACGGCAGCCACGGTTTGCTAACAAGCGCCCAGCTACAACGCAACTGACGGAGTCGACGGCCGGAGTCGCGGCAACGGGAAGTAGACGGTGTGTCAAGCTGTGCGTAAGCGATGACGTATGCCACGAGACATCGGAAGGGGCACTCGGCAAGAGTGCAAAGCGGCGTGGGAGCAATACCAGCCGAGAGAAGAGCAGGAGAGAGCGAAAGGTGTGGTCGTAATGGTTTTTATAATCAAACGCGTCTAACTCCTCTATAACTGCACCGTTTCGAAAAACTGTCACGGCTTCGTATTCGTCGTACACTCGTGCAGAAGGTTCCCACCACAACGGAATTTCGGCCTCTGGGTAGTTTATGCGCCCTTTAATTGTCAATAATTGCCTCAGTACCATTCCAATAACAACGACCGCAGTGAGAAGCACCTACATGTTTTTTTTTCGCTGCCTGTAGAGCGTGCTTTGCCTGCATAGCTACCAGTGTGTGCGGAGAAAACAAACTTTGAGACTCGCGTTTTGTTTTAAGACAGTTTGATATATATATATATATATATATATATATATATATATATATATATATATATATATATATATATATATATATATATATATATATATATATATATATTATATATATATATATATATATATATATATAATGACATTTGGTGCTACTTGCGACTTCTACCTTTTATAAAACAACCTGTATGAATCTTTGGATTAGTAGCATACTTCCAGCAAATGTTAAATTTTAGTATGGGCATATTTTGGGCTCTCACTAGTCATGGCGTTAAGGCCCCTTCAGGATTGAATTTCCAAGTCTGTATACATTCATAAGCATTCGTGCTCTTTCTAGCACTAGAATAGTTTGAAGACGAATACATTCGGACGCTTTCTCCGTAGCCCCATCGTTCTCGTCTATATAGTGGCTAAGGTACTCGGCGGCTGACCCGCAGATCGTGGGATCTAGTCCCGCCTGTGGCGGCTGTATTTTCGATGGAGGCGGAAATTCCGTAGGCTCGTGTGCTCAATTATTGGTGCCCGTTAAAGAACCCCCGGTGATCGAAATTTCCGGAGCCCTCCACTGAGGCGTATCTTATAATCATATGGTGGTTTCGGAACGTTAAATCCTACATATCTATCTATCTGCGCTTTCTGAATACAAATGGCAGACGTTGTCACTTTATTTTGATTTCTTGCTGAAGCGACTGGTTCCGCATCGGAATGAATATTAGCATGAGTGTTTTCAAGAGTAAACTTTCAAGGCCTTTTGTGATGCTTGAATTATCAACGAAAAAGAAGTGGCGATACTTAGACGTGCAAACAAGCTCCGCCAGCAAAATAAGCTGATATTGCTAGCCATGATACTAAGACTGTGTGCTGCGTAATTTTAATGCGCTAATAAAACATGTTATGCCCCCAGATTTTCTAATTGGATTCAATCATGAAGAAAGTCTACTATGCCAATTGTTATAACCAACTGTTTTGGATGCGGCTGAACAATAAACAAAACAGACGAATCTTTCCGAGTGGCAAGCTTCGTTAACATGTCTGCTGCTTCCTAAGTCATTCATCATCATCTGACTTCAGTCCCCTAATGTCATTGATAATCTTGTCTTCATATGCCTTCCATGTTGTAGTCGGGTATTTGAATCAGTTTTGTTTGGCTTGAGAGCTGCAGAAAATATACTAGCATCTGCTCGTGGAAAAGATCGAGGTACGATACTGAACATCTCCATGCGCAATATGTCTATCAAAAGATGTTGCACGCGCAGTAAACTGAACTAATAAGGGCCCATATCTCATCCCAAGATACACGCTAACTATGCGACACATCGAGGCCCTTACACACAGAGACACATAAAAATCATCGCTCATAGCACTTTTTATGATGAAGTTTTCACTGAAGGTTAAAAAAAACACATTTTTCGAAGCGTTTTGTACTAGCACCGAGGGGAAACGAATGGAGTGCAATACAAAGCTTCCATTTCTCCTTAACAGTTAAAAAATAAAGAAAAATATTTTAAAGCAGGGTGTCATCTGTCTCGTCTACCCCGTTAGATTGCAACCTTTAGATTGGGTGCTCTCAAAACTGGTCGAGACAGCAACTTCGCATAGCAAGTCATGTAGTGTTAAAAGGCACTGGGCGGCAAAAGGAGGCAAAAGGGGCATTTTTCCGGGGGCATGACCTTTCCGGCGGCGTTTTCTCTTTCGCGCTGCTTGTCTTCCTCCTCGCAATCAGTCGAGCGGAGAGATGGCCTGGCGGACGATCATCGGACTCAAAGACGTTCCGGCAGCGATTTTACTCTGCTTGCTCTCTCACTTCACCGTTCGCGCGAGTGAGGAGGATAGATGGAGGAGCGCCTGTGATTCCTGGGACACTGACGTCACTGGCAATCGATCGATGACGTCACTCCCGTGGTCAGCGACGTCAGCAGCGATCTGTTTCATTCTCGGGGCCCTCTCTCTTTTGGGTCGTTCTGTGCCCGCCGCTGCGACCTGACGAAAATGCTGACCGCCTTTCCTCCTTTACTGGCAATTTTCTTTTCTGCTTACTTGGTGTTGCCCAAAGTCGGCGTGTTCTTGTGCGCCATTGGCGACCCAGTTGGGACTAGTGCGCCCGTCGGGTGCCTCGGGCTGTGCGGCCGAATGCTGCAGCTTGCTGCTTCAAATCAGGTCCTCTTTTCGCCAAAGTACGGCGGTGAACGACTGCGCCTTGTCAGCACTCAGCCGAATTGTTCTCTCTCTAGGGTGGGGCAGATCGAACTTGCAATCTTTTCAAGCGCCGACCAAGAGCTTTCAATATATTTAGAAAATAAAAACAAAACAAAAGAGTGCCTCTTCAAGTCCTAACATTTGTTTAAGTCCTTTATTTTCCACGCTATCACCAGTGATCGCAAGGAGAAGCCGTAAAGTGCAGGTTTGTTCTGCATTGAATCGATGGCATTTGCAAGCGCGCAGATGAAACACAAATGATTTACGTCAGAGAGTCAGAATTGTTATTAAGCCAGGTATTTTCATTTTCTAATTTGATGACTCCCCAAATATTTTCCCCTCGTTTGGGAATGCATGACAGTGTAGCGATCCGACGATCCCCCCCTCCCCCACAAGTTCTAAAACGATCTCTTCTTTCGCCTATGTTTACAAGCTAAGAAATAGCGCTAGCAGAGGGCCTGTTTTTTTTGTTTCGTCCCATTCGTCACACGGCACCTTCAGGACGCTATGTATATGCTACACTTGCCAAAATTATGAAGAAAGCAGTGCACAGCATGTTTGTGTGTAACTTTTCCACCAAATCGTAGTTGCCCTGGTCATTTGAAGATCACGTCCTCAAAATGCAGCGTGCTCGGGTAATTCAGTTAGCCTATCATGTGGTGTGTGATAACGGGCAATACTTGTCCTGTGCCATGAACAGGAGCTATTCTATACCCAATGTACGCACGACTTCAGCACGCTTTTCCAACACACACCTTGCTTCCCATTTCCCCTTCCTCACCATAGGGTAGCCAACCAGACTCGGCCTAGCTTAACCTCCCTGCCTTCATTTTAGTCTTCTGTTTTTCTATCTCGCTATGTCCGACTGACGGGGTTATAGTAACGTGTAGACTGGCTGTCCCCTCTCTTACACGTCCAAGAAATAAAATTCCACTGCAGAGACCTTGTAAGCCATAGCACTACGTAAACCTCTGCAGAATTATTTTTTATTCATGTTGCAACTCGTTAAAAGCAGAGTAAAAGCAAAAAATAACAAAAAGTGTCTTTCAGCGCCTCCGGTCAAACACTCCCAGCACTCGACTCCCTCTATTCCGCTTCCTTTCTTGCATAGTGGGAAGGAAAAAATTGTGAGAAAGGAGATGGAGGAAAGCTGTCAGGGTTGCTACAAAGGCACGCCATGTTTCCTCCTTCCGCTTTGTTGTTAGCTGTCGTAGTACACAAAGCCCTCTAGTGATCTTTCACCAGCATAGGATGTATTTTACTGGTTTTTTGTTTCTTATTCTTTTGTGACAGCGACGTGAAAGATGGGCGTTACTCATTGCACTTCTTAGGTATCAGTTGAAAAGCGACCGTCCTGACCGGGATTCTAACTGGTGACTCTAGGTTTGGCATCGGATTGCCACGGACAATGAGCCACCATTGTGGATGCACTTACGGACCAAATTGAGTTCCAGAAGAAGCAGTTGTGAGGGCATGAAAAAGCGCTGCGCAGTGACACTGACGTTAAGCAGCGTTATGACACGGAGGAAGGAAGCTACTTCCCCACGAGCATGTCACGACTTCGAGCACACGTCCTTAAACGTGATCGCTCTCTACCGGTGTGATTTCAGTGCACGATGGTGGCACTACTGTGTAATCTTAGCACACTATAGAGCACGGCACTCGGCACGTGGCAGCTTCTCGCGGCAAGAAGCGACGTGATGTTCTCCGACTCCCATGGCATTAGAATCCAAACACCTCTCTTGGTTTATGCCAGCTATCGGCCAATAGCAGAAATATTCTGTACGATGATAAATTTCTTGTATGATGGCCCCCGATGAGCGTAAGCGTGGGCCTCTGTGAAAACAAAGGGCGCTTGAGTATGTGAAAACGACGTGCTCCACGTGTAAATCCTTCTTTCGCTTGCAGTAATCCGCTTGTCACGCACGACTACTGGATTTGGCTGAGCGGTTCACAGCAACGTCCACTTCACGCTATACCCGTTTTTTACCCAAGCAAGCAATCAAAAGGAAGGAAGGAATGGGGTCAGGACATTCTTGAATTCCTCCTCACTTTTTATAGCATGCTATTTATTTAGTCTCAAAGTCCAGTGCCGCCTCGCGGAAATATATTCTGGAATGGCACTTCAGTCGATACTCAATGTTTCTAGGGATGCAAGTTCTGCCATAATTTGACATTTGTGATTAAAATTTACTACCCAAAAGAGAAAAGCTGTCATCTGTACGTTTGAACGATGCAGCCGCAAATAAAATCCACACGTATTTGTAAGAAGTGTTCTATGTAAAAAAATTTTAATTTTACGTGCGAATAAACAGGTCCCCGTTCACACCGCTAACTATTGATCCTCTGCAAGGTTGTTCTACATTTGTAGTAGCAGTTTTGCTCTTCATAAGGTCTGCGAAAAACTCAATGTTGGGAAGGATTTATCAAAAGTAAAAAGACGCATTGATAAAACTTCCACTGTATCAATTTCTCGAAAGCGATTTCTAGAATCACGTAAGAAATTGCTTGTGCTAACAGACTTAAGAATAATAGGCTGATGTGCATTGTCCAAAGATACAAAGCAGAATAATTGATCACTCTAGCATTACCTGAAAATCACGCAACATCGCTTTCAATCTACAATGTAATGGTAATCATTTTGATTTTTTTTTCATTTAGCATACCTTGTAGTTCGTTTTTCCCTGCCCCGTTTTCTTCGTGGCATTTATGTTATCAAGAAAACTTATGTGTATGCCTTCGCTCAAACTTCGTTAAGGCATCACCTATATCATTGTCGATACTGCAATACTGCTGGTGAGCCCGTGCTCTGAGACCAGTTTATTTATTTATTTATTTATTTATTTATTTATTTATTTATTATTTATTTATTTATTTATCAAACAGCGACATCAGGCTATAAAAGAGAGGTGCTTGGCGACGCAAGCTGAAATCATCGCTCGGTGAGGTTTTTCTGCGAACACCTGAGTGCTCTAACCTCTGGCCTAAAAAGCTTCAGTTTGAAAAGCTTAGTTTGCCTTGTTGAAATTTAATTAAAACCTGATTGAAGTGCCCATCTCACACCGCATGACCTGCGACGGGACGTTTAGTGGGTACGAAGCACGCAAATGTTATAGACTAAGAATGAGTGTACTTATCGCGGTTTTCAATAGAGCGTATGATTTGTAGTTCTGATGCGAATAGGCCTAGGAAGACAAGGTTTGCGGCACATCAGCAGTGGTACATTTGGGTAATATACTGTACATTTCCCTCGGCTAAAGGTAAAGGAAAATGTGGCAACACTCTACGCCCGCATGTGGCATGCACCGCCACTCCACCTTTCGTGGCAGCGCTCGCATCGCATACTCATTTCCATGCTGCGCTACTCCGTCCGAGCCCGTTCGTTCGCTTCAACGCGTTTGCACACGTCAGCAGTCACCTGGCCAGATTACATTAAGACGTATGTGTGCTTCAGCTCACTGAGTTCGCGCTCATTGGAGGTGAACAACTAGACCCTCGCTCACAGTGTACGTTTACATGGTCCACAAGTTCCCACAAAGGGTCCTCAAAGTTTACAGAAACTGTAGAATCCACGCAGTGTTGCCATCTCGGGAAGTTAACCCACCTAGCTGTAAATAGTCTCTTAAGCGCAGATATGGACACATAATTTTTTTAAATTCATCAAAGAAGTATTGTCATATAACAATGACCAGGGTTCCAACTTCCATGACATTAGAATGCTTTTCGTGGAAGTGGTCATACAACCGAATAGATGCACCCACGCCTGTGGCGATGAGAATCATGAACCCAAAGCGAGTAATTTCAGCATTTGTTACGCAATAACACGATGGGTAAAGTTCTATAAAAAGGTATCAAAGTGGTGGTAGGTATATATTTCTAATACAGTATGGGGACTATAGTTTTTTAGGCAATAGCTCATGTATATATACACACCCAGCATTGTGTTGCTTCATTTTGGGAATTGAGCCAATTATTATGAGGAATACACATTAGTTACTACCACATTATCATTATGCTTGCTACTGTAGTAAAAATGTGACACTGCTGATTTAGAAATAATCCACGAAAAGGAGAAACCATCGCTCACACGTTTGCAAGAAACCACGATTGACATTCTCGCCCCTTTTTTAGTATACCGTTCAAAAACTGCATTTTCTAGTTTCGAGCTTTCCTTCATTGACTTTTTTTTTCTAGTAGCTCATGTTCTTTACCATGGTTACGAGTCTATTTTGACCAAGCATCCAGTAAATTGGAGAAAAACTAACTAAACTATCATCAGACATCAAAACCACTGAGACACAAGACTTATGGTGAACTAATTCCACTCTTATCGAAAAATATATAGTAATTAATTGAAGATAAAGGAAGATCTTGTATAAATTACGTTGCTATAAAAAAAGACGTGCTATATTCACCGGAATTCGAGTTTCACCTACTTTCTCAGGTTCTTTTAATATACCTGAATCACGCTAAAGCCGCTAATCTTAAAGCAAACACAAACATAAAGGGGCCGACGAAAGGCTTCGCATATGAAAGCCACCTCGCGCATGGCTGCGATTCGCCGGGAGAGGGCAAATTCGTAAACGGCCTCCAAGTTTGCTTACTGGGTAAAATGAACCCGCACAAGTGATTCTGTGCATTCGAGAAGCGTAATACACGGACATTTCCAGTGAAAAGGCGCCCTCTGACCTTTTAAATGAACGGCGCGTGCGATTAATCATTGCTTTCCGAGATTGCAAATTGCCGTCTGTGCCGTGGGCTTTAATTTGTGGATTAGTTGAAAAAAACGGAACATAGAAATGGAAGCTTGAGCGAGTTGGTTTGGGTTCATTTTGTCTGATTAGCGCACACGGGACGAGGACGGAGGAAAAGCGCTTGTCTGTCTTTTTTTCCTCCGTGTGCGCTTTTCAGACAAGAAGCAACACAGAGACAGACATCGCGTGCCACTTTTCAATAATCTGTCGCTTGAGGGATAAGGAAAGACACGCTCAAAAAAATCAAGAAGATAACTTTTTGCCCACGTTACGCACTTCGAAGAGGGCTTTACGCAATGAGCGAATTCTTCCCAAATAATGAATTAAGACGCATTTACTGACCGTAGCCAGGAAAAAAAAACGCAGGATAAAATTTATCACAGCATCCACTAAAACAAAACTATCTTTTTTTTTGGTTTTCACTTACTTTGCAAGACAATAACCACTGAGACTGTATGATGTGTGGGCAAAGCGTAGAGCCTGTACACACTCCAATCGGCGTGAGACAATAGGTTGCACTAAATGAAGCGTATCATTCAATGAGTAGCATCGATATAGCATGCGTATAGGCATGTTATATTAGTTTGAACGTTGTTGTGGTTTACTGACTGTCATCCGCTTTCTATCTTTCGTTCAGGGTCAAAACTCTGAAGGAAGGAGGCGACAAGAAAACTTGAAAAATATTTCATCTTCATAGAGAGCAAACCAGAGGGAACTGGTTGACACTCGTGTTATAAAAGCTGTGCAGCAGGGAGGGCAACACAAGGTTGATAAGTGCACATGACAGGCGCTAAATAAACATCTGTTAAGCTTATTGAATGTAGGAACAAGAACGAACAAAAAGCAGCCCATCCACGTGCGCACAAACACACTACTGGTGTTTGCCACTTCTTTCGAGGATGCTGATTTCACTATTATTATTACTGATAGATGTAAAGCGAACGCGTTTTTTTTTTCGTACCTCAATAATTTGAATGAGCCTTTTAGTTCAGCACCTGTCCTACGCCTCGGGTTCCCGTCCTTTCTACGCGACTTGTTGTCTTGAGCATTAGGCTTGTTTCTTCATTGTCACAAGGTGTGCCCTCTCATGTCCGCGGACCTCATTTAGCTAACGCACCCGGAAGAGATGGCGGGATGAGGTGTCAGGGAAAGAAGGGTGGAGGGTGAAAGGAGAGGAGCGGGATCCCTGCCACTTTTGTTTTGCATTATGAGTAACATTTATAGGGGTCGTCCAGCACTGGATAATGAATTGTCACTGCATGTACTATAAGTCGGACTAGCACTATCACATCACCACAAGGCGTTGTTAACATCTCAAAAACACTCGATCAAGAAAGACTGCTCGTCATCAGTAACTTACCAAAACATAAGCGAGAAGAGGATGGCTGCCGGTACGAGCTATTGTTTATTAAATCTAATAAGGTCGATTATAACATCCAATCCAGAAGCAACAAGGCAGATGTTAGCCTGTGCTTCAAGGTTCCTTCGCAGCCAGTACACTATATTGTCTTGCAGCAGTTATTCATCAACGCGAAAGCATACAATAACAGTCCCGCCATCTCTACTTAGCAAAATGAAACGCCACATTTACGACAGCCAACGTGAGATCCATGGTACGACAGCAATGTGCGGTAAGCTAGGATTAGAACGCATAGCATGTATGTATGGCACATATACAAACGCCTCGCAAGCACTCTGCTAATGAGAAGACACAATGACTTGCAAGCAATGTCTTCGCAGGTTCAAATCTATTGGAGCTTGAGCCGTGGCTTTGAGTGGTGGAAATCACTGCCAGCGCATTCATTGTGTCACACATGCATATATATGAACTCGTAGGCTGCTGTCCATGCCGCCTGCCCCTACCAGAGAAAGCTCTCCAGAAGCGCGTCATCAGTCAAGCCCTGCCCTTGAAAGTGACTTGAATGTGAGAATAATATGTGTACCTGGTTGCGCGGCGATATGAGGCAATAAAGTTACTCAGTAGACTGTGGGATAACTGGCAGTTGACCACACAGCCGAGATCACTGTCTTTCCTACAAATTCGGAAAGTTTTTTAAATATTGTGCGAAAACCTCTTCATTGTGAAAAACCTAAAAACAGTGACTTCATGGAACAGTACATTCACACGAGATCGCCAGCTTCAAGCAACACGGTGCCTTTTTATCAAGACATATCGGGGTGAAAAAATCATTTTCCATCTCTTGAATGGATCCGGCAATTGTGCACCCCGCGGCCCAACTACACTCACCAAGCGACATTAGCTGGCAAGCGGATCATAGCCCGTCGTCATATGTATCATGAGTCAGAATGTCATCGTCTTGACAACGACAGGAGCATCTCTAATTGCGACTGCTTTGTTACCGGTTATAACTTGAACGCGCTGCTCCAAGAGTCCTGAAATCGAACTGATTTTTTTTTCACTTTGAAGCGCACATGCATATTACCCTGCGTTACTGTTTTACTAAGTTATTTACTCGCTAATTTGTCATGTCACCCTTGCAAAGAACAGGGCAGAACAAGAAATAACTCAGAGTCGATAACTTGTTAGAATTACCATCAGTGAACCCCCTCCAACGGTTTATTCTAAGCGAAAGTAGAAGGAGCTAAAAGAACATGTGCAACGCGAAAACGTGAAAGCGCCTCAAGCAGTCACCGATGCAGAGGAAATCAATGGGTCTTGATTGCCTAACCAAATTTTCCGGAGTTAATTCCCGGCACCCTCAGAAACGATGAACGCTGACGGAGTACTGGGACGGTGATCACTTTCGCAAATAAATATGCATAAAACGTGTTCGGTCACTATGGCATATAGAAAGCAACGAGTCCAGCGTCCGAAAAATAGCTGATCAGACATCAGTGAAAGTCGAGTGAACAACCAGTCTGTCGCCAGTGAAGCAGCAAACGTCCGTAATAATAGAAACGCACTTCCGCTGCCAAGGGCATACACTTAAAGCGAATTTCACACTATATCAATGACATTTGGTGAGCGTATAACTCACAGTAAACGAGATTATGCGTTTCGATGACGGTTAGTCCAGCTGCTACGTATATCCATATTGAAGTATGCATGATGACAGTCCTTCGCTCATCAAAGAGAGTTTCATTAAACTGTTGTCCTATTATCCTGATTTCGCAACATCAGACTTTAGCACAGAACACAGGGCTGCAAACATGGGTCGATAACACGGTTAGTTTCACAGCGTGAAGCGTGCTTAAAAGAGCACTGACATCAAATTTCAAGATCGAGATGTGCCTATCATTCGATCGCTTGGTAGGCTCAAGTCTTCTTGGCTAAATTTGAACGGCATCCGTCGCGTGGAAGTTATCTTATTTCGATCTCAAACAGCGTAGAAAAGTTAAAGAGAAAAAAATGGAAAATAGACTACCCTGCGACATCAACACTAGTGCTACGTGTTCGGTGTGATACATTCTACAAATACAATCTTGAGTGACGATGCCCTGGTAGCAATGACGTGCACAATCCAAGTGTCCTTATCGAAGCGCCGACTGGCGCCGAAGCGCAGAAACGCACTCGCTCATCGCGTCTGATCTTCGTCGCTTCAGTTAGGATGATTTCGTAAAATTATCAAGATAAAAACCACCTTTAAAGAACGGCGAAAGAAAAGAGCATGATTAAACGGGTGCTTGTCGGTGAGCATGTCGGGGAATCGTTGTGAGTTGCAGGTGTGATGCGGTGGTCTAGTTCGAAGCACGGAAAAAGCGCAATGAGGATGTCTTTTCATATCACGTATGTGTTACACATCAACACGACCACAAGCTATCAAAAGTGGAACAGCGTATAGTCAGATATCATCACTAACAAGTAACTCGTAGGTATCGTTGAATTTTAGTTCATCTGTAGACTTTCCGTCCACGTAAAAGTGGAAATACCATGTTAACCGCGAGAGACTGAATGGGTGAGGCTATCTGGAGGCGCAAAAAAGAACCTGGTGCGCAGGAAATGTATTCTATTTCTCCGCTGAGTCTCATTCGTGATGGCTATGTTGCATTGACCCCTTTGCGTATACCTGAATGCTTTGCACGCCAAAACACACTAATATAGCTAACTGAGACACACGAGCGAACATGGCTGAAGCGTGCATCATCGGGCACCTCTGCAGTGCTGCTTGGAACGGCGTCCATTTCGGAGTCACTGTTCCACAAAAGATCGATCAAAGCAAAAATATTTCGCGACGCCACGAATCGCAGGGATTACAAGCTCCAGACTATCGTATTGAACCCTATTCGACACTTTGTATGGCGACGACAGCAATGCAGGTGACAAGGCATGACTGGATATGTCCACCTAGCAGAGAAAAAGTTTGCGGAGGAACTGAGCCTGACGTCAATCTTTTCTGTGGAGACGTGTTCAGCTGTGGCGCTATATATCTGGAGGGGACCGCGAGGTAGCGCCACTGCTGGTGCTCCCATCGTTAAAAATGGCGGGATTGCCGACCGTCTTGAATAGTGCTAGATACCAGTGATATAAATCAATAAAAGTGATAGTTATTCGTCTCTAGGTTGCGTGTTAGGTCACGAATCACTGCTACGGGGTGTATAGCTACTCGCTGACCCCAAAATCTTCGCATGAGTAAATTTGATGTCAGTGCTCCTTTAAACGTCATCACGAATAGATTAATTGAAACCTACTCGTATACGAAGGAAATGTAGAATTCCACAACACAAAGCACTTGCGCAAGAATCGCTGCTAAGCAATAATGGATTCCCTTTCTGCGCGAAGCTACACTACATACAAGTGGAGCCCGAGCGGCCAGAAGGGAGTTCGAAGAAGCGTTATGTTAATTAACTAGGCATACATACACTAAAGAAAAAAAATAGGTTAGTCAAACTTGTGTTCAGGCTTGGCAGCAAATCGACGAGTAGTGTAACCATTCTTTTTTCCCCTCAAAACTAATGTAGTCATGTGGGCATATTTAGTGAGAGAAAAAGAGAGTGTGCCCGAACTAGCCTAACTTACGTTCCTTTCTGCGTGTTTGTGTGTCCTTTTGTGCGCTGCTTCATCAAAAAATTATAATGCAGTTTCCTACATCGCACCTGTGGGTAGGTGCGGGTCAATAGGGAATTTTCGATTAAGGGCCTCAGCGTATAAACAAGTGACATCGCGTACACAACTTCCCTAGCCCTGCTCGCGTTCCACTGTAAACCGGTTTCCGTTCTTATGTACTCCTGGTGGTCCGCGTACGTGGTGACTTTTGCATTACGCTAAGGCTTACACCTAAACTAAATAATTCACATTGAACGCCAGTGACAATCTTCGTGCAAATATTTATGGATACTACAAAAGTTTCAGGCAGCGATTTGAAAGATAGCAAGGAAGAGCTTCGGATTCATTCATTTCACGTGTATGTTTGTAAACCAGCTTACAAAGGTGCTGCAAGCCGGCGTTCGTTTCACGAGTTCAGCATGCTGGCATCGGTGCCATGGTATTTGTTTCGGAAAAAGTGCCGCTGTCATGCTAGCCTAGCTCATGAATTCTCAGCGCCTACTCGTGAGGTTGTGTCGAGTCCATGCAGCACAAGATGGCGGCTGGAACCACAGCAGGTGACAAAGCCGACTACATTCGTGTCGACGGCGTCCAACAAGTGCGTCAGTGAACGTTTTCTGGCAGTAACGTATGCCAATCAAAGTAAGCGGCTCTGAATTTAACGAATCGCTAGCTCCGTGACCCGCGACACAGCCGGCCGTAGTACAAGGCTTGCACGACATCTGCACACTCCCATTCGTGTTGGCATCTCGTTGCTGCCGCGCTAGCTCAAGCGTTCACTGCACGACAACGGGACCCAGACGACATCACTATAAACATGTTCAGGTAGTGCAGGGTGGATCGAATGAACTTTTTAACGAAAAGCAACGAGCGACGGAACGAAAGGAAGTTAGGCAAAACGTAGATAATCATAAATACAGCGAAGACGATCACAGCACAAGCAATAGCAACCGATAATGCATACATATAGTAGAAAATAGCGAGGAAATAATAAGTTAGGCAAGCTATACCATACGCAGAGCAGATGGCTGGTGGCCTTTCACAGTTTTACGGTTAGAGAGGCATATGGTGCGATGAAGAAATTACCAGTCGCAAGTTGTAATTAGCTTGCGCAACACATGCGTGATTCGATATTGTAGGGAGAGGTTTTGGTGCTTCAGTGTACATGCACACAAGCTTATAAATATGTCGATGATGATGGTTTGTGTTTGCATTCACGCAGTCACTTTGTCGTGTACAACACTTCATGTTCAGTGCACTTTACTTTGCTTCTCAGCGTGAAGGCAAAGAAGTGGTTAGAAAAAGGGTGCACAGGTTCGCTACGGTGAAAATCATTTTGAGAACTTGGAGATGAAGTTAAAGTTTTTTTTGCAATAAAACAGGTATTTTCAAAGGTATTTTTGCGATAAAAAAGGTATTGGTTCTAAAAACGTCCGTGTAGTTAGATTTAGATGGCGATCAAAAACCGCAAAGGGTAAAAACCCAATTCATGCCCCCCACTCCTTATCGTGGTTGTGTCACGTGAAAATCCAGGTTTCAAATAATCCAATCTTCATCTCTTAATTACCACTGCTGTCTTTTTGTCATTTTGTGTTGGAGAAGTCTGTTATATTGTGACACTTCTTGTTTACGCAAAGTCCTTGACGTGCTAAGTGAATGTGTCTGCTTCATTTCTGTGCCTTCATTTGTACAGCGCCCCGCTGCGGTGGTCTAGTGGCTAAGGTACTCGGCTGCTGACCCGCAGGCCGCGGGACCAAGTTTAGGCTGCGGCGGCTGCGTTTTCGATGAAGGCGAAAATGCTGTAGGTCCGTGTGCTGAGATTTGCGTGCACGGTAAAGAACCCCAGGTGGTCGAAATTTCCGGAGCCTTCCACTACGGCGTCTCTCATAATCATACGGTGGTTTTATGACGTTAAACCCCACATATTTATCAATCATCAGTTTTATATTTACCGTTTCATTCAAGGTAAAACTCAATAACATAAACGAATTTGTCCGAATACCATTCATTTTTCACTAAAGAACATACTTGAAATGCGCTAATATTGTACACAATTCAAGATAGGCGGCGCATGTTTTAGTATGTGTAAAAGAGAGTAAAATACGGATATGCCATCTACATAACATGTATTCACGAAGCCATAGCATGCTGAAATCTTTCGCAAGAAAAATATTTTGGACAATTTTTGTCGACTTTACCACAAGTTCATCACAATGGTTGGCAATTCCACCACCTTTTTGTGAGGGAGAATGGAAAAATACCCACTAGTGTTGTGTAGAGGCACCCTTCCAAGCGTCACGACCCACATTTTTGTTGAAGCGACAATCCCATAGGAATCTGACATGATTGCCTAAAGTGAAAATAAGAATATCACGCATCTCAGCAGTGAGAATGATGACGATTGGGTGAAGCAAAATCCTAGGGCCCGTACTGTTTACGTTGAAGTCAACAGTACAAAGAATGAACAGATGGACATCCGGATGGACTGATGGATGCACGCACGCAAACGCGGACGGACGGACGCATGGACAGATGGACGGATGGATGGACAGACAGACAGACAGACAGACAGACAGACAGACAGACAGACAGACAGACAGACAGACAGACGGCGCAGGTGATCATGTATTGAGCTATCATATTCTTGATAGATGTACACAAAATGTCCGCTTCTTACACAGACGTTTTCGATGTTCACTTTGCAGGTGTTCAGTTTGGTTTCGTGTAGTGTGACGGATGTGGACAAGGCTAGGCCCTAAGAAGCTTTGCCTATTAAAAAACACTGTGAGAAGACTTGCTCGACGTCGCACATTGTCTGATTCTTAGCGATTGATCTTAGTGTACCAGACGTTGTCGACCAGTGGCGCTCTCTATAAGACTTACGTCGACGGAACACTGCAATATATTACCTCTCGATTGTACACAATTTATTCCACAAGGAAGATAAATATTGTGGCACCATGCAAGAAATGTCTTCGAACATTTTTTGGCCTTCTGGCGTGGTCGTCTTGCCCACTAACTCAGCTGAAATTGGATGTCTGTCTCCTGAAGCGGACACTCCGAATTTACCTCAAACATGGAATTTCGACAAAGAGTCACTATTTAAAGAATACTTCTAGAGCAGGTGCTAAATTGGTAGGCCCTTGAACACCTATATGCACGTACTACAATACCTGATTATGCGTTGCATGTCCTGCTCCGACACTTAACAGCTTGGACACTACCACCAGTAGAAAGCATGCCATGCACTTCTGGAATAATAGCGAAAAATTCCCCAGGGCGTTTCCTACAGGATAATTTTTAAATACGTGCACCGAGGAAACTCTGCCAAAATACACACATTCACAGATGCCTCTACAAATCTACCTCAATCATCGTGCAGACTATTTCTCCCCTCCACAGGAAAATACATTCTTTTTCCGTCTTCAGCAACCGAAGCCTTCTACGTCATCTGAGATACAGGGCTGTAAGGAAGCTTTAGCGTTCATACTTTACAGCAGTCGCCAAAAACATGGCTGATATCAACAGGTCACAATGCAGCCCTACAAAGTATCTGGAGAAAATATACGCGAGGTAATCGCCAACCTGCAGCATCTCATATTGTCCATCTTCACCACGAGTCTAAGATTGATGGGCATTGCGTGAGGTTTTAATGTACACTTGGCCATGCTGGTCTTTCGGAAAAAAAAAGTGCGTTGAGCTAGCCGAAACGGACTCCAACACCAGAATTTCTGAACATTACTTTAAACAGCTTCGCTGTTTAAGCCGGCCGTAAAAACACTGTATGTACAAATACGCGCCATAAATAAGTCGCAGTTTTGCCGCAAGGGCAAAGCGATGAATGCAATAGTAACAATTTGGAATGTCACGTGAAGAACGATAAGAAGATCGAAACATGCAGCAGGCTGCCCAAGCACAATGGAAACACGAAAAAAAACACATACAGGACGAGTGCGACCTAACAGCATTCACATCTCAACGCTTAACGCGCTGCTCAAACTCAAAGGACGCCCGAAACATACACACATGTATACACCGGATGAACACAAACTGACAAATGTTACAGTTGTTACTTTCCTGTGTTCGAACAGCACGCTCTTTTTGCAGCGGGCGAAGCAACCTTCGTTCGTCCGTTCTGCGACTTAAACGCAATCTTTCCGGTGAAAGCACATGGTGGACCGAATGCCCCCATCACGAGATGTACCTATTGCACGGTAGCACTTTAACGAGTGCACGCATCGCATGAGTGGCGCGCCCAGCGAACCCTTCGCACCATCTCTCTAGAAGGCTGACAACACGCCAATGTTCTCCCGAGATCGGCGTACCTTCAGCGGTAAATGGTGTGCATAAATAGCTCACCATTAGCATACTCAAGGACATGCGCTTTTGCGGCCGAGCGGTTAACACTGCAACAAGGTCGATTTCACACGACGGAGAATATTTTTATTTTTTTCTGAATTATTTTTCTCCGTGGTATACATATATATCTGTGCGTGTGAAAGTGTGTACACATACGGGACAAGACGGTGATGGCAACAACCAGCTCACAGCGTCCATAAAATTGCTACCACCCTAGAAATATAATAATGATGAGTGGTTATATGCCACAGAAATTGGTCAAATCCCAGTATACTCACCACTGGTCCAATAAAAATGAAAAAGGCAACAGTCAGGGGAAACACCAATTAGGATTTCCATACACGCATAACCAGTAATTGAGAAGAGCTTTGATAAATGGTCTCAATTATCCCACTTATAAACATCATGCTTCACCGAAGCTAGCATGTCTACGGAATGTTTAAGCGGTACTAAAAGAGAAAAAAAAATATTGTGGGGAACGGGAAGGCAGCGGTGGCTGCGAGGAGACCGGATTTTATGGAAGCTCTTCACGAACGGTGATTTACCCGTAGATCTTTCGGCTGAGCGATAGCTCGGTTTCAGCTCAAAATTTTCTCTCTGACGTTTGGACGTATGTGTGGTGTCTGTGAATGTCTGTGTTTTATCACGAACCTCTCTGGGCTGAGAAGAAATCGAGAAACGACGTAGCATCACCTAGCTAAAGCCTTGTAACAACCAATGAGCAACCAGAATATACTTCAGCTTCACTGTTTCAAGCCTTGCGCGACGTAGTGCAAGCTTCGCCGTATTCTGACCCAAAATGGCACTTCGAACATATAATATGTATTATAACATATTACATTCGAATATGTGGGGTTTCAATTCCGAAAATTCACGACATGTTTATGACAGGCGCCTTAGTGGAGGGCTCCGGAACTTTCGGCCATTTGGTGTTCTTTAACGTGCACAGACATTGCACAGTACACGGAGCCACTTGAAACATCGCCAGAAAATATGCCTACGAAAGAAAAGATGGCCACCGGAATCTGCCACTTCACCAAGATAACTTCCCACGTTATGTTCACCCAGACACCAAATAGAAGGATTCACACACACTTCATCGACACTTAAAGACATTGGAACATCATATTCGACTGAACGTCGGATACACGAAGAGTTGTTTGCATCTAATTGGGCGCAACACTGATACATACTGCGAACTGTGGCATCTTAGCGAGAGTTAAACCCGTGTTAGACGAACGTCCCGCGTAACGTGACGACGGCATGTTTTTGAACGACAAACGAACATGATTTGTCGCGAACCTTTAACGTAATCCAGCAATCTGGGCTCGATTCCCGGCCTTTCAAAACAAAGAACGATCTTGGAGTTCTCAAAAGGGAGCTTAAGTGGGAAGCTTTAAGGATTCACTACATCACAAAGAACATACCGTACATCCCTTCTGTAAGTTAGGCTCACTGGCCCATTTTGTATTGGTTTATGTGGTTTCTTTTTTTATTAACCATTCCAGATGCCACCTATGAAGAAGTGTTTGTAAATATTTCAAATCGCTTCAACTTTACTGCAAGGCACTCAACATGCTATTGCGACAAGAATAATGAGATAATTCTCGAATTTAGGGGTCTTATCGCAACTCATTCTAATTACATTTCATTTAATATCTCATTGCCTAAAAGTCATACATGCTTACTTTTTGCATAAATACAATAAGCTCCCAGGCAAGGAATGTAGTACAAAATTATTTTCTATGATTTTCATTGTGAGAACTGAAAAATTATTCTTTTCACAATGCTCCCCAAAAAGCGGCACGTGGCAGAACTCGTCGAACTTGGTAGTGCCTTCAGAAAAGAGATCATATTTATCAGTACACTGCAAAATAAGGTTAAATAATTACTAATTTATTATGCAGGAAGTTCAATTCATCCATATTATAATATATCTTGCTCTTTTCTAGCATATATTTGATCCTAATAGTTAAGACGAGTAATGTACACAACACCTTAATCTCATTCTCCATGCCTTTACGAAGTATTTTGCTAACGGTTTTAAATACGCGCCTCTAAGTCAACGTTTTATTTTTTTTTTTCAATATAGAGTGTAACTCTCCTGATGTCACACAAACTCGCACACGCTCTTGAAAAAAACGCGAGTCTTTTTTGTTCCTCGGGTTAGGATCTTTTCAGAGCATCAGAGCTGAAACACTAGACGCGACTTTCTTGTGGATGTGTCATATAGAGTTTCTGCACGTCTTTGCGTGGTTTATGTGACCACCTCATACACATACTTGAGAAGAAGGTAATCGTCCACCTCGTAATTTCAGATGGATTTGCCGTAGTGGGTAACATCCTTGAATTAGTGATTTTTTCTAGAAAGGATCTCCCATGTTATGTGTTATCAACTGCGCTTCGTGGTCAACAACTTGGCTATTCAAAACTCAAGACGAGCGAGCGCACGTGCCTTCTTTGTGAGGCATTCTGTACACAAAACGCTCATTTTTCCATCCCCTTTACCACCTTCTGAAAATAAGAGCGTCCTCTTCCGGGTCATAAAAGACATTGTTTGCAACCCCCGATTTTCAAAACTACGCAGTGGTAAGGGTTCTTTAACAAAGCACCCGCACTCTCCAGTGCAACTTGAGAGCAACAGGTCTATTCACAAGAAAGAGAATGAAAAAAAAGACTTGTGTGCACAAGAAACTGACTAGTAAGGGTGTCACTATGGCTGCGTGTCACTTGGTGCAACGCGGGCTTGATCATCGCTGACAAGCGACGGCTTATGAATGGAAAAAAAAATTAAGTCGCATGGAGTCGTGGCTGCTGTACCCTCTGAGGACTGGGCGATGACGCGCCGGTGGTGGAGCCTACTGCCCATGGGATTCCAAGGGACACGTGGAAGTCGTACACACCACACGCGCGCTGTTGCTGATCGATGCCGTCGTTGGCCCCTTGGTGCAGGTGGCCACGCGCGCGCGCGCGCGTTGTACAGCATCTGGCACGCTTCGATCCACTCTGCCTCTCCTGGAGACCGAGAGATGGCGCCAGCGACCTCTTTCGCGCTCGTGGCTTGTACACCTGCTTGCTTGCTGGGGCTCAAACCCCAGCACCACTCCTCTCCCCTCATACGGCGCCGACTGCGAGGACGCGACGTGGCGGCGTCTCCGTGGCTCTCACGGCGTCGTTAGGCGGAGCGGACGTCGGATCCCGTTACTGTTCTGGCTGCCGCCGTCGGACTGGGTTTCCTGACATGGCCGCATTTTATCACTCCGCCGACCTTGCGCGTTAATTTTGGTCAAGCACGAAGGAGCGCTGTCATTCGATGCTTGCTTCGGTGAACACGGTTTGTTACGCACACATCGAGTGCTAGGAAGGGTAAAAGGACACCCCAGCAACGAAGACCAGGGGCTGGATGCGGGATCTTAGTCGGCGATGTACGCGAGCAGATGATGACGTAATGAAGTATGTGCGTATACGTCTCGCGTCACGAACTGAACAATGACGCCACTGGCTCAGAGAGCAGTTGACGGTTATGCGGCTTCGGCTCGCGGTATCGGACTCATTGTGGGAGCCACGCTTGCAGCTTCCGATTGATTAGCATTGTGTGTCGCCTCCGTCAAGGCAAGAATCATGTTCCGCTACAAATGTTGGCTTCAGCACCAGATTTCTAAAATAAGAGGCGTGTTCTTTCTTCCTCTCAAGAGTTTGTATGTTGTAAAGTGTAATTAGTAACGAAAATCAAGGGCCGCGGCAAGAGAGACATAATCATCAGAGGTACTTGGGGCTGCTACGCACGGTCAAGTGGTATACTTTGCACTTATTTCGCAAAGTCGCTAGTTCACGAATATACAACAGTTTCTCACATCGGAGAGGGAAGTGGAAACGCTGTACTGCACCTTCTCTTCAACTTCTGTTGTTTGCTAAAACTCACTGGACTAAGGAGGCAAAAGTCAAGCAACAACACGCAATACAGGGGACAGCACCGCATAATAAAACAACATGAGGACGTCGATAACCCTTTTTTCGTTCCCAACACCCCTTTAGCCTTTTCTCTTTACACCGATCGCTTTCTGTCAGTGTCGTTTTGGTGTTCGGCCTTCGTACGTGGCGAGTTTTCTGTTCATTGCTTGCGGGCTTGTCATTTTTATATGAACAAGTGATTATGATAGTTTAGTAACTACTTCTTTAGACATGTCATCCTTCTTTGTAGATGCAACAAAAGAAGAGACGTACGTCGACACCTGTAGGTTGGAACTCCTGTTTTTGTTAGAAATGTTATCACACTTCAATATCGTCGTTTCAAGGCATTCCTAAATTAAAAGTTCGAGCTTATCGCAGAACCCGCGAAATGTTCATTCCGATAATATTTATCGTGTCTTGCAGCAGACTGACAGTTCGTGTACTGATAGTGGAGCATTGCCCATCTTTTTGAAAACGAGCTTCTTCAGCGTCGTACCGACGGCACACCGATAGTCATTTCTTGTATCGGATGTTGCGCGCAGCCTTTCGCGAAGTAATAACGACAATCTGTGGATGTACATGAGCCCACCACTGCCTTTTAGTAAAACAAAGTAAACAGGTCGAACATTGCGTGCGCGGTAAGTAGGTGCAGCTTAATTAACTCTCTTAGCACAAACAATGCGGTTCTCGAGTAAAAATAGCGAACATCAGGTAGATTGGGCTTTAGGAGAGCATTTGTCATTAGGCCATAATGCGCCGTATAAAGATGACAGCGATGGAGGGTGCAGGAGCGAAAGACGGCCTCAGCGCTCGAAAAACGGAGGGTGGCAAAAAAAGCGCGGTATTGGCACCGATCAAAATAGCAGCCAGGTTGGAACACTTAAGGCACCCATTAAACAAGGCACTCGCCAATGTTGTGGAAACGTAGGCAACAGAAATTCACGGTCGTCGTAAGACAGCATTGAGGGGGGGAGAGGGGAGTGTTACTCGCCCTCTGTCTCCTTCTATACCAGTACAATATATATATATATATATATATATATATATATATATATATATATATATATATATATATATATATATATCACCACTAATCCCCCAAACTAGGAAGCTAAAGGACTAAATGGCTATTACGGAGACGAAAGGTGTCCAAAACGCGCTTCAACGCCTACGTCCCAATCAGTGCATGGGGTGACGTGCTAAGGAGGAGCATATGACTAGTGTAGTGTGTGTGCATATGCAAGCGGCTAGAGAGAGAAGGCGTGCCGCGCAGGAATGGTGAGTTCTGAAACTCATGTCTCCAAGCGCATGAGGAGGCTGCTTTACCAAAATACACTTCTGTTATTATAGTGCACTGGTTAACTTGATTGCATCGCCTATAGGAGCCGGCTCGCAAGCTCACCCCCCCCCCCCCCCATCGGGTCGCCTTTAGCTAAATTTTGTTACTAATATCTCCAATATTTTGTTTTCTTTTTTGTATTTCGTTTTTATTTTTACACGTGGTTTGGCAAGAATAAACTAAGGTTATTTGCTTTATCTTGATTGATATGTGAGGTTTGACGTGCCGAAACCACGATATGATTATCAGAGACGCCATAGTGGAGGGCTCCGGAAATTTCGGCCACCTGGGGTTCTTTAACGTGCTCCCAAATCTGATAACACGGGCCTACAGCATTTTCGCCTCCGTCGAAAATGCAGTCGCCGCAGCCGGGATTCGATCCCGCGACCTGCGCGTCAGCAGCCAAGTATTTTAGCCACTAGACCACTGCAGCGGGGCTCAATCAATCGGGTCAGTGATCTCAGGATGTTGTGATACATGCGTGATACAGCTCATACATTTTATTATTCATGCGCGTGTTGGCAATGTTAAAGCGTTCTTGTGACTTGTGACAGAGACATTAAATCGCGATACTTTTTTATACCCGGTGTAAAAAATTGCAGTTTTTAATTATAATTACCCGGAGATGTCTTTCCAGGTTGATCGCTTGACTTGCTATTCCAATTGCGGAGTATAAATTTCGTATATATATATATATATATATATATATATATATATATATATATATATATATATATATATATATATATATATATGTAAATTTTAGAAATGCTTTATTTGCCCGAAAATATGGGCATTATTGACGGACATTCTCACACAGTGAACATGGCGTTCTAGTGAGCATCAAGTCGCCTACTAGAATACCAGATATTGCAGCCGTATATCGCAATGGAGGGTGAAAAGGAACAACGCATGGTGTAACTGGCTTTACGTGAACGTTGAAGACGAAAATTGTACATGAGCAGCTGTCTACTACACCGTTTGTCATTGCTCCTGCGTCGCTTACAGCGACATGCTCGATCAATCAAAAACGTGTCATTTCCGAACGAGTGCATTGTTTGCGAACGTACTTGGCCATCGGTCGAGCAAACAAATGCGCATGGCAAGCGTATCCGCTCTTGTTTTTCTAACCCGACAGAGGGTAATGAATAGTTCACCATTTTACGTTAAATGCGCGCACGCATCCAGAAAGCCGCCTTAGTCTACTTTTATCTTTATTACAACAGGCGCGTATATTTAATATAAATTAGTATAAAGAAAAAAGGGGACCAACGTTAGCTGTGCTAAAAATAATTGAGCAGTCTCTCTGGTATTTGAAATTTCTCACAATATCCTATCGCTCTTTCTCTCTCTCTTTCTTTTTTACAACTACCTTTCAAACTCTCCATGCATCACCGTTTTAAAGCACGATATCGGGTAATCTACGATGATTAACATCCCCGCCTTTTCTCTCTCCTTTTAAGTCATTCCTCGCAATACCATAGCTCTTGATTTGCTGACAATCCGAGTCATCCAACCCAGCGATTTTTCACCTTGGCACAGGGGAAGCAAAAATATGCCCGCAGGTCTGCGCACAAGCGACGCAGGAGGGAGGGGGGCTAAGAACTGAAGGAAACTGGGCACTTCGACACATACTTAAAAAAAAAGCAGGCACTGCGCCGTACTCCCGACCGGGTTGCAGAAATAAGGTACCTTTTCTCATCTTCTAACCACACCACCATAGTTAAAAAGAAGAGGAGGGGCACTCGACCAACCTTCTTTCCCTCCCCCCCCCCTGATAAGGAAATCCGTGCGCGCCCTGAGTATGCCGAGAGGCTTTCCTCACTAATTTAGAAGCAAAATCAAGATTTCAGGTGTTAACGCTGCACGAGGACGCCAAGGAGCAAACAGCTCAGAGCAAGTAAATTAATTTTTTTTTGCTTTCGTGTTTCGTGTTTATAAACCATTATAAAAGATTACTGCATTACTGAATGATTCCAATGACGCCAAAGAAAGTATAGGGGATGCTATTAGAAGTAATTGTATTACAATTATGAAGAAAGAAAAGTGAACAAAAAGATAACTTGCCGAGTGCTGGGACTCAACCCGGTGCGACCTTTGAATAAAACGTCTCATGATTCACCACTGAGCTCAGAAAATGGTCATCCCTCCGTGCACAATTTACGGTATGTATGTGCATCCAAACGTGAAAGCGCCGGCCAGCGTGGCCAGTCTATGCATTTCGGCGAGTGTAGAGCACTCTTTTTGCCTCTTGATGGCGCTCACTAACGCAGCCACGTTTATATGCACGTGTATGCATAATGTGGACGGAGAGATGGCCGCCACCACAGCTCAGTGGTAGCACCACACGTGTTATTCGAAGGTTGCAGTTTCTCCCTTTCTTTTTGTTAGTTATCTTTCGGTTATTTCTTTTTTTCGTTAAAAAAGGCTATCTTTTCACTTTTCTTTCTTCACAATTACATTACAGTTACTTCTAATAACATCTTCCTGGCATAATTGTATCTTAGGTCTCCTTAATATTGCGTCTTACAAAGAAAATGAGCCCCCAAATATACTTCTTTCCTTAATGGGTTAGTCCATTGGAGCACTAAACTAAATGGTGTAGATGAAACTGCGATACCCAAGAATTTTACTTGATTGCAATAGAATGCATCAAAAGGCATAAAGAAGCTGGAAGAAAATACCATTTCAGTTTTTAATGGTGTTTCAAGCACTTACTTTTCTCCACCAAAATGATTACAATGTTTAATGTACGAGAACAATGAAAGTTCACTTTAATTTTTTGTAATGAATATTCATCTTGAGAGAAATGCAATGTTACCAGGTAGATTTGCTCAACTTGCCTATTACAAAAATCTTTGACAATAGCAATCTTCAGGTTGCCCGTCTTCCATAACTGAAGCTCATCGTCTTACTCTGGTGATTGCCCCGAATGAGACAATGACGGTTCTGTTCTGTTCTGTTTTAACTGTTTTGCTGTGGAGAGGTTGAGGAGCCTATTGCCTCGGCTACTCCATATCACAGAGTTCTGCAGCGAAAAATAAAATAATAATACAGAACAGTACCCAAAAATTAACAATACGGAAAAGGAAAAAAAAACCACATAATAGCACACTGAAACCAGTTCAAATAACATGTCAATACACAGTTTTCTTCACGCAGTTCACACAGTCATAAACTACTTAGACGCACACCTTACTACTCTAATGCCAGTATATACATGACCACACTTTACATAATACCCATTTCTGGCTGTCAGTCATAGGCGCTTGTCCAGGCCGGTCTCCACTAAAAAGTCTGTCAGGAAGATTATTGCCTTTTTCTGAAGATGCATCTCAGGCCATGGTCCAAGTAGTTTCTTCATTGTGAGGGGCCGTCTGTCCAGACTTGCTAATTTGTTCTTTAATTTTTCTCTTTCTTTCGCGTATTTAATGCACTCCAAAAGAATATGGCGAACATTTTCTTCTGCATGACCACAATGGCATTCCGGTGAGTTGGATCGATGTATCTTGTGCAGGAAGCTGTTTGTGTATGCTACTTCCAATCTAAGTCCGTGGATCAATGTCTCTAGGTGTCGTGGAAGGTCTGTCGCTATGGAAAATTTTCTGTGTGGATCAACTTCATAAAGTACCGTTTTCTTTGATTTAGGGCTCTCAAACCACTTCGCCATCGAACAATGGTTAGCTCCTTGCGATATAAAATGTCGAATATCCGTCCCAGATATAGGGATTGTGCAATCCCGTCCTTCCTTCAATGCTTTCTTCGCGAGACTATCAGCATCTTCATTTCCCTTTATTCCAATGTGGCTGGGTATCCATTGGAATACGATGTTGTGACCCTGCGATGAGGCATATTCCACAGTTTCTGCGATACATTGTGGTATTTCACCATTTCTGTAAGGTGATCTCACATTTCTGATTAGCTGAAGAGCAGGTTTGCTATCAGTGCATATCACCCAATTTCGTGGATCTGGATTCTCGCAGATAAGCTTAACTGCTTCAAAGATAGCCACCAATTCTGCTGTCGTCGATGAAGATTTGTGCGATAATTTGTACATCTTCTTTTCCTGAATTTCGGGTATAAAGACCACACAGGCTGACGCTTCTTCTGTGAATGATCCATCTGTATATATCTTCGTTTTTTCATTATGCATTACATGAAGCTGATGAAGTACCAACTGTGCCGCTACTAGAGGTGCCATGGCTGCTTTCTTCTCTATGCCGTCTATTTCACGGATAACGTTGAGAAGTGGCAGCGTCCAAGGTGGTTTCTGAAGGTTTCTATTGTTTAAATTCTGGTACTACTGCTTGAAATGATGATATAGTATCCTGTAGTCTCGTTGCCGTTCTTTGTGTTAGTGCACCAGATAAAAAATGACTTTCATGTTGCGTGAAAATTCGAAATAAATTTCGAGATGTTTCTTTAGTTCGCAGTACTGCCAAAGGTGGCTCTCGAGCCTCCGCATACACTAAATCACTGGAAGTTGACCATGGTAAACCCAGACATACCCTCAAGCTCCTTGCCAATAACAAGTGAAGTCTCCTTTCGGTGGAGGCTGGGAGTCCGTGCAGCAGGGGCAGTGAGTAAGTTACAATGGGGCGTATCCAGGCAACATGTAGGGCTAATAACGACTCTGTAGTACCACCCCATTTGGCCCCGCAGAGATGCCGGAGGATTCGAATGGCCTGATTCACTTTTTGTTCCAGGGACTGGACATGAGGCGACCATGTTAGTCTCCGGTCTAAAATTACTCCCAAGAATTTACGAGTTTTAACCATTTTAATAGGCTGATTTTGCAGAATAATCTGGAAATTTCCAGGTCTTTTTAATGTAAACGGAAGTATGGCTGTTTTGCCCAGACTCAGTGCCATACCTCTTTTTTTTTAGAAAATGGTCTACATTATCCAATCCTTCTTGTAGAGTTTGTTGTATATCCAAAAACGATGGACCAGACGTCCATATACTTATATCATCAACATATACTGAACATCTGATGTTGGGTGGAAGATTATACGGGAGCTGCGCCATGACTGCATTAAAGAGAGTAGGGCTTTAAAAGAGAGTACGCTGCCCTGTGGCACTCCTTGGTTGACGACATGTTCTGGCGTTGGGCCCTCCTGCGTAACTACAAAAATTTTCCGGTGCTTCAGGAAGTCAGCGATCCAACGCAGTATCTTGCCCTTGAATCCCTGTAACGCCAGGCCTTCCAGAACGCGAACGTGACTCACTGTGTCGTATGCTCGGTGGACATCAAGGAATACAGCGACAGTGATGTTTCCTTGCGTTCGTTGGTTTTCCACATCTGTGACCAAATCCAGAATGCAGTCCATTGTGCATCTACCTCTTCTGAAACCGGCTATGCTCTCTGGTAGTAGTTTTTTCATGTCTTGCCACCATAAAATTCGTTCATTGATCATTTTTTCCATCACTTTTGAAAAACAACTTGTCAAACTAACCGGCCTGAACGAATCCAACTGCATAGGGCTCTTCCCTGGCTTTAGCAACGGTACTACTTTTAAAATCTTCCAACTTTCCGGAACTTTTTCTTCTTGCCAAATTTTATTATAGATGTCCAACAGGTGTAATTTTCCTTTTTTGCACAAATTAGCAAGAGCAGCGTATGTAACTCCATCTGTTCCTGGTGAACTTGTTCGTTTTACTGAAGACAACACATATTGGAGCTCCTCTGGTGTGAAGCTGTCATCCAGATCTGATGAACTGATCGCAGAGGACTTTGTTACAACCGCCGAAGCTGATTCTGCTGAGGATTTATATTCGCTCGTTTGGGCGGTCTCTCCATTTCTCAGTATAAGATCGCAAAATTCTTCAGCAATCACACGTTCGCTAACTCCTCGAGACAGCGCTAGAGCCTGTAGTGGTCTCGAGTGGCCTACTGGCAGTCGGAGGGCGCGTACCATGTTCCACAGTTGAGTCGCCGAGGTAAATCGGGAAAGTGAGGCACATAAATCTTGCCACCTTTAGGTTGAAAGCTTCTGCAGTTGGTTACGCATTGTAGTGTGTACTTTCTGTGCAACCTTGAAATCTTCTAAATTACCTGACCTGCGATATCTTCTTTCAGATCGGCGTCGTATTGCCCGAAGCCTCTCATACTCAGCGTCAACACCCGAATACCCATCTGGAATGGGTACTGTACGAGTTGCTTTTGTTAGAAAATTTTTTATCTTCGATGCATACGTTTCTGCGTCAGAACAGGGTTCAAGATTTTGTCTCTGTAGTTCTCGAAAGATTGCCCAGTTTGTAATTCTTGTTGTGCGGTTATTTCTTGTTTTCTTCAACTTTGGGTGATATATGAATACTGGGAAGTGGTCACTTCCTCTTGTGTCAGCGTCTGCAGTCCAGTCTGCTCCAGCCGCTAATTCAGAGGAGCACACAGTAATGTCTAGTACGCTGCAGTAGTTATGCCCCCGTAGAAACGTTGGAGAACCATCATTTAGTATAGTGTAACCATAATCTTCGCATATTTTTACTATAGCAGATCCCCTTACACTACAACGCTCACTACCCCACAATTCATGGTGCGCATTAAAATCACCACATATAATTATGGGATCATGGTCAGATCTACACACTGCATCCAACTCTGCGTATGAAACGTTTGCTTGAGGGTGCACGTAAACACTAACTGCAGTTACAGTAACGTTACCAAACTTCACTTTGCATCTAATAAATTCCGGCGCATCTGTTTTTGCAGTAGCCACAAGTGTCGACGGAATATCGCGTCTCACACACAACATCACTCTGCTTTTTGCAGCAGGACGGTCTGCTTGGTACACCACATAATTGGACAAGCGAAAGTTAGTGGATACTCTTGTTTCGGAAATACACAAAATCGGAAACCCGTGCTGAGCGACGAATTTCCGAAAATCTCCACTCTTATTCTGCAAACCGTTGCAGTTCCACTGGAATATTGCACTTCTTTTGTACCAGTTAGATAGTCCGGTAGCCATGATTACGACAAGAGAAGATGCTCAACATCTAGCAGCAATTTCACTTCTGGTAAAGAACCTGCTTGTGGCAGGGATCGTAGAATTGCTTTTAGAGCCGCAAAGATTATTGGCAAAATGACTTGCTCGCTTCCGGCTGTGTCCGCCGAGATCGCATTTCTCGAAGAAGTTTTGCTCAGCAAGCTGCTGTGACCCTTCCCTTTGGTAGTCAGTGGCTCCTTGGCTGTCTGGCCTGGTAGAAAGTTCCACTTCAGCATGTTCCTGGGCCCGGACTTCTTTTCCAACGCGATGTTTTGGTGCTGAGCGCTTCAATACTTCCGAGTAAGAGTCGTGGCGCCACTGTTTTGCACTTCTTTGTGCCGCAGGAACATCTTCGACTATATCCGCATTGGGTGCTGGACCTTTTTCTATCTTATGGTACCCTTTTACAATTCTCTCTCTTTGTGCCGCTGATGCCAAACGGTTTCGAGAGCAGCCTGAGAACGACGCCGGATGTGGTCCAGCACAGTTTGCACACTTAGGTTGACGCTTCGAGGTGCATTCTTTGTAATCATGTGCGCCCGCACATACCTTGCATCTCTTGGTTCCCTTGCAAGTCTTAGCCTTATGCCCATATCTCTGGCAGTTGTAACACCTTACCGCCGGCTCAATGTATTCCTCGACAGTGTGAACCGTAAAGCCGAGAGCAACTCTTTTTGGCAATGGCATGTCATGTCTAAACTGGAGTATTAATTACGTATGGGCTGCATTGTGGCACTTCCATCTTCATTTCTTACCCATCTCTTTTGTCGTGTGACCGAGATTACTCCAGCATCTTTAAGATAATCCAGTAGGTCATAATCACTGTATTCGAGTGGAACATCTCTTATCTTTGCTAGGGTCTTCATGTAAGACTGATGTATCATCACTTGTACAGGCAATCCAGCCAGACTCTTGATCAGCAGTAACTTGTTTTGCCGAGTACAAAGACCGTACTCCAACACAAAAACTTCCGTCTCTGTTGATTCTTGATGATGTCACTTTCTCATTGATAGCAGAGATTATCTCAGACGCTATGCGATTGGGATTCACCTTCCAGAAGGAATCCTCGGCAGCGATTGGTCTGAATACCACCGGTATCCCCGTAGCTCTGTTCTTGTTATGGGTGACCACCGTGTAAGCTCCTTCGTCTTCCTTGGGTGCTTCTGTATCCATCTGTGTCATGTCATTAAGGGAGTACG
The DNA here is from genome assembly GCA_013436015.1 of Rhipicephalus annulatus. Taxonomy (NCBI): domain Eukaryota; kingdom Metazoa; phylum Arthropoda; class Arachnida; order Ixodida; family Ixodidae; genus Rhipicephalus; species Rhipicephalus annulatus. Next base: position 9,591 of record WOVY01000410.1, on the reverse strand, counting down.
TCGATGTAGCGTCATCGTTGTCAACCTCTTCTTCCTCTGTACGCCTCTTCTTGCACTGCGAGGCCTCGCTGCTCTCTGTAGTGGACGTCGATATTGTTGCTGAGCCTGCAGCAACTTGAAGTCGAGCGGGATAGATAAGTGGTGCTCCTCTTGACGCTAGCGGCGTCTCTTTGTCCCCCATACCCGGGCTTTGCCAGGTATGAGGCACGGGCCCGCTAAGGGGCAACTCTGATCGCGATGCGTAGTGAAACTCCGACTCACCGATGTTTAGCTGCCACTCTGGAGACAGTCCACCCACCGCATACGCTGTAAAAAGATCCTGAACTCAATATAATAACTGAATTAAGAGAGCGAAATGAAGCTACGGGCTTCTTCCATTCACTTCTTCTTCCTCCCCTAGGGAGCCATATACTGTTAGTAATGCACATATTGGGCTTCAAGTCCAACACCAATGGTGAACTAGAAATCGCTCCACGTGAATATCAGAAATAAAGCTCAAGGACTATACTTGCGTGGAGCATGCGCCAGAACTGATTACAGCATATCAAGGCACACTGTGACCGCTAATTATCGGACGTCATAGGATAATTTAACTATTCCTGAAATTCTCTGCAATGTCGCGAAGGTTTCCTCTTTTCCTTTCGCTCAAAATGACAGGCGAAAATTTTTCGAAAGAAGGGAAACATCATGCATAAAACATCAGTGTAAATTTTCCTGGGATTTAACGCAAGCGCTTTTGTGCGGTCACACTCTTGATGCCCGCTTTCACATTCGACCTTCTACGTGCTTGCTTTTTCTATGTGATTATGCTGCATTGGTTCGCCTTAACCCTTTTAGACCTGGATTTTTTTTTGCTGGAGACATTTTTACTACGTATTTTCTATATTATTTAAGAGCTGGGAAGACCAAAGCAACTGCCGTTCGCAGACCAAAAAGAAAAAAAAAGAAACTTAGGAAAAAGCACTAAGCAAAGACAAAGAAAGGGTGCTTTAGCTCGAGTAGCGTGAAACCTTGCGAGGTTTTCTTTTTTTTATTTCTTAAAAGTTTATAATACTACTCGTAATGACTAATGAATTCATTTTTACCACTTTCCCCCAGGAAGTGAATCAGTTTACGAAGCAAGACTCCGTCTAATTCATTGCCTATCTCCTGGAGTGGGTTGCGCTAAGATGTTGAGGAACCAAACAAGCAACCAACCTTTGAAAGGGTCGAAGCATCCAGCGTGCTCCCGATTTTATTACAGCAGAATTCTTCCTCCATATTGCTTTACTTGTCACCTGTGCACTAATGCGTCATCACATTGCAGATATGTTGCAAGAACGGTGTTTAAAATAGAATGAATTCATTATAAAAATGCGCAACCATGTCTCTGATTTTAGATAAGCAACCAAGTTCCGTCGGAGATTCTAACACTGCTGATAAGTCTTTTCTCATGTTTTAGGCAGTAACGGCGAACCTTTCTTTCGTAATAAGCATAATGTGGAAGGGTGGTGAGTAGTAGAAAGTATACGCCATATCGGGGGCGCATTTCTGTTTATGACGGACCGTCAACATCACATGAGAGGCCGACAAGCCGAGTCCATAAAGTGCATCCCTCCCGAAAAATTCTGACGGCGCATCTGCTTTGGCTGTGCTCCAGAGGCTCAAAACCTCTAAGCGATCCTCGTGTTGCCCTTTCGTATAGTAATTTATTTCTCTTAATATTTACAGATAACGCAGGCCCTCCTTTTCCCCATGCAAGAGTAAGGGCGAACAGACAATAAATGCTAAAACATTCCATAGCTTGGCATATCTGGACTATCAAATACAAACTTCTATATTTCTTACTTGGTTAATTGGATATTAGTGATAGACTAATTAACGTACTATTACACCTCGAGTAACTTGGTATGTTACGACAATATATCGCAGCTTTGGTACTGCGTGGCCGGCTTTGAGTTGCCAGTAATAATGCTTTTTTTGTGAGTGCCAGGCATAAGCACAGAGGAAACGTGGAGTAGGAGGGAGCATCATGTCAAGATTCTCAGGCTCAGCCATAAATAAGGGAAGCAGGGGCATGCTGGGAATCGAGGCCATCGTGAGGAGAACGAGGGGGCCGGGGGGAGTAGAAGTGGCATCCGAGGAGGTTGGCTTGCGGACACTATAAGGCGCGCTCGCTCGTCGATTTTCAATTCTGTTTATGAGTCCACCAGAGAGCAATATGATACAAAAGCATCAAGGTAAATTAGCACGAAGAAGAGGAGCAAGCACCTTCGAAGGAGATTGGCTCGAGGTCAGTGGGTATTCTGTCTACTATTTTTAAGGACGAAGCTCCTTAGGCTTTGGGTAATTTTCTCCTCTGTAGTAGCAGCGGTAGTAGTAATATGAAGGCACTTCTAGATTATGAACTTCTCAATACATGGCGTTGTGCCTATATGTCCTTGGACATAATATCACTACATGGCGTCAGTGTTTTTTCTATAGATGACAAACGACCATTTCGCCTATCTTTTCATCATTCACTTAATGGATATGGTGTGAAATTTTTGTGTGCTTAGAAAAAGCAGGTAACAATTTCGAGTACTTGGTACTCTAGTAAGGGGAGAGCATGAAGCCGTCCCGTGGGCCTCGCACTTGATGAGGCCCTGTTGACAAAAATAATGCCGTTTACCTAGGTATGAACCTCTGGGGTTGGCAACACTGTTTAAAAATATTTACACTATGAACAGAGCATAATTTATGCCTGATAAATCATTACTGAGGAATACATTCACAATTTCACAGTTGTTCATCACATCACCACAACACAAAAATAAAGATTTTCAGATAGAGCAAACAGCAGAAATCAGATCAACAGAATAAGAAACGCATATAACACACAGCTGACAGTATAGAGAAAGCGTCAAATGGGTACATTGGCAGCTGCACATACCAAGGCATGAGATACCAAGATGGCGAACACAGTTCAAAAACGCAAGGGACAAGCACAACAACTCTGATTTGGTGGTGCGGTTTAGCACCATGTCGGTCAAAAAATAAGCAGGACCCGTTCATGCTCAACGTTGACAAAAGGGCGTGTCCAATGACGCCGAAACTCGTGCTCTCCCAAGAAGAAGAGCTCCTCGGCGAGGAACGCGAGCATCTCATAAGGAACGTCGACGGCCACTCCCAGCGACGGCTTCGCAGTGGTTATACGCCAGAGGCTGAACAGGCCGGCAGCGACTAAGAGTGCCACGAAACGCTCGTGTGGAAACCGGCCGCCGGACGCGAACTTCTAACACGTTGGCCACCACAACAACATGAACAGCACGCCAAATAATGCGGGCGGCCATGCATTATATCGTCACATGCCTGTTGGTCTCAACTATGACGCAGTTGGGGCAAGTGGACACGCGTACCACCTGCCGTTGCTCTAGCCGATCGCGAGGTGGGTGCAAGCCCCAGCCCCCATCGACAAAGTCACGAAGATTACCTGGCAACGCCACTGCTGCCATGTGCCATAGAGTAACTCTATGGCACATATTACTCTATGCATGTGCTCCCACGAGTGATTCATTACCACATGGTGGTGTCGGGCTACCAGAGGCTCCACAAGGGCGGCCATTGTGTACGCCACTTTCGCTCCAGCTACATCGATTCCAGAGCCTTCAGTTTGTAGACGGTGACGGAAGGCCGGCAAGGCACAATACACAGTCGGTAAATGGAAGGACTGCGGACCAGAGTTGATGTGACCCTCAGGCACTAAGACACGTATAGGGACGGACCTAGGTGGTAACGTGCGAGTATTTGCACTGGCGCAACATCTTTATTTAAAACTCACAATAAAGTGCGGAGGCACAAGATGGAACCCGTGACGGCCACATTGGCAAACGCGAAGCTTCCTCAGTTGTGCGTGGTGTTTAAAGAAATTTATTCTCGCGAACAGTGCACATCAATTACAGTCCAACAAAACATCGCCACGGAACACAACATCCACACAAAAAATGGCTGCAAAAAGATATGTTTACATATGTACACGCAACACAACATACACAGATACACAAGTATCGTTACAAAAAGATATGTTTACATAAGTACAAGACATGGTGTGTTTAGAATAAGTGGTTAACAATTTACAGTACTTGGTTCTGTACTATGGAAGAGCTGAAAGCCGTCCTACGTGCTGGAAACTTCATCCACACAAAGAATGTGTGTTTAGAAAAGGTTGTTAACGATTTAGAGTACAAGGTACTCTACACAATGAATACGAGGCACGCAAGCATATCATAAAGCTAATGAAGTCCGTAAACACAACGCTAAAAGGTGACACTCATACAAAGACATGTTTGTGTCGCTGGTTTTAGCACTGAAATATCGAAGTCCTAATAATTTTTTTTTCAGGAGCTGACAATTCAACTCACTATTGAAATTCATTTTTTATGTTGTAACGACGAGCATTTAACTGCTTATAAACGGAATATTTATCTGAGCTACAGAAAAGTACTTGCCGTGCGAACGCAAACCGGCTAGCAGGACCGCATCTCACAAGTGTTGGACAGGCGCGCTAAATTCTATCGCGCCGCTATTTTTCGGACCATTTCTCAACGGAGCTAACACCGTTTCTTAGGTGGTAACCATCACCTCCGAAATTGCGCGTCAGCACGTTTCAGCCACCACGTAATCTCGGAGGCCACGTTGTAAGCTAGCATAGCACCTGTTGAGCGTCGATGAAGGTACCCTGGGCTTTCTAATATACTTGAGTGGTTTGCGGGGTTAACATCTCATGGAGACTGAGGCTATGGAGGACAACCTAGTGGAGATCTCCGTATTGGTTCAATTACTTGCGGTTTACCAAACGTGCACTGAATGAAGTACACGCATCTCTTTTATGTTTCTCCCACAAGAAAACGAAATAGCCGAGGTCGATATCAAGCCCGCATCTTGTGGGTGAGCACCTGAATCTCGGGGATGTGGTTTTAAGGAAGCTGCTGTGCCTGTAGGGTTTTTCATTATCCCGATCACCGCTCGTAAAGGTACATGCACAGGTGCGTTATTTCCAATAGGACAATGCCAGTGCTATGTTCTCTTTGGCTTCACTGCCCTGCGTATGTTTCAACGATCACTGTAACAATTAAGAGCGTGCGAATAGCAAATATTATAATTACATTGAGTATGGATGGAATATTAGTTGCACAGAATTGAATAGAAATACAAATAGAGTACTGCACGAATATTCTGCGACGAGTAAGCTCACCCTTAAAAGCAGCCCTTGAGTAGTAATGTAACCGTTATCGAATCAACCCGAGAATTGAACAATGTTTATTTTTGAAAAAAAAAACTTGTGCCTATTTTTTTATTTCCGGGATGATTTAAGTAACACATTTATATTAAATAGAGCTTGGTTTTTCAGGCGCGAAGCTCGTCAAGGTCGAAACAATTGTCCGTTGTCCACGTTGTGCATCGTAGCTGCCGCTGTCGATGACCACGATGATGGTGATTATATATGCTGATGACGATGAAGAACAAGTGCGTTGCAGTCTTGCAGACCATGCATTCCGTTTCTGCCCTAGTTGCACAGCACATGCAAGGTACTCACCTATGCCATGGTGATGATGGTGACGCTGTTGACGATGAAGATGATGGCGATGATGATCACGGACAATGACCGTTTGTGCAGTAGATGACGTCTCGATATGCTCTACTATGCATTCCGTGTGACTGGAAATGACCAGCAACCACCAGAGGAACGTGCCCAGACCTCGTCTTTGACAACTTCAGGTTAGACCCGACATTACAAAGCTGTAATAATGAAGGCAAATGATTTGTGGGGTTTAACGTCCCAAAACCACCATATGACTATGAGAGACGCCGTAGTGGAGGACTCCGGAAATTTTGACCACCTGGGGTTCTTTAACGTGCACCCAAATCTGAGCACACGGGCCTACGCCATTTCCGCCTCCATCGGAAATGCAGCCGCCGCCGCCGGGATAAATAATGAAGGCAAAACAAAATGCCTAACGAAACAAAACCTACCAGTTATGCATGACCCATAAACGCCGTATATAACTTAAAACTGCTTGGCACCCATTTACGTACGTGAGCCATAAATGACACATGTGATTTACGGTAAACCAAACGATCCTACTAATTCGTGCCCACTCATCATCGTTCACTTTCTGGGTACGCTAGGAGTTTTTTGTGCTTAATTATTTTCGTGCGCACTGGACCACATTTGCATACAGGAAGAGGACAAGATGAGCGTTTCTACCTTTCTTTTTTGTTTCAGCATGTTCGGTTATTATTAATATTATTGTTATATAATTGTAATTACAATTTCACTTTAGTCGTTTGCTATTGTGTAATGCTATACTTGGATTACGATGTTGACATTTTAAGAGCATGTATTGAAAATATAGCAGTTTTTATTTCTTACAAGTTGCCTTCAGGCATTAATGCTTGTTTATATATTATTACTCTATCACCACACTTTAAATACAACTGAAGCACCAAAGATCCTCAGATGATCACGACATCGTCCTATGCAAATTCTTAGCGCAATTTGTGTACGGTTAACGCCAACTCTAAAGTTTTGCCTATCCAAAGGTTTAGCAATGTAACCGTCGCCGCATATTGCCGGAGAAAACTGTGAGTGAGACGCAAACCATGTTGTGCATTGCGGGCGTTGCTTACTAAGGAAAACGCCGACAGTGCCGTTACCACACGCGATGCCAGCCGCAGTGCACGCGCTAGCCCTGCATGCGCGGAAGCTTCGACCGAGGGCTAGCGCGTGTGACGGAGGAAGGAAGTCAGGTTAGAGGCCAGTGGCTCTTGATATAGCGACAGACGCCTCTGTCACTCTCTTTCATATTCATTTGCTCTACCGGTTACGTCACTAACAGAGGTGAGTGAGTGAAACAACTTTATTGACGATCCGGCATAAAGGGGGAAGGGGTAGGGGGATTAAAGCGAGACACTAGCGTGCTCGGACGTCCCGGAGCAGCAACCTACTCGCGTCAAACCCGTGGGGGCGCCGCTTTCGGCCGCTGGCGTTCCAGGATGCTAAGGAAAGGACGCCTAAGAGCCGAGCCCTAAAAGTAAACAATGTTTTATGAATCTACTTTACACTAAATATTATATGAGGATGCATGATAATATTTTCACGCTAGCAACACTGAAAATTTAAGCAACGACTATTTCATATGGTGATCAATAGCTGTCGATGCCGTGATAGAATTTTGATTGCAATATAAACAAAAATACCCCTCATTGTTTCAAGATTTCGGTTTACGGAGTTTTTCTGTTGTCGCTGTGTATTCGTGAAATATTCAGGAAATCTCCTGTATTTCTGTATCGTGCTGGGTCATGCTGACCATGACTCATGATGCGCACTCCGGTGCGCACCGACCGATTATGCCTAATATAAGCGCGACAATAAACCCGGCAAGGCATTGCTGCATCCTGCTTCATCGGTGACCGTCTCAGTCTTTGATCAGCCTACCTGGGTCCGATACATGGTTGTCAGAAGTGGGGTCGACGGCGGATGCTACCACATCGCTTCGCCGGTGCCGACAATCATGGAACTACTGAAGCCACCGGACCGACTATGCCTGACAGGAAATGTTCAGAAGAACTGGCAGCTTTTTAAACAAAAGTTCGAATTGTTTCTACAAGCAACAGAGCCAGCTACACGACTGACAGAAGCTGCTAGAACAGCCAGGCTCCTGACTGCTGCTGGGGACGACGCTTTAGAAGTCTTCAATAACTTTACATTCGCAGAAGGCGAGAACAAGCAAGACTACCAGACTGTGGTAAAGAAATTGAAGAGTACTGTGCAGAGCAGCAAACGAAGTCTACGAAAGATATGTCTTCAGGACAAGGACGCAAGATGAAGCTGAACCAGTGGAACATTTCATAAGAGACCTGCGCAAGCAAGCAAGGTATTGCAACTTCGGTCCGCTTGCTGACTCGATGATACGCGACCAAATCGTATTTGGCTCCCTGGAACACTAAACTGAGGGAAAAGATGCTACGCCGAGAAGGACTTGACGCTCCAGAAGGCCGAACAAATCTGCAAAGCAGCAGAGCTCGCGAACAAGCAAAACGAAGCATGGACAAGGTAAAGAAGCAAGAGTGGACGCCACCGAAAAACGTTACCTACATCGCACCCAAGGCCGGAAAGCTCCTGTCCAGTGCTGCAAGTGCAATCGAAGACATGATCCTAGGAAATGTCCCGCCTTTGGCAAAATATGCCGCGCCTGCGCAGGCCGAAATCATTTTGCGGTTTGTTGCAGAAAGTATGAGGTCGACGAAGTAAAAGAGGAAAAGAAGACTTTGCAATCTTGGACGTCACCGTGTGCGGAATCCAGAAACAGATTGGATTGTTAAGGCCCAAGTTGGACAGCAAGAAGTTGCATTCAAAGTAGACACTGGTTCCCAAGCCAATTTATTACCACTGTCAGTGTACAAAAGATTCCGAACGAATCCACCCCTCAGGGCAAGTAAATTCCGTTTTACGATCCTATAGCGGAACGCTATCATGCACTACGGAGTGACAACTCAGGTGATTACGATCAACGAGCGTCGGTGCCTTGCAGATTTCTTCGTTGTGAAGCGGGGCCAGAGTATATTAGGTCTCGAACTGGCTGAATCTCTAGCACTTGTCTCCAGGGTGGTTGATTTCGTACCACTGAAGGGATGACTCCAATGACGCAACGGTCTCTCCCAACGACGCAGAAATTCAGCCACCTCTTCGAAGGCACTGGGTGCGTGAAGCGGCAATATCGTATGGTACTACATGACGATGCGGTTCCAGTGATCCATGCAGCGCGACGCGTTCCTTTGGCCTTACGGAACCCCTACAGAAAAGCTGGTGCGCATGGAACAGGCGAACATCATCTGCAAGGTGGACGAACCAACTGATTGGGTAAGCCCCGCTTGTTATTGTAAGAAAAAAAGACGGTAGCCTCAGGGTATGCATGGATCCAAGAAGCGTAAAACGCATGCTTGAAACGCGAACATACCAGATGCCACAACGCGAAGACATGAGGCGGAGCTGTCTGGTGCGAATTTCTTCAGTCGACTAAGACGCTAACGCAGGGTTTCACCAAATTCCCCTTGATGAACCTACCTCAAAGATATGCACGTTCGCCACGCCGTTCGGGCGCTACCGATTTCTTAGACTTCCATTTGGCATTGCATCTGCCCCCGAAGTCTTCCAGAAAACCTGAGCAGATTTTTGACCATTTACCCGGAGTTAGAGTGTAATTGATGACATTTCTCGTGGGGGAGCAACCAAGCAAGAGCATGACAGTCGCCTTCAAGCCGCTCTATGCGCAGCCCAACGCGCAGGGCTAACATTCAACAGGGCGAAGTGCCAGTTTGGAGTGCAGAAGATAGTTTTCTTGGGCGATGTTATCAGCTCAGCAGGAAAGGAATTCGTCCAAATGCAGCTCTTGTAGTGTGTTTGAGCAAAATGCCCGTACCAACTGAAAAACTTGCCGTACCAACGTATGCTTGGAGTAATAAACTATTTGGAAATATGTGCCAACTCTCGCTGATAGAACGAAGCTTCTTCGAAGCCTGATACGGAAGGACACCGTATTGACTGGACCGAAAAACACGCTCAGGAATGGC